>OU015497.1:38284559-38564254 GCA_907164885.2 Dolomedes plantarius
GATTTTGGTCAATTTAATTCATTAATGATCCTTTTTAATAGATTTTATCATTATTTTTTAATACATCATTATTCAATGCACATAGCAACTAATGAGTTATACATTTTTTTAACTCTAGCATTTTTCTTAACGGTTCGAATATAGTGAACCACCGGATATAGCGATCAAAATCTTTGGTCCCTTAAAGTTCGTTATAACGGGATTCGACTGTATAGTTAAAAAAATTAACTAAATTTTAACTTGCTTAAGAGTGTTCAGTGTAATAATTTATAATTATCCTAAGTCAATTGATATTACAGATTATTGCTTGATTATGATGACAAATGGAAGCACTCTTTTTAATAAAAAACAGCAAAAAATAATTGTTTGGGTGAATGGGTAAAAAAGAATATCACCACTTGTAATTATGATTATGATAACTACTACTTTAAAAAAAAGAAAACTCCATCTGTGGTATTCACGTTGGAGAATTGCTGTGGCATAATTATTGTCTTTTGCTAATAAGCAACTGATAGATGTGGCGTGCAAAGTTTGTAATTCAAAATTGCTTACCTTGCATTTTTTTATCTTAATCATTTATTCTAAATAACGTAACTTATTAAAGACATTAAAGACACGTCAATTCGCAACAAGAAAACTGTATTTAAAACATTTTTGTGTCAGGTACTTTCCTGCTTGGATTTCAAAAAAATTGTACTATTTAAAGCTACGAATTTGACTTTATTGTGCAATTACATATGGTCTATATACGTGGGGGACTGTATCCAGAAAACCTGACGCAGAGTGGTAGGAAAAAACTCATAGATCTTCGAGGGACAACAGTGCGCTCAATCATTCAGAGATAAGCAGAGTTTTCAGTATTGTCTCAACGCCACGGGGTTTTATTTGTAGATAACGCTATTTGTAAGATATATTTATTTATAGTAATGTGTGGCTCAGTTCACTTAACGTTAAACATAACTCTTACTAGTAGAAACTAACTGAACCACACAGCAATTATGGGATAAAAGATTCTAAGACAGCTCATAAGGTCGCTGGGTTTTTCCCATGACTGTATTCTGGATACTAAGAATTCAATGTTCAACTGGTTGAAAACCTTCAATGATGACAACTTGGCAATGCTCAAACTTGTTAATGATGACAAGCATGTTGAAAAAACTGACTTTATTGAAAGGCGAAAACTCAGCTAGTACAAGGCAATGTTCGGATACTCACGTGGAAGAATGTCGGCATTTTAAAACTTGAAAACTTGAAGAAGCATTCCAACAGAAATTGGCATGAAAGGTGCTCTCGCAGTACATCAATACAACTCATAGAACGGCGAGCAAAAAACACCACATTCCTCCCTACAAGACTGCATGCAACTGATTACATCGCGGGAAGAAAGATTAGCGATGGCAAAAACTGCAGTAGTATCGCCATCTAGTGACAATTAAAATAATTATTTAAACTTCTACACACAAAAAATGCAGAAAATCAAAATCCTACAATAGTCATCTATTATAGGATGGTACACCCATTATATTCTGAGATGAGTTGTGCTTCATTTGTGGTCCTGAGGACTTTATTTTCAGTATAATGCTTATTACCAGTCTTATGTTACAGCATCCTGAGATCGGTTGTGCTTCATCTGTTGTCACTACAGCCCAAGTACATTTATATGCAGGATAATACCTAATAAAGCCATCCTGGCAGAGTTATAACTCCCAGATATCCCGAGATCACTTGGTATTTTTCTGTTGTTTTGAAAACTTCGAAGACATTTATTTGTAAAACAAAATTCTCCGTGGCCGAACGGTATATCCCCTATATCCCGAGATCGGTGGGGTTTCCTTTGTATTCGGACAACCAGAAAACGCATATTTGCAGGTCAACGCCTAATGTATTCTTCTGTGGTCTCAATGTAGCTTAATGTAGTCTTCTGTGGCATTGTGTCACATCCAAGACGCACTGAGATTAATTGTTTCATTTGTTGCCGCGACACACCTTGTCAAGTCAATATACAAGTCATAGTCGTTTAATCGTATTGTTGATCCTGATATCGTGGTAAAATTCTTGTTTTAGATCTAAAGCATGCAAAGTAATATTTCTCTTGATCCTCAGTTCAATAACCTTTGTGCTTCAAAGTTTCGCGGCAAGAGTGAAGAAAAGGCTCAGAAAAAGCACAACCGTTTACCAAGCCTTTACACTCATTTGCTATATAAGGAGAAGAATGCAGTTCCTTTTTCAGGGATGAAAACATAACAGATTCCGGTTGCAGTCCCAATCTTAATCCCATCCACCGTGAATCATTATTGTCTTGGTCAGTTTTGTGTTTTAAATGCAGCTACGTAAAAGAAAACACCTCCGGTTACTTATTGTTTAGCCGTGGTAGAATGAATGTCCCACTAACATAAGAAGACTTTTTTTATAGCAGCTGGAGTACTAAAAAATTCATCCAGGGAAAGTAGGGCACTATTTCACAAACTTCAAAGTCTATGTTAAGTATTATATCATGATTATACAACATAATGAACTATTACCATCTCTGAATTAATTCGGAGAGACAAATTCCCGTGTTTTCTCATTTTACTTGACGAATATCTATAATGACTAATGAAAAGCTCGAGAGCATCTGAATTTATTCGACTCCAGTGCTGGTCCAATCATAATGCACCAATGCTTTACAAAGTCTTTACACTTCTACACGCAAATTTAATGTATTTCCTGAACACAATTACGGCTTCACCAGTTGTTAAACAGAAGAGATTCTGATTTGTATGTAAGAGAAATGATCAATTAATTCTTGTGGGTTCTAATTATGCGTTTTGTAATTACAAATGAGCCCCTTATAAAGGAATCTTTTAAGTACATAAACATAGAAACACTGAAGGGTGTATTCACAGCTAAATCTATGTACCGATTGACCTAGCAATTAATGAACATCTGTAATTAAAAGGAATAGGCTGAATGTTGAAGCAAATGATTGTAATTGCCTAAATATGCAATCCATTTGCAAAGTATTGCGCAAAACCTATTAAATATTTCAATCAATTTAAATATTTCTGATAATATGATTTTGATAAATAAGCTAACACAATCCAATGAAACATAAGCAAAGCCGTTATACTATTACTCAAGTAAAGAGTCGATTTTCAGTGGTGGAACATTAAATATTGAATAATTGGAATAATTTTTAAAAGCCTGTTGCATTGTTTTCATTTTATTGACATTGAGTAAGTATTTAACGAGCTAACTAAGGGTTAACTAACAAGATAGAAAATTAGGAAATAAATGGATTCTTTTACTAAAATATTAAAAATAAGAAGAGTTGAATGTTCAGTTAATTCTCCCGATTCAACATAAATTCTTCAATATAAAGAAAATTCTTTGAATAGAAATTAACCTAAAATGCAAAAAAGTAATCTCATATTGTAAACATGTAATCTGAAAAAAAGGAAGTGTTTGAAAACTCCAAACAATAATGAATCATTATTTGCTCTCTTAAGTTTAACTCGGAGTTTGGGTATGAGTTTCAAATTAATAAAACAAAATTGAGAAAATTATAAATATGTAAAAAAGTTTTACTAATAACATATATTTATCATTATATATATAATAGCCGTTGTCTCTGTATAACACTTCCGGGCTGTACTCATCTTTCAATTGAAGCCCTCAGTAAACAAACAGCCGGTTAGGCCTAATTTCAATTTCAGATGTGGATCAGAATTTTTTCTTACCTAAAAACTAATATCTTCTCCATCAAATCACGTTTGTTCAGCCTATTTTTCTATAAAACATTCAGAACTAAAAAAATTGGATGTTTTTAGCTGTATATTTAACAGTTTTTAAAAATCTGTTTACTTTTGCGATGAATTCCGAAAGTAAACAAACTTGAATGTGAATGAATCAAGTAGCTCAAGTATTCATATCGCGTAGTGAGCTGTAAAAAACTGGATGGCAGTCTACTACTCCAATCGCTTGAAAAACTAAATAAATAAAAAATAATGAAAGGGTTTGGTTTTACAAGGTGTGGATTAAATGTAATATTGTTAGATAATTCGGGGTATTTTTAAAACTTTCATATACTTTTTCCATTATGACGTCATTATTAGTATTATGACGTCAAAATGACGGGTTACCTTCTAGTATATATATATATATATATATATATATATATATATATATATAAAGAGGGGAATCTCGATCCATTGTCACCCGAATCATCGTTTTCCTGTATGTGTCGATTATTTCATCAGTCCCGATGATCATATTGTTTTGTTATGTTCCCGCATCTACCGTTTTCTCGGGTTTATCGTTCAGTTTACTCGGTCCCTTGATAAACGATCGATCGAGATTCCCCTATATATATATATATATATATATATATATATATATATATATATATATATATATATATATATATATATATAGAGAGAGAGAGAGAGAGAGAGAGAGAGAGAGAGAGAGGGAGAGAGGGAGAGAGAGAAAGACAGCCTCTCCTCTAAATAGCTGTATTTTGTACAGAACCGAGTTAAGAATCAGTAAAAGTATTACTATGGAAGAAGCCTCTCTTTGACAGCCACCCCTCAAAATGGCCACCTTTCTTCGGAATCATGACTGGCCGCCATAGAGAAGTTTCACTGCATATATATATATATATATATATATATAACTATTCATCATATTTCTTTAAAATGCATGACAAATTTATTGGGTAAAGCCTTTTAAAAATAAATGACATGCAGAAAACCAAAACTTGCAACGACATACAAGTGATAAATACCTAGGCTTAGAACTGCACTTGTGTCTCTTAAGCGTGAGATATTTTCCAAACTGAACTATTCTGGAGATGTGAGGAATTCGTGCCTTTCGAATTCCATTCTTCACATATTCTCTCTTCACTTTTCACAGCAAATGACATGGGATATTGGACTGTTCATATTTTATATTGCTTTATGAATACTTTTTTCCAGGAGAATCTCCTGCTATGAATATTTGTAATGTGATTAACCCTCAGTTTTTTACATTCTATTCCTCATGAATTTTTTTTTTCCGAGAATTATCTCCCCAAACACACACGCACAAATGAACTCTCGAGGAACTAAAAAAAGTTTGAAGGAAAAGTTTTGAAGCATAAATTTGTAAAACTCAAAAGTAATAAGAGAAAACTATCAGTTATTGTTCCTGCTGTGCGGTTATGTAAAATGTTACTGTCATTCAAATTCAAGACTATGGAGAATGTTTTATTAAATAAGAGAATAGACGGAATTTAATAAATGGAAGTCTTGTATAAACACTTTACATAAAGTCTTGCATAAACACATCACACAGTCTTGCACAGTCTTGCATAAACACATCACAGTTTCTGGGACTTTTTTTTTTAATGTGTAAATGCATTATCACTAAAATTTATATTTCTAACAAAAACATTGCAAAATACAGATTCTAAGGACAAAAAGTCACACAGAGAAGCAAACTTAAAATTCCTTTCAAAAGTTTGAATTTGGAGTAGGGAATTAGCAGAGTAGGTGACATCTGAAAGGAATATTCCCGAGCCCGAGGTAGTCCAGTGGTAATTCGTTGGGCTTCAGTGCACGGTTCGAATCCATACGGCGTCATTGAAATAGTTTCGTGTCTAAGCCGAATATGGGCACGTTAAATCCATATACCGAAATTCCTTCTATGAAGTCAGAGACGATGGAAGAGGGTACGAGCCCCCGAGATGTCGCCCCTGGAGGTGCGTGTTCTAAATTGGGGTGGCACCCTATTCACCGGAAGGTATTCAATGCCAGAAGGACCTAGTTGCTATGTCTGACCCTGTGTGGTGCATTGGAAGAGTATTCACTGCTGCGATGGTGTTATGGTTATAAATATTTTTAAAATGACAATTAATTACATAAAATTGACTATTCGCAACCACTGTGTGCACACAAAGTGACTTTCCCTGCTATAGCCAAACAGTTGAGTACACACAGAAGCGTGAAAATAGAGATTCATACAGACAGACGGGTGGATATATGGTCTTAACCAGAATACCTTTCTAGGAATTTTTCTTAATTTTAGTAACGGCTTTTGATCTGTTGGGGAGGGGAGATGCTATAATCTGACCTTAAAACCGACGTGATTCCACATCTGCATTTAAGATGGAGTCATTTTTTGGTTTATTTGATTTGGTACCTTTGGAACTAAAAGTCTCAAAAGCGGATTTAGAATTTTAAAGTGATTGAAGGAAATTCTAACATTTAGTAAAAATTGAAATAGAACGACAAATGTAAAAAATTATATGCATTGTTGTAGTGCAAGTTGTAATAGGATCATCTACGCAATTAGTCATTACCTAAAAAAAAAAAGACTAAAGGTAGTATAGAGAATAGCTCACTATTACCCGCACTTGGGTGTATATAATTTGAAGTGGCACTCTAGAGGAATTTGATACAAACACAGTTTATACATGAAACAATGTTTATTGAATTCGTTGCATATATAGAATTTGCTTTTACAGCAATAAGCATACGTACTACTTGTACGGAATATATATTAGCATTCAATAAAAAATACTTTGCAATACTCACAAACTAGAGAGTCAAACCAGCAGTTCTGCCACACACTTCTTTGGACCCCCTAAGCACAAACGCCGGTTAACACCTGGAGCTGCTTACATCGTAGCTCCCTCTCGCTTATCTATCAACCTTAACAACCTTTTTCTTTCTAATCAAGCTGCATGGTATTTATACCAAGCGGGTATGCCGAAATTAGCATATCTCAAGCAGCTTCTTTGATTTATTCACTCAAAAGTTCGATTCTTGTGAATCGAATCTTATGTATACCTTACAGTAGTTTTATTTCAATATTTCACAACAATTTCTAAAATGTGATTTTACAAACTATTGCATTTTTACAGTGCTGCATCGCAATTTTATTTCTTTTTTTTTCTTCGATAAGGAAAAGCTCTTTTAAAAGAAAGAATTCTAAGACCAGTTTTAATTCTCGATCGATCCAGATGGAATAACCTTTCCACTAATATTTTCAAATTTTTCAATACGTTTCAAAAATGGAATTTCAAATCCCTTCAAGCCTAAAAAGTTCTCATCAGATGAAGGGGAAAAAGTTGATAACTTGAAAAAAAACAAAATGGATAAGAATTGTTTTAAATGGGTAAAAAAAAATATTTTAAAACATTCGACTTCTGTGGCATAAACGATTGCTGCAGGGCATCGAAATCGTTCAGTTTATTTCTGAAATTGCGAACTTTAATATTGAGTTAGCCTTTTTTTCGGTGAATTTTCTTTAACAGAGTCTTTAGAGTTATGGTAGATATTTTTTGCGTTGCTGCCTGTAGGAAAATAATGTTTTTTTTCTTACCCGTCCTTTAAAATTGTCAAATTTAAACTGATACTAATTGAACACCTATTTATATTTCTCTATAAAGGTTCACCAATAGTTTAAGAAGTAAGTAACTACATCGGGGTGTAATTTTAGAGAATTTCCCTTGCTACGATAAATTTAACTTGCTCCTTTAGGATTATGTCTAAGTATGGAGAACACTGTGAGATGTTAAATACATACTTTTCTATCAATTATGTGGAAAAAAATTATGTTATAAAATTTTGAGAAAGTTATAAAACTTTTGTAAGTTGGGTTGATGTGGTCATAAGAGGATGCAGTGATTATTCTAAATAAAGAATGGTTTGCGATAGAGTTGTTGACGTACTTCAGAGCAGCTCATGTGCATATTATGACAGATTATGACTTAGTTACTCCATCATATATAACCTTTTCTTATGCTATAGCAAGAGGCTCTTTAAAAGTGTTTTCATGTACCATAGGGGGAATCTTTCTCCTGTTATATCACTCTGTAAATCCTAGCTTATATATTAGATACTAGCATTATTGCCCGGCGTTGCCCGGGTAGATATATAGATATAAAATATTCCATGCATTCCATCAAAAAAATACTGGGCTGCACTCCCGCTCTTCATGTTCATCTGGACAGACAGAATGCTCTTAGCACGTTTCTACTGAAATGATATACAAACAATAAGAAAGAAAGAAACTTTGAGCCTGCGGACCTTCATCTGATTTTAAGGTCATTCCCAACCCTCTTTCTCCCGCTTATTGGAATTTGAACACCCCCCCCCCTCCGTCATCCTCAAACCACCCCTCTTAACGCAGCTGGTCGAGAGGAATCCACAGGGGGTAGACGCACCTCTATCGGGCACAAAAAACATTAAAAAATTAATTTAAAAAAAACTAATTGAGCCCCAAATTTCGTTTTTCCTGATTTAAATTTCTCGGGTCCAAAACATTAACTGTGCCGAATTTGGTCCCGGTGGGTGAAACAGTCTATGATTCTATAGCGGACAAACAAACAGACAAGCTCTTTTATATATATAGATATTAGATATGAGTTTCTCAGACATTTAATAACACTTAACTATAAATAGATACACAAACTATAAGAAAAACTCTGTTTGAGATTTTGGACATGCACAAAAGTGTTATTGATGAAACTAATGATTTTTTCATCTTCCGTTAACCGTCGCCAAGGCAAAGTTATATTACTTGCTTTTTATTAGAAATTTTGACGAAATTAAAGAAGGCAGAAACGAAAATCTGTCAGAGTCAACAACACCTTAGTTTTAAAAATATCTAAAACACACGTAGGCAGTCTATGGGTAAAAGTATCCATTAAAATGCACGCTATTAGTTACTACAGATCTTGCAAAAATATCTGACAAATTTAAGAAGATGACTTTTTTTTTCTCTTTTTAGAAAATTTTGGGTAAGTCACATTTAAGTCTTCTCATAAATCTCTAGGCCTGTTCTAAGCTTTTGTGATATGCCGAAGAATTAACTGCACGATCTCCTGTAGTTCTTTCCACCCCCCTCTTTCTCCAGAATTCCTGCCGAAAACAAATTAGGTAAAGAAAAAAAAAAAAAAAAAAGAAAACGCGTTACTTGCTTGAGAAAAGACGTGACTGGTTGATAATGGAAACATCTGAAGGAAACTCCATCTGCAAGACGGAAACTCTAGATCAGGGGTGTCCAACCCGCGGCCCAGAAAGAGAGCTCAAAGCGAAAAAAAATATCACAATAGCCAACCTCGACTATGATGGCAGGCGGCCATTACAGATCCCGCTTTGTTCGGTCAACAAATCGACAATACATCATTTGTAATATCTTTAATTCTATACAAAATTCCATATGTAATTTCCGTATATTAATTTCATTACAAAAATAAAATGTGAAGTGTTTACAGATTTAATATTTCATATTTGTAATAATATTAAAATTAGTATGGACAAGAGTGAAGCACACTAAGAGTCAAATTAGAACCAAAATATCGTATGAACATCTTGATAACTCCTTGAGAATTGCGACCACTTCAATTGACCCAGATATTGATTTATTAGTTCCTGAAATTCAATGCCAAATATCACATTAATTTTATGACTCCTATAGTTATCTTTAATAAAATAAATATGGTAACTATATATTATACTTTTTTTACTCATCAACTATTTTTAATGTTACGTATATTTTTGTGCGGCCCAAAACAACTCGTCTTCTTTCAATGTGGCCCAAGAAAGCTAAAAGGTTGGACACCCCTGCTCTAGATCATGGGAAGCCTTTAACTTGTTCCGAAAAGCAGCATGCTATAAATGACTACTTCTCGACATGACTAAAAAAAACCCTAACGACTCTATTTAACTTGTTATCACGCTGGACTAAGATGTTTTCTTCCCCATAATAGTCCATAGCTGATATACACCTGACAGAGTTATGATTAATAAGTATCTTAAAATCACATACATGACTGGAGTAGAATCAAACTGGCAATTTCATCGGATCTTTTTTTTCGGTAAAGGGAAAAGAACTAATTCTCATGCATTTTTGAGAATATAAGTTTTAACGTCCCTTTAGAAATATTCCCTTATCATTTTTTATTAGTAAGTCATTTTCCAAAAATTTTCGTTTTTTACCTAATTGAAATACTATAAGAAAGAAACCTTAACTCAAATTTGAAAAAAAAATGGAGATAGCTATTTTTTATTCTACAGCCCTCATATAATGTAATATGACAGCAAATTTTAGTAATTATATTATGATATATCATAAAATTATTAAAATGAGCAGAGCTTTAGAGGAAATTCTATGTATTAATATTGCGAGAATTTCCATGAAGGATTTCAACATTAATACATTTTAGAGGGATGGGAGATCAAATTTCTTAAAAAAGGGACTTTATATATTTTTGGCTTTATTTATCATAATATACAGATTTGAAAATCAAATAAGGCAAACTGCATGTTTCTACGATTATTACATTCTCGGGTAGAAAATGTTTATGCATTATTGCTGTACGTATCGTACTTGAAACCAAATAATCTCGAAACAGAATTTTTCATTGTTTGCAATCCGTAAAAAAAATGTATGTAAAATTCCTTGCAAAGTACCTCTTTTAAATTGTGTTTAGCATTTCTTCGTTCTGTTTTTTTTTTTTTTTTTTTTTTGAAATTGTGTGATTTATAGTCAGTAGTAATCAAAAAGTTAATAAAAGAAAATGTCCTAAATCCAGTAGAAAAATTATTTTTTAAACTTCCACATGAATTAAAGTGGAAAAAGTAAGTAAATAGAGTAAGTAATTTGTCCAACGGATGTATAAAAAATTATACACTTTTCAATTTTTTTATTTTAAATTTTTAAACAGAATTTCAAATTCTTCAAGAATTTTATCTATGCGTAGTCTTCTTTAAAAAGCCAAATTTAACAATAAAAAAAATCATTAAAAAATTAGAGTAAATATGAAGAAAAAGCATTATCCTGTTCTGGTACCTTTCATGGTTTTTTTTAAACTGGCTTTTAAAAGTTCTCTAACGTTTTCGACAATTATAAAAATTAGTCATACCATCAACATTCCTGTTATTAAATGCAAATGTATGTGCATTCCGTTATTAAATTCAACTCACATACACTAACATATAGGTTAAAAGCCGTATCAGAGTAATAATATCTTTTACAGAACTTTATATGAATCAAATAATAGCAATAAATACCGTATTAATTTCCCATTTTTGTTAGGAATCACTAAAAATCCGACCTTTTCTTAAAATTTTCTGTGGGATTTTTGATAAGGATGAAGCCTTTAACTCATCGGACTGTAGTCACTAACTTTCGGTTAGCTGCATATTGAAGGGCTTTAGTTTTGATCTCCTTACTTTTAAGGAATAATAAAATAAAGCAAATACGTACAATATATAAAAATATCAATACAAATAAAATTGCTAAAAAAATTATTATAACTCAAATTATAGCAAACATTTATAAATCGTTTCTGAGAATTGAACAGGAAGTGTAAATGCAGAAATAGTATTTTGATTCTTAAGTTTATGGTTATACTAATTTTGTGAATGACATCGCAAATCAGAAAGTATACGACAAATATTCATGGTGGTAATAAAAAATTCAAATTCGCCAAAAAACAATGGAAAAGAAAAGTATTTACTGGCCAGTATTCTGTGTCATTAGTCTGGGGTTGTAACCGGAGGGAGACTGACAGGACAGAACCCTCTCTAACATCTAGAGCTCCCCTTCATAAAATACATAAATAAATGAAAAAAAATTATTTAAATTTTATTCACTCTTTTCTTATAAAAAATTTATTTATTAGCAAGCAAGCTTTCAGGTTGTAAATTATCTCTCAAATTGAACACAACCATTTGGTAATGAAGTTTTGTTATTTCTTAGACTTTTCATGCTTTCTCTTTTAAGGGAAACTGAGGTCTGAAAAAAAAAAACGTGAAATTGAAAACTCTTCTCATATAATTACTTAAATGTCACTTAATTTTCACAATTTGTGGTTGGACACAATCCAACATTCTGCTCTATTTTTAAATTTAATCTAGACAAAAGTAATTGAAATTATTTTTCATTATTGTTTTCAAGCATGGAAAGCCGTATTGTACTTAAAATCAACAAAATAAGCCTTTGGAGCTTAATGAAAAGGTAATTCATACAATATACACTATGTTTAGTTAAAAGATTTGATTCAAGAATTCCTCATTCGTAAATTACTATAAATCAAGTATTCATACATGCGTTTATACCCAGTTGCAGATATCAATCAGAAATTTTACGAGTTCACTCTTCTCTAAGTGATTTCAGATTTCTCGGTGGTCGCTAACATCATATCATCTTGAGACTGCCTTTGTCGTTGATTGCATACTGTTCCAAAGCAAAGTGCTTTTTCCAAAACAAAGCACTTTCAATGAATTCGTAGAATGGTTTGCATTAAATTTGCTTATTATACTAACCATTTTTAAGATAAGTAAATTTTTCATTATACTTCACAAGGGGCTAGAAAACTTTAAATAAATGGTGTTCATACTCATATGAGTTCTATATTCTGGAACTGATTTCACAATAAAAAAGTTCATTGATTCCTTTGAATTTTGATTTAAAAAATATATTTATATAATCGTGCTTATTTTATATAACTCCTGTTGGTCATTTAATGTTTAACTAACCCAATTAGCAAGGCAACAAATTTTAAGCCCCAACTAAAACATTAAGAGCCACTTCCATCGTCTTTGTTTAGTTACGGGTCTCAAACAGAAGAAAATTGAAAATGAAATTCGAAAATGAAAGTTCCTCACAGTGATTGGATAATTCCGTTGGTAGAAAGTAGAGACCCAGGTTTTATTCAAAGACACATTACAACCTATTAGAACGTGTCTTTATTTGCATTTGGTAGGTTTTTCATCAAACCTACCCAACTTGATCTGTGTTTTTGCTACGGAATAAATTTATCATCCAGGTTGGTTTATGCAAATAATAAGAAAACAGACATGACCCCCACATTGTTTCTACGATGTCTGATGTTGTGCATTAATTAATTATGCAAAATAAGTCATTAACTGTAACTGACGACTGGGATATTCGTTCGTGTTCTTTTCAGTGGACTCTCTCGTAACTTGCTGGTGGAATTCATTTTAAATATTTTTTAGTCTTGCTTAAAAGTTGTGTTCAATTTTAGTATGTATTAATAAATTTTAGGTTTTTTCTTCAAATACGAATGGTTTTATCTGTATTCAAATGTACAACCCTTAACTATTTAAAAGGGATTTTTTTAACCTTTTTATACTATTCTATACATACGTCGTATTATTATTATTTTTTTTTTGCATTTGTCAATAGTTTAAGAAAAGTTGAAACCTTAATTTCAAAGCAAACAAAAGCAAAAATCCTAATAGTTTAATTTTGCATATACATTGGTGCAGAGTTCTCTGCCTGTGACTTGGGGAATCCAGTGATTTATGTTCACTCTGTACTCTGTACTATGCGTGGATCGCCTCCTCTGGTGGTCCATCAAAGAAAGGGCGGGGGATCAGCGGGTCAAATGGTGTCGAGCGGGGTCGGGGGAGACACCAGATCAAAGAAACCTTGGGGGCGGGAATGGGGGTGATTCTAAATACCGTGTCTAATGTTACCGTGACTAATGTGATGACAGGAGTCGGGGGTCTGCAGGCAGAGAACTCTGCACCAATCTATATGCGCTATAACAGTTGCGCCAAAAAACCCAAACAAACCAACAAACCAACCAATAGTTTAACAGATATGTTTTATAGAAGAAAATTTTATTCTCAGTGTGTCTCAGTGTATTTAGATATTTGCATAAATCAACCTGGATGATAAATTTAGTCCTCAGCAAAAGCACCGATCAAGTTGGGTAGGTTTGATGAAAAGCCTATCAAATGCAAATAAAGACAAGTTCTAATACGCACGAGTACAAACGGAAAAGGAGTAAATCTAGCAGGACCAAACAGCTGTGTCTATTTCCCCCAGCAAAATGTTCAGACATCACCCTTATCTAGAGGTCAGTAAGTTCACCGAGGGGTGTCACCAGTATTTGTTGTTTATTGAACGAGGGATGAAAGTTCACTCGCAAAGACCTCCTCCTGTTTTGGAGAACTTAACAAAATGTACAAAACATTTGATTCAGACTTATCAGAACTGTTTGTAGGAATTTTCCGGGGAACAATCTCATTGTGTTGGACTTCGTTTGTCAAAAAGAATTTTATCATAAACATATTAGAGAAAATTCACAGGATTTCTCAATAACGTACGACTCTAAATTAAATCTTCATACGTTACTAACAGTAAAAAAATTCTTTTGAAAAATGTCTGCGATGTCTGAATAAGTTTTGTCTGTAGAACCGTTTTTACTTGTTTGTTATAAACTTATAGCTCTGGAAGATTTTACTTCTTACTACAGTACAGGAAATATATGATTGTTATAAGATCAAAATTAGCCATCTCTTATTCTTTTTCAAAATTGACTTACGGATACTTCCTCATAGTATTTTTGGACCTCTATCTAATGGTGATGTTATTTTGCATAAAAAGTAGGGATATCCTCCAGTAATTTGACATTAAAATACTTAGTGAGGATCAAAACTATCAATCTCCACGTGCCGGTGAGAAGTAAAACTAGCAAAATCCAAGCAACCAATAATACGCCTGCTTTTGCCAGTTCACTGTACCCAACTGCATTTAAGGTAATGTTCCTATTTCATTCAATTTCTGCCATGATTCTGTGACAGATTTGCTTAATATTATATGTTGTATTCTTATGTTGTGTTCAAATCAACATTGTAATGAATTATAGTACAGTCAGCCTTTGAATTACACGGTTCGTTGGCTGCGCGTTATTCAAATCCGTGCAATTTGAGACTTCAACTTCATATAAAAAGGGATATTCGGTTCTAAAAGTTTACTTTTAAAGAAAACAATTGCAATTTTAAATAAAATTAGTTTTCAATAAATAATTTTTTTTTTTAGTAATAACAAAATATTCGAAGGCTCTTGCATTTTATTTGAGTTTCTCTGCAATTCAAGTACCGTGTTATTCAAGGGAAGACTGTATGTAGAACTAATATTATCTAAAGTTATCCTTAGTTTTAATATATGAACCTAGTGTTGTTAATACATAATTAACTTTTAGCAAGAACCGTCTACAATAGTAATGACCATTTACCCTAATTAAGAGGTATCAGATTTAAGTCCAAAATAATTACAAGATAAAAAGAACTTTTTACATACGATGTTTTTAAATTTTCTGTTGAATCATATAAATTTGACAATTCTATGTATTAATAAATGCTTTTTTAAAATTTTTTTTGATGAATTATCCCATTAAGTTGGAAGAAAATGAAGTTAATTGGAAGTTAACTTGTGTTTAACTTTTCGTTCCCGTCCCAGCCGATAGAGGGCTGCACCAGTCTACAAAACAAAATTAACTGAAAATAACTGAAAATTGATTTAATTCTACTTAAAGACGGCTAAAATTATTAAAATAATGCATTGTCATCGTGTTCTGAGCTATTCTAAAAGTTTAAAATGTCTAGCTAGTCGGGAAGTTAGTTAAAAATCGATTGCAAGATTTGGACTGGACAAACACACAAACACACAAATAAGAAAACGAGTTAATAAAAACATGTAAAATATATGTAAGATTGGTCGCTGATGGCTATGTAAGTCAAAATAAAAAGGGTACCTTAGTTGGCATGTTTATACGATGACTCTTAAATTCTCTTCGTAATGTAAAAAACAGTTGAGATAGTTTTCCGAGCTGTGGGACAGTACCCCCTGAAAGAGCTTTTGGCATCATAGAGCGAGAAATAAGAGAGCATAAAATAATAATTGATCGAAGAGGGTAAGTCGAGGTAGATTCAAAAACTACTACGTCTCGAAAGTTAGGCATAGACTGTTGAGAAGATGATTGGCGAATTAAAAAAATTTAAAGCAACCAGATAACTGGCGCTTTAATTTCTTCCAACAAAAAGGTTTTATACTGAGTGTAAAGTAAAAGGTTCCATTATTTCTCCATTCCAATGCAAAAATATTTGAAAGACAAGTTTAACACTGAATATAATCAGTTCTGATAGAATAACAAAAAAGCATCCATGTCAACATTTTGAAGCCAATCGATGTAAATAGACTACATATGAAACATTTGGGAGAACAATGTCGAGATATTAATGTCTTGAGTTTCTTACAAGGAAGCCATACCAGTTCAAATTCCAGAAGCACAAAATGGGAGCTAAAATAAAGGAAGAGAAAATTTATGTACAGAAGAAATTGAAGAGGCCGAAGACTTTGGTCATTTAAACTGTTATAGAATATTCATTATTGTGAACATTTTTCAAGACTGCATATTTTTAATATTAGAAGCTTCTTGAGTTCCAAATATAATCTATCGTTTAAAATAACTTAAAATACTTTTCATTGTTAACATGCATTCTCAGTTTAAGAAATACCTAATTTCTGTAATAATATTGAACAATTCGCAGAATACTGCAGATCAAAATCAGCAATCTCCAGTTCGTTTAGGATCAAAACTGACAATCTCCCAAAATGCGGATCAAAAGTAGCATTCTCCAGATAAAAAATCTTAATTATTTTAATCAGTAAAAATGAATTTTCTGGGAATAAAAAATAATTTAGAAATTTTTCTGAAGTTGATTTCAAATTTATATCTTCAAAAATGTATAAAATATAGTTTTTTGCCCTTAACGGAAAAAAAGTTCTGATGGAGATTGCTAGATTTTATCCAACATGACTCATATATAATTAACCCTCTGAGTAGATTTGAAGCATGAAGAAAGCTATCTGAAATGCATTTCAAGAATTTTCAGTAAATCATTCCAAAAAACCATCTGCTGTGAAAGGTCGGTCCCTTCAAAAGCGTGAGAGAAAACTACCCTTCTCCTTTCTCCACAGCGGGAGGTCCTTACCCAGTACAGCTTACATTCTACCCCCCCCCCCCCCCGCAATATATCGTCTTTTAATTACAAAAACTTGTGATCAAGTTGTAAGTCGATGTATGAGAAAAAAATAGACTTACAAATGTGTGTGTGTGTACGTATTTATCAATGTGTATCGCACAATATGAAAAACATTTAAATAAATTGCATATGTAAAGGCTTGCGTTCTCTACTTCAACAGCCTCAAGCTCTTTCTTTTATAGTTCTGGTTTCTCAGTTATCGGTTCCTTCTAGTAAGTAATGTTTTTCATAAAGAATAGCAAGTGTACGATTTAAGGTAATAATGGAAATTTAGTAATTTTTTAAGGTGAAGCGGGAAGGTATAGACGCTCTAAAGTTACTAAACTACTATTAAAAAAACAGCTAAAACTGGGATGAGTAATTATGGTTACCGTCAGTTCATCGCTAAAATGAAGAAAAGCGAGGGTAAAATTTTAATTTTTTTCCATTTTATAAGCATCTGTAGCCGCATTTAATGCGCGCTTTCATAGCATTGTAAAGTTCCTAGTGAAATTTTAGTAAAAAGCCGAAATAATTTTTTACATTTCTAGAAATCTGGTACGTCTTTTGGATTAATTGTACCTCAGAGAAACAAAAATTAACTAGACAGTGTTTTCATTTGAAAGCATACTTTACATTGTAAGACTGCGTCTTAAATAAATTCCTCGTAATAACTAAAATTACTCTAGCATGTTTCTAAGTTAGTGTTCATTTTAGAGGTGGGAAATAAGTTGTTAAAAATTTAATTTAAATCTACATATGTAGTGCATGTGTCTGCGTACATTAACAGTTTCCTTTTACCCTTAACAATTTGAAGTTTGAAGAAAGACTGGTATATTAAAAATTTCTTCATTATCGAAGACTCTACTCAGTTTCACGTTTAAGTCCCCTTTAAGATAATGAGGGAAAAAAATTCATTACAAAACTAATACATTCATAATTAAGCATGCAAAAATGTTGTATTACTACTAAAAACTTTCTCCGAAATTCAAATTTTTTTCTCTCGTGTAACACTTCTTTCCAGCAGCCTAATATTCCCCTGAAAGGTTGTTACTTGGCTGAGCTAATTTGCAAATATGTGCTGTAACCCTTTGCCTGTAAAACTAGTTTCTCTGGTATAAGAGAATCTTAGCACAGAAACTTGCATATTTAAACAGTTGATAGAAATAAATTGTTAATGCGAAAAGTATGCTGATTTTTGAGTTGATTTGTTGAATCGAACTAGATGTGGGAAAATTCTATTAAAATTTTAGTGTAAAGCAAAAGTGTTGAATTCTATACTCATCAATTGACCTGAGTTTGATAGACTAACCTATAAAATTTTAAAAGAAGGTTCGAAACAGTTTATATTTAGGATATGATGATTAAAAGATTTATTTAGTTACGTTATACAATTCAGGGACAAATTACGATGGAGTACAAAATAAGAATGAAACAACTGGAAACGGTGACTTTTAAAATTTTTTGCTCATATAGAAAAACTAATTTTAGTTAAATTTTAGTTTCACATCTTTGAAGATGTAACCAAAAAAATTTTACCATTCATATTTGAACTACATAAGAATAATTAAGAAATTTAATGGTTTCATTTGCAATTACAAAACAATTATTCCTTAATTTTTTTAGTATTGTGAGTACATGAAATTCATCGATTATACGCCAGAGGAGCAATTTGCGTGAAACAACGCTTTGATTTGGTTTAATTTATATTTTCTAGCAGTAATTAAATTTAATATGGAGTTATATGAGCATAGGAAAATTAAAATCTTCTCTTTTATTGCCTATTGGTAATACTTTCGGACTTAGAGATATCCCTTACCAATAATTTACAACAAATTATAATATTTGATGGAGTTAAAAAAACTGTTGGCAACTGCAACTTGTATTGTTTCGTCCTCTGTATTAAATAACCTAGATTTATTTATTTTTTATTTTTTTTAAAAATTTAACTCATTTTTACACCTTAAACTAAATAATTGAGAACATATAACATTTATATCAGCCTAGTTTGTTGTTGATAATTTCAAAAGTAGCAAATATTTCTCCTCCTTTCTTTTGAAGTTTGAAAGAATCTATCTCTTATACACTAAGTTCATTATGAAGACAACAAAAAAAGGAAATATTGTTGTTATCCTAAAAGATGTAATTTGTACTTTAATTATCATGCGAACACATTTAGAATGAGAAGTCTGATGATACGTACCTTATGTTTTCAAATTCTAAAATTTTACTTTCAAGTCAAACCACATCTATAAATTTAAGTTGTTAAGCCCTTTCTTTGGGCAGTCCGTGAGAGAAAACCACTGCATCAGTTTACTTCATTTTGGTGTTAAACGAAAGATTTTAATCTATATGTAGGGTTTTAATTACCTTAAAACAATGGATGCATGCATGGGTTGGAACAAGCAAGGAAGACAAAACATTGACCTTAAAAATACATTTATTTGATAATGCACAAATTTCAATTAAATTGTCATAGCTATTAATATAACAATCCGTTTCATATTAACAATTTTAACATTGAGAACCCAGAAGCAGAGGCAAACTATATTGTCAAAGATGATTTTTAGAGTCTATTGGGGAGGCACTTACTATAGCTGATGTATGCAGCGATGATGGTAGCATCGGCGACCGGGACCCAGAATCATCTCCAGTATAGGAACACCTTGGCGGGATATTCGCACTTCTCCAAGACTCTGGGGCAGACGAGAGTCTCTAACATCTAACTCTGAGGAACCAAATCTAAGATCAGTCTCCTTCTTCTCCAATTCCTTCCATCCTTAGCGGAGCTGTTGCCCATTTACAGGGGGGCCATTCTGGCCCACCCATCACTTTCATTGGGCAGTGGGCTGTTTTTCTTTCAGTGGTTCCTGTCCCAATTGGTTCTTTATTAAACCGCCTCTGTCGCCTCTGTCCATAGTCTATGAAGTACCTCCCCCACCATAATTTTATTTTGCAAAACAACTTTGACCCTTCTCATCTGACGTTTTTACTGTGGGCCATAAAATAACGACCATCCATCTTGTAAAATTTAGACTTCAGATCGCTATCACTGGCCACACCGACAGCTATTCTTCTATTTTTTATTGGTTTACAATCCTGTATTTACCCCTGCCTCTGCATCCTTTATAATACATTCGTTATTGACCACACACCGTGGGGAATTATACCATTTCACTTCTACACTATAGATGTGTCAAATTTGGTTTTTGTAACCACAATTTCTATTAATTAGCGATAATTTACAGTTAAAAAATTGCTTTCTGCGCATGCTCAGTGACATGTTTACATCTGGTTTTAGATACTTACTAAGCACGAGACCGCATAAACACGTCAATTTGTTTATACCGAGAAATCTCTCTAGCTCTCTCTCTCTGCCCTTTAATTATGTTTGTGAGATATAGAATTAAACCTGACAGAAATTGTTTATTTTGCTCTGTTGAGTAACCTTATTTCCTTTTATTGGGTTCAATAGAAATTTTTTAAAGTGTATTTCTCTATTCTTAATATTTTGATTTTCGACATTTGATAATTATGTGTTGAATATGCTTTGTGTATTAGTACGTTTATTTACTGTCCAGCCAACATGTTTTGACGGATACCGATTAGTTTAATTTTAAAATATTAATAATGTGTCGCGATTTCTGAACAAACTATATGTAGTCGCTGCGCGACCAGCATGGTCGCTTTTAGTTTTATATTTTCTTTTGAAAAACAACTCAACTGAAAGTAACAAATGTAAGGAATGTTACCATTATCTGTCATCATAAAATGCGTTGTTAAGGGGTATTCTCTATAAGGCTGATTCTAAAACATCGTGATTAAAAAATGTGAATTTCCATTACTTCAGAACAGAGTTAAAGATAAATAAGACTGAGAAACCCAACACCAATGATTTTAAAAATCACATCCCTCTCTGTATGTACTATTTTTCAAAATTAAGATATCGACACTTTATCATTACATCAAATAAGAAATTGTTGGGGAAATTTTTTTTCACTTAAAAAATGGAGTAAAAATTCAGCATGTACTAAAATATAGTGTGGATTACATCACTCTCTGTATGTACTATTGTTCACAATTCATTCCCTTAATCATATCAAATAATAAATTGTTGGAAAAATTTCTTCACTTATAAAAATGGAGTAAATTTTCATCAAGTACTGAAAAAAGTGTAGAAAATTAACTATTACTGCCTCTCGGTTGCTATGCCGGTGACGATTAATCCTGACTTCGCGATCATTTATGCTCTCTTTCACGCCTCTCATAACGAATTATTTCTTCTTCGCTTTCTTTCTTGACACTTTTCCCAAATTTCAATTGATCGTGCACCTCACTTTCGAGTATTCCTGATTTCAGTGCATAAATCCATGTTGACACCCATGTTGCGAATTGCGGACGGCCGGTAATGTTTACATCTGGTAGTTGCAGCCGTTGCCATTCGGAGTGTAGAAATATCGTCTATTTTTGTGCCGCATATCTACGCGTTTTATGTATGTAGATTACTGTGATTATTTTGCATAAAAATTACCTCTGACTTCTTTTACCAGTAATCTTTGCTAGTGTGGGGATGTGACTATGTGCATCATTTGATACATTGAGGCTATGACTCTGTTTATTTCATTAACAGGATGGGATTAAATTTTATTAAAAGCTTCAAAAATTACCATTAAAGTCCCAAAACAGCTTCTTCTGAGGGTTATTTTTAGAGAAAAATGGATTTCATACTATCAATGTGGGTCCAGTATCCTTTATATTTCCGTAAAGCGTGAACTGTTACTCTCTAGAAAGTCTTCAAATTGTTTGTGAATCTTGATTCCAATGAACAGATATATGAAGTCCTGTCTAGACTTAATACTCTCTTAAACATAAAGCTATTAATAAGACAATTTTCACTTATTTACGCATTTTTATGAAATTTTAAGGTGTGAAATTATAATTAGAAATGCAATATTTATGAACAGCATCATTTTGCTGGATGTGTCGTTACTTTATTTAACTGAAAGTACTGAATGCATTTTAAATACTGAATACATGCTATAGATATAAGTAATACTTACAAAATAGTAAGCATTTGTCTGTAGAAAATGTTAGAAGTTAACAATATTTTTTTTTTCTATTTAAAATTATTGACTCTCTACGCCGCAAAAATATAGAAATCAAATAGCAACCCCGTTAAGTTGGCTGTACAGCATATCTTATTTGCAAACAAAATGAAGTAACCCTTTACCTGTAAAACTACTTTCTCTGACACAGAATTTTCAAAGCGCGGAAAGCATAATACATGCATGGGGATGATTTTAATCTGTTAGGGATTTTTAAAATGATAAGGGACAAGATACTTTATACAGTGGTGCCTTGACTTACAAATTTAATTGGTTCCGTGACGGAACTCGTAACTCGAATTACTCGTATGTCAAATCAATTTTCCCCACTGGAATGAGTTGAAATGCCATTTATCCGTTCCGCCCCCTCCCCCAAAACCACCCACAATTCTTTGTTACATGTTTTTAAATAATAAAAATGTATATAAATATATAAATAACATATCTATATATATAAAACAGTTCCGTAACTGACTGACTCACTGACATACAACGCACAGACCAAACCGCTGGACCTAAAGGGCTGAAATTTTGCATTTCGATTCTCCTTATAGTGTAGGGGTGCACTCAGAAAGATTTTTGAAAAATTCTACTTAGATTTTTTTAAATTAAATTTTTAACATATTTTGGAACATTCTTTAAGGTTTGCATTTAAAATAATATCCGATGGTTATAAAATTTATATCACGAGAAAGATCATAAAAATTCCTTTAAAATGAAATCTTTTTCGAATCTTTACCTCCATTCTATGATTTTTGATGAATTTTTAAAGATTAATTTTAAGAATTTAATTTATTAAATGCTGATCACGTGATTTCTTTTTCTGGTACTTTAAATAAACTTATCGTCACGTGCATAACAACTAAATAGACAAAAAATATTTTTTTTTCTTGCTAATGTGGCAGACGATTGGAGATTATCCAAAAAAATATTAAAATACAATAAAAGATATTATGTTCCTCAATCTGTACTATATTAACTGTACTATATTCTTTAGTATGTTCTATTACATTTAATTTGAATATTTTCTTCTACATTATTTTGTCTATAAAAATAACCCCTACAATTTTTTTATAAATATATATATATATTTTTTTTACATCAGTTTTTTACATTGATCGTTGTATTTATTATATATATATATATATATATATATATATATATATATATATATATATATATATATATATATATATATATATATATATATTTGGCATTAATTGCATACATTGACCATTGTATTTAATTTGAATGTACTCCGTAGCGAAGTGCGGGTTTTCAGCTGGTATTGTATAAAAGCACAATACAATAGAGTGTACTTCAACAAACTGGTTTTATGAAGTATAATGTACAACATTTACTGTGGAGATCAGACGACTTGAAGATGCTGACGTAGATGGAGGAGAAAGGATAGACTGAATGATTGAAACTTATTCGCTGATTTTTGGCCTTTTCGCCCCGATTTCCTCACTTTTATCTGCAAGGGGTTTTAGATTTTAAAAAATGTCCAGTGAGGTCTGCTTCATCCCCACTTTCAGAATGTTTTTGAAATGAGAGGTTCGATGCTGTTTGGTTTCGGTGGCCGACTCAAGTGTGGGCAGAGAAAGCTGCCCCGTATGATAATTGTTGAAAGTTTATCTTTCGGTTTAAGGTGAAAAGTAGTCTTAGAATAATATGTATATAACTGCATAGTAATTGTACACAAATGTTGTAAGTATGTTTCTCGTGTGCACATTTGAGGAGAACGTTACATGGCTTTACTTCAGCAAACTATCGGTGGGGTGTCTGAATCTGGTTCGTAACTCGAATTTTAGCTCGCAACTCAAGGCAAAAAAAAAAAAAAAACCGAGAGACTACTAGTATCTCAAAAAATTCGTAAAACGGGGCAAACGTATGTCGAGGTACAACTGTATATATATATATATATATATATATATATATAAACTAAACTCACGGCACAACTGTCCGACGTGGACCAGGGTCGGCGGAACCCAACTCCGCTTTCTTGACCGTGGGATTGGGGTGCCATACAGCATATGTTTAGTCCCCAGAGTTTAGTTCCCAAGCTGCTTGGTCCTGATTTTACCGATCCATTCAAGGGATGAAAGGCTGAGGCGACCTTGCCCAGACGAAGGGTCGAACCCTGGACCTGTGGGATGGCAACTTGACGCTTTTAACCACTATGCCACCGGGCTCTGTGTATACACACACACACACACACACACACACACACATATATATATATATATATATATATGGTGTGAGTGTGTGCATGTATATAGTAGAAATGCTATGTTCCTGAATTATGCTTTAAGGTTTTTACACATTCCAGGAATGTATAAGAATCTAATATCTGAAATGATTTCTTTTGTTCCAAATAAAAATACTTCAGTTATTCCCTTTTCTCGTGGTATTTTACTTCCTTAGTATTTTACTGAGGGAAAATTCATCAGGTGCGAATTACAGGCTACAATTATGCATTAATTCCTCATAAATATTTCATGTTTCGTAAAATAAATAGACACAGTCTGTAAAAATAAATAGACACAGTAGTATTTATTTATTTTTACAGATACAAATAACATTCTGTGCCCTCATCCGCTTAAAAACTAAACTAAAAAACAAATAGCTAGCAATTATGCATTAATTCCTCATAAATATTTCATGTTTCGTAAATAGACACAGTAGTATTTATTTATTTTTGCAGATACAGATAACTTTCTGTGTCCTCATCCGCTTAAAAACTGAACTAAAAAACAAATAGCTAGCACAAAATGTTGAAGCTAAATAATTATACACATCAGACGCCCGTTCGGGTTACATTTTCCTTGAAGCTCACTTTTGAACTCCCTAATGAAACTCACTAATGAAATTCAACTTTCTTTTCTTATCAGTATATGTCTTGAAGTCACTCTTGATTCCGTGAGAGGCCTCTTGGGGATTAACGCTTGTAGGGAAGTGACCTCAATAACAAAACTACTCTGGAATCACCAAAGAGGCCCAGAGATGGGTAGTTAATGATAATGTCTGATAAAAAAAAATTGAACCTGTATCTGTACTCAACAGATTGAAAGGAACTCGTTAATTTTTTTAACGTCGTCTGTAATCTTAGCAATGTTCTGAAACATTTGACGGTTCACACATAAATTGTTAGCGAACGTATCGAGCAGGTACTTCAAGGCTATGCATGACGCAAGTTCATGCATTAAGGAGGGACTAAAGGCACGGGGGTTAAACTCCGCCCACTATTTAGTTAATTCTGAGCTGTTGTTACGAGGGATGCAGCAGGCATTGCCCTCCGAGAATCGAAAAACGTGTGACCTCGTTTACTTCAGCTAAGATATAACTCTTACGCTGGTCGTGTGCTGAGGTGGATAAGGGTCGTTTTCTCCAAGATTCGTCCTTCAACCCACCAGGTTACGGTTAAGGTGTCACTAACCGTTGATTAAAGTTCAAGGAAGCACAAAGATTAGTTCACGCTGTAGGTTTCTCATTACAGGTTGTTTGAAGTTGCAAGGTTGAGGTTGATTAGATAGTTATATAAAAAAAATAATGGAGTTTTTTTTTATTCTCATAGAAAGTGGGTTTTTTTCCCCACTAGCAAGATAGTAAAATTGAAATTATATAAGCTATAAATCTTTTAATATTACTCAAAAAATAGAGCTGTGATCTGATAAACTGTTCTACTTTAATTCTGATAAGTTCTGATTATTTTACTAAAACAGCATTAATGCGGTAGTAAAACCAAAACCTACAGCTTAAAGCTAGAAACATCCATGACAACAGTGGGACTCGAACCCACAAACTCTGATACGGATGCTAGCACCCTAGCCACTCGACCATCATCCGGCCGTTTCTGTACATCGGACAAAATAATGTATGCATGACAAAGCACCTAAACTTATATATTCATTCATAATGAGTAGTTCCATGTGTTACACTCCTCATTTAAGAAAAAGTTATACGCTTTATCTCCCTGATACGTTTTAAATTCCACTATCTCAGTTTTGAAATTTTCATACACATTACATGTTTTAAACGTGTTATATGAATTTCTAACTATCACATTTTCTTGCTATTAATACTTTACCTTATACTTACAATAAAAATTAATACTAGCATATATAGTTGTAATATAAATGTAATTTCCGTAAATTTTCGCATGCAGTTGGATGGTTGATTTTGAATACAAAAAGAAAGTTTTTTAAAGAAAAAAAAGTAAACCACGTGAATATTCAAAATAAAAGCTAACACTGATTCAGAGTACAGGAATTATCATTTAGAAAAAAATCTCTTATAAAATTCCATAAGCATATATTGAAAAAATTCCATAACCATATATTGAAAATAAATGCTTATGGAATTTTTTTAATTCCATTAAAGGTAATTTTATATATTAAAATTTTTATAACTGAAAATATATTTAATCTGTTAACAACAAAATTTTATTATGGTTATTTAATGTTATAACTTGCTACATTTTAAAATTTCAAAAGAATCTATTGAAAATTTTTTAAATATATGAGTATAAAAGTGCACTGTTCTAATGACCTAAAGATTTTTGGGTAGGATTTCCTTTGTGCAGGTGTCCTTACCCATTTCAAATGTAGAACGCTCCTAAAAAACCCTTTTTTTGAAGTTGAAAATAATGAAATAATTAACTTTTAATGGAAAAATTTTTGAGCCTTCTCAAAAGCTGATAATTGTACAACCAAGTCATCATATTGCTCATAAAACCTGACATAACTTGAACATATTGTAAAATCAGGAATGAATACACAAACCCGCTGCCTATAGTTTCATTTATCAGAATTAGGAACAGAACAAGCTCAGTAGAAGGCAAATATGTGAGGATAAAGAAACTAGTGTGTTAGAGGGAGTCATGAGAGATTGGAATGGTAAAAAGTAATGGATACTGGGTCTATAGGAGAGTGGAAGAGAGTGACCATAATTTCACATCGTCTTTTGAATGCAACAAGGCAATGCAGTCAGTAACGACTACACCTCTTCACTGCGAAAAATAAACCACTACAATACTTTCAACTTTCACCCTTTTTTCAATTCCTACTATTAGTTCACACTCTCTCTATATATATCTTGTTCAAATTTTCAATCGTTAATAAAAGTACTTTTTATTCATCCACTCAAGTTCAAATACATTTTTTTAAACTTGTAGTGGATGACACTTGATGTTAATACAGTTTTTTCAAATATTAATTCATTTATTAAATTTAATTAATCAAGTTTAGTTTTAGATCTAGAGCGTCTCTTGCTCTTGAATAGTAATTTCCCTCTTGTTACTGTGTAAACGGTAGCACTGCGGTATCGCGGGCTTCTCCCGTCCTGTAGGTTGCGAGATCGAATCCACAACCTGACAAACTTTTTCTCTCTCTTTCCCCCCCCCCCTCCTAATCTCGCACAGTAGGCAAGGTTCTGGCAGGCAATCCTTTTTTTCAATTCCTAGTATTAGTTCACACTCAAATTTTTCTTTGTTGACCTAAGTAGGAATTGACTTTAAATTTTTTTTTATATATTACTTGTTTCTTGTTCCTTTTCTTTTTGTTGTTCTTACAGTAACGGAAAACTCCTCTTTTCGTGTTTTTCGGTTGAGGTAAAAACCTGTTTCCGTCAACCGAAAAACCAGCAGATCCTTCGTAAAATGGAGATAAGGTATCTGGAACTGGAAAGAAGGGAATACCTGCACTGCCGTTGAATTCATAAATGTCTCTTTCACCTGAGTGGAAAGATAAGAAACCAAAGTGAAATCCAAAAATCAGTGACTAATAACTCTTAATATAATGCGCAGTAAAACCACTATAGAAAGTGACCGCGCATTTCTTTGATGAAGACATGGCCTCGTTATGTACTGTAGCACATTCCTAAGCATTAAACAGGACGTTTCGAGTGTAAAGTTGTTTTAAACACGAATGAATTATGTGGAATTGCGAGCGATACTGTCAAATTTTGCCACACAAGGGCTAATTAGACGGACATACGATTTAAAGCCGATTTGAATGGAAATAAAAACTGTTAAAAAGAGTGGTACACTGAACACGGGGTCACTAAAGTAGAGTCTTACAAATATAAAAGGATTTTGGTCGTAGGATTAAGAATTCATTAATCTCTCTTTTGTTGGAGGCAATGTCACTTTTATAACGATTATAATATGCTTGCTTAAATTAGCAGAAGGGTAAAACTCACCTGTAAAAAAAACAGGAAATAAAGAACCAAAGCTTCTGAAACACCTAAGGAATGGGAAAAGCTTCCAGATATTTACCATAAAAGACTGGCAATTAAACTTTCAAAAGCAAATTCAGCTTTCTTCCTCAGGAGAAGAGTAAGAGAACGCCTACTCAGTAAGCCAAGGCAAGCGAAATGGCGCCCAGATGTTGCCATTCCACGACAGAGAAATTATGAAGGACGAAAGTGACGACACGGAAAACAAAAAAGGGCAGAAATTACAGATTAATGGAAAGACAAGAAACGTAGATATGTCATAAAAATACCTTACAAGATATACAAAGGGAGAGGAAATAAGCGCATAATTAGCGGTCACAGATGCATTAACTATGTTTTTAGAGTTATGAGTAATAAGCAGTTTTCAAAATAATCCTGGTAATGAAAAATAATCCGAGATGATATGACTAGAAGGATAGCTATTATATGAGCTGATTTTTCCCCTGATTTGTATATTTTGTCTGGTATGTTAATAGAATACATTTTGGTTTATTTCGGCAAAACTTATTGAGAGACTATGAATACATACGTTAAGATAAAAACAAGAGTTGGACTTAGAATCATTAAAATTGCAACATAAACAAATGCAATCATATAAAATATAATTATGTTTTCAAATAAATAGTCTATTTAAAAATACTTTTAGATAACAGCAAAATAATTTCAGATATAAAAGCATCATAATTTAGTCTGCAGAGAAAAATTGTCTCTCCTCAATTTACGACCTTAAATGCGCACTATTTTCTCGCATTCATGCTTTTAAAACATTAATATGACTTGCTTACGCTAAAAATACGATATTTTCCTCAGTTTATTCACTGAAATCCTTTCAAAATGCCCTCCCTTTTTGTGTTCCCTATTTCCTAATAATAACAGCCATATTAATAATACTTTATTAATTATCCATTACATGAACAGCAATTAACCTAAATTGACTTTTTCTCATGTTTTCTTTAGGGTTTGATTTGTTATCACATTTTGTAATAAATGGGGTCCTTTTTTTACCGTCTCCAACGTCAGTGAAAAATTAGTTAATGTTTTAAATCTGTTTTAATGTCTTATTGATTACATTGATGGATTAATAGCTTTTCATTTATCGCCAAAATAATCATTCTAGGAGTAAAATCTTTGATCTTGTAATCATTAAAATTTCTCCGAAAGATTTCCTGTCCAAAAGAAATTATTTTACGTAAAATGTATTGTCTCTCTTTTCTGATCTCGCCTCTGGACTTACTGCCATCCTAGCAAAATAAACCATTCCAGCGTTGTGACATCAAATTTTAAACTGTCTCCAACTTCTTTTGCCACCGAAGTCAATGATGTTAGCTTTTGAACCGGGTATTAGCCCCAATTATTTTTTCTATTAGATTTATGTTCAACAATATACTTACTTTTCTTCTGTAAGTATATTTTCCCCTGTTTCTTAATAGTCCAACCATATCGCTTTTACCCATTGTACAGCCATTGCAAAGGTCCTTTTGCCAGAAGCAGGTATTGGATCCAGCTTCTATTTTCAAAGCCAAAGTTCTGATAATTAAATTATCTCTCCGACGGGGAAAAAAAGATATGATATTGGGAATTTCATTCATATAAATTGATATGCTCTTCCGACATTCTTCGGACCTTGATGTAAGAGCCTAGGCTTTCAACCCAACCTCAGTCATCTGAGCTTATTTCCTCGGGTAAGAGATACGGATTTACTTGGAATCAATAACTTTGTTTTAACCTTAAATTTAAAATTTCAAAAAAGTGCAGTGGGGTTGACATTTTTTATTATATTGCACAAATTCAGGAAGGGTTGCTACAAACTCTGAAAACGCGTCTCCCAATAGAGGATAACAAAACTCGTTCCTTCCGGTTAAGTTTCCAATTTTTAATACATAAAAAAAACCATGATAAAATGTTATTTAGTTTCTAAAATAAATATTGGTTGATTGATAGTGTTATGTTTTTTTTTTTTTTTTTTTTTTTTTTTTTTTTTTTTTTTTGGGGGGGGGGGGTTACACGAGGGTTAATTTTACTGGGACCTAAGGCTTAAAGCCGATTCCAAACGGCTACAAACATCCATGTCATTAATGGGATTCGAACCCGAAGACTCTGGTTCTGATGCCAGGGCCCTAGCCATTCGGTAATCGACCATCTTGTAGAGACAGGCGAGTTACAATCACAGGCCATAACGCCACCAATCGCAAAGTAAGTGGTACTAGGCAGAAGCTGGGGGTGATTGTAGACTCCAGGCGTGTCTGATACGCTCTTAGTGAGAAAGTTCGGAGGTTATTGTAGCCTCCGAACGTGGATGGTATGTTCTTCAGAACTGTGAGGTAATTGCACTATATTTTTTCATGTAAATAATATTCTGTAATATAGCCTCCTGTACTTTTCCGTGCTGTGCTCTATTTTGGAATAAAATATATGTGTTTAAAAGAGCTTGTTCTACATTGATAAAAAAAGGACATTCAACTCCGTATTCCTCACACATCTATAAAAAATATGTATTAGTTTTCATGTAAATCGGATTGGAATTATTGATTTATTTTTATATGAACTACTGTGTCACTCTCACATTTATAAAATCCCACCTCACATGAAAATGAATAGTCTGGTTGGGGAATCAATAACAGAACGTCATACTTTATTGACTAGTTTTCTGGTCATTGCACCTTTAATAAATATCAGGTTATTCTCTAATAAAGCAAACATTCTCTATTGTGTACTTATGTGAGACTTTGAAAGCGATCGTTATAGACGCTCCCAGACTATCTGAGTATCTCTGTGAGGACACTTTATACAAACTTCCATAGAATAAAATTTCCCTTTACTCATAATGAAAGTATCTAATCTGGTAATAAAACTGGGAGTCTTCAGTTACCCTGCTGGCAATTATTCCCCTAAACCAGTGGTTCCCAATCTTTTTCAGCTGGCGAACCACCTTTCCTTATCGGAATACCTCCACGGTCCATCGGTCCATGGAGGAGTAAAAACCTTATTTGTATCGTATCCCTTCCTTATGTATATATAATTTACCATCAAATATTGCAAGTATATATATATATATATATATATATATATATATATATATATATATATATATATATATATATATATATATACATGCTTTTTTGAAGATACAGATTGATTATTGATAAACAATTTGTGTTCTGATTTGAAAATGGTTGACAAAATATAAGCACTTTGTAGCAAAACAGTTGTTTATTTAACAATAGATATATGTTTGCAATATATGCAACAAGGGGTTTCATACTCACTAACAAGTGTTCCTAGGTGAAGATAAAAACTATAAAAGTACAAAAAGGTGAAGATAAAAACAATTATAAAAGTACACAAAGACCATTTTAATAGTTTTAGGATTGAGTCGTGACCCACCTGTAACCCTTCAGCGACCCACTAGTGGGTCGCGACCCACCGGTTGGGAACCGCTGCCCTAAACAATATCTTATTTTCCATTAATGAATTCTACATAATAAGTGCCGCTTAAGGGAAGCTTTAAAAATTCTGAGCACTCTATGGCACTCACTTAACGAGACTTTTTTAACAATCAAATTTTTCTCCACCCATAATAGAAGTGGCTAGTCGGGGCCACAAACTACCAACATTATGCTTTCCTCGCTTTCCTCGTTGATCTGTTAACAAGTACGCCACTAAGCAATATCATCATATTCACTTATAAGTTCTATTTTTCCCGCCTCTTCAAAAAGACTTACAGGGGCGATTAGACTATAAGTAGTTTAATTGCCTCTGTGACGATCGACGTCAGAATCGTTTTGACGATCGGATTCTCCCGTACTCATAATAGAAGTAACCCGAAAACCTTTTGCTTTCACAACTGGCATGCTAGTCATCACATCTTTACAACATTCGCTAATAGGCCTGACATTCAGAGACGGTTCACAGAGACTTTTAACCTTTCAGCGGGCACGGCCGTGTACAAAGTGCAACATTTTCATAATTTTGAATGGTTTGTTTTTACGTGTAAGATTTGAATGTTCTAAGCAGTTTCTATTTATAGCTACATCCTTTCTAATTCAGGTCGGATTTTCTGACCCTTGTATTCCTTTTCATTCATTGGTTGGTAGTCGTGATTTAACCGTAGTAAACCGGCGATTATACTGGATTACAATGCGACAAAAGCAGGAGTCGATGTATTCGATCAAATGTGCAGCTATTACACGGTATCCCCCATATCACGAAGATGAACAATGTCATTGTTTTTTATGTTTTTGGACATAACAGGAATCGATTCGCAAGTTGTCCATAGATCCAATAAACCGGACAATTATGAAATAAGGTGATTGTATCTGCATTCATTGGCCTTTAATTATAAATATATCTCAATATTTTAAAAATTTTATATCTTGTCATAAAACGCAGAGTTATTATTTTCAATTCCAAAAAATAAAGTTTATTACAAAAAGAATGATCAAGGTTGAAAGAAACGTTGCACTTTGCGCCACGCGCGCCTGCTGGTGTTCCAAAAATTGACGCGCCCGCTGAAGGGTTAAACATCCTTAGCACCTCTATAACGATCCCTTTGTCAGAATTTCTAGCAATTAAAGTTTCCTTTTGTCTAAAATGAAATGGATGGTCTGAGAAACAAACCTAAAGCCTTCTGCTTTCCGAGCAGGTGGGGTGAACCTTACAAGTGAGACATTTCTCAAAGTAGTCCATGCGTAAATTTGTTATGGTATAGTTATAACAAGGTACAGTCAGTTGAACCTGTAATTCCTGCCTTTCGAGGTGGATTCACTTCCTTTTTGGAATATTTCTTCGAATTTCATGCCCCCATAGATAAAAGCTTAAAACTTGCCGACAAAAGTAAGAATTATTACATCGCGTAGTTTGTAGAAATAAGTAAACAATAGGCGACGCCTCATACAAAAATAACGATAACTAAAACACTACCTCTCCGATATGTCCGTGAGATGTGATGTCAACTAATCCAATAAATCATTAATTATCTGCACCCAGTGCAAAGTTGTCACGTATAAAATCAAATCCCGAAATTCAAACAGCGCTGCATATTCACTCGTGGTCCATTACGATGAATAATGCACGTAATTATTGAGAGCATAATTAACACCCTCCCCTTGTTGATAGTATATTACTCAATCAACTGTCTGCTCCAAACTCCGAATCTCCCCCTCTTCAACAAATTGTGAGGCAGTAATTAAGCCTCGAAAATAACACGTTAGTGTATACGCGCGACAATGAAATCGTCTGTCTCCAACTTCTCATTTTCCAGAACGTTAAAGTCGGAGATTTTAAAACTAATCGCCTATTTTACTACAACAAACTTTCCCATATTTGTCACTTGGGGGAGAAAATGCATTATAAATTCGTTTTGAACTTTTTCTGGAATTTTTTACCATACATGGATATCATGAATCATCAAAATAGAATACCTCTGCAAACTTAACTATAATAACTTAATTAATTATTTAGATTTTAATATCTGTCAGTTCAAGTCATTTATCTCTGCATTTTACGTATAATATAGATATCCACCTGCTTTGAAGTAAGAGCTGCAGGACATCACTTAGATTTACGTTGCTCGCTTATTTGAGGGGAACACACGTGACCAATCGCAGCCGTGCTGAGTCATCAATTTCCAGAGATAGCAAAACACCTCCTTCCCTCCTTTCATCCTCAAAAAGCCCAAAGCTCGATAAAATGGTAGTTGCAATGGGAATTTTTATCGCCCCTCTGTAAACCAAAATTCCTCCTCAGCAACGGAAGTATGTACTTGTAGGGATGCGACATCGATGTCGATGTTTTCAAAACATCGATGTTCTAAACATCGATTTATTGAAGCCGATGTTTTTTTTAATATCGATGTTATGTGCTCGATGTTTTACTATGTTTCTTGATGTTTTTTTAATGAAAAAATACCATAATAAAAAAGTTTACCACCTAGCATAATTTTCACACTCAGTAAATAATGTAAGCCTGAATTCTGTAAAGGACGAATACAAAAGGGGGAATGATTTCTTAGCAAACAGACAAATGGCAATCAACAACCAATGAACCCATCAGAGTGCTTGGAATGTTCCTGACACTCCAGAACATTCCATCGGGTTTTATTTTATAAATAGTATATACACGAGAGTAGCCATTTAAGTTTTTGTTTTGTTCTGGTTTTATATAAGTTGACGTTGATATTATTAGTAAGATGTCTCCCAAAAGCACCGTTTTGAAATATATTTGCAAAACCTCAGACAAATTGGCGAAGTGCAGTATTTGCCTTACGTCCCTCAAAACGTCTGGGAATACCACGAATTTATCTGGACATTTGAAGGCAAAACATGGCGATATTTACAACGAGAATTTTGAGTCATCAATGTATCCCAAGGCAAAAGCAACCAAGTTTTTGTCATTTGTGTCAGCCCAATCAGAGAGTAAAATTAAATCACCCCCCTTCCCCCACTGCTAACCGAAGTAACGTTAATTTTAGAGGTTACTAAACCAGTTTTAACAACTGGATGTTCCAAAACATCGATGTTTAAAAATATCGATGGTTTTGGTGCGATGTTCTATTAGCATCGATGTTTTAATATTCAATATCGATGTTTCAAAACATCGATGTTTTGTTATCGATGTCGCATTCCTTTCTACTTGAAGGATATTCCGATTGTACCCCTGACCGATGCTTAATGAATGAAGTTTACGTGACATTAACAATGTGTATGTGAGCATTAACAATGTGTTGTTCTTCATGTTAATAATTAATGGAGGAAAAGTGTTGAGAACTCTTCAACGAGGTATTTTAATTCTAGCCCTTAAGTTTGGTAATTTACTCAGAAAGTGAATGTTTGCTGTTGCCGATGCTACAGAGACGCTAGAGACGTCGAGGAGGAACATCGAGCTCATTTATCGACTTGGTAGATGTAAGAAACTGACAGCTCGGGTTGAACAGAACTGACAAATGAACTCTGAAATGTTTTGTTAAGGGGAGAGATCATCCTAACACCGTCAAAAAACTCAATTTTTTATTATGATTTAATTTTGAAGAATGGAATGTAAGGAATCTTAAAAAAAAATTAATTCGATACTACAATTAGAACTCATTTTATGGCCAAATGTATAAAGCTAAGTACAGTAATTTATAGAAACTTTAAACTTTAAATGGCTTTTTCTAAAACTGTTACTTTCAAACTTGTGCGTACTATTTCTTCAAAACTAATGGTCACAAATTGTTAAAATTTTGTATACATGTATACCTAGTGTGTTTATACAATTTCAACCTAAATTTAGGTAAGTACATATTACTTATTTTTTTACAGCAATTTTTTGTGAAAATATTTTATATTTCTTTTTTATTACAATACATTGGCCTTAAAAAATATTTTTATGCGAAATATGGTAATTATTTTCGGTGTAGATTAAAGAATAACCTATGGATATAATATATACAAACAATTTAATCTATATATATAAAACAGTTCCGTAACTGACTCATTCATTCATTCATTCATTCATTCATTCACTGACTGACTGACATACAACGCACAGACCAAACCGCTGGACCTAAAGGGCTGAAATTTTGCATGGCGATTCTTCTTATAGTGTAGGGGTGCACTAAGAGAGATTTTTGAAAAATTCTTCTTAGATTTTTTTAAATTAAATTTTTAAGCTGTTTTTTTTTACTTTTTTTAAGTTTGCATTTAAAATAATAATTTGAGGGTTATAAAATTTATATCACGAGAAAGATCATAAAAATTCCTTTAAAATGAAATCTTTTTCGAATCTTTACCTTCATTTTCTGATTTTTGGTGAATTTTTAAAGATTAATTTTTAGAATTTAATTTATTAAATGCTGATCACGTGACTTCTTTTTCTGGTACTTTAAATAAATTTATCGTCACGTGCATAAAAACTAAATAGACAAAAAATAATTTTTTTTTTCTTGCTAATGCGGCAGACGATTGGACATTATCCAAAAAATATTAAAATACAGTAAAAGAAATGTTCTAGAAACTGTACTATATTAACTGTACTATATTCTTTAGTATTCTTTATATTAGATTTAATTTGAATATCTTCTTCTACATTATTTTGTCTATAAAAATATCCCTTACGATTTTTTTATAAATATATATATATTTTACATCAATTATATACATTGATCGTCGTATTTATTATATATATATTGGCATTAATTGCATACATTCACCGATGTTTTTACTTTTAATGTACTCCGTAGCGAAGTGCGGGTTTTCAGCTAGTATATATATATATATATATATTATAGTTTATTAAAAAATTTTCACGCAATGCATTCATTATTCATAAAACATTAATTTTTTTTTACATCAAATAATTTCCAAATAATCTCCCAAAAACTCTACTTTTGTTTTTCTAATTTAAAAAGCTTTGTAAAATTCACCCTAAAAAATTGGTTTAAATTAATTACAAATTAACTGTTTGACAGCACATTAAGCTTGGTAGTAAAATCAGTGCATTTTTGCGAATGCAAAGATGATCTCCTCCCTTAAAGCAAATCGTATGTCAGCCTTGGAACTTCATTACCGCATGAGCTCGAAAAAGAAGCTAAGTAATAGTACTATCCGTCTTGAGGTGTTTAGAAATGAATGAACAAACACTTCTTGCCAATGTTTTGCTGGTAGTGCTAATGCTCAAAAGCCACACCTGCATCTGACTTAATTTAAAATGGTTCACACAACAATACCAGAAGACAGGAGATCAATGTTACATCGTTCTAGGTAACGATGAGTCCAATTATATGACCTAAGGACCTGGAAGATGCCATACGAACAATATTTGCTGGGGTTTCTTGGGCAGTGCATCGGGAAACAGGATGAAATTTACCCAAAGCTAAAAGCAAAAATACCAAAAGGTAAATAAAAAATAAAGATTGCTCATTCCCCATCTTCTAAAAATTATCCTTTAAATGTAGAATTTCTGTCTTTCATACCCAGAATAAGTGGCATGAAATTATCCAGTTTCTCATTTTAAAATTTAATGTTTATTGTCTATTTTGATTTAAACCCAAAAAATTAAATCTTTATTAAAAATTTTTTGCTATTGATCTTCTGTTGTGGCTCAGTGCCTCAACTATCTCACACACTTTGAGAATGTGTTGAATTCAGCTAAACATCTAGTGCAAAGAAAACAACATTACAATAAATACAAATAAACAGAATACCAGTCTTTCTCCCTCTGTCATCAACCTACAGAATTAGACTTACTTTACGGAGGTACTTCATTAACTTTAACTAGCAGTTTCAAGTACCTCGGAATGACATTCGAGGATAAACTAAAGTGGAAGATGCACACTGAGACACATTGGCGGCTCCAAGGGTGGGGGGGGGGGCAATTGCCCCTATTGCCCCCCCCCAAAAAAAAAAGCCAGGCATATTTTTTTTTTCTATAGTCTAAAATTATATAATCGTAGACCTAATACTAAATGAGTTTAAATTTAAAATGAGAAGATGTTTATTTCTTATATATACACTGCTGGCCACTGTAAATGCAACACCCTGAAGGAAACATGCAAATAACATGAAATTCACAACATGCATTCGCGGAGGTGAGATATGGAAATGATTAGAATTTCAGCGCAGACGCACATTACGTGCGCCTGTGGCGCCACTTCAAAGCGCTATTTAAGGCTTCGAGATTTCGACGATTTCAAGTTCGGCAATTGTGTTTTTCTTGTGGTTTTTTCAAAAAAAACGATCAATTATGCGTCGTCGAAAACAGCGATCGCCTTTTGATCAAGTATCCGAGTTCGACAGAGGAAGGATAGTGGCCTACCGAGATTGTGGATTATCTTTCAGGGAAATCGGTAGTCGTGTTGGACGAAACCAAACAACTGTAATGCGGATATGTGATCGTTGGATGCAGGAGGGTACGACGGACCGGCGTGTTCGATCGCATCCACCTCAGCGCACCACTTCACGTGATGACAGACAAATTGTGCGCATGGCAGTGACGGATCGCTCAGTCACATCACGAACCATAGCACAGCACATGCAGTCTGTAACGCATCATCCAGTGTCTGCGCGTGCCATTCGACGCCGTTTACAGCAGAGTGGTCTGTCCGCAAGACGTCCATTGCTTTGTCTACCCTTGACGCAGAACCACAGACGTCTCCGCTGCCAATGGTGCGATGACAGAAGGATGTGGACAGCAGAATGGAATGAAATTGTCTTTACTGACGAGTCACGCTTCTGTCTGAAACACCACGATGGTCGCATTCGAGTCTGGAGACACCGTGAAGAGAGGATGCTGAACAGCTGCGTTATGCACCGCTGCACTGGTCCTGCACAGGGTATTATGGTACGGGGCGGTATTGGATATCACTCTCGCACACCTCTAGTACGCATTGCCGGTACTTTAAACAGCCAGCGCTACATCTCCGAGGTGTTGGAGCCAGTTGTCCTTCCTTACCTTCAGAGCTTGCCCACAGCCATATTTCAACAGGATAATGCGCGACCACACGTGGCACGCATTGTCCAACGGTTCTTCGTCAATCGCCAGATTGAATTGCTTCCCTGGCCGCCTCGCTCTCCGGATCTTTCGCCGATAGAAAACATGTGGTCCATGGTTGCTCTACGATTGACCCATATTCTATCCCCAGCTGCCACAGCAGATCAACTTTGGCAACGTGTGAAAGCTGCTTGGTCTGCTGTACCCCAAGAACTCATCCAAAGTCTCTTTGAATCAATGCCGAGGCGTGTGGCAGCGGTGATCTCCAACAATGGCGGCTACTCTGGCTACTGATTTTGGCAGGAACCACACTTCACAGAAGTCTATAAATTTAATCATTTGATACTTGGTCAACATGTTATCTACAAAATAAATTTTGTTGTGATATCTCTTGTCTTTCTTGGTGTTGCAATTTGGATGGCCAGCAGTGTATATATATATATAACCCAAAGATTGCCCCCCCCCCCAAAAAAAAAAAAAATATGGTCTGGAACCGCCCTTGCTGAGACATAGAATATAAAGCTAAGAAGCGTCTCTCATTACTAAAACGCCAGTGGGATTGGCTGCGTCTTCACTTTGAAGTTAGGCCGTCTGCACACGGAGCAACTCAAAAGAAACTGATAACTGACTCCAATCACAAACCAGTCCGTGATGAGTCGTAACCTATGTAATTGAATGGAGCCACGCACACGGCGCAACCGGTTACAAACCCGTCGAGTTATCAGTTTCTTTTGAGTTGCTCCGTGTGCAGACGGCCTTAGTGTGACTGTCTCTACTTTTAGGGAGTTAGATTATATATATTTTTTATTTTTAAAATATTTATTTATGAAAGGATAGGAAGAATTCTAACAAAATCAGTATTATTATCATCAAGAGAAATTTTTTGATTAAATTTTGAAATTTTTATAATTATTTACTATAATGTAACATAATTTAAACAACCGAATCAAGATTTTCAGTTTCTCGAAATTTTTAGACAAAATTTATTTTTAATAAAAAACTCTTCAATGGCTCGGTCAGAAAACTTGAAACTTACACACAGTTTTCTACGGATTACTGAAACTCAATGTCAGAAGATTTCTATTTTAAAGGATTAGAACGTCATTAGGAAATAAATGTCTGAAAAAAATTATCATCAACCAGAACTTTTCAATTGTAGTATTTTTATTAGTTGGAGCGGCATGAAATCTCTAAAAATGGGGAAGGAAGTTCGTCAATAAAAGCAAAACCTTTTCTCAAAGTACTGGAAATTATATATCCTAAAAGAACAGAGTATTGTCATCACATTAAAGGCTTTTTATATAAACACTAGTTGAATACTCGTGCTTCGCTGAGGAGTACATAAATTAAATACAAAGGTCAATATATGCATTTAATGCCAAAAAAATTATAAAAAAAAGTAACGGATGTTTTTATAGGCAAAATAATGTAGAATAAAATATTCAAATTAAATACAACGGTCAATGTATGCAATTAATTTGTATGTTTAATATCCATAAAACATACTAATTTGAATAAAATTCTTAAAAAACTTCCATCTCAATTAGTCTAGTGGTTAAATTTCATGTTTTACCGTATTTTAATATTTTCTGTCAATTTATTTCGTTGTTATGCACGTGACGCAAAATTAATTTAAAGTATCACAAAAAGAAAAGAAACCACGTGATTAGCGTTTAATAAATTAAATTAAAAAAATTCACCAAAAATCAGAAAACGGAGGTAAAGATTCGAAAAAGATTTCATTTTAAAGGAATTTTTTTTACCTTTCTCGTGATATAAATTTTATAACCCTCATTATTATTTTAAATGCAAACTTAAAAAAAGTTACAAAAACAGCTTAAAAATTTAATTTTAAAAAAATCTAAGAAGAATTATTCAAAAATCCTTCTTAGTGCCCCCCTACACTATAAGAATAATCGCCATGCAAAATTTCAGCCCTTTAGGTCCAACGGTTTGGTCTGTGCGTTATCTGTCAGTCAGTTGTGGAATTGTTTTATATATAGAGATAGACCTGAAAATTTTTAAGACCTCAACAATTTTAGCTTTGACTTTTTAATCTGAGAAGAAATTCTATTATATTATAGTACTGATCTCTTTCAAATTTCTAAACCCGAATTTCATATTATATTCTGATTTTTCCTGTCATGGGATTTTCATGGAAATTAATTCCCTTGTTTAGAAATTTACAGTAAGATACCACAAGTTTGAAGAGAAAAAAATGAAGGGAACATCCAAGAAGCGAAATTTCCATATGATAAATTATGATATTAATAAATATTAAAGGACGCCAAAAAAATGCACTCCAGGTCTTGGTATTAAAATTCATTTCGTAAGAGATCACAGCTTCTTTAGAATAAACTATTAATAAATATTGTGGTGCAAGGATAAATTACTGTTTTGGCTGTGAAAAATTCTTTTAAAAGCATACGTTTTTTTCTCTCAAGTTTTCTAATTTACATTTTCAAAATTTTAACATTTACATAAGGGTTTTGTGTTTAATTTTCATTGTGATCAACTTTAAAAAAAATAAATCTTGCTTTGCGTAATATCTAAAAAGCTAATTTATTTTTATACGTCTGAGCTCTAAAAGTATGCCAGCTGCTGCCTCGTAAAAGAAAAAAAATCAATATATTGAATATACTTTGATATATATCCTACATGGTGTTCCTTTTTATTTCTCTTTGATAATCTTGAAACTAAGGAACGGAAAAAAACTTCATGAGAACCGCTTGTTCTCTTGTGTCGTTGTTCATGAATTTTGATTAGGGAACTTAATTTCAGAGATATATATGCGAAATAATATTGCCCCTTTAAGGTATTGAATATTTTAGCAGTAAAGCGGCTAAAGAATTTTACAATGAGCAAAACAAAATGATTGAGATCGTGCATAGAAAGAAAGATTGCATTTCATTGTAAATATGGAATTTTCGAGCACAGGCATATTGTAAATTTTGAAATATCCACCCCCAAAATTTTCTTAATTATACTATATTAAGAATAAAGACCTGATAAGCTCTAAATGAAACATATTGAAAAAAATTTCAGGTAATCTCTTCTAGTTATACTACCGCGGGTTATTAACGTAGGACTACTTATCATTGCTTACCTCTTTTGTATGTATATATGTATGTATGTGTTATGCATTATCATAAACTGGGGCAATTCGTCTTTCCTGCCCAGTCTATTCCGATAGCGCGCTGAACTATGGCTAATTCCTAGTCACTCTGTTCCCTCAGATATCACTGAGAATACTCTGCATTAATGAACATAAAAATGACATTTATTCAGTTCGCGTATTTACAAACTATATACATTAACTCCTTGAGTTTTGCACCTCCAGTGCATTCATGGCTTCCAGCCAAATCAATCGATTTACACCTGTAAGGCACTCCAGCCAAACAAATCACAATTCTTCCACGTGGCTTCTCCGCACACGCAAACCGCTGGTCCGAGACCAAGTCGACCACCGTCCACATCGGACCACTGTCCTTCTCTGTCTCCCTGTCTGCCCCTGTCCTGCATTGACGATCCACCAGTCCAAACCGGTTCTCCTTCTACTGCATACCTCCGGAACAACTCGTCCAGAAAACCACTTGCACTTCCGGTAATGTTTGTCATCTGTTTACTAGAGAGCTGGCACGCCTCTTGATTGATTACCTGGAATCGCCTCTGGTAAACATTCAAAACTGAAAAGAAACTTCACCATATTTTCATATAAAAATACCGGGGGTTAAGCAGAGAGTCCACCGCCATCACAGCATATATGTATCTATATATATATACGCATGTATATATATACATATATGTGTGTGTGTATGTATATACAGTCGAACCTCCATATATCGAAGTAGCAAATTGCCGGAAAAAAATTCGATATATATAGAAATTTCAATATATAGAATTGATCTTAGTTTTATCATAATTCTCCTAAAACATTAAAATTAAAGCTAATTTTCGTATATGAAACTCCATTTCTAATTTATATGCTAATCCCATTAAATGAAAGTTAATAACTAAAAAATGAATTAATATGAAAGATTTATTGAGTACTACATACCTTTCAAAAAACAATAACCTACACAGTGCTTACAATGATCACAGTTACATTCTTACAAAAAAAACTACGAATATCTTGCTGAACAGCCAGTTTTGCGGAAAGTTCAAAGATATGTTCGTTTTTATTCAGTCCCCTAAAAACTTAATCAGGGACATTTTCCGCGAATTGAAGTCCACGACGTATTGTTTCAAATGCCAAAATTTGGGAGATTTTGTTCTAAAGAGGAATAAAATCTCCCAATTTGTCTTGAAAAATATTTCGATATATAGAGATTTTTTCGATATATAGAAACAATTTTTCCATGTAATGAACATGGAGATATGCTAAGAGTTCGATATATAGAAAATTTCGATATGTGGAAGTTCGATATATGGAGGTTCTACTGTATATGTGTGTGTATATATATATATATATATGTGTGTGTGTGTGTGTGTATGTATGTATGTAAGCTAAAATTTTGACGCATTTGGTGCTTTTCTGTTTAATTGTTTACTGCTTGCCCAAGCGATACAGACTGGGTTTGGTGCGCTGCCAAAATTATAACTCATGACGCAGGACATCTGAAATTTTGCTTTCCGGAGGACCATTATGAAGGAACGTAATCCTACGTTAAAACACTATTTATTAATTTTTCAATTCTTTACATATGATTATTTACTTCAAAAATTATTTCTGTATAAATAAAAGATTGTAACTGATTATCAATCTACACTCCAAATTCGAAATTTATATTTGTTTTGAACTCTGGACGATGTTATTCGAATATCTGATTGAATAGTGTTGTACTTTACTTTTAAGTATTGAATAAAATTTATCATATTCATTTATTGCTCCAGTAACATAATCTGGAAAAATTTTTTAATGTGTTAGTGAGCAATATTTTTGTAAATAAAATCGAGCATATAAAATTTGTAAGGTTCTTTTTAAATATTCCTGGCTTGGAAGGTAATGATTCAATGTTTTTTTCTCCGTTCCAGGAACTCTGTTGAGACTTAGACACCTCTCGTATACTGTGCAGAAAGTATGTTTCCATATAAATACAATCATACTTCATGTATATATTAGTCACAATCAGTCGCAAATCAATGGATTCCTCCAAAACTCTCTCACACTGCCGAAAACAAAAAACCCTCATGAATATTTATTTTTATCTTTTTACATCCTACATAGTAGACTATCTGAATAACCGTGCATCGTTATGAAGTACATTTTACGATAATTACAATGAAAAAACAAGTAATATATAAAAAAAAATTGTTAAAGTCAATTCCTACTTAGGTCAACAAAGAAAAATTTGAGTGTGAACTAATAGTAGGAATTGAAAAAAAGGATTGCCTGCCAGAACCTTGCCTACTGTGTGAGATTAGGAGGGGGGGGAAGAGAGAGAAAAAGTTTGTGAGGTTGGGGATTCGATCTCGCAACCTACAGGACGGGAGAAGCCCGCGATACCGCAGTGCTACCGTTTACACAGTAACAAGAGGGAAATTACTATTCAAGAGCAAGAGACGCTCTAGGTCTAAAACTAAAATTGATTAATTAAATTTAATTAATTCATTAATATTTGAAAAACTGTATTAACATCAAGTGTCATCCACTACAAGTTTAAAAAAATGTATTTGAACTTGAGTGGATGAATAAAAAGTACTTTTATTAACGATTGTAAATTTGAACAAGATATATATAGAGAGAGTGTGAACTAATAGTAGGAATTGAATAACGAAATTGCTTTTTAGAGGATTTCCTTATAAACAATATTTTTTTGTTTCTTCATTGGGTGGAACTAATATTACCAGGCGGAGCATACTATGATGGGAAATTGCAGTTTTATATATAGGTTTAATTTAATATCCATAAAATATGCTAATATTACCAGGCGGAGCATACTATGATGGGAAATTGCAGTTTTATATATAGGTTTAATTTAATATCCATAAAATATGCTAATTTGAATTAAATTCTTGAAAAACTTCCATCTCAATTAGTCTAGTGGTTAAATTTTATCTTGCACTGTATTTTAATATTTTTGTGGCAATCTATTTCGTTTTTATGCACGTGACGCAAAATTAATTTAAAGTATCACACAAACAAAAGAAATCTCTTGATCAGCATTTAATAAATTAAATTCTAAAAATTAATCTTTAAAAGTTCACCAAAAATCAGAAAATGGAGGTAAAGATTCGTAAAAGATTTCATTTTAAAGGAATTTTTATGATATTTTCTCGTGATATAAATTTTATAACCCTCAAATTATTATTTTAAATGCAAACTTTAAAAAATGTTACAAAAACAGATTAAAAATTTAATTTTAAAAAATCTACGATTAATTTTTCAAAAATCTTTCTTAGTGCACCCACCCCTACACTATAAATTAATCGCCATGCAAAATTTCAGCCCTTTAGGTTCAGCGGTTTGATCAATGCTTTATCTGTCAGTCAGTCAGTCAGTCAGTCAGTCATGGAACTGTTTTATATATATAGATGGTGGTGAACAACACCTAGCCTTCCCGTTGTAAAAATCCCCGTTGATCTGTTGGCCTAATCGGCAACTGAAATTGAAAATAAACCAATGATTGAAAGCTTTGAATTTTTTAAGGTCATGCGAAGTTACAGTACAAACATAAAAAGCCATCAAAAATTTATTCATCGAATACCCAGCATCCTTATCATAAAATTATGTTTTTTTTAGAAACAGATGCAAACTAACAAATAACTGAGCAAAACAAAAGGTTTATAGTGCTTTTACTGTTGTACTGTGGTCTAGACGAAGAAATAATATATTAATATAATAACAAAGTTTTACATTAATATAATGAAGTTAAAATAAAGCGGTGCCTGATGGCTTCGCATTATTATGCAACAGACGGAAATACTGAAAAAATAAGAAATGTCCTTCGATATTTATTTTTCAGTTAGCTGAAAAAAAATTATCAACAAAATTTATACCTTTAGATTCGACTTAGTTTAATAACTGTTGCACCATGGTGCTCAAAATAAAACATATATTTTTAATATTAATCAACTATTAATACGTAATGTTTAAAAAAAAACTATAACCTCATTCTGAATTACTGATGCCTGAATCTGAAAATATTTTATTTTTGCACGTGCAAACCTTATTAACTTTATGGCACCCAGGAACGAAATCGATTTCACAGGGAACTGTTAGAGTCATTTCGTGCACTCGACATTTGTCGATCAACCCTCTCAGTGTTTGACAGTTGCGACGCAATATGCAAGCTTACCTGTTTACCTATCCTTAGAAAGAGACTAATCACGAAAAACATGTTCAGTGTTATGTAAATTATATGGATGTTTTTTTTTTTTTTACTTTTAGTCAGCGTGTGCCCAATAACAGTTATCATCTACGTTTTTATTCGGAAACAATTACTTTTGCCTTAAATATATTTTTTTCCCTGTAATCTGTACATAGCAAAACGACATTTACCTCGCCGTTTAGAAATGGTTACTCCTTTTTTTGTTTATTTTGGATAATTTTAAAAGCTCTCGATGCAACAGCTTATGTATATTCAATACAATTTCTTTTGTAATTAATGTGAATCTTTTTTTTTTTCGTTTCGACGTTTCTGGTATTCTTGAATTGTGAGCATGTAGAAATTTTTATATTTAGAGTTTAAATATTTTTCAGAAGTGATGTTGAATGTTATTAATAACAAGCGAAAAAATGGTGTAGGAGGAACTTCAAAGGTAAAATCTTTTTTAAAAAAGCAATAGTTGGAAAAATCGATATTACAGTCGTTTTCTTATTTTTCTGCATGCAACCTTTTCCATGTCTATCACATGAGGATTGTTTATAAACAAATTTGGGTATCAAACAAGTTCTTTTTTTAAAAGAGATTTTTGTTTTCTTCATGTTTTCCAAAATTTAAATATTTGGATTTCTTACTAACGTCATCCTACACATGACCTCATATACAACTTGTAGAAAAATAAGAGATTTTATTTTGTTTTATTTTATTCTTTTAAAGACAGTACACAGTTGAAAAATGAAAATTATTTTCTTTATGTTGTGCAAACCTTCAATCTGCACCCAGGAAAGAAACAAAATAAACTCTTTTAAAATAAACTCTTTTAAATAAACTTTTAACTCTTTAAAACTCTCAACTCTTTTAAATAAACTCCAAATAATTAGATATAAAAAAATAAACTCTTTTAAATAAACTCCAGGTCTAACAGTTCGCTAGTTAATTTTAAAAAGACAATATACTGAGTATCGAACGCTGATGTAGAATGTTATGAATTATTATATAATATTAAAAATACATGCCAGCATGGCTTGATCATATAGATTTGTTTTTACGTTTATTTAAAAATTAGTGCTTATGCATCTATTGAAGTCACTCAATTTTCAACGCCTAAAAGCGAAGTAATAAAGGTTATACAGGGTAGGCCAAATATCACGAAGGGGTCTAGTGTTTTAATAACTTTAAATTAATTACTATTTTTTAAATTTTTCTTTACAGATTTTGTAAATATGACTTTGGATATTAAGCGTGGAAAAATACGTGACCGAACAGCTAACGCAAATTGTCAAATTTTGCTATCAAAACCAAGGATCAATAAATTTGACCCTAGGAGCAATAACGGCGGGAGAGATTCACCTAGCGAGTCAATCTTTAGACATTCCTTTGATAGTTTTGAGGAACAAGGTTCAGTAAGCAACCTTCCATAAGCATGTATGCTAGGAACGAAGCCACAGTTGAACGTGCACTGGAGAATGTTTCTTAAGTCCGAGCATACGAACTCGAAGACGCTAAGGACAGGTTAGAGTCCTTGGACTCTAACTTTGGTGTATTCTAAAAACCTTGAACCTGTTACCGTATAGATTCCATTTGGTACAACCACTGAAAGCACCAGATTATGCCCACAAATTGCAGTTTGCAGTCATCCCTTCGTGACTTTTAGCCCACCCTATGTAATACTCGGTTTTTACAAGCTTTAACTACAAAGGAAGCTCAAAGGATGAGAGAACTGATGTATTTGATATCAAGTAGGAGTATAGATTTTGATGTAGAAAGGGCAGTACTTTTTTTTTTTTGGGGGGGGGGGAGGGGTAAAAGTATTTTGATTACACATTCAAATCGTACTAATTTATAATTTATTTCCACTTGAGGTTTATCCATACTAGGCACCAAGTATTCTATAAAATTGGATTAATAAAGAGTTTATTTATTTATTTATTTTTAATGCGGGGGCACTTATCGTAAGATATTTGCACAATGTACCACGAAAATTATAGACAACTTCTTATCTAAGAACCCCATACAAGTGAGTCAACATTACTCCCTGGTTCCACCTCATTTTTGACTCCCAGGGATGACATCTGGGGGGGTTCATACCTTCCACCATTCCTTTGACCACGGGAAAGGACTTTCCGGTTTACGGATTTAACGTGCTCATTTATGGCTTAGGCACGAAGTTATTCAATGGCACTCGTTGGAATTCGAATTGAGCACATTCCATCCAAAGCCCTGCGTGCTACCACTAGGCTACCTCAGGCCAAGTTTTTAAAAATATAAAGTAACTCATCTATGGAGGACAGAAAGGGTAAAGAGCTATTAAAATGCTTTAGTTACAGAATTTAGTGTATTGCATCCGATTATAAATCGCAGAGGAAATAAAATAAAAACTTGAAATGAAGTACCGCTCGATCCTTGCATCTTCCAATCAACATATGGAACTTTCTGCAGTTTTGAAATCCTGGTGATATGTGGAAATCTTATTGTGAACGCCATTCCATATTACTGCCATGAGGATAAATTTATAAGAATTTTAGTTATATGTATCAACACAAAGATTAGTTTCCCTGACAAATGATCATTGGGAACGATATTCCACATTACTGCCATGACGATAAATTAATAAGAATTTTAGTTATATGTATTAACTCAAAGATTCTTTTCCCTGACAATTGGTCATTGTGAACGCCATTCCATATTACTGCCATGGGGATAAATTAATAAGAATTGTAGTTGTATATATTAACTCAAAGATTCGTTTCCATGACAATCGATCATTGTGAACACCATTCCATATTACTACCATGAGGATAAATTCATAAGAATTTTAGTTATAGGGTAAGTATGCCGAATATGAGACCGCTTTTCATTTTCATATATAACTAGGAAAGTAAGTGAGGGATTATAGTACCAACTTGATATCCTTTTAATACATATATTTTACTACATATAACAATGACAGAAAATTGAAAATAACCTTACAATTTTCTTGTATGAAATTATAAACACAAGTGCTCCATTTTTGGGGTCTGAAAAAAAGTAGCTCTAATATGAGACCCCCATTCTACAACTCTAAATATGAATTAGAATTACTGAAAAGTTCGTAAAAACATAACTGTACACAATAATTAGATAACAGTTACCTATATACTAATAAGTGAAAATTAAAAGTGACGTTTTAAACAAATTAGTTGGTTTACATTACAGGTTTTGTTTACTTTTTGTTTTTCCATTCAAACTTTTCACATTATTTACAAATAAAAAGTTCGTCAGATCCACAATCTTCATGGGTCCACCTGAAACACTTTCTACATTGACACCACATCTCTCCCCGTTTGTCTTCTGAAAATAAACAACCACAAAAAAGGCATTCAGCGTCGCTTTCATCAATGCTACCATCACTGCTGTCATGGAGAGAAAGTTTTTCATCATCTTCAAATGAACTGAGATCATCATAGCTATAATTAGGCTTATTCGTTCTCTGTTTTTTAACTAGTGTTGCATTTTAATCCTTAATTTTCCCCTTCCTGTAGGGACCCCTTTGACTTTTCCCTTTCCCTTTATTTGTTTCCTTATCCTTTTCTTTTTTATCTTAATCTCCTTTTCCTTGTTTATCCTTTCATTTCTTATCTTTTACGTCTATTCTTTTTTTCTTCGAATAAGTTTTTTTTCGAATATACTGCAGTTCTTTTATTAATACTATCAATCAATTTATTTTTATAGGGCGGTGATGGGATAATATTGAGTTTACGGGCCCTACTTGGTGTCGAAGTGTTTTTCTCAGGTAACGTAGGCAAGGGATTTGTTTCTTCAGGAGTCGCTAAGAACTGGTTTGAACTTGTTGTTTGATCAATATCTTCCACATTGTCATTACTGCTACATGGTTGAGGATTTCGCTTGAGCGTTATTGCATCTGCAGCTTCTGAGAAAACAAGGCTGTGAGAGTGAAAACTAAAATGCCTAATATGAGACCCTATCTCATATTAGGCATGATTTGGGATCTCATATTGGGCACGACGATGTTGTTGAATACGCCAACGAATTTTTTAGGTTAGGATTGACGGTAGCTTAAAAACAAACAGGCGTATTTACACTCCACGTTTATAGCTACCTATCCAATACTAGCAGTTTTAATAAGAGTCTTACCTTAAAGGTGAAAATAGCCAATGAAAATGGTGATGCAAAAAAGTCGACGATCACACATTCAGAAAAAAAAAATACTGCAGCTTTGTGTGCGCTTGCAAACACTCGACTGACAGATTATGAAGAATGCAATAGACTACTGTTTTACGCTTCAGTCGCCCACTTTATACGTCCTATAAGCTGGGGTCTCATGTTAGGCAAGGTATCAAATTAGGCATACTTACCCTATGTATTAACTCAAAGATTCGTTTCGCTGACAATTGATTATTGTGAACGCCATTCCATATTACTGCCACGAGGATAAATGTATAAGAATTTTAGTTATATTTATTATCTTAGAGATTAGTTTCCCTGACAATTGAAATAAATCATACTCTGTGTATAATGTGGTTAAGTATCTAATTTTTTTTTAAAATTGATAATTCTGTGTGTATTCACTTTAAATCTTTGTAAAATAGATTAGAAATTTAATCAATGAATTACATAGCTGTTTCTGCTAAACAGCTGTAAGTTAATTTCAAGAATATTCCCCTTTTTTAAAGAAAAGAAATAGTTCTAACTTATCAAAAAAAAAAGAGATTTAAATTCTTCAGCTATTTTTTTTCTCCCTTTCGCTTCAAAGAAATTTTAAACATTTATGGATTTTCGGCTATTGGAGCAAAAGAGGAATTTAAATTTCTTTCAGATAAGGAAAAGGGAAAAAGCTTTTAAAAAGAATTTTTCAAATCGATACTGATGACTAATAAAAATATAAAAAGTAATGTAAAATTCAAATAAAATGTTCGAGTGCGGAAGGAAATCCATGTATCGACTAGAAGGTATCAAAAGTGGAGAAGAATAAAAGTATATCCGGGATAAGGAAAATAAATTGTTTTTCCCGACTTAGAGTAAGAAATAGCAATAATAAGTAAAGTAAAAAAAATCTCCCGGAGATTGACATATGTTTAATGTTCTAAATCGACAATCGAGCTGTCTTAAGTTTAAAACAATTTTAATACATGAATTTCAGGCTGGATTGGAGGGTTGTTCCTGTAGGACGGTGTTCTTTAAAAGAGAATTTATGGAGGGAAGACAATATTTTAAGATGCGCATTATTATGAATATTATCCGTCATTTGCATCAGAAAACTAGATATTTCTTAACCTTATGTTTAAAGTTATAACTTTTTGACATCGTTTTTTAGCTTAAGAAAAAGTGCCATTTAATTTATTTTTATTGAACTTAATTTTTATACATTCTATCTGTACTTGTGGGTGCGGTGGCCCGGTTGGGAAAGGCGTCGGGCCAGTGATCTGAGGGTTGCGGGTTCGAGGCCGGTCGCTGACAAAATCCACCGCCGTGTGCACTAATGGTTTCCGGGGCACGTAAAATAGGGCACGGCTGCAATGTCCTCTAAGTTCTCAAATTTACCTCTGGGGGTTCTGGGTCAGGTCGTGACCTTCGAAACCCAGGCCTCACAACTAGGTAGTGACGTCACGCTACTGGGATCTTTCCCGTGCGTCCTTACTGATCCAACTCCCGAAGGCAGTGTGCGATATAGCATTGTTTACATAATTCTTTGAGAAAATTATTTGAACTTACAAGCTTTTAATGAATTGTTTCATTCATAAAGAAGTGGAGAAACAGCTTAGTGGAATATTGAAATAATAGTTTGCAAAAGTTGAAAATTTAATGTTATTTAAGGAAATATTTAAACAACCAAAATATTCAAAATTCAGCTAGAGTACTCCTTTTAGCATAGTAAAATCATTAAACCTTGATTGTAACCTTAAAGAACAAACACGTCACACACAGGGTAAAAAACTTCTTAGTTGATTTCTATATGCACTACTAGAAAATATTTTTCTTAATTCGATTTTGTTGGATTTTTGCTACTGATGATGAAAGACCATAAAGCAAAAATGAATAGCATTGTAACTAAAATGAAAAAGTACAACCAATTTTTAATCAATTTATTTAGTTTTAATTTCACATCACATTATATAATAAAATTATACATAAAACATTTATCTAAATCCTTTCAATACACATTATAATTAATGAAACAATAGAGACAGGTTTACAGATATTTGAGACATTGAATTGTGTGTAAGTGTCTCTAGCTTTCTCTTCTAGATTTCAAAGGTCACGGTCAGGTGGCCTGGTCCCCCCACTTGACTCGGTTCAAAATTCGTGGACCATCAAAAGAGTGCAGTGTGGACCCACCCCATGTGGTGCACCCGGGGCAACGCATGCGGTCTCTTGCTTCCGGCTCCCCCCGGGAAAGAGCCTAGGCTCAGTTCTCCCAGCCATTAGAAAAAAAAATATTTTCTTGTTTTTTCCAAACATTCAGTAGTCCGGGCTATGGCCAAAGGGCAAGGGCGCTGGAGTTCGACATGAGAGGCAGTGGGTTCGAATCCCACTCTTGACATGGATGTTGGTAGCTGTTCGGAATGGACTTAAACAGTAGGTCCCGGTTTAATTATCCTTCGTGTGTCAAAAAAAAAAATTATCGTATGTCTCCCAACCAACCAAATAACATTCAGTTCGTTTCTAATGCCGAACACCAATAATCTGTCATATTTGGTTCCTAAAAGACTCAGATAAAGGGAAATTTCAAAACGAGAAATGTTAATGTCCAAAGTTCATTGAAAATGAGTGAGAATATTGTAGAAGTTGTTTTTTAGTGATGAATGAAAATAAATTAAACAAAAACTACAAAGCTAGTGTTATATTAAAAATAAAATAAATTATTTCGTGTTTTCTATTCTTTTAGAAGCATATACATACATACACACACACATATATATATATATATATATATATGTGTGTGTGTGTGTGTGCCGGTGATATTGAGAGTTGCCTAAATCAAGAATCTAAAAAAAAAATTAATCCTTTATTCGTATTTCATATTGCATTCTTTTATATCAGCGTAATCTCATGCAATCTTTGCAAAATCGTAAAAATTGAACCGTTGAGTTGGTTGTTGAGTCATTACACAGATTTCAATTCATATTCTTCAAATATCTCGAAACGAAAAATGCATGACTTCGACCACTTTCACAATCACCGGCACGCACACACAGACACACACACACACACACACACACACACACACACATATATATATATATATATATATATATATATATATATATATATATAGAATTATATAGATATATATATATATAGAATTATATAGATATATATATATATAAATATATATATATATATATATATATGTAATGAATTGAACAGATTACAGAATCTTTCGAGAATAAGAAATTTATTTCCGAGTGTAAACGTACATCTTTACTAATGGACAGCCAGCACCCGAGTGTGTCCCGGGCTAGCGTATAGAGGTATCAGCAGTTCAGAATTGCTGAGCAAAGATGTTTCTTGCAAGCTTCATGAGTTGTGCAGGAAGATCGCCTTATTTGGGCATAGACAGAGGGTAGGATGATTTTGTGGCTTCCCAGGGATTGCCGAGGCTATGAAAAATATTCCTGGGCTCTTGAAAACGGAATTCGGTTATGCCATCCTAAGCATGCAAGGGAAAGGAAATTTACAGATGTAAATTTACAGGTAATTCCATGTAATTACAGGTAATTACAGGTAATTCCTGTAAATTTACAGGAAATTTACAGGAAATTTAGAGATCAACTTAAATTTTATACCTTTCATATATATATATATATATATATATATATATATATATATATATATATATATATATATATATATATATATATATATATATGGGGGGGAATATATATGGGGGGGAATTTATTCCCACGGCTGAAATATCAAAATGCAATAACACGTATTCTTGACTAATATTTCATTAAACACAAACCAATTACAAGTATGGTCGCAAAAGATTATCACAATAAGAAAACCCAGAATGTCTGACACTATATTAACGCTCATCTAGCGTGAGCAAGATAATACAGCGTGCAGTCTGCACTCAGTAAAAGTAAAAACACAGCGTGCCATTTGCACTCTGCGAAAGTAAACATAGCGGGTGTTCCACTGTCTCCGCCTACTCAGCACCAGCGGTTGAGTTGCAACTCGTTTGCTCAAGTGGCGCCTCATCCGTAAACATGCCACAAGAGAAGAATTCCCATATATATATATGTATATATATATATATATATATATATATATATATATATATATATATATATATATGTATATATATATATATATATATATATATATGTATATACATATAATGTATATATATATTGCGGAGGCACTTGTCGCTAAACATTCGCCTGTTATTCACCGCAGTTATACTGGCCCTTTTATTATGGGGACACCATATAGGCGGACCAGCATTACCCCCTATGAAGGGACGACACAAATGGAGGTATTTTAACGGCGCTTCGCCGGGTTTCGATCTAAGCATCCTCAGCACCGAAAGCCAGCGCGCATTACCACAAGGCCACCTCGGCTCATATATATATCTTTATATATAAAAGGCAAAGTCTGTGTGTGTGTGACCGAGTTTTTGTCTGCTCGCGGCGCAGCGCAAAGACGGTAGGTCGGACAGTCTTGAGATTCGACAAGAAGATGCCTCCCGAGGTCTCATTATGCACCTCGAAGCCCTTTTTTCGATTTTTTAATTAGATTTTCCGTAATTAAATATTTAGTCGCGATTTGGAGCTCCCGGACGACTAAAAGCCCCGTACATCCTAACGTATCCGTCCAAGAATTTTATTTTCGGACGAGCCTATACGGGAAAGATGACACTATACGGAAATCACAATTAAAATTGTCTGTCTTAATTTATCGATTAATTGTGATTTTTTTTTCGATCGCCTGTACGCACCCGTTTTTCGGAAAAAAACGCTATTTTGTCCGTGACCCTTTTTTCCAAATTGTCGAATCGATACGTAAATGTCGTTACATTTTTACGAAATTTTTATCTCAGAGACCCTAGACATCACAGTTTCGAAAGCCAGAACCAAAATTAATTTACAAATTGTAGTTATTTTTTAATAATTTATTTTATGATTCGGAAACTCTTGCGAGAAATCTCATTTTGGAGATTTCGTTCTTCATTTCCGGACGAAGGTAAAATAGGAGAAAAACCAGTTTTTTCGACTTCATGCACGTGATGTGTTGGGGCGTTTGTTTTCTATGAGGGATTCGGTGGTTAAAGGAAATCGATTACTATTGCAGTGATAATCGATTAAAAAATCACATTTAGTAATGCCGTAATTTTTTTGGCCAGCACTTAGTTAATATATAATTTGTGGTGTATTTGTGGAAAAAATCTATGAAGATTTCAAAGAATTTCAGCATGTGGAGGATGTGATATATTCGAAATACTTTTGCAGTGATAAATCGAATACTTTTGCAGTGATATTCGATTAGTAATCCTATGTCAAAAATTTTGCCAAAATGTGCCAGAAAGGATTAAATTTATATGGGTAAAATAATGTATCTGGTGAGGAAAAGGATGACAGCGACGCCCATTAACAAAGGGTTAAGGCTACTAAAAAATTGGTAATTACATTACCCGAGCAACGCCGGGACGGGTACAGCTAGTATATATATATATATATATATATATGTGTGTGTGTGTGTGTGTGTGTGTGTGTGTGTGTGTGTGTCAAGGATTTAGTGGGGAAAGAATGATTACTCTAAATTTAAAGGGGGCTTAGTAATTAATTTATTGTCGTGGCGTAATTCGCCACTATTCTCATATCTTATTTCGAAACGCATCGCAGAGAAAGTATTTTACGGGGTGAACTTGATTCACGTAAATTGAAGAACCAGGAAGGGAATCTATAAATAGTAACAAAACTAGATCCGCCTCTGTCTCATCTTCGGTGCAAACGTCACACTCATGCGCGATGGCTTTAGATGGTAAAATACAATAGCGTTTTCATCAGACGGCTCGAAATTCTTGACTGAGACAGTAAAGCGTCGCGCGGGGAGCTTGATGAGTTCTTGATTAAAATTAACAGATTGAATCAGGTAGGAAATTATTGGGAAAATAAACTATGTTAGATGTATTAATTGTAGTGCTTTGCCACCGGCCTTTTAACTCATTGACTGCTATAACTTTAATAATTATGTAGAGATAGATTAAGAAAGAGTAAGTTTAGATTTAAGGCGACATATATATATACATATATATATATATATATATATATATATATATATATATATATATATATATATATATATATATATATATATATATATATATATATATATATATATATATATATATATACAGGTGGTTATCAAAATAATGGAAGCACATCAATATTACTTGTGTTTATGGAAGTGCTTTGTATTCCTTAAAAAATCAAGTTTAGGGACCAATGTTTTTTTATAGAATATAGTGTATACATTATTCTACTCTAAAGAAGCAGTAATGAAACTATGGGCATCAGGCTCTTTGGGGGATAGCATAAGATGTCAAACCTTGTAGACCGTGCAGAATGGCAAATAGTTGAAGCGCATTTAATTGGAGTATCTGTTACAACAGCCCCCCCCCTGGGTTTAGGTGTTTACCGAGCTATGATATCGGAAGTCATGATGGCATACAGAGTTCACGAAAAGACATCCTCTGTAAAACAGAATAGTGGACGAAAGGGAAAGCTAAGTGAAAGAGACTGACTGGTGTTGAAGTGGACTGTGACATCAAAAAAGAAGACAACTGCAGCCAAAGTGACCGTAGAGCTCCATCTGAATCTGCAGGATCCAGTACCAGTCATTGCAGGTAAGAGAAAACTTCAAAACAAAACATTTATGGCAGAGTAGTAATTCCTAAGGCCCGTTGCACACACGGCGTTTTTATCAATGGCGGAAATTTTCCATCGGACGTCGTTCCAACAGTAGACCACAGAAGTCAATTGGAGGTTGCACACTGGGCGGAAAATTAAATTTTTCGTCGAGGGTAGCTTGTGCAGCTGTCGAGTGCCGCTGTGCGCTGTTACGTTTTTGACGCCATATTGAACTAGTTTTCCATGTGACCCTATGCATGCTTACAAACACAGCGGATTCTACCATCGTAGGGTCATTTGCGAGAGGGGTGTTTGGGGGTTTGCTGTGGGAGGGGGGCGCTGGTTTTCTTGGAATCGTAAAGGGAATTCGAAAAGGAGGGCTCCTCCGATAACGGCTGGGGGGAGGGGGGCGTAGGTGCGACCCATCGGGTTTTCTTGGACACGTGCTGGATTCGAAAAGGAGGGGTGGGCCTTTTCCTCGGCGACGGAGTTTTCCGCCGTGTGTGTAAGCTCTACTTTTAGAACGACGTCCTATGAAAAATTTCCGCCATTGATAAAAACGCCGTGTGTGCAACGGGCCTAAGCCACCTGTAACAGATGTGAAAACAAACTGTCCTCCACAGTGGTGCCACGAGCACAAATCCTGGTCGAGTGATATGTTGAAATATAACATTTGGTTAGACGAATCATTGCTCACTTTGTCCCCTGCAACAGGATGTGCGTATGTCTGAAAATATCTACACAAGCGTATTATCATGCTTGTCTCATGCCAGCTGTTAAACATGGAGAGGAAATTTCTTAGGGTTTCGGCGGCCCTCTCATGTATTTCAAAAGAGATCTATTGTAACTTCGAAATGGAGATTGAATAGGAAGGACTATGTCGAACTTTTAGCCGACCAGATCCATCCTATGGTGCAAAAATTGTTTCCTGCAGGAGTTGGCATTCTCCATGATGATAATGCTCCGATCCATACAGCTAGACGTGTCAGGTCATGGTTACAGGAACATAAAGACCAAGTCAAATATCCTATCTGGCCCGCACAGTCCCTAAACCTCAATATCATGGAACTGCTGTGGTCTGTTTTAGGGAACAGTGTCAGGAATCAATATCCAGCAATAGCATCTCTACAGGAACATTGATGATTTATCCATAAAGAATGGTATAATATTCCCTTAACCATTATTCATGACTTGCATAATTCACTCCCTTGGTGAATCCAGGTGGTATTAAATGCCATAGATGGTCCTATGCCATATTAATAAAGAATTCATATTTTTCCTAAGTGTTTCCATTATTTTGATAACCACTTGTATATATATATATACACTGGTGTAATAAATTAAGAGAATTTGCAGACTTGGTCAATTATCTCTAGAACTACTGTACCGATTTTAATGAAATTTGATATGTACATACATTGATGCAATACAAAACAAATAACCATTCAATAATTGTAATACACACGCATGATCGTGCGTAACACTCGTTGGAGTCAGAAGGTATGAAACAGTGGTTGCAGAATAAACAAAAAATGGGTTAATAGATGGGTTAATAAGGGGTATGATCCCCACTTACTGATATACAGGTCTCGCAGCGTGATTTCATACTTGAAATAAGGCAGTTTATCATTTCCTATGGTAATTGGTCCCACTCGTTCAACAACGCTATTTTCCTTCCCTGGATGGTTCTCGGAGGGGGGTTGAGAGTTGCAATTGCCCTTCCCAGAGCGTCCCAGACATGCTCTATAGGGTTAAGGTCTGGAGATCTGGCTGGCCAATCCACCCGGCGAATATCCTCACTCTCTAGAAATTCGTCGACCAGAAGAGCTCTATGTGGCCTCACGTTATCGTCCATTAAAATTAACTCAGGGCCAACTGCACCCCTGAAAAGGAAAACATAGGGCTCCAAGACCTCATCCCTCTACCTCACACCAGTCACAGTGCCTCTCTTTCAAAGACATGGAGAGGTGTGCGGCCATTCAACATGATGCCTGCCCAGACCATTAAACCTCCTCCGCCATAATGGTCGATTTCGCGGACATTGGAGGGTAGGTAACGGGTCCCTGGTTCTCTCCATATGAACGTACGGCGAGAATCGGTGTTTAGGCTGAACCGGGACTCATCAGTGAAGAGAACGGTCGCCCATTGATCCATACTCCAATCTGTATGCTCTCTGCACCATGATAAACGGATTCTCCTGTTCGCAGAAGTGAGCGGGACGCAAACAGCAGGTCTTCTTGCAAACAACCCTCACTCATGAAATCTTTTGGAAACAGTCACCCTTGATACACGGGTTCCTGTGGCTGCATACAAGTCACGAGAGAGCTGAGAAGCTGTAGCTCTCCTGTTACGCTTCGCTATAATCGACAAATGGCGATCTTCTCTGGCCGTCGTGGCTCTTGGACGACCTTGCCCAAGCTTTCTCTCGATGGATCCGGTATCCTGTAACTGTTTCCATAAGTTACACACGACGCTGGGTGTTAAATTGAACTCTCTACAAATTTGGACTTGAGATTGGCCTGCTTCTAGCCTCCCCACAATTCGTCACCTCATTCCATCATCTAAACGTTGGTGGTTACTCATTTTTACTGTTACAATTTGAAATTAACCGATTGCTGCAAAATAACACCATCAAGAAATTCGCCGAGGTGTGCTAGCGAACGAAATGCGTCTTAACTTACGCGGGTTTATAAAGCCTGTTTCTCTACTGGCTCCAACTACACACACGTGTACGCTTACGTATTTGACGTACAAGATTTGCATTTTTGTCTAGAAGCAGTGGTTTTACATTCAGTTCAGTTCTTGTCATGAAATTCGATAAAATATGCAAATTCTCTTAATTTATTTCACCAGTGTATATACACAACAAGCTAAAAACTGACCACTAAGGCACATTAGACTACGAAATTATTTGATTGGGAAGCCAATCAATTTGGTCAAAGAAAATTAAGTAGTCTACAGATGGATATGTCCTTAAGCATTGAACATAATCCAGTGTAAGTGTTAAGACACAGAAAGGAAGGAGTTTGTCTTTGATAAATTTTGCGTATGATGTCTGCGCCCCCAGACTGCCATAGAGAAAAGGGTGTAAAATTAGACTAAAAAATAATTTCGCCGTGACACTTGGCTCATCATATGTGAACACCGTCATTACCGCTAAAATTTCTGAGAATGACCGTAGCTTTCCAAGACTTGCCTTATGGAGATTGATGGTATTAATCCTGTAAGATGCTTGTGATAACATTTTAGCCTGAGGGTGTTAAAAAAGCATTAAGCCCAAAAGATTGTGACAAAAACCAGGCTAGCTTTACTTTTAAAACAGTTTTAATTACTATTAAATTGGACAAAACAGCAAGACTAACACAGAAGACATACACAACTTAATAACGACAAATATTCTCGGGGACGGATTACACACAATCTTTATGTTTCACAGCCTGTACTGCGCTAGACAGGCTATTTTGCGATTCAGACCTAAGGAGCACTGTAATGATTCTGTCCGTTACGAGATCCAAAATTTCATGACATATATTTGTCATCTTCTTCTTGCACTAAGTTCTCAGAAGAGTTAATTGACTGAACACGCCTTCTACATGCTTCGCCAGTTAGAAAACGAGATCGACTGCTAAACTATGTTAAAATCCAAAAAATATATCCGGGTGAAATAACATATATAAAACTTCTGAGAATGGCAATCGGTTTGTCAGGAACTTGCATTATAACAGACTTTACTATATTAGTAATGAAAGATGCCTGCAACAACATTTAGGACTGAGGCTATAAACAGAGACACGGAGAGTTGAATAAAATTTTAAAGTACAAAATGGGCATGATTGAGAGGGAATTTTTTCATTGTTTAGTATTTTAGTATTTTCTTCTTGCATGATGTTATCGCGAAGCATTGGTTCTCTTAACCCGCATTAAGTTCGTTTCACATGTTACGTCGAGATCGAAACCTGTCCAGTCTACTACTGTCCAATACGTTAAATTTCGAAAAATGTGGCTAAGGCACGTGAAATACGTGCGACAAAAGTCACTTCTGTTTACAGGAATCTGGATCATTGAAACTTTATATAACATACCAGCTGAAAACCCGCACTCCGCTACGGAGTACATTCCAATTAAATACAACATTCAATGTATGCAATTAATGCCAATATATATATATACAGTAGAATCTCGATCGATCGTTTTCGGATCCATCGTTTTTCCGCATGTGTCGTTCATTTTATCCAGTCCCAACGATCATATTGCTTTGTTATGTTTCCGCATCTATCGTTTTCCCACTGTATATATATATATATATATATATATATACCGGGTGGCCATAATTTAACTGACAATTCTCACAGTGTTCTGTAACGCGATCTATTTGCGAGAAGGACGCCACATTTTGTAGGAAGATTAAACAAGACGGGGGACGAAGGATTCCGCGAAAAAATAAATTAGTTCCAAAAGTCACCGCTAGGGGAATATTTGGCGCTGTGTAATAGAAAATAGACTGCTATAGGTGGCAGCAATATTGTCTGGTCCTCTGTCGACAATCGCCGTGGCAACTGCTTCGATTGTATCCTGTGGTACAGGTTTTCGTCCTCTGTGCACACGAGCGATCCGGTGCCGGTGTGAAATCGCATCGGTGCCGCAGGCTTCAATTCACACGAGAGGCGATCCCGTTGCGGTTTTTGGCTGTTCTGTGAAATTCACTTGACAGACAGGTGGTGTACAGGAGCGAACAATTAGAGAACGCGAGCTGTAACATTGAGGACACGAGAGTTGGAAGCGTACTCAAGAAAAAGAGTTGTGTTTTCGTACTTTGTTTATAAGTATTTAAAATACAGAAAAAGAAATTATTGGGTCCACCCACTGGTGAGTTCGAGGTTGTTAAAAGGGACATTTTCCTTATTATATGAAGACTTGTGTCATGACGAAGCACAGTTTTTTAATTACTTCCGAATGAGCAAACACTCTTTTAAAGAAGTGGTTCATTATACTTCAACTACAAACATTATTTTTCTGTGGTGTTATTAGCAATTGCTGATTCACAATATAACTTTTTGTATGTAGATATTGGCGCCTATGCAAAGATTCGGATAGTTTAATTTTTCAAAATAGCTCTTTCAATAAAAAATTAGAAAGCGGAGGCGTGAAAATATTAACAGATAAACCCCTGCCTGGGATGGATCACCCAGTCCTGCCCTACGTGTTTGTTGGAGATGAAGCATTTTCCTTGTCAAGAAATGTTTTGAGACCGTACAGCGGTAAATTTTTGCCCCCCCCCAAAAAAAAACAAAAAAAAGAAAAAATATTTAACTACCGACTATCTCAAGCTCGAAGATATGTCGAATGTTCATTTGGAATTTTGAGCAACAAATGGCGAATACTACATAGGCCTCTAAACGTGAAACCTGATTTTGCTATAAGCATCAACAAAATGTGTTGTGCCCTTCATAATTATGTTCTCAAAAGAGATTGATATAAATTTGAAGATACATTATGTATCGAAGGATTTTATGACAGCGGCCAAAATCAAGGATCCCATCAAAATCAAGGAGGGATCAATTTAAATCAGATCAGAAATACATGGGCGGACTATTTCATTAGTGATGTCGGAAAACTGCCATGGCAAAATGACTGCATTTAACAATAAATGCCAATGGAAAATGCGATATTTAAAAATAACAATAAATATTTAAAAATTTAATAAATGGAAATTAATAAAAGTTTAATAAATCAAAAAATATGTTTAATTTTTACTTTCTAGCATATTGTTTAGATTTGTGTTTAATTTTTAATTAAGTTATATACTTCTATGCTCTGCTGTTTTTATCTAATTACATTTGAGAAAACATCAAAAATTAATACGAGACTGAAATATGACTAATGTAAATTTATCTGAAATATTGTAAACCTGATCGTCGTAATCCGTTAAATAAATGTCACCTGGCACCTCCAGGCATACGTTCCTTTTTGTCAGCCTGACACCCCGGGCCTTGAATTGTCTCTTTGTGGTCTTTTCCTAAAAATTGACCCCTTTTTTGCCCACCATTATGTATTTAACGGTCTACTAGATTCCTTTGACAAAAAGTCACATCTGTACTGAATTTTCCAAAGGTAGGATTCAGTCTGTTTTCAGACTACAGCTCCGATTCAAAAAATTAGAATAATGAAAGAAAATATGGTCAAGGGAATTGAAAATCGAATTTATCAAATAAATAATCAATGATATCAAATATAAATTATCATAATACAAATCTGCATATTTTGTAGATTATAAAAATATGAACATATTACAATGAAATAGAAAATATATTTAAAACAGCAAGTGAAAAAAATTCAAAATATTAGAATACTTCATAAAATGGTTAAAAAAATTAGAATAATGTAAATATATTGTACACAATTTAATATATTGTAAATATATTAAATTGTGTATTTAATTTGTGTAATTAATTTGTGTACAATTTAATATATTTAATATATTGTAAATATATTGTACTTTTCACATTTAATATCCCACAATTCACTAAACTTTTTAACTTCCTCTATTAAAAGTTCTGTGTCTAAACTTTCAGCCATTTTGTTTTTGCGGCAAAATGTCGTCCGTGTGAATAGCGCAGTTCAAATGAAGGTACTGCTAAGCCGTTGTCGTTCATGCGATGAAGCAGTACACGGGGTGAAAAAACCGGTCGTTGCGAGCTCGCAGCGGCTCAAACGTCCGTGTGAATCGGTTAGTTCAACTCTATGTACTTCTAATCGCAACTGCGGTGCCGCACCGGCGCCGCATCGCTCGTGTGCACCGAGCCATAACCTTCAGAGAACCTGTTTTCTCAAACGTCGCAGCCATTGCTTTTAGCCCATTAACTGACACAGGACCGTTACCTACACGCATTTTTTTGTGCGTTCTAAAAGCACGAAGAGCGGCTGACGCGTTGCACTGGTTGAGGTCGCAAATAGATCGAGCTACAGAACACTGTGAGCACTGTCAGTTTAATTATGGCCACCCGGTATATATATATATATACATATATATATATATATATATATATATATATACATATATATATATATATATATATATATATTTATATATATATATATATATATATATATATATATATATATATATATATATATATATATATATATATATATACCGGGTGTGTCATAAATTCGTGCAAAGTTCAAAAATTCGTAATAAAAGAAGCAATGCCCGGAAAAATTTTCTGTTTGCGCCAATAGGATCAGAAGGACATTGGATTTTTTTTCCATGTAAAAGAAAAAGTTTTCAAAAGTAACCGAAAGAGGGCGCTGACACGTCATATTTTATGCAAATCAGGCGAACACAAACAGAAAATCAAACAAATCGCAATAACATGAGACTGCATTTATTTTAAAGTAACAGATGTTCAACATTACCACTGGCACAAGGTTAATAGGCAAGTGATGCACGTCACTAAGCCCATTACAGAGGAGTGTAGCATGTCGCCATCGATGGCAGCGACTGTCTGTCGAATGGCATTTTTCAGTTCCACCAAAGTGGTTGGGGAGCTCCGGTACACACCAGACTTGAAGTATCCCCACAACATCCCCACAAGTCGTAATAAGAATATTGCTATGCATTGCGCTTCTTAAATGTTTATTTATACTCAAGCAGTGATCTCTTCAATGTAAATAAGTAAATATAAATGTGCAAAAAGGGAATCTTTATAGAAGTCTACAAAATATAAATACACGAGAAACCAATTTTCTCAGTTTTCTAAAGCGATGAACAACTTTCAAAACGCAAAAGAGTTTCTCTATTTCTTCGAGATAAATTAACCATTCATTGAATGTTGATTTACTTAAAAGAAAACCAAGTAACAAAACTGGGTAAATTTAGAAGTACTTAGAAGAAAACTATGTAAAAAAATTAAGTAAATTAACATTCATTGGATTTATTTTTTCTTCTTTTTCAATTCCTACTATTAGTTCACACTCTCTCTATATATATCTTGTTCAAATTTTCAATCGTTAATAAAAGTACTTTTTATTCATCCACTCAAGTTGAAATACATTTTTTTAAACTTGTAGTGGATGACACTTGGTGTTAATACAGTTTTTTCAAATATTAATTCATTAATTAAATTTAATTAATCAATTTTAGTTTTAAACCTAGAGCGTCTCTTGCTCTTGAATAGTAATTTCCCTCTTGCTACTGTGTAAACGGTAGCACTGCGGTATCGCGGGCTTCTCCCGTCCTGTAGGTTGCGAGATCGAATCCCCAACCTGACAAACTTTTTCTCTCTCTTTTCCCCCCTCCTAATCTCGCACAGTAAGCAGGGTTCTGGCAGGCAATCCTTTTTTTCAATTCCTACTATTAGTTCACACTCAAATTTTTCTTTGTTGACATAAGTAGGAATTGACTTTAAATTTTTTTTTTATATATATTACTTGTTCTGTCTCATTTTCATTTGAGAGTGTCATGTAAAACAGACGAGTCTTTTCCAGTTTGCTGAGAATTGTAGCCGTTGAACTATGGTCACCAAACCATGGGACCAGTATTCTACTAAGTGAACAAACTATGCCAACGAGGTGAGGAAATATTATTTTCAATGACGTCCCTTGCATATTTTCACCGGCCTTTTTCAGGCAAGCCACCGAGGATATTGGCCTGTTCATACTTTATTTATTCATTTATTCACTCACAGAGGATGATTTTTTTCCCCTCGTAAAAAATATTTGTTAAGTGCATCAGAAAGGTCAAATAAATAAGTAGCGTCATTTTCCATTCTATAATAAGACTAATATGGTGCACAGGGCATAAGTTTAAGTGATTATCGTGAATGAGTGGTGTCGTACGTATATGGCGAATCGCTAAGTATTTTCAAATAAAGTCTTTGTTAAATTTAACGTTAATGATCTCTCACTCTCCAACGTTAAGAAATTAGTTCTGGACGAAAGAGCTAATGTATATAAATAAATAAATAAATAAATAAATATATATATATATATATATATATATTTATTTATTTATATATTTCAAGAATTAATTTTCATTATTACCAACATTTTTAGTCTTATTGTCAATAATTATTGCTTTTATTACTATTGCAAAATGAATAGAACTGCTATAGAGTGATATTTTTTTCCCTTAGTTTCACAGTCATAAAAGGACTGTTAATAATGATAATGGAAATAAAAATGATATACTGATAAATGATAAATGATTTAAATGATAAATGATTTAAATGATAAATGATAAAATGATATAATGATATAATGATGAAAATGATAAATGATAAATGAATAAAAGTAATAATGTCTGGGAGTCCTGCCACACAGTATTTCCAGAAATACAGTCGAACCTCCATATATCGAAGTAGCAAATTGCCGGAAAAAAATTCGATATATAGAAATTTCGATATATAGAACTGAGTTTGTTTTACCATAATTCTCCTTTAAAAAAAATTAATTCTAATTTTCGTATACGAAACTCTATTTCTAATTTATATGCGAATCCCATTAAATGAAAGTTAATAACTAAAAAATGAGTTAATATGAAAGATTTATTGAGTACAACATACCTTTATAAAAACAATAATCCAGACAGTGGTTACAATGATCACAGTTACATTCTTTTAAAAAAAACTAGGAATATCTTGCTGAACAGCCAGTTTTGCGGAAAGTTCAAAGAAATGTTCGTATTTATTCCGTCCGCTAAAAATTTAATCAGGGATATTTTCGGCGAATTGAAGTCCACGACATATTGTTTCAAATGCCAAAAATTGGGAGATTTTATTCTAAAGGGGAATAAAATCTCCCAATTTGTCATGAAAAAAATTTCGATATATAGAGATTTTTTCGATATATAGAAACAATTTTTCTATGTAATGAACATGGAGATTTTCTAAGAGTTCGATATATAGAAAATTTCGATATGTGGAAGTTCGATATATGGAGGTTCGACTGGGAGGACTTTCTATGGAGGTTACTTTTCTTCGTGAATGGACGTTTCTTGGAATTTTTGTAAAATTTAAGGTGAAATTTACAAAATTTTAGCCGCTCAAAAGACAATAACTTATCGATCCACTAAATTTGGTGTCCTTTTATAAATCCCGAAATACGACACTGAATGGCTCTGGTAACACCTGAATAGCCGAATACCTGCCTTGTAATAACACGGTATCTACTCAAGGTTATATTTCTGGCCGTATCATTTCCAAGAATTTCTTCGAATGCAGAAAAGAACTCAGATAAACACAGGGGGTGATTCACGGTGCCGTCTCATGCAGAGAGGGAACTGAGTTCTAGCAGATAAGAAATTGTAAACAATGTCTGGCAAGAAATGCAGTCCGGGTATTTTGGCGGAAAGTAGATGAAAATGGGACCCTCCTTTCGCGCGAAGGAGGATTATCTCGGGAGTGAAGGTCATCCTCTAAAGCTAAAACTGACCTCATTTCGAGAGAGGGTCCTATCGTTGCCTCATCTTTGATAAACTAAGCAAAACAAAATGGTCTCCGAATAAAGACAAGAAAAAAAAAAAGAGACGTATATCTTAGAAATGCAGACAATTCTGGGTAAAGGTTTTCCGAATCGGAAAAGAGAAAATTTAATCGAAAGCTTAATATAAATTTACATACCGTGTATCTGATACAACTCTCATGATATATATCGCAGCAGGTATTGGGCAGCACAGTAGATTGTTTATATCGAGTAATATTATTATCACATACCTGATTTGATTTGTATATTCCATACAGATCTAGCCTAATCAGAATCTGTCTTAGAAATCTGTAAAATTAAGGAAAATTTCCCAGAAATTTAAAAATGACAAACAAACTTATATGATATACATTGCGGTTTACAAAAAATTTACCATAAAGAGACATGCAGAGTTGATATAGGTTGTAAAGAATCATTTACCTATTACAAATGATGCACTCCCAACCACAGCAAAGGTGGCTTTAGGGTGGGGGGGAGGACAGTAGGGGCAATTGTCACCCCTCCCCCCCAAAAGAAAAGCCCGAAGTATTTTTTTTCTTTCATAGCCTAACATTATATAATCGTAGACCTAATACTAGATATATATATATATATATATATATATATATATATATATATATATATATATATATATATATATATATATAAACTTAAGAGCTAACGTTGCCCCCTCCCCCCCCCCAAAAAAAAAAGTGAGTCACTCTGAAGCCACTGAACCACAGATACAGTATACCCTTAATGTTGCTGAGAAACTTATCTCTGATATGCTTCTACCTTCTGAATTTCACCAATATCGAAGACAAATAAATTCCTTGTTCATCATTATTAGGTAAATGTATTTTTCTTACCTGCATGTCGAGACACGCCGAAGCGTTTTAATGAATTCCTTATTATCTCGATTTAGAGATTTCCGTTGCGCGGAAATAAAAGGCACAAACAGGTCTGTTACAGATAGGTGTACAACAAGTTTACAAACGAGTTTAAAAACAAGTAATTTTCTCCGTTAGCTATGTTGTGTGTGTGTGTGTGTGGGGGGGGGGAGTCTTGGGCCCCAATCTTGGGAGAGTGAAGGGAATGAATTAATTCTTGTTCTGACCGACGGGTACGGCAAAGAATTTTCTGGTATGACTGGATGCAAGGATAGCGGAACTTCGTTAACGGTAAATAAACAACAGCTCATGAGATCTGTGATAGCGAGGAAGGACTGCAAGCAAATGGCAATGATCTGTGGTAACACCAAGGAGAAAAGGTTTAAAATAAAGTGACTGTGAAAGGGGAAAAAAAAACAGTTGACATATTTTGTCTCTTTCCGTAATCTTCGGATAACCAGAAGGTAACCCGTCATTTTGACGTCATAATACTAATAATGACGTAATAAGGGAAAAAGTATATGAAAGTTAAAAAATATCCCGAATTATCTAACAATATTGCATTTAATCCACACCTTGTAAAATTTCATTATTTTTTATTTATTTAGTTTTTCATGCGATTGGAGTAGTAGACTGCCATCCAGTTTTTTACAGCTCACTACGCGATATGAATACTTGAGCTACTTGATTCATTCACATTCAAGTTTGTTTACTTTCAGAATTCATCGCAAAAGTAAACAGATTTTTAAAAACTGTTAAATATACAGCTAAAAGCATCCAATTTTTTGTAGTTCTGAATGTTTTATAGAAAAATAGGCTGAACAAACGTGATTTGATGGAGAAGATATTAGTTTTTAGGTAAGAAAAAATTCTGATCCACATCTGAAATTGAAATTAAGCCTAACCGGCTGTTTGTTTACCAAGGGCTTCAATTGAAAGATGAGTACAGCCCGGAAGTGTTATACAGAGACAACGGCTATTATATATAGAATACAGATCCATAATCGGTTGCCTAACTTACTACCTTAGAGAGAGTTGCTCAATCACACCCAGAGACGAAAATGCATTACTGGCGGATCCTTTTTACTTAAGTGTGATACCTTTATTTATGATAATAATTTTACCGTTATTTACACAAGGTGCTTTGCATAATTCTTAATTATGTGTTTATGATTAATCTAAAAAAAGCTTCCTAAAATTGAATTTGGTGTCTCGAAATCTAATTTTTTGTCATGCCTGCGAGATCTGAGAAATTTAAGTAACGACATTAACAATAAAGCTGTTCAGCATAGATCAAAACTAAGTTTCGAAATCTAACTGGCTTAAGTGGCCAGAGTCAAAAATAAGTCTTTTTGCGGCAGTAAAATCATTGTGAAAGAATACATTGAGGTATCGAAGTGTTATCGTAACAAACATAGCAACAGTTTAAGGATATTGATAGAGTTACAATCTCACAGTTGCACACAGCCTTCTGAAGAAAGCATGGTCCTTTTTACTGTAGTTTTTGGATATTACGTGTTTATCTGGAGCTACCTTGGACTTTAGCTAGAAGATAAATACCCTCTTATCGCCATTACGCCCTGCAGTAGGAATGGAGATTATCCCAATAAGAAGATTATATTATATAGTAGCATAAAATTAGAAGATCATATTACACACTAACATAACTATGGTTTTATAATCTAGCACACAATTTAATTTTTTTTAATTTAATCCTGTTCTGAATAACTTTATGGGACAAAGCAAATTTATTTGCATGAGATCTTGAATTTACTGTATAGAGGGAATCCAATATCTTTTTTCGTATGCATTTTAATTTTTGAGAGAGTTCCTTCAGTCTACTTTATTGTGTTCTCTTAAAATGTTTCTAACTTCTTTTAATAAGTTTCTAGTCTTTTAACAAATTGCTTCCTCAAATGCAGGACACACTGATCATACGAATTTTTCAGTTGCAACACGCGATAAAAAAATTCAAGATAAATATTTGGATATCCTTTTCAAAATATGAGTCTAGAGACATTTTATCTTTTATCTGTATGTTTCAAGTGTTAATACAGTCATGAAAGTTCGTGACTAAAGTCACTAAAATTAAAATTTCTTCCCGTGTCCACGATAGCAACGGTTAGACCAACTAATTGCATATCCGTAGATCCATAGTTCGAGACCCGGCCATGGGCGAAAACATTCTAACGGTGCCGAGATCTCCGAATAGAAAATTCATTTATTTTATTTTATTTTAAATTTAAAATTTGAGTGTGTGTCAAAATAAATAGTGAATTTCCGAAAAAAAAATTCAGGAATTTTTTTTTCAAGACCATAAAAATCTTAAAAGGTAAATATAGGAGTTAATTATCTAGAAGCAATGGATGCATGCATGGGTTGGAACAAGCAAGGAATACAACGCATTGACCTTAAACATACATTTATTTGATAACCCAAATTTCAATTAACTTGTCAGAGCTATTAATATTACAATCCGTTTCATATTAACAATTTTGACAGAAGGTAATCAGAAGCAGAGGCAAACTATAGAGTCAAATATTATTTTTAGAGTCTATCGAGGAGGCACTTACTATAACGGATGTATGCAGCGATGATCGTAGCATCGGCGACCGGGACCCAGTATCAGCTCCAGTGTAGGAACACCTTGGCGGGATATTCGTACTTCTCCAAGGCTATGGGGCAGACGAGAGTCTCCGACATCTAACTCTCAGGAACCCAATCTAAAATCCGTCTCCTTCTTTTCCAATTCCTTCCATCCTTAGCGGAGCTGTTGTCCGTTTACAGGGGGGCCATTCTGGCACGCCCCTCACTTTCATTAGGCAGTGAGCTGTTTTTCTTTCGGTGGTTCCTACCCCTAATTGGTTCTTTATTATACCGCCTCTGTCGCCTCTGTCCATCGTCTATGTAGTACCTCCCCCAACATACTTTTATTTTGCAAAACAACTTTGATCCTTCTCATCTGACGTTTTTACTGTGGGCCATAAAATAACGACCATCCATCTTGTGAAATTTAGACTTCAGATCGCTATCACTGGCCACACCGACAGCTATTCTTCTATTTTTTATTGGTTTACAATCCTGTATTTACCCCTGCCTCTGCATCCTTTATAATACATTCTTTATTGTCCACACACCGTGGGGAATTATACCATTTTCATTTCTACAGTAAATATGTTTGGGAAAACTTCCTGTTTCATTTGCCTTAAAAAAAGAGGAATTGTACATGAAGAAAGTTATTCAGAAGTCATTTACTTAGTGCCGGGCGATGGCCGAATGGTTAGGGCGCTGACATCCGTACTAGAGTCTGTGGGTTCGAGACCCGATGTTGGTTTGGTTGTTTGTATCCTTTCGGAATCGGCTTTAAGCTGTAAGGCCCAGTCTAATTAACCCTCGTGTAGCAAAAAATGACCGTAGTTAGTCCCAACCGACCAACCAACTTAGTGTTTTTCACATCACTAAAATAGCTTAGGGTTTAAAGCATGTCAAAAGATCCAGGGTTTAACTCCGACTCTAGGTTAAAAGACGTCTTAGGTTAAATTACAATCCTCATAAATTTATCCAGAGTTAATAAACAGCGAAGAAAAATATAACTGACCATTTTTATTACTGCCTCATCACCAAAAAACTTAACTTTTCATTAAAAATTGGTTTACATTAAAGAATAGTTTTCATCAAGTATCCTCCTTAAAGAGTTTATTATAGAATTTTGCAAAATTTGGAAACATTAAGAAAAAAATAAAAGCTTACCACTTTCCTATGTTATAGTTTGATTAACTGAAATTTCTGAATTATAATTGAAATTGTAAGAGGAAACATTTTCCAATCTTAAATATAAGAATTGATTTAATAATTATAATTAAAAAATAATTTTTAAGCAAACTCAAAGGGAACCTCTCCAGTTTAAATTAATTTCGTAACGCATTTTGGTCTCTGAGCAATTACGAAACTTTGTGATTAAAAATGGCTTATCTAGATTTTTTAAAATATTTTATGCATGAGCAGTTGGCGATACTGAATTAGATAAGAATTAAAGGGAAAATGAGGTATAGAATTTACAACTTAACGTTTAAAAGAGAATTTCGGGATGAAAATTGTATGTTATTCAGAAAAGAAAAGCATATTTTGGGCAATGAACATAAAGAATAAACTGACAGTATTGAACTGAATACTTTTTATCTATTAACGAAAGATACTAAATAAATTTTTTTCATAAACTACTCATGAAGAAGCATTTAAAAAAAAACTTTCGTTGGAACTAAATATTAATAAATAGAGGACAATTAAAGAGCTATTTAAGATTCAGAACTAATTCTATAGAGGCATTAGAATTGATCTCATGTTCTTTCAGAAATATAAACATATATATATATATATATATATATATATATATATATATATGGACTCGAGGTAGCTTTGTGGTGTGCGCTGGCTTTTGGTGCCGGAAAAAGACCTTGAAAGAACGGGACCGGCGACGACTGACGAGAATTCTTAAACGAGATAGATATGCAACACTTCCTCAAATTGCTGCGGATTTCAGTGCTGGGACATCAACAAGTGCATCAACAACTGGGGCAGCAACATGCGAGTTGTTCAACCGACCGTCATTGATATGGGCTTTTGAAGCCGCAGGTATACTCGTGTACCGTTGTTGACTGCACGGCACAAAACTCTACGACTCGCTTGGGCCCGCCAACACCTCCATTGGACTGTTGATGACTGGAAACACGTTGCCTGGTCAGGCGAGTCTCGTTTCCAATTGTATAGTGGTGATGGACGTGTACGGGTATGGAGACAACCTCATGAATCTGTGGACCGTACATGTCCACACGGGATTGTTCAAGCTGGTGGAGTCTCTGAGATTGTATGCAACGTGTGCAGTTGGCGTGATATGGGACCCCTGATACGTCTAGAGACGACTCTGGCAAATGATGGGTACAAAAGCATCCTGTCCGATCATCTACACCTATTCATGTCCATTGTACATTCCCACGGACTTGGACAATTCCAGAAGGACAATGAGACACCCCACACGTCGGGAGTTTCTACCGAATAGCTCCAGGAGGCTCCAGGATCACTCTTTTGACTTTAGACACTTCCACTGACCAACTAAATCCCCAAGCATGAGCATTATTGAGCATATCTGGGATGCCTTACACGTGCTGTTCAGATGAGATCTCCATTCCTTTGCACTCCTATGGATTTATGGACTGCTCTGCCGAATCCATGGTGTGAATTGCCTCCATGAGGCCTTCAGACATGAGTCGAGTTCATGCCACGTCGCGTTGCAGCCCTCCTGCATGCTCTCGGGGGCCCTACAAGATATTAGGCAGGTGTACCAATTTTTCTGGCTTTTCAGTATATATATATATATATATATATATATATGATAATATTGCTAACTACCTATAATCGCCCATTCGGTATTTCATCTCTGTCCTGGTAACCCCTCCTTCTTCTCTTGGCGTAAACGCTTCGCCTTCCCACATACTAACTTCCTCCGCCAATTCTGACAACCTCTCTGACCTAATTCTATTTTGGCGCTCTTTGCGGTAGACGCTGGACTGACTCGAAGCGAATTAGATGTTATGTCGCTGTTCTCATGAAATAAACTTCAATTCTTCTTTATGATTTTAAATTGTATTCTTTCGGCCACGATTGTGTTATTTCATGAGATGACCTAATTTGGGTCATCTATATATATAAAACAGTTCCGTAACTGACTCACTGACTGACATACAACGCACAGACCAAACCGCTGGACCTAAAGGGCTGAAATTTTGCATGGCGATTCTTCTTATAGTGTAGGGGTGCACTAAGAGAGATTTTTGAAAAATTCTTCTTAGATTTTTTAAAATTAAATTTTTAAGCTCTTTTAGTAACTTTTTTTAGGTTTGCATTTAAAATAATAATTTGGGGGTTATAAAATTTATATCACGAGAGAGATCCTAAAAATTCCTTTAAAATGAAATCTTTTTCGAATCTTTACCTCGATTTTCTGATTTTTGGTGAATTTCTAAAGATTCATTTTTAGAATTTAATTTATTAAATGTCGATCACTTGATTTCTTTTTCTGGTACTTTAAATAAATTTATCGTCACGTGCATAACAACTAAATAGACAAAAAAAACTTTTTTTTCCCTACTAATGCGGCAGACGATTGGACATTATCCAAAAAAATATTAAAATACAGTAAATGATATATTCCTCAAACTGTACTATATTAACTGTACTATATTCTTTAGTATTATCGTCCCGTGCAAATTCTATTAGATTTAATTTGAATATTTTCTTCTACATTATTTTGCCTATAAAAATATCTCTTACGATTTTTTTATAAATATATATATATTTTTTTACATCAATTGTATACATTCATCGTCGTATTTATTATACATATATAAATATATACTTATATTTTTGGCATTAATTGCATACATTGACCGTTGTATTTAATTTGAATGTACTCCGTAGCGAAGTGCGGGTTTTCAGCTAGTTTGATATATATATTATGGCATCGTGGCCCACAGCAACCAAGAATCTCGATGAAGTATTCATATCGTAATCACGAGGACAAAGACTTAATTTAAAATATATACAAGTCTTTATTAAGACCCCTTACTTATATAACACAAATATGTACAATGCTTAAAGGTAAGTTACATCGTAATGCCGTGGCTAGCAGAAAGCCATCGTTAGCTTAAACAACAGGTCTCTGCCTCAAAGAGCAGCAGCTCACTCAACAGTCGGTAAAAGTCTTCCAAACTGGACTGCCTGTTTGGAACAATCAAGGGGTCATCAATAGCGCTTCCCTAATTGGAAACTTGGAACCTAAATGATGCTCAGCTGTCCGCTTACTTTTTCCTCAGCCATGTGGTCCAGATTAGCGTGAATCGGACTTCCGGTCCTTAATTTCTCCTTGCGGAAAGCTCTTCTGGCTATGATCACACACAAGACCATACAAGTACAACTACATAAAAAAATATTCATTTCCTTCACGTCATCACAATATATATATATATATATATATATATATATATATATATATATATATATATATATATATATATATATATATATATATATATATATATATATATATATATATATATAATATATATATATATATATATATAATATATATATATATATATATATATATATATATATAATATATATATATATATATATATATATATATATATATATATATATATATAGAGAGAGAGAGAGAGAGAGAGAGAGAGAGAAAATTCCCGAAAGGTTGGTGCTTCTGAGAGAAACTTCTCAAGAATATATAATAAATGTTCTGAATTGAATTTAGCAATTAATGGTCTATTTTCTTTCAATTCTCTTTCCACATGGAACTCTAAGTATTCGAATTATAGTTCTATTTTAGTTGAAACTATACACTTCAGAACATTTTCTTCTTTTTTAGGATTCCATGACACTTACTCGCTTTAACTCTTTATTCAACCGTATCCGAGAAAATGGATTCGTGTGTTTGTCTGTATTCGCGTGTATTATACATATATATATATATATATATATATATATATATATATATATATATATATATATATATATATATATATATATATATATATAAGAAATAGATGGAAGAGAATACCAGTAATAGCACTAAAGCTACTTGCAGCCAGGAACAAATAACATGAAAAGAAAAGTATGAAAGAGGTTTTAGACAGCATCTCTTCATCAGCGGTGTCAATACTGTCTAAAAACCAATGGATTGTTTCCGATGAGTATGATCTATACAATAAACACACTCAGACACCGTACAATCCATGAAAAACAGAAGAATAGATTAAAAATTGAATTAAGAGTTACTTAACCAAAGAACACCAAGCCTAGCGCTAGATAGAGTGGAAGTTAAGAACATGTAACCGCAAGATGACTAACTTGCAACCATGGAGTTACTCAGTTACTGACTTACTATGGTTACTGTATTTTAGGACTATTAATCCATTATTAATTTAGTTTTTAATTATTATTACTAAGAGTTATTTTTATTATTATTTTTATTTTTACTTATTATTTTTATTTTATTTTTTATTTTTAGTAGTTATTTTTTCTATTTTTTCTTATTGTTATGTTTAACTTATTAAAAGCATATATATATATATATATATTATCATTTCCATATGCATGAAAGCATATACACTGAATCACCAGAAAAACCGGGCTACCTGTCTAGTACGTCATTTGGTATCGACTAGTAAAGCCGCTATCATGCAGTGAACGTCATACAGACCTCAAGCTGATGTTAGCAGAGACCACAGAACTGAATTCCATTGTAATTTGAGCCAATGTTGCACTCCTTTCGCTTGATATGAATGTCGACAGACGACGTCGTTAATGATCATCCAGTCTCTCTCGACGGCCACACTATTTTAGTAGGTTCAATGCTTTACCGGAATTCCACTTTCAAGGTACACCCTGTCGGAACCTCATGGTTAAGTAGATTGTTTATGGTTTCCATTTACACATCTAAACTACTCCTTCCTTACATCTATATATATAAAACAGTTCCGTAACTGACTGACTGACTGACTAACTGACTGATTGACATACAACGCACAAACCAAACCGCTGGACCCAAAGGGCTGAAATTTTGCATGGTGATTCTTCTTATAGTGTAAGGGTGTACTAAGAAAGATTTTTAAAAAATTCTTCTTAGATTTTTTTAAAAATTAAGTGTTTAAGTTGTTTTTGTAACTTTTTTTAAGCTTGCATTTAAAATAATAACTGAGGGTTATAAAATTTATATCACGAGAAAGATCATAAAAATACCTTTAAAATTAAATCTTTTTCGAATCTTTAGCTCCATTTTCTGATTTTTGGTGAATTTTTAGAATTTAATTTCTTAAATGCTGATCACGTGATTTCTTTTTCTGGCACTTTAAATTAATTTATCATCACGTGCATAACAACGAAATAGAAAAAAAATATTTTTTTTTGCTTGCTAATGCGACAGACGATTGGACATTATCAAAAAAAAATATTAAAATACAGTAAAAGATATGTTTCTCAAACTGTACTATATTCTTTAGTATGTTCCATTAGATTTAATTTGAATATTTTCTTCTACAATATTTTGTCTATAAAAATATCCCTTACGATTTTTTTATAAATATATATATTTTTTTTACATCAATTGCATACATTGATGATTGAATTTATTATATATATATATATATATATATATATATATATATATATATATATATATATATATATATATATAAATGATTAAGCATATTATAGACTTGAAAGCTGTGCTAACTCGGAATAATTACCCAGTAAGTCTATCCAAAAACATAATTGGTTGTTTTTGTTTTAATGAATAGTTTGTTCCGTTGCATTAATATGTTAAACATAACAATAGGTTAAAATAGAAAAAATAACTACTAAAAATAAAAATAAAAATCATATTTAAAAATAAAATAATAATAAAATTAACTCTTAGTAGTAATAATAATAAAAAACTAAATAATTAAGGGAATAATAGTCCTAAAATACGGTAACCTAAGTAAGTCTGTAATTGAGAATCCACTACCTCAATGGTTGCAAGTTTTGTGACGTCAGTCAACTTGCGGTTACAAGTTCTTAACTTCCACTCTGACTAGCGCCAGGCTTGGTGTTCTTTGGTTAAGTACTTTTATTCAAACTTAATTCATTTATTAATCAATTCTTCTGTTAATAATGGATTGTACGGTGTCTGAGTGTGTTTATTTTATAGATCATACTCATCGGAAACAATCCATTGGTTTTTAGACAGTATAGACACCGCTGATGAAGAAATGCTGTCAAAAACCTTATTCATACTTTTCTTTTCATGTTGTTTGTTCCTGGCTGCAAGTAGCTTTAGAGCTATTACTGGTTTTCTCTTTCATCTTATTCTTATATATATATATATATATATATATATATATATATATATATATATATATATATATATATATATATATATATATATATAAATATATATATATATATATATATATATATATATATATATATATATATATATATATATATATATATATATATATATATATATAAATATATATATATATATATTTGGCATTAATTGCATACATTGAGCGTTGTATTTAATTTGAATGTACTCTGTAGCGAAGTGCGGGATTTCAGCTAGTATATACATATATCTTGATTTATTCATACATATTTACAAAATCTATTATTCAACATTTCCATTATCAATTAACCATTATCAATCATCAATCCGTCGAAAACCAGAGAGAGAGTCCGAACTCAGTTCAATCTAAAGTTCAGCCTAGAGACAGGTAGCACGTCCTGTAGTTACCTTCTTCTCTCTGGAACGCAGAATTTGATTTTATGAAGTGGAGCACCTAGGTCGAGTCGACTTTAATCTCCTGTAATCAAGTTATATGTAATCAAGGTGGGAGTGCTCAGTAGTTAAAAATTTTAAGTTAGAGACTGAGCAGAATTGTGTGATGATTGGAGTCCCTTGACCATGAGGTTTTATCTCCAGTTCGCAAGATGTTATGTAATCAATGATAACGTGCTCAATAAATAAAGTTTAAAGGCTAGGTACATAAATTAAGAGTGAGATTACTGTCGATTAACAAAATTTAAAGTTTAACACCTTCATAAGTTGAAGGGTGGGGGAAATTTAAGATTAATTAGTTAAACAGGTAGTAAGAGAAAGAGAGAAATTTATTATGGTTAATTTTATGACACGAGGCAGGAAGAACAGTTGACAGGAATAAGTTAAGTGGCCCTCAGCAAAAGAGAAAAAAAAAGGCCCTCTTCAGGGTCATACAATTCGTAACGAGTTAAATGCAGAATTCCAAAGGGGAAAAAAGAAATATCAAGGTAAGTTAGAGAACCACCTCTCTGTCCCTTTTTATACCCCATCTTTAAGAAAATCCAGATCGTTTCAGAAGCGTCTGGGTCGGCTTGAGAAAGCGCTTGCGGCTTCCGGTCACTTGATGTGCTGACAACATCTGGTCCGTTTACGACTTGTTTAACGTTCACCGTCATTCTTCTTTCAAATTGGCTGCATATGGAAAGGTTTTTCCCAACTGAGAATTGGCACAGCACCACCATGTGTGTATGCCTCTGACACACCCTTGGGGGGTGTCAGAGGGATGGTCGGTTAAAAAAAATGGTCGGTTAAAAAAATTGCTTTGGAACGTCCACCACCCCAAAGGTGATGGTAGACGTTACAAAGCAATTTTTTGAAATTTTCACCTCAGAAATATGACATTTTGCATACATATATATATTTATTAAGCATAATTATATAAAAAGCCTTATAAAATTTTATAAATATTTAAAAAGAATTTTAATATTTTAAAAATTGAAATTTTTATTATATTTTTTAAAATGCTCCTTGCGATCCAATTTTTAACATCCCTTAATTTTGCATTTATATTGCTTATAAATACATTTTGAGCAGAGTTATGTATCATTTTGTACTTTCGTTGAATAGTTAAATTTTAGGAAATATTTTTATGCTTGTACTCTGCATTTTTCGTCAAATTTTTGTACTTTTCTACACTTAAGTTAAACTTTGATAATCTTAATGATGTCGAAACCTTAAATGGATACATACCTTTTTTTAATGTATAAGAGGTGTCTTTGTTATAATTTTTTAAAAATTTTGTCGAAAATTGTGACGCAAGGAGCATTTCAAAGACTGGTAAATATGGAAATTAGTCATTTTTATTAAAAGCCATTTAACAGATATTTTTTCACCTACCTTTAATATTTACTTTTCTAAAGCCGCCAAGATTTCATTTTACTTTTCATTACATATTTTAGATGCATTTTATTCCAATATTTACATATTTTTAAAATATTAATACACCCCCAAAAAAATTCCAATTTTTGCTCGATTTTTGGTAATTTGAAAGTCCACCATCCCCTTAAAATGGTTGAAAAGTCAAGTTTGCCTGCATCTCCGAAATGCCCTGACCCATCGCACGAGCACCAACTATCATACCTCGTTGAAATTCCCCTAAATCACGATCTCTTGCCATACTCACTGCTCCATCAGCTTTTTAAGCATCTACAAATGTCTGTCACTGTATATAAGCTGCTTGCGAATCGAAGCATTCACGAGAAAGTGAGTATTGTTATATGTTCCGAAAGTGATCGTCTATTTCACTTATTCTGACACTTTCTCGTATATTCGCGTGTGTGTGTGTAAAATTACACATTCTTTAATTGGAGTAAAAATTAGGTTTTGGGCCATTCGATTCTGCCCTCGTTTCAAATACCTCCTCAGTTTCCCATTAGTATGCACTTAATATTTAAGCAGGAAAAATTATTTCCGTTACACAAATCTCATTTCTTAAAACCTCCTCGTTTAAAATTATTTTCTCCGTAATCTTTAATTATGAGAGTAATCAGTGCCGGATTTCTGCCTAGGCCTACGAGGCCCCGGCCTAAGGGCCCAGCCAGCCTAGGAGGCTCCGGTGGCTTTACATTAGCTCAAAAGCCTGGCTTGCCTTATAAAAAAGCTTTATCGAAAATAATATTACAATAAATATTTTTACTACATTTTGTTACTACATATTTTTACTACACATCTGTAAATTTTATAGAATAACTCAACTATAGTAACATAGACTGCATTATTCTGGCGTTTATTAAAGTCATTAAAGTCAATTAAAAATTATATGTTCTGTACTAGTGCATTTAATTAGCTGAATTTCCAAAATAGCTTCGAGATGGTGGGGGGCCCAAATGTCAAGTGCCTAGGGGCCCTGGGTCTCCAAGTCCGGGCCTGAGAGTAATAAGTTCTCGTAATCGATTTCAGTCCATCACAGGATGATTCACTGCTTTTTAACCGAAGTAGAACGTAATGTTATAACGTTAATAATAATAATTTAAAAAAAACTCTTCGAGATAACAAAGAATAATTCTTTCAACTTTATCATTAATCAATACACTCGAATTCATACACTCCAATTAAAGAATGTGTAAGATTACACATTCTTTAATTGGAGTAAAAATTCCGTTTCGGGCCATTCAATTCTGCCCTCGTTTCAAATACCTCTGAAATAAATACATGTCAAAAAAAACTCTTTGAGATTTCAAAGAATAATTCTTTGAACTTTATCATTAATCAATACACTCGAATTCATACACTCCAATTAAAGAATGTGTAAGATTACACATACTTTAATTGGAGTAAAAATTCCGTTTCGGTCCATTCAATTCTGCCCTCGTTTCAAATACCTCCTCAGTTTCCCATTAGTATGCACTTAATATTTAAGCAGGAAAAATGATTTCCGTTACACAAATCTCATTTCTTAAAACCTCCTCATTTAAAATTCTTTTCTCCGTAATCTTTAATTATGAGAGTAATAAGTTCTCGTAATCGATTTCAGTCCATCACAGGATGATTCACTGCTTTTTAACCGAAGTAAAACGTAATGTTATAACGTTAATAATAATAATTTAAAAAAAACTCTGCGAGATTACAAAGAATAATTCTTTCAACTTTATCATTAATCAATACACTCGAATTCATTGAATACAGGAACAGTTTTTCATAGGAGTGCTAGTCTAAGCATCTAATACAAAAGGTATCGGTAAAATTTCTAGGAAACTTTTGCACCTGGTGAATTCAGTCTCCCACTGAAATATTTAATGATTCTCGGTAGAGCATGCATATTTCATTAAAAGTTATACTGAATTTTACTTTCAATACGTGAAGCATATTAGTTAGGCTAAATAAATTTGAATGAGACCAAAGCATTGAAAGAAAAAAATATTATTAAGAAATTGTTCGAATTTTAATTTAAGAAGTTCTTTAGTCGTCTCTCAAAGAACCTTTTTTTAAACCTGAATAATAGTTAAAATGTTAATCCTAGTGAGAAATTCTGCTTTATAGAAAGTAAAACTTTTTTTAACTTAATTACGTTTTCAAGAGGAAAATTATGACATTTTTCTGTTAAATATGTGAATTTTTATAGCTGCTTCTCTTCAGAAAATTCGAAAAAAAAAAAAAATTACTGTTGCATAATAATTGAAAGAAGTAGTATCTGTAGTGATTTGCCGAAGGAATTTAAATCCAAGAGATTTACATGAAAAGGATCGTTACTGCTTAACAGCAGTTTTAAAGATTTTGGATAAAAATATATTGCCTTTATTATTACAGAATTTAAATAACTTTTCCACCACAAAGGTAATTAGCAATGAGATAAATTGTTTTAAATAAAAACTTAACTCATTATACAATATTGTATTTAGCTCCAATTATTATTAGTAGTATTATATTTAATATAGTAAATTGGTAAGCATTTTTTTAAATTCTTAACTATTCATTTCAAATGAAATAAATTAAATTACTTGGAATAATTCAATAAACATTATATGTAATATAATTGTTACAATAAAAACCTTAATTTTATATATATATATATATATATATATATATATATATATATATATATATATATATATATATATATATATATATATATATATATATACATATATATATAATATATATATATATAATTATATTTAATATCTTATATAAGTCATTTCGTTAGTATATATTATAAACTTTAGATATTATATTCCAAATTGAAGAACAATGCTTTTCCGTGTCCACACCACAGATTTGTCGCTATTTTATTAAGAGAGCACCTAGAAGTTAGCCAAAACTGCTCCCTATCAGGGGACTCAGGCCTCAGTCGGGATTCAAACCCGAACCCTCTGCGCGGAAGCTCAAGACGAACCCTTATACGATGTAGGCGGCTAAATAACACTGCTCTAGTTTTACATATTTCAGTATTTTAGTTAGAACAAACTAATTTAAAAATGTTGTTTGCGAAACCAGTGAAGATAAAAGACTTTTAATTATGTTTCATGCTTCGTAGTTTGCGACTGAATTTCTTAACGTCATCATCTGTTCAAGTGACGGGTGGGGTGCATACAAGGAGATTGATTCTACTGATCTTTTGTATTTTCTGCCTGTTTTAAAGGATTTTTCCAAGACTCAGTTGGGTCTATTTTGAAAATCAGGATTATCCTTTAATAATATGATTATATCGTTGAAATATGCATAGATGCTCTCATTCGACCTATTTTCCCTGGTATCTTAATTAGATAACCTTCACAGGCTCGGGTAGTGCTGTTTAACCCCTACTTTTTGCGGATTCCTGTGAAAGCTGCTTTGCAGTTCCAACTTATGCATTTTTTTCCTTACTAGGAATGAAGTAGGATATTCGTCGTACTATTTAAATAATTAAAAATTCAGATCTGTAACCCCTTTTTGTACATTGCAAAAATATCTTTTCGAAGATATCTTTAACAGGGAAAACAAATTTGTCCACTGGCGCGAAGTTGATGTTGTGACGACGTGTGTGGTAACCAGTGTCCAGGTAGTGACTCTTTGTCTGACTCTTTTTATCAATGGCGGAAATTTTCCATCGGACGTCGTTCTAAAAGTAGAGCTTACACACACGGCGAAAAGCTCCGTCGCCGGGGAAAAGGCCCACCCATCCTTTTCGAATCCTGCACGTGTCCAAGAAAACCAGAGGGGTCACACCTACGCCCCCCTCTCCCAGCCGGGATCGGAGGAGCCCTCCTTTTCGAATCCCCTTTACGATTCCAAGAAAACCAGCGCGCCCCCCCCCTCCAGCAAACCCCCAACCACACCCTCGCAAATGACCCTACGACGGTAGAATCCGCTTTGTGTGTAAGCGTGCATAGGGTCACATGGATAACTAGTTCAATCTGGCGTCAACGAATCCGCCAGCGCACAGTGGCACTCGACAGCTGCACAAGCTACCGTCGAAGAAAAATTTCATTTTCCTCCAATTGACTTCTGTGGTCTACTGTTGGAACGACGTCCGATGGAAAATTTCCGCTAGAGATAAAAACGCTGTGTGTGGAACGGGCCTTAAATGAGTTTAAGATTCGTACTTACAAAGTGGGACGGCAAATTGAATGAGCAATCAATTTCCGGCAGAAATTTCCGTCATGGAACTAACTGAGATATCCCCCATGGCTGGACGCGCTAAGAGACGACTGACCAACGCCACAGAATTAAAGAAAGGAACAGTGGATCTCCCGTTGGTCAAGTGCAGACGGCCTGGATTCCATCGCCGATCGTGGGTGGTAATAAATGCGGAGCCAAGGTTGTCGATATTCCCCTTGGTGGAAGTGGGATTTAAAGAGAACAAACTACGAAGCTGAGAGAGATTCCTAGAGATACCAACATGCGTTAGAGAAGCTACATAGATGATATGCGGGATGCTGTTGGAAGTTGACAATTGTACTTTCATTTAATGTCCATTCAGTTTTGTAAATATTCTACGTATGATAATATGTTATTCGTTCTAATAAAGAACTTTAACATTATCACAAGTCTCTGCTTTGACCTACGTTGTTGCTTGATGTACTCTGTTTTGACCTACGCTGTTTTAACCAGCGTTCTTACCTACGTTGACTTATTAGTTGTGGACCACGACACCCCAATGGGCAGTGCGCCTGATTGTATATATGTGTTCATAAGTGTTTGTGCTTTTCACTTACAACTAAAGAGTGCAGTCGAAAACCGATGTGTTTTTTTCCGGTAATTTTTCCAGACCGGTAAGTTTTTCGCGGATGGCTGTGGCATTGTACATAGTGGGAAACATCACCCATTTGCTTGATTCTGTCAGAACGAAGCCTCCATCTTTGTTTACCCCCCCCCCCTCGAAGAATGTAAGCGCTAGGATTATTCACCTTCATATATTTGTCTCATCCAGTGATGTACTGATAATACATTTATTTATTTATTTTATTTTTCCCTTTATTTTTAACCGAGGCGAGAGGGGGTGACCTTAACCTTGGAAAATTCGAACCAATATTGTGCACATTGTGGCTTCCTGGTTCGACTTTAGTCCAACATTTCTCCTTCCTCGAGTTTTGAAAGGCCGCGTCATCGTTAGTCGCTCGGGAGGGAAAGGTTGACTATTGCAACCCTAGCTGCAAGTGTGTAGTTGTAGCATGGCGTACCAACCACAGATATTCCATTGTTTTCGAGACTTAAGCTGTAGATAAAGCATCTCTTGTAACATTTTCTCTGATAGCTCCCCCCTCCCCAAAAATTCAATTTCTTTTTTTTTAATTTGTTCAATACACGAGCTTTGCAATTCAAAGAAAAACGAAGTAATATTAGAAAATAACCAAAGCTAATGAAAAAAGGAAATAAATTAACATAAGAAATAAGAATAAGGCAGAACTAACGAAAAAGAAATCCCAACTAAATATAATTTTATAATAGATTACGCTTTATCGGTTATAGGGACCATGAAGCCAAAGTCTTCAACGCGTAGGGACCACACCAGATACTGGCGTAGCGGTTGCTGAAGATAGGTTGCGCTATTTTCAAATATCGGAAACCTGTTGTTGTTGTTGATTATGTCCCTTGACCGACATGTAACATCAGGTCAAGTCCCGAAGGCTATGGGCGATGAAGGTGCGGCTCCGGTTTTTAATAGCACCGCAAGGGTCGGAGTCCGACTTGGCTAAATGACCGGTCCCGTAATTTTGAACCGAATCAAGTGACGAGACCGGAACACTTGACCCCGCACCTCCAGAGGTAAATTTGAGAACTTGGAGGACATTGTAGCCACGCCCTATTTTACGTGCTCTGGCCACCAGGAAACCTGTTAATAGCGGTTAATAGCGATAAATTATTCCTTTTTTACCATTGTGCCATTTTATTCCTGTTAACTGGATAGGCAAACGATGGAAAGGCTCTCGGGATCCGCGAAATGGCGAAATAAAGAAGTATCGAGGCACAGCGAGACAACATTTGGATTAATATCTCGCAGAATTTATGTGGCGAAGCGTTGTCGGTAGCGACAAATTTTATGAAATTTTATTGGCAATAGTTGATTTATGGCCGCCACAAATTTCAAAGTAAAACAATATTTTTTGTTTTAGCAATGTAGATCCATTTACTTTTAGATTTGTATTGAATTTTGGCTGTTATTTATGTTTATGATAATTATATCTAATTCATATATTTTATCACTGTGTTTTTATCGATGTGTGTGAATTTTATCTTATTGGAAAATATCGCTAATATGTGTGTTGGCGAAAAGTCGGGAAAACAGTCACCGATAAGTACCGTTATTTGTTTTGCGCCTTAGTTTTGCGGTTTTCATACCTTTTTTTTTTTTTTTTTTTTTTTTTTGCAGCATATTACTAGCCTCATTATTTCCATGATTTTTTCTTCCATAATAATTTTCATCCCTATTCCAAGATTCCGACGTTTTTCCAGCAATTTTTAAACAAAGCGCATGTCATTTATGTTAAATAAAGGTTATTTTCAACGGCTCTTAGTGATACCGACAATTTATAATCTATTTCTCAAGCGCTATAGTAAAGTCATTAAAAATAATACTTTCTTTCATTGACATGGGCAGTTCAATTTGTATATTACTGGTCTATGTTGCCGTCTGGCGTCTCGAAGTCGGTAAGAACACACAAGTGAAATGCTTTCGGAAAAAGGATTCAGCAACATCGAATGGTTGTATAGATAAGTATATACGGGCTGGAATCCTGTGTCGTTGGATAGGAGATATAGGGCAGGGCCGTGCCGATCCATCGTTTTGTCAGAGAGTTTTAAAAACGGCGCTTTTTTTTAATTTACGGAGAGACTCTTTAACCTTTTATCCTTACGGGTTGGGATAGCACGTATCGCAAAAATACGGGCCCAAGAATGAATGTACACTGCTGGCCACCTAAATTGCAACACCAAGAAAGACAAGAGATATCACAACAAAATTTATTTTCTAGATAACATGTTGACCAAGTATCAAATGATTAAATTTATAATTGCCATAATTCCCGGTGCAGGACCAGTGTGGCGCTGCATAACGCAGCTGTTCAGCATCCTCTCTTCACGGTGTCTCCAGACTCGAATGCGACCATCGTGGTGTTGCAGACAGAAGCGTGACTCGTCAGTAAAGACAATTTCATTCCATTCTGCCATCCACATCCTTCTGTCATCGCACCATTGGTGCCGGAGACGTCTGTGGTTCTGCGTCAAGGGTAGTCAAAGCAATGAACGTCTTGCGGACAGACCACTCTGCTGTAAACGGCGTCGAATGGTACGCGCAGACACTGGATGATGCGTTACAGACTGCATGTGCTGTGCTATGGTTCGTGATGTGACTGAGCGATCCGTCACTGCCATGCGCACAATTTGCCTGTCATCACGTGAAGTGGTGCGCTGAGGTGGATGCGATCGAACACGCCGGTCCGTCGTACCCTCCTGCATCCAACGATCACATATCCGCATTACAGTTGTTTTGTTTCGTCCAACACGACTACCGATTTCCCTGAAAGATAATCCACAATCTCGGTAGGCCACTATCCTTCCTCTGTCGAACTCGGATACTTGATCAAAAGATGATCGCTGTTTTCGACGAGGCATAATTGATCGTTTTTTTGAAAAAACCATAAGAAAAACACAATTGCCGAACTTGAAATCGTCGAAATCTCCAAGCCTTAAATAGCGCTTTGAAGTGGCGCCACAGGTGCGCATGATGTGCGTCTGCGCTGAAATTCTAATCATTTGCATATCTCACCTCCGCTAATGCATGTTGTAAATTTCATGTTATTTGCATGTTTCCTTCAGGGTGTTGCATTTACAGTGGCCAGCAGTGTATATATATATATATATATATATATATATATGTGTGTGTGTGTGTGTGTCAAAACACTAATTAAATTTACAGGGGGGCCTCAGAATAATCAAATTTAACATTAAAATCATCAGCAAAACGCTTTGGGATAAAGGGTTTTTCCCCGTTTCGGAAGATGACCTCGATTCGAGAAGTTCCACCGAGGACATCTATTTTTGATGTACAGAGTTTGGCGCGAAAATTAATGCTTACGTAAACAGAAGTCTATTCCAGAAATTACCATGTGGTGCTTTGGGCATGCGCGATAAAGAGGGACGCACTGATAGAATATAGAATTACGCAGATTAAGTTGGGATCTCGCTGCTTGCGCTCTGTTCGGTGTCACAGAGTTTTGAAAATGGCAATCTAGGGATAAAGTTTTCGAGCGTGGTTTTCTTAAAGAAGAAATAAACTAACTGATTCAACTTATGGATTGATTATTTTTTCTACGTGTCTTCCACTCGTCAACGATATTACTGGAAACGATGACTGCAAATTGATATTTGCAGTCACCGTTTATAGTAGGTGTAAATCCATCGTACATCGTATATAGCAGGCGTAAATCCAACGCCTGTCATATATATATATATATATATATATATATATATATATATATATATATATATACGTATAACCCCCTCAATGGCCATTCTTACAAAGGGGGTATGAAATTTCCCATTCTAAAGAGGGAATCAGAAAAATGGATCCCGTAAGCTCAAGGTTAAGGGGACAAGCAACCGTCAAGCTCTAATATTTTATTTTCAGTTTTTAACTTTATATACAGAATGAGAATGTTTAATGTTCTTTTTGACTACATTTAAGACTCTTAGAATTCAGAATAAGGATTTTTTGGCTGTTTTCAAATTTTTTTAAAAAAATGCCAGACTTTTTTCAATATGCTCTATGCGCATTCCATATCATTTAAAAAAAACTTAAATTTTTAAATATAAGTTAATCATATATGTATAAATATATTTCTGCATTGAATTCTTTTTGTATGAATCTAAAGCCATGAATATTATTTTTCTAAATATGTCATTTTTTATGTTTTTGCATGTTTTCACTTAATAAGCCATTTCCTTACGGGTTGGGATAGCATGTATCCCAAAAGTACGGGCCCAAGAATGAATATATATATATATATATATATATATATATATATATATATATATATATAAATATATACTATATATATATATATATATAAATATATATATATATATATATATATATATATATATATATATATATATATATATATATAGATATATATATATATATACATATATATACATATATATATATACATATATATATATACATATATACATATATATATATATATATATAAATATATATATATATATATACATATATATATATATATACATATATATATACATATATATATATACATATATATGTACACACATATATATATATTGTAGAGTATTGCATTTCAACCTCTCCGTTAACAAAAGAAATTCTTCTATCTCGGCCTGAGACACTTCAAAAGATTTCCGACGGCTTGGGTGGCAATATGCTGACAGCAAATTTCCTTTTGTTCATCCGATAGACTTGTTCCACAGGACCTTAGGGGACGTGGTCATTTTTCTTGATTTAGTCATCGCCACCGGGTGACGCCGCTGATATTATTATAAATGACAGGAGACCCCCCAGGTGCTTTCATTCATGAACTATCAATTGTTAAGCAGCTTCCTGGAGGCGTCGCATGCCTAAACAAAAGGACTCGTGCCTTTCGCATTTTACCGAAGCGGCCCTTTTGAGACTCTTTGAAGTGGCTTGGAGGACAAACTAAAAAGGCGGCCGCTTTAGACCCGGGGAAAATATTTCATTATCGCCCCAGGAAACCCATTTCCGTTGCTCACTTGTTCTAGATCGTTCGACTTTCTGGAGAGTGATGCAATATCCGGTGGAGGTCTTCTATAAAAAGAGAATGGACCCCTCAGTCGAGGCTTGCGTCTTTTTAGTTCCTGACACGTAGCGGATCCAGTTCTAAGAGCAGCCGGGTTTGCCGCCCTTATCGGTTCAGAGTCCCTTGTGACTGTTTTGCAGCGACGATCTAGTTCCTGCAGGAGTAAACATACTCCACTAATTTGTCTGAGACCAGTCTTCGTGGAAGGAGCCTTTGCTACCTTATTTTCCAGTGAGGAGTCCTTTCTCCTTAATTTAATAATTTCATCGCTACCGGGTGCGTGCAGTGATCACCGCCGTTGATATTATTGGGGAGCCCTTTCCCGTCAGGAGAAGTGCCGTTTCTTCATCATTGAAGCAGAGCCAGTTCTGCTAGCCTAGCGGACTTCTGTGTTCTTACTCCGCCCCACGCCGATAAAATCGAGTGTGATTACCTACGTTACGAAGTTCATCTTACATCTGTGCAGTGTACATATCTCATCATCATCAATTTGATTAATAAATTGCATTTGTTTTGTTTATGTAATGAGTGATGTATACCTGGTGTGTTTAAATCATCTTCTGGTTGACACTACGAACCTCAGTTCGCTACAGAAGGTATATATTCATTCATAATTTTGGTGGCAGCGTTTAGACGAAAAAAAAAGCGACAGTAAGAACATTTTGTTTTCCTTAGTGATAGTCGCGTGTGTTCAGAACTGTGACTGTGCGGAAGTGCTATTGCTGGTGTGTATCCTGTGAAGTAGTGTAGAGCGGCTGACGTTCTTGTGAAATCTGCTAAACTGCTGCAGTGTTAATTTCCTTAGTGACATTCGCGCGTGTTTCAGAACTGAGACTGTGTGAAAGTGCTATTGCGGGTGTGTGTATCCTGTGAATTAGAGTAGAACGTTTGACGTTCTTGTGCCATCTGATAAACTTGCTGCAGTGCCAACTAGATGCCAGTCTTCACATCAAATTGTGAGTACCATTCTGTTTCTCTTTTGTGCTGGTATCCAACAGTAGTTTAGTAAATAATATTTGGTTGTTTTCTCAGAAGTAGGAGAATTAAATTGTTGAATTTAAGAACCGTAATTAATAGCTTGATCTGAACTTAAAAGGTGTTAAAATTTTTTTTAAGTTGAGGTAAAATAAGAACTAGTGTTATTGTGTAAAGTAGAATTGTTATTGAAATAGTAGTGTGTTAAATTAGTTCTCAGAAATTAAGGAATGTAACTGTGCTCAAAAAGAAATAGTGTAACTACATTGTGTTTAACTATTTTGCATTGTGTATTGTTGTGATATGTTAAAAGCAAAGTGAGTTATCTTTTATGAACCTTAAAATAGTAACATCGCAAGCGGAATTTTAAAAGTAATTTAGTTCATTTTTGTTAATACATTGTATGTGTACGTTAATTGATTGTGTTGTGTAGTTGCATTTTGTGTTCAGGTTTTAATGTAATTACTACCTCAGGGTTTATAATAGTGTGTATTATTCTGTGTAGTATTGAAATAGCTTTGTATTCTGTCAAACATGGGTTCTCTTGTTCGTGCAAAGAAAGAGGACTTAGTTAACCTCGCTATAGAAATGAGTTGTGAGGTAGATTTGGGAATGCTGAAGCTTGAGATAATCAAAAAATTGAAAGTTCAGCAGATTACAATGTAAAATTGGCTGAAGGGTTGTTAGCTGAAATTATGGAGACCCGTATAGAAAACGAGCAACGAGCCCGGAAAAAACGGGAAGATGAATTAGCTCAACAAGAACGGGAGGATAGGTTAGCTCAACAAGAGCGAGAGTTTGAGCTAGCCAAATTAAGACTGAGTAGGGAAGCCCCCCAAGAAAGCCCGTCTGTTAGTCCTCCGAGACCTGCGGGACACTCATTAAGACACATAATGCAAAAATTCGACCCTGAAGAAACTGATATAAGTCTATACCTTTGCCTTTTTGAACGGCAGGCACAGCATTTAAAATACCGGAAGCTGAATGGTCAGGCAGTTTAATTAGCCTGTTACCATTATCAGTAGCGGCCATTGTGTTACGGGAAAAAGTCGAGGACACACAAAAATATTCCCATGTTAAGAGCGTGCTTCTCGAGCGATTCAGGCTCAGTCCTGAAGCTTTTCGTCAGAAGTTTGTTAGACACCAGCGTAAGCCAGGAACCCTATGGAAAGATTATCTTTTCGAAATAAAGACGTATTTCGAAGGTTGGATAGAGGGTCTCGGTGTTACAACTTTTGAGTCGTTAAAAGATCTCTTTCTGGTCGACCAATTAAAACGGAAAATGGGAAGTGAAATCCGGGAGCAAAATATAAGGGATTGGGAGAATTACACGTCCCCTGAAACCTTGGTCAAAGACGCGGATCAGTTTGAGCTTATCAGAAAAACAGGTAAGCCCCCCAACCAACCGAAGAAATTCGAGGGACGCGCGCCCGACCAACGGAAAATGTTTGGGGCTGTAAAAACGGGAGAGAAAGTTGAAAAACCCCCCGAACAACACGAACCCGAACGAAATTTAGATAAGGTGAGCTCCCCTCGCCCAAAAGAAAACCGCCGTAAAGAATGGAACCATAAAGAGTTCGACAAAAGGCGTGTGACAGACATTAAGTGCTATTTTTGCCACGAGGTCGGGCATATTAGGCCCCAGTGTCCGTTATTAACAAAAAAAGAAGAGGTTAACTCCATAGGTGCCGATTTGGAAATCACAGATCCCTTAAAACCATATGTGAGTATAGGGACTGTGAACGGCCAGGTATGTGAGATACTTAGAGATACGGGTAGTACGATTGATCTGGTTTGTAAAAGATTTATTTCGCCCGACGACTACCTCGGCGAAACAGTCTGGCTCACTCAGCCGTTAGACACTCGTGCCATTAACGTGCCCCTAGCGCGCGTAATTCTGAACTCCCAGTATGGAAATATAACAACAAAGGCCTGTGTCATTAGCGACAGGTCAAATCAACAAAGATACATACTGGGAAATCAAACGGCAGCTCTTCTAAGACAGGGTCAACAAAACTCTAAGAGCATGCAAATCAATGCAATAACGCGCTCGCGTTCCAAATGTCAAGAGAGCTGTACACAGACACTTCAGTCAAACGATTCTCTTCTAGAGCGTTCGGACAATAGTCCCTCAGATGGGGAGTCAATCGTTTTGACACAACTGGAAAGGGAGGAACAGGCGAAATTGTTAGTTTTACCCCCCCTCGACCGCGAAGACCCAGCGTTGAGTCTATTAAATGTTTCCCCAGAGAAATTCGCAGACGAACAGCGGGAATGTGTAGAATTGGCCGCATTGTTAAAAAAAGTCGAAAGTCCAAGTCAAACCGGCGAGAAGGGTTATGTAGTGATAAACGGGTTATTGTGTAAACAACAGAGGGACCACTTTGGGGATACACGAAGTCTTTTAGTTGTCCCACAGGTATTCAGGGAAAAACTGTTGGCAGTATGCCATGAGTCAACAAACGCTCATTTAGGTGCGACGAAATCGAAACAGAGGCTAGCCAAATCGTTTTTTTGGCCCCGATGTTACCAAGAAATGGAGGAATACGTGAGGTCGTGCGACGCATGTCAGCGCATAGGAAATGCTCAAGATACTAAGAGATTCCCCATGCGATTAACGCCTATAATTAGCGAGCCATTTGTCAAAATAAACATCGACGCTTGCGGACCTCTGCCCGAATCTGAGAATGGAAATAAGTACCTAATCACCGCTATATGTTTAGCTTCAAAGTTCCCGGAAGCAATTCCCGTGAAAAACCTAAGGTCATTATCTGTCACGGATGCTTTGTTGCAGGTATTCAGTAGAACCGGGTCCCCGAAAGAGGTGCAATGCGACAATGGCACGTCGTTTACGAGCGAGTTAACGTGCGAATTTTTTGAGAAATTCGGCATCAAAGTGACGCATAGTTCAGTGGGGCATCCACAAAGCAACCCTGTAGAGAGATTCCACCGAACACTTAAGAGACTGTTAAAGGTCCTGTGTTTGGAAAACGGGGAGAGTTGGGAACGTCATTTACCAGCCTCGCTCCTCGCGATTCGGACTATAACGCATAATAGTACGGGATTCTCACCGGCCGAACTGTTGTATGGAAAAAACCTACGAACACCCGAAGTTTTATTGTACGAAGGTTGGATGGGAGGTTGTGAGGAAGAGAGACCCGTGACAGAGCACGTCCTTACCCTAGTGAATAGATTAAAAAGAGCGCGAGAATTAGCTGCTCAGAAAATGGGTGAAGAACAATCTAAGCGTAAGGAAGCGTATAAGAGCGCAGTTAAAAGGCATTTCGAGGTTGGAGATTTAGTTCTGATTTTCTCTTTATCTCGACCTAGCAAAATGGCGCCGAAGTGGATAGGCCCAGCGAAAATTGAAGCTCGCATATCCGAGACGAATTATCGAGTGCAAACTCCCGGGCCTAGACAGAAATCCAGCATTTACCATATTAATATGCTGAAGCCCTATATCAGGCGTCCCGAAACTATAAATTGGGTTTATGAAGGTAAAGTCGAAATTGGTACTGAGGATGATTTCGCAATCCACGTTTTTGAAACCGGTGCTACCGATTTCGATTACGAGGAGATTGTGCGCGAGAGCGAACTTGACGCTCGTCTAAATCTCACTCAAAAAAGGGAATTAAAGAAATTATTGTGTCGCCATGCAAATATTTTTTCTAATAACCCAGGAAAAACCGAGAAAGTTACGCATGACATAGAGCTGATCTCGGATAAGGTCGTTAGGTCTAGACCATACAAAACGTCACACCGACAGAACGAAATCTTGAAGTTGGAGATTGACAAAATGTTAAAATTAGGAGTGATACAAGTAGGTGAGTCTGATTATACCTCGCCTATCATTTTGGTAGAAACCGATGGTCGTGAACCGAGACCCTGTATTGATTATCGTAGGTTGAACGAAATAATTCGCACCGAATATTACCCCCTCCCCAACATAGAGGAAAGGGTTGAACAAGTTGCAGGATCTGATTTCATAACAATACTCGATCTTGCAAAGGGGTATTGGCAAATCCCCTTGACAGAAAGGGCCCAACGCATTGCGGCTTTTGTCACCTCATTCGGGACATTCAGGCCTTTGCGGATGCCTTTCGGGCTTAAAAACGCACCTTTCTTTTTCAGTAAGCTCATGGCTGACGTCCTAAATGGGTGTGAGGAGTATGCCGTTCCATATATCGACGACATCGCGATATTTTCTAAGACCTGGGACGAGCATCTGAAGCATTTAGATATCGTGTTAAGTCGTGTAGCGCAAGCGCAGCTCACAATCAAATCATCGAAATGTCGGTTCGCCCAAAACCATGTAAAATACTTGGGGCACATGGTCGGCGGAGGTTATCGAAATCCCGCCGAATTAAAGGTAAAATGCATTAGGGAATTTCCCCGGCCAGAGACAAAGACGAGTATTCGGGCATTTCTGGGTCTCACTGGGTATTACGCGCACTATATTCCAAATTATTCTATGATAGCGGCCCCCTTAACCGATGCGTTAAAGGGACGGGAGAAACGCGCGGCGGTTGTGTGGGACGAAGCTTGCGAGGCAGCGTTCACCACTTTGAAAGACGCTCTTATAAAACACCTGTGCTACGAGCTCCTGATTTTACTGTTCCATTTATTGTCCAAACGGACGCATCCGATCTGGGAGCCGGGGTAGTGTTGGCCCAACAAATAGGTGATAAGGAACATCCTATCCTGTACCTGAGTAGGAAGTTCTCTGAGCCCGAAAGGAAATACAGCACCACAGAGAAAGAGTGCTTGGCGATCATATTCGCGTTAAAAAAACTTCACTACTATCTGGACGGAAGCGAATTCAAAATCGTGACCGACCATAACCCATTGGTATGGCTCAAGAAGAATGCCAGTTCAAATGGCCGTCTTTTTCGGTGGCAACTTATGTTGCAGCAATTTTGTTTCGGGTAGAACACAAGCCGGGAAGACAGAATACAAACGCTGACGCTTTAAGCAGATACATTCCTTAAATGTCCGCGAATTACCTAGATTTGTAAATGTAGTAACCTAGAGAATTAATTGTTAGTACCATGAATTTATTTGTGTTTGTATTTAGTAATCCAGTTAGTGCATGTGTACGTACTTGTTAGAATTGTGTATTTTTTTTTGTGTAGTAGAAAAAAAAACTGTTGGAACTGGTACATTAGATAGCAGAATTGGGAACCACCCACACGAAACGTTGGTTTTCAATATGCAACCACATTGAAAACTTTAACGGCAGGGGGGTTATGTAGAGTATTGCATTTCAACCTCTCCGTTAACAAAAGAAATTCTTCTATCTCGGCCTGAGACACTTCAAAAGATTTCCGACGGCTTGGGTGGCAATATGCTGACAGCAAATTTCCGTTTGTTCATCCGATAGACTTGTTCCACAGGACCTTAGGGGACGTGGTCATTTTTCTTGATTTAGTCATCGCCACCGGGTGACGCCGCTGATATTATTATAAATGACAGGAGACCCCCCAGGTGCTTTCATTCATGAACTATCAATTGTTAAGCAGCTTCCTGGAGGCGTCGCGTGCCTAAACAAAAGGACTCGTGCCTTTCGCATTTTACCGAAGCGGCCCTTTTGAGACTCTTTGAAGTGGCTTGGAGGACAAACTAAAAAGGCGGCCGCTTTAGACCCGGGAAAATATTCATTATCGCCCCAGGAACCCATTTCCGTTGCTCACTTGTTCTAGATCGTTCGACCTTTCTGGAGAGTGATGCAATATCCGGTGGAGGTCTTCTATAAAAAGAGAATGGACCCCTCAGTCGAGGCTTGCGTCTTTTTAGTTCCTGACACGTAGCGGATCCAGTTCTAAGAGCAGCCGGGTTTGCCGCCCTTATCGGTTCAGAGTCCCTTGTGACTGTTTTGCAGCGACGATCTAGTTCCTGCAGGAGTAAACATACTCCACTAATTTGTCGGAGACCAGTCTTCGTGGAAGGAGCCTTTGCTACCTTATTTTCCAGTGAGGAGTCTTTCTCCTTAATTTAATAATTTCATCGCTACCGGGTGCGTGCAGTGATCACCGCCGTTGATATTATTGGGGAGTCCTTTCCCGTCAGGAGAAGTGCCGTTTCTTCATCATTGAAGCAGAGCCAGTTTCTGCTAGCCTAGCGGACTTCTGTGTTCTTACTCCGCCCCACGCCGATAAAATCGAGTGTGATTACCTACGTACGAAGTTCATCTTACATCTGTGCAGTGTACATATCTCATCATCATCAATTTGATTAATAAATTGCATTTGTTTTTGTTTATGTAATGAGTGATGTATACCTGGTGTGTTTAAATCATCTTCTGGTTGACACTACGAACCTCAGTTCGCTACAATATATATATATATATATATATATATATATATATATATACTATAACCTCCTCAATGGCCGTTCTTACAAAGGGGGTATGAAATTTCCCGTTCTAAAGAAGGAATCTGAAAAATAGGCCCCGTAAGCTAAAGATTAAACGGTCTATAAATTTGAAAAATATGTGTGTTATTGCAGAATGATGCACAGATTTATGACGAACGCTTCAATTAACAATCCCATTTAATTTGGAAGAAATTGGAGAAACTGTGAATGAGTATGGAACATTGTGCCTAGGCCTGATATGGGTACTTGTCTAAGCCTGATATGGGTAAGGTAAATCCGTATACCGGAAAGTCCTTCTATGAGATCAGAGAGGGTGAGAGAGGGTGCGATCCCTACTTCCAAACTTTGATTATTAGGTAAGAAAATCCACTTACAGCCTTATTTCGTTCGTGCTAAGGCCCACTGGCCCTCAATTCCAATTCCGTATTTCAGACATTTAATTCCGACTCGAAAAAAATCTATATCTAATAATTAAACAAATATTTAATTATACGAATACGTTACAATTATAAACTAAAACTAATAATTACGCTCAAAAGTGTTCTAATCAATCTTATACAAGTTCTCACGACAATCGCTCGGTTATGTTTCTCTTCAGTTTCTGACGTTGTCTATGTTATGAGGATGTTCAGAACTGCGCGAACCTATCGGTCCGCTGGGGTTGATGGAACACGGCCATTAGGCATTAAAAACAACAATACCGATGACAGAACCAATCTTGATATTTTCCCTTCCAAAAGGGAAATACGTAATTTCCAGCTTTTAGAAAATGTAGCAAAAAATTAAAAAAAATTTTTTAAATTCAAATGGGACAATTACTTAATATTAGTACTTCTATGCAGACATGGTGTATAAAAGCAATGGACGATTTTTTTTTTAATAGTTATCAATTATATTATTTCGTTTTCACTTAAAAGTGCTTGCGTTTTTCATCTAGCGAACATTTTTTTTTTACCGCAAGCACCGAAAAATGTTATAAAAACCGTTACCGAAAATCGGTTTCAAATTTTTAAATCCAATTGAACATGTTTCCGATATATTAGGCAAACACCCAGCTAGTAAAAACTTATCGATTTTATCATAAGAATTGCGTTTAAAAAACCTTAAAGAATCAGAGAAAGAATTCCGTAAAAAATATAAGAAAATAAAAAGGCAAATCGATACTGATGACCAAAAATATAAAGAAGGAATTCAAAGATATTTCTGACTGCAAAATAAAATGAATGTGTCTACTGAACCTGTAAGTCTCAGATTTAACGGCAACTAATGTTCTGCACATAACGTCAGGTTTTTTTATTTCTTTCGCCGAGTATAATCCATCAAAACATAACGGAAAATTTTTTCGGGACAATTTTTTTTAACTTATAAAATAAAGTTTAAAAGAATTTTAATATTTTTTTTCTTCCGGACAGCCATAAATTTTCCTACTTTATCGTATTTTAAAGTAGCAGTTGTTTAATTTACCTGACACCGCTGTTCAATGTAACTCGAAAGAAATATCTTTAATGCATAATTATTTATTTAAGGAATTTTAATAGTATACAAACTTAAAGCTTAGCACGGTGGATCACTCTATTACCTGGATGCAAAAGAATTTATAAGCTGTTCGTGGAATTTTGCGGACATGCTTTTGTCAAATGAGCAGATAACAAAGGAAATTTTGTTTTCAAAAATTTCATGTCAAAACGGGTCGATATCTAAAGAATCATAATATCATATATCAGGAATTCGTATTCATTTTCATATAAGGTCAGAGTTTTTCTTATAAAATTGGTTTAAAGATAGTGTGAAATTCCTCTTTTTAGCATTAACGTCGTCTTATACAGGGTGTCCCATAAATACCTCCCAAAGATTAGATCCCAATTTAAGAGTCGGAAGTCAAAGTGTTAGTAAAAATTTGGAAGATTTAGGTTTGGTTTTTTTTCTACTATTATAAATATAATTTTGAATATTACTTGTATTCTGATATTTAGGCCCTGATAGTAGAGTACCGATTGAGAAGACTCTAGAGGTGTAACATATTATTCGTAAGGTTAAGTACTTTGCATCTTTTTTATTCATTAAATATGGCATTTCATCACGCTCTTGGGTTGTTGTTTTATATACAGGGTGTCCGAAAACGACCGCATAAACTCTGCACAGCCAGATTCCTCGTTGGGAGTACATAGAAAATGCCCAAAGAACTGTACCTGTACGACCAATAGTTTTCGAGAAAAATACGAAAAACAAGTATGACGTCACATCCGGTGCAAGGAAAAAAAAAAACTTCATTTGACACATCAACAGCAGTATTGCATATCTTTTCCGACGATAATGTTAAAAATTTTCGCCGCGCATATCGCGTCGTGCACGTGCGCGCCGGGAATGAGGTTAAGCAGTCGTTACTCGTATTTAAAAGGCTGCATCTTGCAGCTACCGTATTCTGTCGAATGGTGATCATGTATTCCGTTCGTGAATATTGGGACATGTATTTGATCTACGGCCAGTTGTAATGGAAATGCCTTACGAACTGCTAGGGAGTATGCCCGTTGATAACGTCACGCTGTTTCTCCCGATGCCATAGTCATCCGCAGGCTGGTCGACAGGCTGCGAAATACGGGAAGCGTCTGCCCGACACACAGTCGTCAGGATGTTGGAAGACCGCATATCGCCGCACATCTGCCTTTATAAATATTTTCAAATGCTGCTGTTGATTTGTCAAATAAAGTGTTTTTTCCCTTGCACCGGATGTGACGTCATACTTTGTTTTTCGTATTTTTCTGGAACACTATGGGTCGTACAGGTACAGTTCTTTGGGCATCTTTTATGTACTCCCAACAAGGAATCTGTTTGTGCAGAGCTTGGGCGGTATTTATGGGACACCCTGTATACTGAAAATATGGGCTCCTTAAATCCTTAGACCGGAAAGTCCTTCGAAGATGTCAGTGGGTGAGAGAAGGTAGGAGCCCACCAGATGGTGTTTTGGGGATGGTCAGTCAAAATGGAGGTGACAACAGGGAGTAGTATTGGTTCACCCATATGGTTCTCCCATATGGTTCTCCCATTGAAAGCTACCAATGATTCTCGTGGATACAGTGCGAGTGTTTCAATTAACAAGTGCCCCGCATTCGCCAACAACAAACTAAAAATGACTAACCGACTATATTTCATTGCTCAGGAAGTATGGCAGCAAGTAGTAATCAAGCACAAAGGCAACGAAAGGGCCCTTAATTTTATAAGAAAGGTCGGGGATTAACCCGATTTATAAAGGGTTGTTTACCCTTCTAGACATAGGCGTAGCGTCGGGGGGGGGGGGGGGGAGGGGGGACGTGCCTCTCCCAACTTAATTTGAAATAAATTAAAACGTTAATAGATGTTCAGTTAAAATCGGAAAATTGGAGAAAACTTTTAAGAAAGTTGGTTTTTTCCCCGTTTTTCAAACTGTGAGACTAAAAATTCCGATTATGTCGTTAGCCTTAACATAGTTTTTAACAATGATATGATCCATAACAAAAATTCGTTGCTATATTTTTTTTTCTCATTTTATTTATATTATATTTATTTTTCTCATTGTATAACTTTTGCACATTACTCAGTCATCAATTCTATTGTTATTCAATTTTTTAAAAAATCATAATATTTCATATTTTAAGAACCGTCCGGTAGTCAGTGTGCTGAGGAGGGCTCTAACTGAATTCGATTCATGCCCCCCCCCCCAAAAAAAAAAAAAAAAGTTACAAGCACTCTAACGCCTATGCTTCTAGAACTGATAGGAACTAATCTATATATATAAAACAGTCCGTACTGACTCATTCATTCACTGACTGACTGACTGACTGACATACCAACGCACAGACCAAACCGCTGGACCTAAAGGGCTGACATTTTGCATGGCGATTCTTCTAATAGTGTAGGGGTGCACTAAGAAAGATTTTTCAAAAATTCTTCTTAGATTTTTTTAAATTAAATTTGTAAGCTGTTTTTTACACTTTTTTACGTTTGCATTTAAAATAATACATTGAGGGTTATAAAATTATATCACGAGAAAGATCATAAAACTTCCTTCAAAATGAAATATTTTTTCGAATTTTTACCTCCATTTCCTGATTTTTGGTGAATTTTTAAAGATTAATTTTTAGAATTTAATTTAGTAAATGCTGATCACGTGATTTCTTTTTCTGGTACTTTCAATAATTTATCGTCACGTGCGGTAACAACTAAATAGAACAAAAAAAAAAATATTTTTTTCTCTTTCTAATGCAGCAGACGATTGGGATATTATCCAAAAAAAATGCATATCCCTTACGATTTTTTTTATAATATATATATAATAGATAGATATATATTTTACATCAATTGTATACATTGATCATCGCATTTATTATAAATATATATATATTTATTTTTTGGCATAAATTGCATACGTTGACCTGACCGTTGTATTTAATTTGAATGTACTCCGTAGCGAAGCACGGGTTTTCAGCTAGTTATTATAAATATCAAATGCACTGTCTTTAATAATACGAAAATAAATTAAAGAACCTTTTAAGACATGTTAGTGATAATGAATATTTTTTGACGACTTGTGAGGAATGGAATTTGAGATATAAGAATTCTAGCGTGGAAGTTCAGTCTTGAGCTATGTTCCCTCTTTTATTACAACTACATGGTAGAGAATGCATGTAACAATCCAGTAAAATAAAATTTCCGTCAAGAGTGATGAACATTAGAAATAATTTTATATTTATTTTTACTCTAGTTAATGACATATAAGTAATAAAATAATCAATATTAAATTACAATTTACATTTAGTCCGTTTTCTCTGGGAATTTTTCCTTCTTCTTCTTTAAGATGTCTGTATTTTGTAAACATTATCTACGGTTATATCACTAATACAGTATACTATCATACTGGATTCTCATCAGTTCCTTTCGATGATCACAAATAATCACTATTCGAGTTACCGCTTTAAATACCTTTGCGAAATCCCCACTCGTGTTCTTAACTCGATACTTAAAATATTTGCATCATTCAAGAGGACACGGGTATGTCCCAAAACTCTAAATTTAAGAGTCGGAAGTTAAAAGTGTTAGTGAAATTTGGAAGATTGAGGTTTGGTTTTTTTCTACTATTATAAATATAATTTGAATATTATTCTGATATTTTAAGGCCTTATAGTAGAGTACAGATTGAGAAGACTCTAGAGGTGTAACATATTATTCATAAGGTTAAGTTGCTTTGCATCTTTTCTATTCATTAAATATGGCATTTCATCACCCTCTTGGGTTGTTGCTTTTATGTATATACAGCACCATTGACTGCAGAACAGAAACTAACAATAATTCTTTGTATCACCGTTAATGTTTTATATATAGGTGTTCACCAGACGGGTGTGTGCATTTGAGAAGTGATACCATCTGCGTAACTTCATTTACACACACACACACACACACATATATATATATATTATATATATATATATATATATATATATATATATATATATATATTATATATGTGTGTGTGTGTGTGTGTGTGTGTGTGGTGTGTGTGTGTGTGTGTGTGTGTGTGTGTGGGTGTGATAATATATTGCTGCGTACAACTTGGAGATGCAGTCGGCGCAGTGTAGATCCAGCAAAGCACGTAGGAAATTTAGGAGGAAATCATAGACGAATTTATTTGTTATCAAGCAAGTTGTTGTAGCCACATAACTTTTACCGGAAAAGACATGATATCTGAAGTCTGCAGTAGCTACATGCTAAATGTAGGAGTGAAGAGAAGAAACGTGGCCTGCATAATATCAGTGGAGATGGGACGCCCGCAACAAGACGGGATTTTCAAAAGACAACAGGGCAACAGGCTGGAAGTTATTTAATTGGTCAGATTTAGTCACATCGTGTCCAACGTCCGTATTTTTCCAGGTATTAATTAATTGCTAGAGCACGTATGGACGAAAATGCGCGTGGTTTTGAGTCATTAAGACCACGCGCCAAGACCACTCGGCGTTTTACCAAAAAGGAAGAATCCGAAAAAAAGTCTTATTATTGTACACAAATTTTAATAAGCCTCGGACTCGGACGACATATATGGGGATGTTATTGAGTTCAGATATTTCACATGCCTGCTTAATGATCCTGTAGGCCAATATAAACTATACTTACATTATTTTTAGGTTACAGTGTGGAAAAAGGGGTTGTGCTTTAAAAGTAATTTAGGAAGACGCATTTTCTAATTACATATATGCGTCTATACGCTCGTATACACACACACACACACACACACACACACACACACACACACATATATATATATATATATATATATATATATATATATTCAAAATTACCTAACCTGTTTACATAAATCTGTTTTTAATAACATTATTGTAAATCAGTTAGTTCGTATAAATAGGCTATGTTCTAAAGACAATAGGAATAAGCATATTTAGACTTGATAGCTGTGATAACACGTAATTATTACCCCGAAAGTCTACCCAAGCACATTATTGGTTGTTTTAGTTTTAAATGAATTGTTTTGTTCTGTTGCAATTAATAAGTAAATCATAATAATAAGTAAATTAGAAAAAATAACTACTAAATATAAAAAATTAAAAAATAAAATTAAAAATAAGTAAAAATAAAAATAAGATAAATAACTCTTAGTAATAAAAATAAAAAACTAAATTAATAAAGGATTAATAGTCCTAAAACACAGTATCCATAGTAGGTCAGTTTCTGTGTTTCCATAATCGCCATGGTTGCAAGTTTTGTGACGTCAGTCATCTTGCGGTTACTTATTCTTAACTTCCACTCTGTCTGGCGCCAGTCTTGGTGTTCTATGGTTAAGTAACTCTAAATTCAATTCTACCGTTTTTCATGGACTGTATGGTATCTGAGTATGTTTATTGTATAGATCATACTTATCTGAAAAAGTCCATTAGGTTTTAGACAGTATTGACACCACTGAAGATGAAATATTGTCTAAAACCTCTTTCAATCTTATCTTTTCATGCTTTTGGCTCCTGGCTGTAGTAGCTTTAGTGCTCATACTGTTTTTTCTCTTCAACTGTATATTATATATATATATATATATATAATATATATATATATATATATATATATATACAGTCGAATCTCCATATATCGAAATTCCACATATCAAAAGTTTCTATATATCGAACTCTTAGCAAATCTCCATGTTCATTACATAGAAAAATTGTTTTCTATATATCGAAAAAATCTCTATATATCGAAATTTTTTCAAGACAAATTGGGAGATTTTATTCCACTTTAGAATAAAATCTCCCAATTTTTGGCATTAGAAACAATACGTCGTGGACTTCAATTCGCGGAAAATATCCCTCATTAAGTTTTTAGTAGACTGAATAAATACGAACATTTCTTGAACTTTCCGGCAAAACTGGCTGTTCAGCAAGATATCGTAGGTTTTTTTTTTTAAATAATGTAACTATGATCATTGTAACCACTGTCTGGATTATTGTTTTTTAAAGGTATGTAGTACTCAATAAATCTTTCATATTAATTTATTTTTAGTTATTAACTTTCATTTAATTAACTTTCATTTAATCATAGGATTCGCATATAAATCAGAAATGGAGTTTCGTATACGAATATTAGCTTTAATTTTTTAGGAGAATTATGATAAAACTAAGCTCAATTCTATATATCGAATTTTTTTCCGCCAATTTGCTACTTCGATATATGGAGGTTCAACTGTATCGCCATAATCAATAGTGTAATATATATAGATATATATAGATATATATATATAATATAGTATATATATATATATATATATATATATATATATATATATATATATTACACTATTGATTATGGCTAACAGAAATTTTATTGGATCATCACATCATCGTTAAATGTTTTTTATATGAAGATTTTCCACAGTCGATGGTGTGTGTGGGGTGTGAGGTCACCTGGGCAACTTCCGCGCTCAAGTTGTTTTTAATTTCATATTCTGGCACCATCGATCAAAGCTAGCACATGGTTCCCTGATCATGGTGAATTTTTTCTTTATATGTGATGTTCCGCTGTCAGCTGAGTGGGTTTTTTAATAACAATATTAATTTTATAGCGATACACCTTAATACTTTGCAACTTTCTATATATATAAAAAAAGGTTAATGACCTAGGAGCCAAATGTTTGACATTTGCAAATGAATAAAACATTTCTAATTTTAAATTTCTTACTCTTATACAGAAGTCGTTTTCAGTTGACAAATAGAGAAAAGAACACGGACTCTAAAACGTTGGCTGTGTAAATTGTCTTCAACTGTCTATAAGTATTTTAAACTAATTTTCTTCGCTCATATAAACTTAATATTGTCGCAGAGAATAAATCGAGAGTACAAAGATGCACTTTTCTAGCGCGTTGTGCAGAGCCTTTTAGAAAAGTTTTTATAATGGAGAGTAAGACAGAGCATTGGCCTTTAACATACATTTTTTTAATCATTCACAAAATTCAATTAAGTTGTAATTGCTACTAGCACAATATTCTCTTCATATTAACATTTTGCATACGAGAACTTAGAAGCAGAGATAACTAGATGGTCAAAGTAATGATTTTTTAGAGTCTATGGGGAGGCACTTACTACAGCTGAAGTATGCAGCGATGAAAGATGGCATCGGCGACAGGTAGGGTTGCCCACTGTCCCGGATTGGCCCGGGATGGTCCCGGAATTGGATCGCTGTCCCTGATCCTGGATAAATGCTAAATTGTCCCGGAATTTAACGAAAACTATTCCAATTATTTTTTTTTTAAAATTGAAATTCACATCGTGTAAATCCGTTGAACGTGTGACGTCGTAGTAATTCGACAGGTCGCGTGAAACGTCACAGACTGTGTGTGGACGAGGGGCCAGGAATAACATGAATATGGACTTAGTGAAGGCGGAATTGCAAATACGACTTAATAGTGAATCGTGTGCAGAATATACGAACTTTTTAAATACGCACTCACTTGCGAAGATTGGTGATTGCAGGAAAAAAGGTGAGAGAAAATATTGGAAAAACTCATAAAAATATAACGTTAAATTTGTTATTATAAGATTTAATATTTTATTATTATTATTATTATTATTATTATGTAATTTATATATAATATATATATATATATATATATATATATATATATATATAGATATATATATATATATATTACATATATATAATATATAAGAAAGAGATGATAGAGAAAACCAGTAATAGCACTAAAGCTACTTGCAGCCAGGAACAAATAACATGAAAGAAAAGTATATATATAATTAAGTTTGTATAATAGTTTAAAATAAAATATAAAAAATAAATTGAAAAAAAAACTGTATTTGAATTTTTCATACATAAGAATTTTCCTCAGAAAACTAGGTAATGGCTGACTGATGATGATGATGTTCAGTTTTGAGCTATTTGTCCCGGAATCGTCACAGAAAAAGTTGGCAACCCTAACGACAGGGACCCCCCCCCCCCCCAACTTAACTTCGAATAAATTAAAACGCCAATAGAAGTGCAGTTAAATTCTATAAACTGTAGAAAACTTTTAAGAAAGTAGGAAAACTTTTTCAAAGTATAAACTGAAGATTTGGATTATGTCTTAAGCGTGAACATAGTTTTTTAACTATGATATGATCCATAACAAAAAATCGATGCTATATTTTTTTCTCATTTTTTTATATTATATTTTCTCACTGTATAACTTTTGAATACTACTCAAACATCAAGTCTATTGTTATTCAATTTAAAAAAAATCATAATATTCCATATTTTAAGGACCGTCCGGCAGTCAATGCGTGGAGGAGGGCCCTAACAGAATTCAATTCATGCCCCCCCCCCTAAAAAAAAAAAAAAAAGAAAAAGTTAGCAGCACGCTACGCCTATGCCTTGGAGGGGTGACAGTGTCCACAATGATGAATCCGAGTAATGAATGAATTCTCAGTAAAGAGGGAGAGGAAGAGGGGGGAGGGACCTCTAAAAAAACAGTACAAACTCGTTGTAGTAGTAGTGTAGTAGTTGTAAACTCGTTTCTAAATCCTAACTGTACTAGATGTCGGAAAATTCCTGAACATGTAATCAGTCGAAATAAGATACAAAGATTAAAAAGCTCTCTGCCATGGGTACAACTTTTGGGTTGTACAACATGGGTTGTAACTTTTCTGATTATTTATTGGAACTTCCGCCTTTTGCTATGAGTTCGCTATGCTTCCTGGGGGGTGCTCAAAGCTGTCCAATCCCCGAGAGGGAGTCGGCTCGGCGATAAGCACCGATTCAAACCAGTTCTGGGCCACTAGGTCAACTAAAGTTTTGTCCAACTTGTTCAGTTCAGACCCCTGTTTCGCCATTTCCATTTCACTCTAAGCTAGGTCTTGGTCAGCCCGGACAGCAGAAATCGTGCATCGACAAGTATTTTCTTGTTCCCCAGCCTGCCGATAAGTTTGATTGTCGATGTGAGTACTTTCTTATTGCATTTTCTAAAACAAATAAGCATTTCTGTTTAAATTACATCTTATTATTACTGCGCAGTATAGTATGTTAAAATTGATACACGAATATGTTAAAATATTTTAAAAGGGAATAAATAATATGCATATGTTACATTACTACGATCAGCATGCCATTTTGTTGATATTTTGGGAAAATATCTACCTCTATTGGAATTTATTAAAATAATATACTTTCCATTTTACATAACGAATTTGCTCTTTCATTTAGACTTTTAAATTTCATAATTTTAAATATGACGTAAACGGATAAAAGTCAGCGATTAGCGAATATCTGTATCATGAGGTCATACAGTATCAGTTACTTAGAACTGCTGTTACCCCACTGATTTATTCGGAGTGATATTAGGAAAGTGCATCAGTCCTCGATACTGAAATAAATACTTAAATTTGCATATCGATACATGCATATTGATCAATTTAATTTACATAAAATTTGATTTGAAATTTTTTTAAAATTGATTTATTAATTAATTAATTTATTTTTTAAACCCCGAACATTTTTTGATTATTCGTGATGCACACATAAAAGAATTCCTTTTGGTATACTTAATTGAGGAATCACTTTTAAGTGATTTCTCAAGTAGAAAATTGCCCTAAAAATACGTTTAAATATACGTACTAGGAGTTTTAAATATTTTTTCTGTTAATTTTCTTTAATATCATTTTATTTTCATCAGAGCTGTTACAAAGAGCTTTAGTATTCTTGATTTTCCTTACGTACTCGATTGCGGAGTTCTAAACTTAGCAAATAATAAATTAGACTTGTGTTTTTCCTTTACATTAAAAATGACATAGCATATTTCAAAGCTATTATAATATTCTTATTTCGCATTCTTTCATCAGTGTTTTAAATAGATTTGTTTTAAAACTCCTACAATCAATACAGTCGAACCTCCATATATCGAACTTCTCTATATCGAAATTTTCTATAATCGAACTCTTAGCAAATCTCCATGTTCATTACATAGAAAAATTGTTTCTATATATCGAAAAAATCTCTATATATCGAAATTTTTTTCAAGACAAATTGGGAGATTTTATTCCACTTTAGAATAAAATCTCCCAATTTTTGGCATTAGAAACAATACGTCGTGGACTTCAATTCGCGGAAAATATCCCTGATAACGTTTTTAGTGGACTGAATAAAGACGAACATTTCTTTGAACTTTCCGCAAAACTAACTGTTCAGTAAGACATTCGTAGTTTTTTTTTAAAGAATGTAACTGTAATCATTGTAACCACTGTCTGCATTATTGTTTTTTTTTTAAGATATGTAATAATCAATAAATCTTTCATATTAATTCATTTTTTAGTTATTAACTTTCATTTAATGGGATTCACATATAAATTAGAAATGGAGTTTCGTATACGAAAATTAGCTTTATTATTTTATTTTTTAAGGGGAATTATGATAAGACTAAACTCAATTCTATATATCGAATTTTTTTGCGCAATTTGCTACTTCGATATATGGAGATTCGACTGTATTATATATGTGTGTGTGTGTGTGTATATATATTATATATATATATATATATATATATTTATATTTAATGAACTTAACATTTCAAGATTAGGAATATATTTTGGGATGTATTGTAAACAGTTAAGCATAGTTTAAATGCAGATCATCTGAGTCATAAATGATTGCGAAAAATTTGCATGAAAATTTTTAATTTAAATTAATATTACTTCATTTCTCTATCAACACTGTTTTAAACCTACTTTTTATTTGTGTATAGTTGCAAAAACCAATTCTCATCCACTTTTTTTTTCTCGTATTGTCTAACCAGGAAATTTTTCGATTTTCACATGTTTTTCACCTCTTTAACAACATTTACCCTACTTTAATAAAATCTGTTAAGTTATTGTGCCTCTATATAAATTCTATTCTGGTAAAAATTAGACAAGCATCAACTCTTCCTGAGTATTTTAATGCATAAGCAATTTACTTAGTCCTTAGATTGTCTTGATCCATATGAGGTTTTTAACACCGTTTCAGTTGAAATTAAGTGGCAGCAGTCTAGTTAACTTTTAGTGTGCACGAAGCAAGGATATTCACTTGCTGATGGCCACAGAGATGTTTCTCGTGAAACGTCTTTTGTTTAATTTGCATACACAGGAGCTCTGATGCGATATTTGAGTATATGAAACTTCGGATTCATAATGTTATGCTTCATAGGTTTAGATTCAATAACTGTATGTAAATGCATACAATTATATATGAATATACATATATGTACAGTGGAATCTCGATCTACGTTTTTGAAGGGACCGACTGAACTGAAAAATAAACGCGGGAAAACGATAGATCCACGAACATAACAAAGCAATATGAAAGTCGGGACTGGGTGAAATAAACGACACATACGGGAAAACGATGATTCCGAAAACGATCGATCGAGATTCCACTGTATTTCATTGACATTTTAAACATATTTAAATGCATAGATAAATACATAAATATGCGTTGCGCACATTTTTAATATCAAAGAAGGACACCCTTAGACATTTTAAAACATTTGTAAGCCGTTATAAATCCACATTTTTGTGTTTCAAACTCGAAAATTCTACAGGAAAATTAATAAATCGATAATTGTGGAAAATAAAGGGCTTAATGGACATCAAATATGAAGATCACATACATGAATTCCTTATTTTTTAGATTTCAGGATATCGGAAATCTAAATTTATTGTAAAATTAAAAGTCTCTATTCTTGCGAAGAATATACAAGTACTTAGAAGAATTGACAATAATCATTCGTAATCTGGTTTTTCACAAAAATAATTAATGCCCAGATAACTTTTGGGAAGAAAATGCAGGTTTTTCAACTTCTAGAAGGTAAATAGGAATTATACGAAAATTTATTATAATACCGGTGTATCAGTTTTGGTTTCAAAAGGTAGCCGTACATCCACCTCCCGTTAACCAACTGCTGATTTTAATTGGTTTAGCAGTTAATATAGTTTAATCTGTGCTCCTAATTTGCTTAAATCTGACATACAAAGACCCTGACGTATGAATGATTAGGTTCAGTTTGTGAATCACCTTTCCAGTTCGCATTTTGTAGATTAGTGAGGTAATTAATTTCGTATCCAAACCACAATCTTGACTGACGCATGCATTTTCAAGATAGCGAAAGACTGATACCATTCACTAATACTTGTTGCTAGGACTGTGTGTGTGTGGGGGGGGGGGGGGGCACCGAGAGATCGGATAACGAAATGAGATCAGCTGACGACAAGTACGTGATTCAGTCAAACTTGTTTACACTAAAAGCCCCTATCCGAAAGATCTAAAAATAGTCTCAAATGAAACCCCCTAAACGCGGGTGGATCTTTGGTATTTCCCTTTTTTTTTTTTCCTTGTGAGCGTATTGGTCAGGGGGATACAGATGTTCGTATGGCAACTGATCGGCGCCTACAAGCCACAAAGTTGTTCATACTCGTACTACGGTAATACGGTTGCTGGAGTGACACCCTTTACTCGGATAATCTAGGGTTGGATATTTTCGATTGTTGCATAGAGCCTCTGTTAGAATAGCACTCATATTGACTATGAATTCATAAGTTTCTGTTTAGTTTTTGCTTGTTCTTCCCTAAAGCCATCGCAAACTATCTCGTATTCTCAAATTAAGAACAAGGGTCACGGTTACTCTCTTTAAGTAAAAATAAAATGGTCTGTGTATTCCGTGCAATTCACCTTATGTACTGATATCTAGCATGTTTACAAAATGCCCCTAATAAAATACGTAAAGTCCTTTTCCCCGTATAATAAACAATATAAAAGTAATTTCGCCCATAAAACATAAGAAAATTATGCAAAAAGTTTTATCTATGACTATTGAATAATATCGGTATAACGAAATGACTAAAATATTTGACTGACTGCAGAGCCTGACTAAGGCAGGGGCATATGGGGCACTTGCCCCCGGCCCCCAAATCGATGCGGCATGCATCGAAAAGAGTTTTTTAGCCTATTCTCTAAGTGCATAGGACTTGCCTATAGTATGTTTCGTTAATTAATTCAATTGCTAAAAATGTCTTTACATTTTCTATTATAAATTTAAATAGCATTTTGGTCAATTTTGGCTCTTCAGATGTGCTATATCCATTTTAATGATGGACATAGAAATTTCAGAAAATCAATAAAATGGGCAGAAACGATATTTCGTCTGACCATTGGAGGGGGGGGGGACGTTATAGCTATTTTAGGTTCTAGTCAATTTTCTTGTTATACAGAATATCTATAATGAGGTGAAAATTTTAAATACCTCCACTAAGTTTGGTTCTTCATTACTAAAGTAGTGAAGCAGAAGGGGGCCCCCAAAGAAGTTTTTGCCCCGGGCCCCAATTAGGCTAAGTCGGGCCCTGACTGACTGAGCATTTAAAAATATTAGTAACGTAGATTTCCCAGTTGTCTTCAGACTTAAAAATTATTTTTACATTCTCAAAGGGAAAGTGAATAATCCTTTGTCATACTTATATACAGTGATATCACGGTTTTATTCTGAATATTATTTACCTTGAGTAAACATCATTCAACTGAAAGCAGGGCAGCAGTTGATTAACATTTGAAGTTTCGTGAATTCATAACTTGATTTTTTACGCACACGTCTAGTATCAATATATATTCGTGCTTGATTATTTTTTACCTTTCCTCACGATTTAAAAATACGCGTGTGCGTAGTGCAACCTCGATCTATTTTAAAGGGACCTATTACACTTAACAATAAATGCAGAAGCATAAAAAAGAAATATCTTTCGGACGGGATTAGTAAACACGTACAGGAAAACGATAGATCGAGATTCCACTCTCTCTCTCTCTATATATATATGTGTGTGTGTGTGTGTGTGTGTGTACAGTTCGTTCTATTATTTTGTATTTTAATATTTTATATACACTTGCATTTTCGTACTTTTGTGTAAATTTTTTAACTGTAAAAAGTAGCTCCGTTTTTTATTCTTTTAATGTCGATTATAATATATTCTTGGTAAACTTTATACATAAAAGAAAGATAGATTTCTTTCCCCAATATTTGAACCTTATTAATTTTTGAGATTAAATACGATTTCACCCTTGCGTTTGATCGCTGTATAATAATGACTTACAGTAAACTTCCACGTAATCAAGACTTCGTTAATTCACAAGAATAATAAGGATGTTACATGTTTCGAACTAGTACTAGATTTGTAACTAGATTTGTAGAAACTACTTAACTAGACTTAATTGTACTTAACTAGACTGTTTGAACTTTTATGTGACATATGTGCTATTACGAAGTGTGCTAGGCCCGGGCCGATCCATCATCACGCCATAATTCAACAGATTGCAACTAGTAAAAGTAATTTTGAAATAGTGTTATCAATTTTAATATTTATCAAGTTGATGTAGAGTTATCAAAGGTCGTATAAGATCCTATATCTCAGATACTTTTAAAACCCTAAACTTTCGAATGCTATGGCTTTTGTATCTTAATTTTTTTTCTTTATCATTAATATTTCATTGCTGGTTAAAATGTTCTCAAACTGCTATTGGTATCACTTCGAAATGAAAATAAGTTGGGTGTATTATACTCAGCGGTAATACTTGTTAAAGTACAGTAAAACCTCGTTACCAGGACTAACGCGACCATATGCATTCCTGATAATCGAAAATCTAGATAATCCAGTTAATATGAGTAACAAGCAAAACAGAATTACATGGTATTGTTTATAAGATATTATAAAATATAAAAATAACTTTTCACGTTATTTCTTACACACAGAATTGGTAAATCTAATAAAGCTTTCTTAAACTCGACAAAAAGCATTTTATTACCAAAATTTTACTGTACAAACTAGGCAGAACTGTACATTGAATCAAACTAAAAAGCGAATATTTGGCGTAATTGTAGTTAAGTTCTTGCTATCATAGTTAAAAAATTTTATCTAGATGTGAACATTAAATAAAAATTACTACAAAGCTGATCAGTGTGATCGGAATAAACGAGGTTTTACTGTATTAAAAATACCATATTTTTTTTTATCTTTTTACCATGTTTTTATTAATTCGCTTTCTTGTTTGTGTGTGTGTTTTTGTGTTTGTCCGGTACAAATCTTGCAATCGGTTTTTAACTAACTTCCCGCCTAGCTAGACATTTGAAACTTTTAGAATAGCTCATAACAGGATGACAATGCATTATTTTAATACTTTTAGCCATCTTTAAGCAGAATTGAATCCTTTTTCAGTTAATTTTGTTTTGTAGACTGTTGCAGCCATCTGTCGGCCGAGACGGGAACGAAAAGTTAAACGCAAGTTAACTTCCAATTAACTTTATTTTCTTTCAAATTGATGGGATAATTTCATCAAAAATTTTAAAAAGTATTTATTGATACATAGAATTGTCAAGTTTATATGATTCAACAGAAAATTTAAAAACATGGTATATAAAAAGTTATTTTTATCTATTAATTATTCGTTAATCGCTAATAATTTGCTTCATGTGCATACCATCACGTTAATACAATTGAATATGTAATACTATATAATTGAATATGTTAATACAATTGAATATGAAATGCGCTTTCACATCTACATGCGTATCTTTACGTTTGCATACCGAATAATGAAAAATGGTATGAGCAATTCTCTTTAGGCTATGTTGTAGAAACATTTGTTAAGGCCATCGAAATAGCATTGATGTTTAATACAAAGCTCTTAAATTTCTTATCATTCAAAGAATATTTTTATCGATGGGGATAAATATTCTTAAAATTTACTGTCGCAAAAATCTAAAGTAGTCAGTAAGGAAAAAAAAAATAGAGCAAGAAATAGGGAAAATTTAAATATTATATTAGATCTTTTCCTTCCACCTCTTTTCAACCACCAACGGTCAAGTTTTTGTCAGATGAGAGGGAATACATACGTTACGGGTTTATTCCTCCATTTATGCATTTCATGTGTTTCCAAAAGTGCTGTAATTTTCGTATTTACGAAATAGATGCGAATAATGCGAAATTTGCCGATATGAGCGAATAAATGCGAAAAAAAAATTTTTTTTCTTTCTACTTTTCGCCGAAAACTCGGTGGTAAACGACTTTTTAAGCGAAATTAGATGATAATAATGATAATTTATTATCATAATTGCTTATCTAAGACTATTCACTGTCTTTAACTCAGAGATCTCACTCTCGAAATTTGCTTATTACTTATTGCTAAAGACTTAAGGACAAAAATGTGAACTACTACAAAGTTAGCTTTTAACTAAAACTTTTGATACTTACCAAATAAGAAAATTGGGATTTTTTTTTATGCGAAATTTTATATATTGTAAAATTTTTTTTTTTGCGATATTTCGATATTTTTTAATGCGAAATTTTACGTACCCCTATATGTATTAGCCAACTAAATCTGATATCCTCTCAGGGGAAGATCAGTTATACTTAGGGATACGTAAATTTCGTGGAAAAAATATCGAAATTTCACAACAAAAAAAAATATGTAAAATTTCGCATTTATTCTCAAATATATATATATATAAATTCAAAAATTTGACGTTTATTAAAAAAAAATTCAATTTTACTTACTTTGATAGGTAAGTATCAAAATTCTTAGTTAAAAGTTAACATTGTAGTAGTCTCCACATTATGTTACTTAAGTCTTTGCCTTCTGTCATTAATTACTGTGTTGTACATACTAAAATAGCTCAGCATCTACTGTGTTAACGGGACTATAGAAGCTTTGTATAGCTGCCTTTTTCAAAGATAAGATAGCAGCATTTCGTTGGCGATTGAAATCTGTATAAACATGAACAGCTTGGTTGATTACTTAATACTGAAATAGGGATGCGACATCGATGTATATGTTTTCAAAACATCGATGTTTTGATAAAAACATCGATGTTTTAAACATCGATTTATTGAAGCCGATGTTTTTAACATCGATGTTTTGTACTCGATGTTTTACGTTGTCTCGATGTTTTTTTAATGAAAAAATACCGTAATGAAAAAAAAATAACCACGTAGCATAATTTTCACACTCAGTAAATGTAGTCTGAATTCTGAAAAGGACGAATACAAAAGGGGGAACGATTCCTTAGCAAACAGACAAATGGCAGTTACAACCAATTAACCAATCAGAAGGCTTGGAATGTTCCTGACTCTCCAGAACCTACGATGGGGTTTTATTTTACAAATAGTATATACACGAGTGCATCCATTTAAGTTTTTGTTTTGTTCTGGTTTAATATAAGTTGACGTTAATATTACTAGTAAGATGCCTCCCAAAAGTACCGTTTGGAATATTTTTACAAAACACTGACAAATTTGCGAAATGCAATATTTGCCTTAAGTCCCTTAAAACTTCTGGCAATACCACGAATTTATCTGGACATTTGAAGGCAAAACATGGCGGTATTTACAACGATAACTTTGAGTCATCAATGTAGCCCAAAGCAACCAAGTTTTTGTCATTTGTGCCTGCCCAATCAGAGAGTAAAATTAAATCACCCCCTCTCCCCACGACTAACGGAAGTAACGTTAATGTTAGAGATTACTAAACCAGTTTTAAAAAATGGATGTTCTAAAACATCGATGTTTAAAAACATCGATGGTTTTTGGGCAATGTTTTACTAGCATCGATGTTTTAATATTGAATATCGATGTTTCAAAATATCGATGTTTTGTTATCGATGTCGCATCACTAAGCTGAAATACCCTTGACTTTGGCGCTCAAGAGACGTTCTTAAATCTACTAAATTGCTCCACAAAACTTGTTGGTGGATTTTTGCAGTTAGATTTTTATGTTCGACTCCGGTACGGACAAACAGTGAGATTTCTCAGTTATAGACCTCGGATGGTCTTAGTTAAGCTATTATGCTGATAAATTCTTACTATTATTACCTAATTTCGCTTAAAAAGCCGTTTATCACCGAGTTTTTGCCGAAAAGTAGTAAAGAAATAGTTTTCGCATTTATTCGCTAATATCGGCAAATTTCGCATTTATTCGCATCTATTTCGTAAATACGAAAATTACGTATCCCTAGTTATACTCTTAGAAAGCTCATTTTTTACGAGTAGTAAAGTGACAGAAAATGAAGGTCAACGGGATCGGATCCACTGCCCTCTAGATGCTTTCTAGAGGGCAGTTTCTGATCCCCTTTCCTTGGACAAAGCCCGGATGTGGTGAGGAGGGGATTGTCTCCAAACGACACTTGCCCCAAGGACACAGCTGACGATTGAACAACAGGTGTCTTATTCTGCCGATTGTTAATGGTTTAGCCCAGGGGTTTCCAACTTAGAAGTGTCCAAGGGCCGCAATCGAAAACACCTGTCTAGTGGCGGGCCGCAATTTAATCAGGACGATACCCAGGACTTTTTTTTCTTGAGGGGGATTTGGAGGATTTGTGTATAGTATATACTATGAATTTTTTAAAAATTCGAGGATGAACCTCCAACAACGACCTTGATTATAACTGGCCAACTTTCGTTAAATTACAGACACACACAGAAAAAGTCAAGTAAGAAGTGGGTATTTAAATAAGAAGTGGATCAAATAAGAAGTGGGGGGGGGGTATGAAATAGAACATAAGTGCACATCCTACATTTCATGGAATTCGAGGAAAATCAATTCTTTTGTAAATGAACAGCATTTGAAAACAATAAAGATGTTTACAAAAACATTTTTCGTTAACTAAGAATATCTAAATTGATGCTGTAAATTATTTTCCTAGAAGTCTTCGCGGGCCGCAAAAAAAGGCACCGCGGGCCGCCAGTTGGAAACCCCCGGTTTAGCCATAGAAAAGGAAGGGCTTACAAGAGACATATGGAGGGGAAAACACATCTAATAGCTGGAAAGGAAATTTTCAACTCTATGCCATTGGAATATTATTTGCCAGGATTTGCTCTATAATCTAAAACTAGTTGGTACACGTCAAAACATGGCGGCTAGATAGTAAATAAATGTACTAATACACAAATTATACTCAACACATCATTGCCAAATCATAATAATGCGCAGAAAGAAATTAATGTGTTTAAGCGGCCTCGTGCTTAGTGAGTATCTAAAGAGAGATTTAAAAACGTCACTGAGCATGCGCAGAAAGCATTTTTTTAAAATTGTAAATTATCGCTAATTAAACAACGCGAAATAAACAATTTCCATCGGGTTTAATCTATATTTCACAAACATAATTATCATAAAAATAAAAATGACAGAGAGACTCCTCGTAATAAACGTGTTTATCATTAAAACATGTCACTGAGCATGCGCAGAAACAGTGAGTTTCTAAAGCCAAATTGAAACATGGCACTGAGCATGCGCAGAAATCAATTTTTAATTGCAAATTATCGCTCATTAATAGAAATTGCGGTTACAAAAACCAAATTTGACAAATCTACAGATTACAATCTTTCGTTTAAGACCAAAATGAATTAAACTGATGCAGTAGTTTCGTCTCACGGACTGCCCAAAAAGTCGTCTTAGCAACTTAAATATATAGATATTTAAATGTCGATTTCATTATGTTTATTTTTCTATGTTTTAAATTTGAAACTTAACAAAACATCTCTCTAGCTTTTGTTAAACTTTTAAACCAGCAAAAAGTGTGGTTGCGAAAACCAAGTTATGAGATGTGTAATATTTACGTCAGATTCGTATCTGACCAAGGGCAAAATTGGAGTTTGATGAAATTTTTTCAAATTCAGATTGCGGAAAATGTGAAATTTTTATAAGGTGTTTAAAAAATCTGTAAAGGTGTATGTGATTTTCCAGTAGTAGAGGTCATAGTAGTCATCATAACATTTTGAGGCAGAGTTCTCTTCAAACAATATTTGGACGGAGAAATTGGGGGGGAAATAACTGAGTTGTCTTTTATGCTACCACTTTTTATGTAGGGAGAAATAATAAAAAATCTTCACATATTTGGCTATACCCCTACATTTTGAGAGTACTGAATATTAATATTGAGAATGATTAATTTTCAGATTACTTACATGATATTTATAATCGATTCCTGAGAAAATATTGAAAAAATATGACAAAAATATTGAAAATGTGTTCTTAGATAATTTTATTTCTGAAACTGATTCTAAAATTTATTGTATTCAGAGAAAGTCATAATTTAATTCTAATGAACGGAAAATAAATTTCTTTTCAATGTCTTTTTTAACCTACCAATATCTAAAAATTATTTGATTTTCGGCAAATTTATTTTACTTTAAGAAATTATCCTCAAAATTTTCTCAGGAGTCGATTATAAATATCATTTCAAATTTTTACACTAAGTCTATAAGAAACGCACAAATCCAAACACTGTGTCGACTCTCTACAATACAGTCGAACCCCGTTATAGCGAACCCGGTATATAATGAAGTCATGGATATAACGAACGAAAATTTTGGTCCCCCCCCATTTTCCTATTGTACGTAATTTAATTAGTATTGTTTCAGTTTAATGTAATCGATTTTAGTCGATTTTATTCATTAATGATAATATTTTAGTAGATTTTGTCATTTTTTTAGTACATCATTGTTGAATACACATTGCAACTAATGAGTTATACTTTTTGTGAACTCTAGCATTTTTCTTAATGGTTCGGATAAACCGAACAAAACCTTTGGTCCCTTGAAGTTTGTTATAACGGGGTTCAACTGTACATGCAATGGAAAAAAAAAATCTATTACCGAAAAACGCTATTTTAAAAGTGTAATTATAATTATTTATTCGTGCTGTGGTCGATTTCTGGAAGTCCATTTGTTTTATGTTTTCTTTACTTATTAATATGACTGGCTGCACTTATTATTTAAAATGAAACAAAACTGTGGAAAAAAAAATCGCCGTTCCTTTGGTGGAAAAAAAAACAACTTCAAAAACACAAATTTCCGAAAATTTTGTACACCTATAATGAACATTTTTTTGTGGGATACTTTATTTGTTAAAGTTAACATGAGTATAATTTTTTTCGAAGAATTTTGAAACTATCTCACATTACTTCGGGAAACAGTAAGTAGTCGATGCAGGGTAAAAAGTTTTGAAGTACGTTGATTACATGAAAGTAAAACAGAGGATGGTTTTCTTAAAACCTAAATAGTTAAAACCTTCATAATTCTCTTAAGCTGCGTTTACATGGACGACAATAAAACCCGGGATTTTCTCGCTAATAGGGGAATCCTTTGAAGTCCGTTTACACGGGACAATATTTTGTCCTGCTTTTATACGCAAGGCAATCATATGATTCGGCGGAAGTAGTCATCATATACCATCATTCCTTGTTTATTTATTATTTAAATGCAACACATGTCAGTCGCTGTTGATAATCATGGAACCTTTACGATTTTTTCTGTTATTTTTAAAGGTAAATTCAAAAAATAGATTAGAAGAAATGAATATAGGGTAGGTGGGGGCAAAGATTAGAATGGGGCAAAGGTTCGCACGTACATTTGAAAATGACCGGGAAGAATTGGGGGGGGGGGGTAGACAATGCATTGGTATGCTTCCAGTCAGTTGCCTCGTGAAAGCTGTTGGAGTTGCGACCTCCTTTTGCAGAGAAAATGAGATAAGCTTATTTTCGTCCTTTTTAATGTAATTTTTTGCAACTTTTGAGTAATATTGAGCATCACTCAAACTCACGAACTGTTTTATGCTTATTTTTCGCATGTTAGGGTGGTAAATAACCTTTCAAATGCTACCTTAAGTTTTGGATTAACTCAAATACTACAATGGCGTCCATTCTGGGTAAAGGTTTGCACCCACCGATTGGGGCAAAGGTTCGCAAACAGGTGTTTTGGTAAAATAAAAAATTCGGCACCTTAACCTTTCGGGAAAAAATTCATTATTTTATAGAAGGTACAGGAGATACCCAACAACAATACAAGAGACTTTTTGGGGCGATAGGATCTAATGGAGGCCCGTAAAAAACTGAAAACTGCAAACCTTTGCCCCCACCTACCCTACGTACTAGAAGATTGATGCGGATATTAGATAAAATCGTACGATCTGTGGCTTCATCGTTAAATTTAGCTCTTCCATGACGAAGAATTTGGGCAAAATTACGAAGCTCTGTTTGGTGGAAAGAAATTGTTTTAAATTCCTGGAGTAATAAAGACTGGAAAGGAAATTTTCGAATCGATAGGTACATTTTAATTATAAGATAATTGTAAGATACTAAAATCCTTTTATAAAATCAAAATGTAATTTTGTTTCAATTTTGATTCAGTAATTTTTAGTCATGTATAAATAAAACAAATCATAAATAGTTTAAAATTAATTTTTATCTGTGAATTCTAAACTAATAAATTTATAAATAAATTTTAATGTTATGTTTAATTATTGATTATACTTATTAAATTTATTAATTTTACCATGACACTTAAATGAAAATGTTGTATTTTTATTCAAGTGCTTAAAAGCTGCGAAAAAACTATTATAATTAATGCAAATAAATCTCTTTTCATCAATAATAAGCTTTATGATGTTTGCAAAAGATTCAATAGATTCAAAAAGTATTAACTTATGATTTAGAGTAATATTTTTCCGATAGTTAAATATTTTTTAACATGTTTTTGCCCAAGAGTCTTATATATATTATTCATTATAAAAGCACGAACAAAAGAATATAATATATAGTAATAGTTTTCCAATCTTCGTTTGTTAACTCCTCAGAATGCGACTCAAGCAGATCTTCAAAGTCCTCTTCCTCTAAGTCAAGATGTAGCTTTTGACTTATATCAGCGAGATTGTTAACAATTTCCTTTGCCACCTCTTCCTGATCAAACCTTGTGAAGTGTTTGACAAATACTGGGTATAAAGCCTTCTATGCTCCATTCATGTTGACCCTACTAACTTCTCGCCATGCAGAGTCAATATTTTTGATGCATCCACTCCCTTCAATGCTTGCCCGTAAGAACGATTGTAAAATTTTTTAAATTATTACACCTTCATCCATCGGCTGAAATTAGTACCACATGAAATAGGCGCAGAACGCAAAATTTGAACTGTGTCAAATCGAGAGCTCCGAACAAAACATGAGTTGCGACCCGTTCTGCTCCTATCTCTGAATATTTGTAACATGAATATTCGTGTCAAAGCGAGCGCTCCGAACAAAACATGAGTTGCGACCCGTTCTGCTCCTAACTCTGAATATTCGCAACATGAATATTCGTAAGTCGGTTGGTGTTTGTACTGGAAAGGATAAATTCTGCTAAACATTTTGCTTTCAGGGCCCTGTTGAAAAGGAAAAATCAATGAATATCACGGTGTTAACTCTTTCATTATAGGGATTACTAGAAAGGATAAATCCCGCTAAACATTAGTTTTCTTACATCATAAAACAAATCATTTGATTAGGAATGTCAGAAAACATTTTATAACGTGTTAAGACATTTTGTGCGTTTTTGTTTGCAACCGTTCACCTTTAGAGCACCTGTAGGAAACATTCCAATACTGTATCTTGCAGAGTTCCAGAGAGACAATTTTTTAAAAAGTAAATAAATCAAGACGTAGCTGCCTTCTAACAGAATTTTGTGTAATTTTAAAAACGTGTTGTTTGAAAAGTCGAAAGCAATGCAGGGTTTTTGCATTTCAAGACGAGAGAAAGTTTATTTTCTTTTTCCAAATTGAGTTTTACTTGCTTAAACTGACTTCTGCGGCTTAGCGAGTGAATTGCGTCGGATTAACGCCCTGCTAATCGGAAATAGAGGCCTGCTCAAACCGAAAATTCAATTGATCATCGGATTGGTTGCCATTTTGTTCACTTTTAAAGCCCGAGCCCGACACAGTACGATCTGTCCCGCTATATTCAAGTAAAGTAAATATTGATTTAAAGAGCCATTTTCCAATACCTACATTCAGAATGTCTGAATTACATTCAGAGTTTCTCAAATTTACCTCTGGAGATGCGGGGTCAAATGGTCCGGTCTGGTCACTTGACTCTGTTCTAAATTACGGGACCGGCTTGTAGGAGGTAGTGCAGGCCGCCTATATGGTGCCCCCTTAGAATGAATGGCCAGCACTCTTCGGCGTGAATTAGGGCGGCTGTCCGCATTCGATGTTGACCACTACTGGTCTGGTGTCTACAAGCAGGGCCGCCCAGAGGGGGGGGGGCAACTGGGGCACTTTGCCCCAGGCCCCAAACTGCCGGAGGGGCCCCCAAAAAATTTAAAAATTAATTATTTATTAGATTTCCTCCGAAATAAAATTCTGAAACTTGTACTGTACTTCAAAATTCAAAATAATCTCCTGGAAAAAGGGGGCCCCCCCCCCAAAAAAAAAAAATTATTCGATTAATCAGATTTCTCTTACTACAAAATAGACTTCTGAAAAATAATCTTGGGGCCCCCAACAGAAGTTTGCCCCAGGCCCCGTAAAGTCTCCGGGCGGCCCTATCTACAAGTCGTTGTCTGCCCGGTAATTCGCATTCGGACGAATGTCTAGCGACAAGTGCCTCCGCATTTAAAAAAAAAAAAATGCAGAATGTGCATAATATTTATTTTATCGTATTAACTATTGTATTATATTAATTACTTTACTACGAGCCTATAGTTATTATTGTTAATACGAATATTGAGTACGTTTCATCATTGATTTTTAACCTTAAAATAGCTTCATAAAAAATAAGTGTGAAAGTTTTTAAAAAGTATGATCATTGGATTTCGGCACATCAGCGATAAGTAAAAAGTCGAAGAAATACCTTAAGAAGTAGGTGAAACTTTGTAGCTGAATGAAACGAGCATTTATATTTTGTTTCCGTTGGAAAATAAAGGAGAATGTAAGTAGAATTTAATAAATTACATATTTATAAAACAATCTTTATCACATGTCTTGTATAATAAAAAAAATCATAAATAGTTAAAAATTAATTTTTATCTGTGAATTCTAAACTAATTAATTTATAAATAAATTTTAATGTTTATAAATAAATTATAAAGCGCCAAAATGTAATCTTTTAAATTTAATAGAAATGTCTCAACCAGTTCTAAATACCGTAAAATCTTGAGTATAATACGCACATTTTTTCATATTTTAGTCCGCAAAAATGAGGGTGCGTATTCTACTCGTGTACAGAAAAAAACGTAGTTTTAAACATTTAATGAACGACAAACAATAGATGAGCTGTATTCTACTGAAAGTGATTAAGACTGATAATTTCACAGTATTGTTGGTCTTGAATTAAAAATTTAAGATTTTTTTTTCTACCGAATTTGACGTTTTCGTTTATTTTTATTACAAATTTTATTTGTGTTAATAAGTATTTCTGAAATTTTTAAATAAAATATAAAAATGTTATGGATGCGTATTATAGTCGAATTTTAATTTTTTCCGAAAATTTCGGGCAAAATCAAGCATGCGTATTATACACGTGTGCGCATTATAGTCAAGATTTTACGGTATATATATATATATATATATATATATATATATATATATATATATTTGATGAAAAAAATGTGTATATATATATATATGTAGAAACCTGTCCGCGTACTGCACGGCGGAACTAGATTCCCTTATACTCAGTAAGACAGTACTCAACTAAAGACAGAGTCACTGCTTAAACACAAATACTGTATTACATTTAGAACAATTATTTACAATAGTTTTGGTTCCAAGTTACGTCGCAGCACGTCTGCTGCTGGGCAAATTTTGCCAAACGGAGAAAGGGATCGCAGCCGTCTGCCGCATTCAATTCAACGTCTCGTCTCGACGAAAGTTCATTCCCCTCTGCATCACCCTTCGCTCCTTTGCTCTATCCAAGGGGCGCTGTTGTCTGCATGGAAAGCATAGCAGGAAATCCTCCTAGCAGGCGTTATACCCTTTTCTACATATATATCTATATATATAAAACAGTTCCGTAACTGACTCACTGACTGACATACAACGCACAGACCAAACCGCTGGACCTAAAGGGCTGAAATTTTGCATGGCGATTCTTCTTATGGTGTAGGGGTTCACTAAGAGAGATTTTTGAAAAAATCTTAGATTTTTTAAAATTAAATTTTTAAGCTGTTTTAGTAACATTTTTTAAGTTTGCATTTAAAATAAATTTGAGGGTTATAAAATTTATATCACGAGAAAGATCATAAAAATTCCTTTGAAATGAAATCTTTTTCGAATCTTTACCTCCATTTTCTGATTTTTGGTGAATTTTTAAAGATTAATTTTTACAATTTAATTTATTAAATGCTGATCACGTGATTTCTTTTTCTGGTACTTTAAAAAAATTTATCGTCACGTGCATAACAACTAAATAGATAAAAAAATATTTTTTTTCTTGCTAATGCGGCAGACGATTGGACATTATATTGTCTATAAAAATATCCCTTATGATTTTTTTATAAATATATATATTTTTTCTACATCAATTGTATATATAGATCGTCGTATTTATTATAAATAAATAAATAAATATATATATATATATATATATATATATATATATATATATATATATATATATATATATATATTGGCATTAATTGCATACATTGACCATTGCATTTAATTTGAATGTACTCCGTAGCGAAGTGCTGGTTTTCAGCTAGTATATATATACATATATATATATATATATATTTGATGAAAAAAATGTATATATTTAGAATTAGTCAGCTTCTGGCGATGTCTGTACTCGGACCCGTGGGCTGGGCTGGAACCGGACTCTGAGTTAGCCTCAAGCCCTTGCTGATCTCTAATTAGGGATAGAAAGCTTATGACTAAAGCCAATAGAGCATTTCAAAGAGGATGGTAATGGAGGGCAGAGAACGATGGGAATAGTCTTTATGCTCTGCCTCATTATTGCTTCTAAATTATAAATGCATTTTCTCCACGAAATTTGTCAGAAATTTGGAAAAACATGTGTATGGCTTCTTGCTAGATGTTATTTTGTTGCTCGGTACTTCTTAAATGTTTTACGTTCTTAATAGAAAACTGGTTTTGCGTGATTAGTAGAAATAAACTAATCTGTGTATCCGTGAAGCGTATCCAAAATTTTTCTTGGATTCAACTCAGTATCCTATGGAAAACCAAATTGTGTAGTTCCTTTCACAGTCTACGCCTGCCTTATACCCCATACAGAGATATTGGCCATACCTTAATGGAAAGGGAACATAATGGAACAGACCCTGATTTTCCATTAGGCCCGTGCCTAAGGACCCCCCGAATGTTGGCCCTCCCCCCTTCCCAAATTTTTATTTTAAAAGAAAAGAAAGAAAAAATTTCCAATTCAATTTTTTTTAATTTTACCTTTTTAATAGCAATTTTTTTGTATATCCTTTCAAATTTGATTGATTGGTTCAGCATATGTATAGTTATATGTATAGTTTATCATATGTATGTTATAGTGTATATTAAGGGATGTGTTATTGTGTATATTAAGGTATGTAAGGGATTAGTAAGTTTTTCTGGTTGCATTGTATTGGTGTTTTAATGATGAAGTTAATATGTTGTATTGCTTTTTGTTATTTGATAATGTTCTAGGCTTCTACGCTTCAAATAGCCAATTATTGGTAAAATGGTACTTTCACAATGATTCATGATTATTTTTTTTGTGTGTCAATTTTCGAAATTTTACGCCCACATCAGTGTTAAGGGGGGCCCCTCCCAAGTTGTGCCTACAGTCAGGAATTTTCTAAATCGGGCCCAGTAATAGAGTACTCTTCTGATATTCTGTGAAGGAATTTTTTACGTTTATTTAGATACAAACGAGTCTTCCTTTAAAGTATACTTGTCGCTCCACTTAAGACTCGGATAGAAACATTAACAAAAATGAATTTACTCGCAACAAGTAATATATAAAAAAATTTTTTAAAGTCAATTCCTACTTAGGTCAACAAAGAAAAATTTGAGTGTGAACTAATAGTAGGAATTGAAAAAAAGGATTGCCTGCCAGAACCTTGCCTACTGTGCGAGATTAAGAGGAGGGGAAAGAGAGAAAAAGTTTGTCAGGTTGGGGATTCGATCTCGCAACCTACAGGACGGGAGAAGCCCTCGATACCGAAGTACTACTGTTTACACAGTAACAAGAGGGAAATTACTATTCAAGAGCAAGAGACGCTCTAGGTCTAAAACTAAAATTGATTAATTAAATTTAATTAATGAATTCATATTTGAAAAAACTTTTTTAACATCAAGTATCATCCACTACAAGTTTAAAAAAATGTATTTGAACTTGAGTGGATGAATAAAAAGTACTTTTATTAACGATAGAAAATTTGAACAAGATATATATAGGTCTAAAACTAAAATTGATTAATTAAATTTAATTAATGAATTAATATTTGAAAAAACTGTATCAACATCAAGTGTCATCCACTGCAAGTTTAAAAAAATGTATTTGAACTTGAGTGGATGAATAAAAAGTACTTTTATTAACGACTAGCGGCCCGTCCCGACTTTGTCCGGGTTGAACAAAATATTATACCAATAAATTTCCAGTTGATAGCCAATAAATTGTAAATCTTTTTTTACCTTAAAAATAACCTTAATAATAACTTAAATTAATATTACGTTAGTTAATAATTAAAGTTAATTTTTTTAAAGAAAAAGGCGTGCCGGAGAACGGCTAGGTTCGAACCGCTAACAACAGAGCAGAAGCCCACCGCGATAGTACCACGCTAAGGATCGTTGAAGACTTCGGCACAAAAAGCGGTTGAGGACAGTAGCGGTAGCAATGGAGATTGTTAGGATTAAGCCCCTAACTTTATTTCTACTGATCAGATATACATAATATATAGCCTATGTCCATCTGGAATAATTTACCTTTCATACAGTGAAAGAATTTTTCAAATAGGTGCAGTGGTTCTGGAGATTACCCTCCACGTACAAAATCGCTCTCTCTTTATATATAAGTATAGATTGAAAATTTGAACAAGATATATATAGAGAGAGTGTGAACTAATAGTAGGAATTGAAAAATGAAACGGAAACGATTCGTAGCTCGCTCTTTTCTAAGCAAATCAACAAAAATGAATCCAGTTGCAAGAATGAAACGAAAATTATTCTATGCTTGCTCTTCGCTAAGCAAATCGGTCGAAAGATCTGTTTATAGTACAATTAAAGGACAAGTAAATTCCTTTCCCACTGGTAAAATTGACTTTACAACTAACAGAACAAAATGAACAAACTGATAGATATTACATTCAAAACGTAACCAAAAGAAATATGTATTTAAAAAATAGTGCATGACAAATGAAAAAAAAACTGTTCAAATAAAAAATCACTTCAAGGAAATGGTTGCCTTTGCAATGATATAGATCAGCGGTTCCCAACCGGTGGGTTGCGACTCGATCCTAAAACTATCAGAAACCATCGAATAACCATCAGAAAAGTTAAGGAAAATCGAAACAAATCGAATCGTGTTGTAATTGTTTTCTTGGTTCTTGATTTTTGGCATCTGGGGCAGACAACCACTTGTAGAGACTAGCCACTTCTACCCGCACTTGGGTGTATATAATTTGAAGTGGCACTCTAAATGAATTTGATACAAACACAGTTTATACATGAAACAATGTTTATTGAATTCATTGCACATATAGAATTTGCTTTTACAGCAATAAGCATACGTACTACTTGTAGGGAATATATATAAGCATTCAATAAAAATACACTTTGTAATACTCACAAACCAGCAGAGAGTCAAACCAGCAGTTCTGCCACGTAAACTTTGGGCCCCCTAAGCACAAGCGCCGGTTAACACCTGGAGCTGCTTACCTCGTAGCTCCCTCTCGCTTATCTATCAACTTTTTACAACCCCTTCACTTAATCGAACTGCTTGTTATTTATACCAAGCGCGTATGCCAAAATTAGCATATCTCAAGCAGCTTCTTTAATTCATTCACTCAAAAGTTCGATTCTTGTGAATCGAATCTTATGTATACCTTACACACTACATCCCTCCCAGATGACTCACACAGTCACACATGTGGTGCACACTCTGGCAACGCCGCTCCCCATCTCGTTCTACCTCCACACTGTCGAAGGTCACGCCACGTGAGCACTATTGTTTACTAACCTCAGTCCCTCAGTCTTACTGTGGACATCGTGCAGTGACCACTTGTTGCATATATTGCAAACATATATCTATTGTTAAATAAATAACTGTCTTGCTACAAAGTGCTTATATTTTGTCAGCCATTTTCAAATCAGAACACAAATTGTTTATCAATAAACAATCTGTATCTTCAAAAAAGCATATATATATATATATAAAAGGGCTTAGGGGATGTAAGGAATATCAAAAGTTATGACTTTACAGACTTATTTAATTCTATCGATATAATGGACCTATATAACATCCTCATCGTTATGTATGAAAAATATGACTTAAAGAGGTATATTACTTACTGTAAATATCGGGCCCTACTGGATCTCGTTTTGAATGAGACTGTATTATATAATGGCACGGATTATTATAAACAAGTGTGGGGTATCCCTATCGGTGGAGGCTGTTTATCAGCGCTTGCCGACATCTATTTGCACTCATATGAATGTAGAGTAATGCTCTTGAATGAATTAAATTTCTTTCGCTATGTGGATGATATTCTAATTGTATTTAATGATAACATCACTACACTTAGTTTCAGTTTTTATCCTGATAATTTGGAACTAGTTGAGACTAAGAGTGATGAAAAGGAAGGAATAGTCTATCTCGATATATGTTTATACATCGATGATCGGAATAACTTGATTTACAGTATATATGATAAGCGAGATGTTTTTGCATTTGAGACAGTCCGTATAACATCTTGGGATAGTAATATACATAAAAATATAAAACGTAACATTATATTAAACTATTTAATTAGATGTAAAAGATTAAATTCTAAAGTCATCGATGTGAACAACAATATCGATATATACATGAAAAGAGCACGTGATAGAGGATATCCTAGTATATTTCTGAATGATATTTTGACAAAGTTTTATAGTGCTTGTAACTGTGACTGTAATGGGAATAAAATGGCTTTAACTGGTGTAGGGTGAGTGTGTTGTCTATATTGTTCGTTGTCTTGGGTAATGCGCTTTTTTTGATTTTTGGATGTTTTACTGTGAGGATGGTTGCCGTTTTGGCAGTTATGTTTTCTTGTTCTATTTTATTATTGGTTTAACTTCATAACTACGGTTTTGTGCATTGCAGCGACCTCCGGGAGTGTTCCCTGGGCATAAAAACATGTTTTAACCGGAGTAGGGGGTCACAACTCCCCCGGTCTTTAACTGCAATGCCTTCATAATCTGGTGTTATTGGATATTCTATCTGCTCTTGCTTATAGCTCAGCTCCGTGCAGTTTTGATTTTTCATTCCGTATCCTATTAATACTGTACTTTTATCTCTTATATATATATATATATATATATATATATATATATATATATATATATATATATATATATATATATATATATATATATATATATATAAAAGAGCTTGTCTGTTTCTTTGTCCGCTATAGAATCATAGACTGTTTCACCCACCGGGACCAAATTCGGCACAGTTAATGTTTTGGACCCGAGAAACTTAAATCAGGAAAAACGAAATTTGAGGCTCAATTAGTTTTTTTAAAAATTAATTTTTTAATGTTTTTTGTGCTCGATAGAGGTGCGTCTACCCCCTGTGGATTCTCCTCAACCAGCTGCATTAAGAGGGGTGGTTTCAGGATGACGGAGGGGGAGGGTCAGATTTCAAAGCGCGGGAGAAAGAGGGTTGGGAATGACCTTAAAATCAGACGAAGGTCCGCAGGCTCAAAGTTTCTTTCTTATTGTTTGTATATCATTTCAATAGAAACGTGCTAAAGCGCATTCTGTCTGGCCAGATGAATATGAAGAGCGGGAGTGCAGCCCATTATTTTTTTGATGGAATGCATGAAATATTTTATATCTATATATCTACCCCGGCAACGCCGGGCAATAATGCTAGTATATATATATATATATATATATATATATATATATATATATATATATATATATATATATATATATATAATATATAATATATATACAATATTTGATGATAAGTGATATATACATAAGGAAGGGATACGATACAAATAAGGTTTTTTACTTCACCATGGACCGATGGACCGTGGAAGTATTCCGATAAGGAAAGGTGGGTCGCCAGCTGAAAAAGTTTGGGAGCCACTGATATAGATGATTTCTGACAGTTCAAACAGAATAGATTCTAAATATATGAATGTTTTGTTGCCCTGTCCGAATGTTTATTTATCGATTAAAAACAGGAAAAAAAATACAATTCTCAGCACAGATTATTTTAAGAAAAAAAGGCTCTTGATTATGGAAATATTTAAATTTTTACTCACAAAATTTACGAATTTCCACTCCTGTAGCCTATATGAATTTTCCGTATTATCTGTTTGGATTTGCAAAAAATGTTTATTATAGACCAAAAAATTGTCATTTTAATTAAGTGTCGGGAAAATTTTTATTTGGCTAATGATATGGTGATCAATTAGCGTTCAAACGCCTTTTTATGCCAAGGTTTTGGCACAAGATTACGTTAAATGGAAATTCTCTTGTACTCTGAACCACATCAGAGGCCGAAAAAGTGCATTTTATGCAATTCACTGATTTTCATATATGTTTACGTCTTAAACAGTAAATTCCCTTGCCTCAGTCTCTCGAAAAATAAGTAAATAAATAAATAAATAATAGTAATAATAATTGTTTTTCTTTTTTTTTTCAGACAGGAAAAAAAAAAACATGTCTGATGACCAAGAAGCCGACAATCCCGTTGCAGCAGTGGTTACGGCAGTTAAGAGTTTAAGCTCCCTTGTTAACATTACAACCGCATCAATAAATTCTTTAACCTATCTAGTTGAAGAAAAATTGCAGCGCCTTGAGAGTTCCATAGCTGAAGAGAAACAAAGAAACCAGAAGGAAAACCGAAGTGGAATATCCGAGAAAGCAGTAAATGATGAGATCAACTTAAATCGGAGGGAGTACGAACAAGGCTCTAAAGAAAAGGTAAACGAAGAAAAGACAGAGGCACCAGAAACGGAAATGCATCAAGAGAGTGACGAAGAGAGAAATTTTGAAAATTGGTGCCAATACAAAGATGCTTTCGTAGCCATCAAGTACAATTCTAAAGTCATTAAAAATTTTAAAATCTCCTATTCAGTTGCAAGCAACTTAGAGGAAGCAGTGGACCCTAAAAGCTCAGTACATAGATGTTTTGGAAGTTCAGATTCTGATAGCAGTTGGGCCAATAGACTTACAGAAGAAAAGCATCTCCTTCTTGGCGATCAAATCGTGTTGGATGGGCATAAGATGGAAAAGAAATCGATGAATAGCGACGAGTTACATGAGAAACGCCCAAATCATGCAACTGAAGGTGAAACTGATAAGATAGGGGCTCATATGGAAATAATGAACTCTAAAGAGCGTTGTGACCCAACAGATGAAATATCTAAACGTTCGGCGGAACATAACTCGGCTGAAAGGGTTGATAAACCTGCTGGCATTCCTGCAGCAGAAAACGATGGTGTGAAACTTATCTGTGAACCGATTAGGAAGTGGTTACGTGTAGTTGCTGAAAAGTGTTATAAGCCTGATGGTTATCTTATTATAGGCCATTATGAATTATTATGCAGGGCATTCAATTACGCCGAATCACCCGATTTAAAGTATAAGGCCACCAAACATTTTGGCATAAAGTTTCGGGAATGTGAGGTGAGAGAGGAGTGCAGAAAATTAAAAGTGAAGAACATTTGGAATGCGTTAATGCACGTTATAGATATGTGCCGCGTTAATGATGAAATGTATGGGACTAATGATTTAGAAAAAGTAATCAATACGTGGAGCATCATTGTTCCCTTTATATATAACAGCAATCAGTTTCAACAAGTCCCTTCATTTTCAAATATTGAGAATTCAGTTGGGGTTGTTTCTATGATGCCCACAGACATGGACAGTCGAATGCAGCTGACTGATATGGCTCTTCTAGAAAGATATGATACATTTCCAACTGACGAAAAAAATCAAAACGCAGGTTCAAATACGTTTAACCACTCTGAACTAATTTATGGCGGGAATAATCTGATCACTGAGGAAAATGAGACAGAAAATTCTGTGCGTCGATTTTTAAGTCCAAAATCTGACAGAAAATTTTTCAGAGAATTAGAAGAAAAGCGTTTTAGTCCAGAATACTTTCAGCACAATTACAACGTTGCTTTTTTTCGTCCAGCATATCCGCCAGGCTCTCAAACGAAGAGCCACGTGTCCATCACCACAGGCTCTGGTAACAGGAAAACTACGAACTACGCCCATCGCCCATCAGTGAGAGCAGAGCCGAATTACCCGATAAAATCAATGATAGAAAAATGGCCCGAAAATGTGTGTGATATCCTACCCCTCACTTGTTTTAGAATTATGCGTGCGGTAGCTGAAGAATTGGTATCTAAAAGTGATACCATCGATGAGTGGCATTCTCCACTGGCTAGATTAATTCAAAGGAACGGTTTGCCTCGTCAATTGGGATGTTATAACAAGTGGAGAGCTTTAGCGTCCCGTGTTCGGAACTTTGTAACTAGAGAACACAAAATTGAAGAATATTATCATTGGTTAATGTCAATAATGAAGGCATGTATTGATAAGGATGGGAATGAATGTGGTACCCATTGTAAAAAAGTTATGGAGGAACTGTTAGATCTAAAGCCGTCAGTTCCAGAACCAAGGCGAAATAACCAGTTACGAAATGTCAGACTAAATAATAGAAAAGTCAATGATGGTGCCAGACTTGGGCAACCGAGCAGAAGGGCATTCGCGGTGTGGAGCTCGGATGAAAGCGAGAGTGGAGTCCAAAAAAAAGACAGCGAAGCTTCAAAATCGGTGTCGGATTATTCAACGTTAGGGACGCTCCTTGAACGTCCTTTTCCGGTCTCAGCGTTTGGAGAACGGATTAGTGGGCTCGGAAGTAAATGGACCCCTTATACTGGGGAAACTGTGTCGACGAGTCCTGAATCCCGGCAAGTGACAGCAGCGCCAGTAAACTGCAAAAGAAGTGCCACACAATCAACAGAGCAATGCCCAGATAAAGGATTGGCAAAGGCCGACGTGCAAGAGGAGGACGAATCGGACAAAACTTCCAAACCAGAGCAGAAAAGGGGAAAACGAGACGACCCAGAATACATCATGTCAGACGTCGTAGCCACAAATACTGATGGTGAAAATCCTCGTATTCTTATAAAGATGGATCCAAGAGGCTCCCAGAACCCTTAAAAAATCAAAAGGGACCAGGGAGTGGCAATGAAAGTTCTCCAAGACTAAAGTCAAGGTATAATCTTACAACATCATAAATTAGTATATGCTTAATTTTAATAGACATAAACAACCAGCGGAATGTCGTGTCAACAATGAAATTTTTATTGTTCGGTAGTTAACTGGATTTTTATGAAATTCTTAATTTATATGCAACAATGCCATTTAATTTTTTAATACTTCTAAATACTTATAAAATATGATGTAGAATCAATGCCTGGAAGCACTTAAATTAAAGAAGCATTTTATGGTTTGTCAAGTACTTTTTCACCATACGAAAGGATTATGACAAGAAAGATGCTAAAATATTTGTAATTATTTGTCACAAAATAGCTGAGTGCTTTTCTTACAACATGTAAAGGAATAATTTAGAATTATAAGCAAAGTAATGATAAAGTGTTGATTTTCTGCGAACATTACCGATTTTCTCTAGTATGTTATGTAACTACTTTAATATGTTCCTTTTTTTTCTGGCATAAGTCTTAAAGAAACTATTTCATCATTAAGTATTCGGCTGATCATTTATTTGAAATGTTACATTATTTTCTCTCAATATGTAGAAAGTGTGTGTTGTCGTCTATTTTCAAGGTATGTTAACAGAAAAAAGTGGAGAAAAATTGCATAATCTCTAAACAAATTTCCTTCATTGTTTTTTTGTTTTCTATGCATTTTAATTAATTATTGAATATTAGGATTAAATTGAAAGGCAAACCTCTAAAATGAAAAATGAAATGAAAACTTTGGAAAAGTTTTCTCCGTTTTTGCTTTCTATGAACATTTTTATATGCTGTTTCAATGTTCACGTTATTGAAGACATGCAAAGCTGGTGAAAAAATTGCTATAGCTCTCCTCCTTAAATGTTTTTATTATTATTTTTTTAATTCTCACATTTTTTAAAAGAAATTTTCTATAAAAAATATTTCATTTTGAAAACTTTTTAAAAATTTACTTTATTATAATTTTTTTATGAATAATTTCGTTATTTACGTAGCTGAATGTTTATTTTTAACGAAGGTAAAAAGTGAGAACAAAAATTTTTTTTTTCTCCAAAAAACGTAAGTTACTTCATATTTAGATTATTTGTGTGTACATAGCAAAATGGAGGTTGAATCAATTTAAAATTTTCAATGAATTTAAAATTTAGTTCTGAAAATTTAGTTTTTCCTTTAGCTTTATTTTGTATATACTTGAATAATAGATTTTTTTTTTCAAATGTTCTATATTGGATCCTATTTTCTTTTTATTTTAGACCATTGACATTTTATTTGAACATAATTGTTAGTTCAATGCAGGGTATTGAATTTCATTGCACTTCAGTTCTATGTAAATGCGTATAAGGTCTTTATTCATGATTATAGGTGTATTAATTTTTCGTTTGTATAATTTTTGAGTAAGTACATGAACATGTAAAGTTGACGTTTGTGCATTGGTTTTCTACGATTTATAGCAATAAATTGTTGTTAAAGGTGCATATGTGTATAAACTCAAGATTTGAACTTCACTGTATGATTATACAACTTGCTTATTTTGGCCTTATAATTTGAATTTGGTTGTTTTTTCTTTCTATTCTTAATGATTATAGGTATGTTAATTTCTCATTTGCATAATTTTTGAGTAAATACATGGAAATGTAGAGTCTATGTTTGTGCATTCGTTATCTAAACTTTATTGCAATAAATTGTCGTTAGAGGTGCATATGTGAATAAACTCAAGGTTTGAATTTCAATGTATGATTATACAACTTGCTTTTGTAACTTTGTATATATCGTCCTTTATATAATCTTAATTTGGTTGTTTGTTCTTTCCCATATGAATAAACATTTTTAGAAGTCTATTCGTTTCGCTGGCATTATTTCATCGCACCTGGAAAGAAAATAGATAAGGCTTGAATAACAGATGACAATACACGAGAAATATTCTACATAGTTAAATTTTAGGGTGCTATTATCATATTCAAATTCAAACTGAAACGTAATAGACACTCAAAATAAAGTTAGGTCATGTGATGTGTTTTGTGCTTCTCATTTTGTTTGAGGTATCCGCTTATGACACGTTTAGATGTGCAGTTAGGTCTCTCATTATCAGATGTCCTTGGAGAACATAAATTTGCCTTTAAAACTTAGTAGGGGGGGGGATTTTGTTTAAATATTTCTAAAATGGTTTTCTTTTGGATGTATTGGGATCGTTTTAAGAATTTCCTTTCCTCTCAATTGTCAATGGCAATTGCTGTAATCACACTACCAGTGTCTTTTTAAACTAGAGACGTGGCATAATTTCTCAGCGTTTTTTTAATGTGGTATATTGAAAGCCGAGGTAGCTTTCGGACAGGGTTTCTATACCAAAGTCGATAATTCTCTATATACTGCAAGCTTCCAGATCTGGGGAAAGCAACATAAAATAGCCTCGAACTCTATTCATGATATGACGTTTCTGTCTAGGGATTCAAAAGCATCCTCAAATTAAGGATGTCCGTTCGATTGGGGAGTTTTACTCGACTTTTAATCTAAGCTGTGCATGCATCTACCATCTTCGTTTCTATCCTTCCCGAGAAAATATAATATTAATCGGACACTAAAACTGATTTTCAAAAATAATTACCATTATTGTAAAATCTACCTTGCGGATGGGACATAGGATGATGGATATGACGGCAAGATGCGGATCATTTAAGAGATGATGACTGCATTTTAAAAAATGGTCAAAGAAGGTTTCAGTATATGCAGTGTAAGACAATAACAATAACATATCTATCCAGGAAAAAGAAAAAAAACTGTTGCCTCACTATTTGAAAAATTATTGGCAAATCGTGAATTCTTAGCCAACCTGTTGCAGGGTATCGGTAAATGAAATTATCCAGTGAAGTAGCTTTCTTACTTAAATATTGTTTGCTTTAATTTTTATTTATTTCTTCATTAGGATTTTTATGTGGGTGTTGGGGAGGGGGTTGTTCTTTAAGTTGCTTACTACTAATTTACGGAAGCTAAGACTTAAATTTTGGAACTAACCTACACTGTGCTGAAATGGCCCCATGTTTGCTTTCACATTTCTCCCGATACTTGTTGCCCATGTGCAATACTTTTATAATTATAGTATCCTCTTCCATGACGAGCTTAATTGATTTGGTACTGAGTTTTCGTAACGTAAAGTCAAGAGGCTTACTTTACAAATCCTTTAACCTTTAGCTTACGGGGGTCCATTTTTCCGATTTCTTCTTTAAAACGGGAAATTTCATACCCTCTTATATATATATACACACACACACACACACACACACACACACACATATATATATATATATATATATATATATATGTGTGTGTGTGTGTGTATGCATATATATACAGTAGAATCACGATCATATCGTTTTCGAAGGGACTGACTGAACTAAACGATGGATGCGGGAACATACTTAAAAGTATTAACATTCATTAAAGTTTGATATCCATAAAATATATTTACTCGCATACATAAATGCATACATACCTGTAGTTTAATTTAAGATAAAATTACAAAGTTGCACTGAAATCCAAGATAATAATAATAAAAAAAAGAAATACACGTAGGTACACAGGAATTTTGATTCAAATAAAAGTACAGTGGTACCTCGACTTACGAGTTTTTCGAGATACGAGCATTCTCTCGGTAGATTTTTTGCTTCGAGTTACGAGCTAAAATTTGGGTTACGAGCAAGCTTCAGATATCCCACCGCTAGTCTGAGCAGCGAATGCCATGTTACGTGCTCATCAAATGAGAACACAAGAAGCATATAATATTTACAACCTTTATGTACAATTATTATACAATTGTATAATATTATTCTGAGACTACTATCCAGTCTTAAACCGAGAGATTGGATTCTGATAAAACGTTCTTCGGATTCTCAGAAAGAAGAATCTGGACATTACAGCCACAGTGAACGATGCAACAATTGCCCAGCTTCCGTGTCTCACTCGTTCACTTTAAGAGAGTAGCTGGTAATAAAATCGAAAGTCAGGAAAGCGGGGCGAAAAGATCAAAAATCAACGAATAAGATTTAATTTTTCAGTTCAACCTTTCTCCTCCTCTTCCATCAGCATATTCAAGTTTGATCTCCAAGGTAAATAAATGTTGTACATTACACTTAATATAACAAATTTATCGCAGCACATTCTATTGTATAACGTTTTGTACAATGTTCGTCGTTTATAAGCACGTTTTTCTTATTTAAAAACATGTAACAAAAAGATTGCGGTGCTTTGGGGGGGAGCCCGGAATGAATTAATGGCATTTCCATTCATTTCAATGGGGAAAATTGATTCGAGGTACGAGTATTTCGAGTTACGAGCTAAGTCCTGGAACGAATTAAACTCGTAAGTCGAGGTACCACTGTATTTAATCCTCGTTTGTTTTTTGGCGGTTTTCTCTCCACAAGTAAACAATATATTTTCTGTGTTGCAAATTGCATTCCATTCGGTATCGGTTATTGTGTGAGAGTATAAAGAAGCGTTAGCCGTGAATCGTCTGTAACTAGAACCGTTTCATTGCACTGGATGGGGTCCGACATAAGAACAACCCTCACCGGCCAGTGTAGAGAGCAGCAATCAGAAACTTTTCACACCCTAGACCAAACACCAGGGCGCCTCCATCCCAAGGCCAAGAGAAAAGCCAAAGGACAGCAGGAACCGCTCAGGTCGGCTGAGTGTGAGCCATTGCTGATAAGAACAGAAATGTTGAAGAGTCGGAGAATTTGGAATGAGTTTCCGAAAATAGGATACTTCAGGGTTACCAACGACGTTTAAAAAAAGTACTTTTCTTACTTTTTAAACTTCATTGGGGTGTGGCGCTGTAGTTTGGCTACAGTGATGTATCTACTAGGGTAAAAACTGGCTGCTGTTTTACCATAACCGTCACTTACTGTTTTAGGGTGCGTATGCATCTTTACTTTAGTCTTTGCATTAGGATTGTATGTGTACTTGCATTTTGGTGCGTTTAGCCCTTAGTGCAAGTTGTTCGTGTCTTTTCAATTCATTTGACTATCTGTTTCAATGGAGATCTCGGGGCATTGGGATGTTTTTTGGTTATACCTGCATCCTATTCAGAAAGTTCCCCTTGAGGTAACTGATTTGGTTAGGCTCCCTGATGAAGAGACCAGTCGGTTACCTCGACCTCTGGTTTAGTTCCGGCACTACTACAGAATCTTGTCTTTGGTGCGTGGGGCCCTAAGTGCTTGTTTTCTGTTTGTTTTTTGTCTACGTTCTTCCTATAATTATCTTGCTCTGTTGGATTATTTAGTTATATTTGTTCTTTTGCAATATATGGATTTACTGCAACTGCGCAATCTTTTATTGAAAAGTTATAAGCTTTCAACGCTAGGGTAGGTTTTAAGTTAATTTGCTTGGCAGTCTATGCCCGCTTTTAAATTTCGATACTTATGTTGAATTGTTTATATTATTATAAATTTATATATATATATATATATATATATATGTGTGTGTGTGTGTGTGTATGTATATACACACTATCTGGCCAAAAGTATCCGGACGCCCAGTGGTACGGACTCTGATACTCCTCAGGCATATATAATTATGATGTTGGTCCTCCTTTTGCATCGATGACAGCCTGCACACGTCTGGGGAGGCTTTCCACCAGTTTTTGATAGGTGTCCATAGGATTTGACTTCCAGGCGTCCATTGCAGCTGAAGTGAGTGCTGGAAGTGAGGATGGTCGATTTGGCTGGCTACGTAATCTGCGTTCTAATTCGTCCCAAAGGTGTTCAGTAGGATTTAGATCGGGGCTCTGAGACGTCCAGTCCAGTTTTTGAACACCCATTTCGTCAAACCATGCCTGCGCAAATCTCGATGTGTGAATGGAACAATTATCCTGCTGGAAGAGACACGATCCTTCCTCGAAATATTGCCATAGAGTTGGAAGAGCAGCATTGTCCAGAATGTCCACATACATCTCAGAATTTATCTTTCCAACCACAGAAACTAAGGAACCCAGGCCAAACCATAAAAATCACCTCCACACCATGATGCTGCCACCACCAAACTTAACAGTCGGCACAATTCAATCACGTAAGAAGCGCTTGCCGGGCATCCTTCAAACCCAGACGCGTCCGTCGGACTGCCAGATTGTAAAGCAAGATTCATCACTCCAAAGAACATTTTACCACATGTCCACAGTCCAGTGACGGTGAGCTTTTCACCATTGCAATTGACGCTTCGCATTCTGGTGAGTGATGTTCGGATTGTGAGTGGCTGAACGACCATGGGATCCCAGGTTTTTTAACTCTCGACGAAGAGTCCTGCTGCTATCACTAACACCTGATGAACTTCGGAACTCCTGAGTGATTTCAATGAACGAGGACTTGTGATTTTGTTTCACTACGCTTTTCAGAGTTCTACGCCTGCGTTCACTAATTTTTTTCGGCCTGCCACTTCGTTTTTCTGCAGTTTCACTCCCTCGATGTTTCCACTTCATGATTAAATCACTCACAGGGGATTTTGGCTTCTCTAGAATGCCCGAAATTTCACGAACTGATTTCCCACAAAAGTGGCATCCCACTATAATGCCACGATCAAAGTCACTAAGCTCCTTTGACTTACTCATTGTCTCACAAACGCATAAATATGACCTGACAAACCACTACCTTCACTTTTATAGCTTTCGGTTACGCATTAAATTACGTCACCTGCCAGATCTATTACTTTAGGGGGGGGGGGTCCGGATACTTTTGGCCAGATAGTGTATATATATATGTGGCTTGGTACAAGAAGTTCCAAAGTCAGTTTTTTCCAAGATGACTTTGTTTGCTTATGTCTCTTTAAAAAAATATTATTTTCAATGTAAGAAGTATCCAAGTCTATACAATGGTTTAGAAAACCCTTTCAAAGCATCGGACAGACTTGGGTACTTCTTACATTGAAAATAATAATTTTTTAAAGAGACATAAGCAAACAGTCATCTTGGAAAAAACTGACCTAGGGGCTGCATGTACCAAGCCACAGATATATGTATGTATATAGAGAGATACAGACAGACAGAGATAGTCTGATTGATATTGTCTGTTTCTGAACCGTTGTCGAGTCGCGACTGGTTTCCACAAATCCTGCAGCACATCTCGCCCCTTCTCACCATGCCTATTATCATTTAAAAGACCTTTTAAGACATTGAGAAAATAAAGCACATCGCAACTGACAAGTTGAGAACCCCTAATGTAGATATACTGAATAAAATTTTGAAACACTATTAACAAAGTTATAGAAACGGTGTAAAATAAAAGTTGCAGTATTAAGATTACGTATATGAACTTAAATTCGAATTACTGTCACGCAGAGGTTGTTGGTCTCGTTTCGGAGGATCACACAAAGAACTATTTTCCCCCAAACTTATCTGTTCGGACCGGCTTAGTTACCGGTTCAGTTGCGGTGGACGAGACGGCTTTGACCTTGAGGCCTTCTGAGCGAGAAACCCATTAGTCCTACAGCGTCTCTATGAGTAAACATCAACTAACGATAAATAACAACATTCTCAAAAGCGTGAACTTCAAAGGGTCATTCCTTCCTAAAAGAATCATTGACTTTACCAAGGCCAGATATTTTCTTTTTGAAAAGCGGAGGTGTTTTATTCATTTATAAGTTCCTTTCAGAAGAGCGAAAGCAGATACGTAACAGTGCGATAAACATTGCCACCTCTTAAGAAATTATTATAACTGTGATTTATATATACACATATTACACCTTCCTTTCAGTGAATACTTAAAAAAAGTCTAACACAATATAGTACATGCATATATATTTTTAGCGAACTTTGCATCCCTAAGCTCAAAGTCCCTAACACAGTAGAGAAGGATCCATGGTTTAACTATTGCCTTTAGTAACCGTGACTGTCATTGCAGGGTGGAATGCGAATCCATGGAGTTAGTACCATAAAGTTGCAGTAAAGTGTGTTTGCTAAGCTTTTAAGGACTTTCATAGACTGCAAATATCACTCCTTTCCCATTAAAAAGTTCTCTGAAAGTGTCTTCCATTTTGTCTGGAAAGTTACTTTAACAATACGTTAGTGTAACAAAAAGTGCTACGTTTTAAATTTTAACGTAGTTTTCTAAAATTTTAATCTTGGAGACAACAACCCATAAAAAAAGGATGTGCTAGTATTTTTCTGGTAACAAAAACATGGATAGCTTCTGGCAGTGCCGTAACTAGGCAAGGGCACCCGCCCTGGGCCCACTTGGAAGGGGGGCCCAAAATGCTGTACCTGTTTTATTATTTTCTTGAACCTAATTAATAAAGAGGCCCAAATGCAAATTCTTGCCCAGGGCACAGGAATGGCTAGTTACGGCACTGGCTTCTGATACTCTTAAAAACTAGTTACTTATGTTTATGAAACTCAGTGGCGCACCTAGAACCAAAGAAGTAGAAATGTTGATTTTGAATTATAAATTTTTTTATTCGTTCCTCTCCCCCCCCCCCCCCCCCATGCATTATAATATCCATTCATCTCCCCCCCCCCCCCCCCAAGAAAAAATCCTGTGTGCGCCACTGATGAAACTGGTACGTATAAGCAATGATATAAAATTAATAAAAAAATTAAAAATCGTTCTGTATTTGCGGGAAAACTTGGTTAAAAATATTGCCGGATTGTTTAATTTTTCTAGTAGTTATAATGGTTTTCCTTACTTTTCGAGAACTTATTTTAACGTTTATGACCAGCAAGACTTTCGGAAAATGTTAAAGTTATCCATAATCACTAATCATAAACCCGACCTAACCGTTAGGTATGCGGCGTGGATAAATCTATAGACCAGTTACTACGCAATAACCCCTGAATACGCTGACGAGGGACTGCCTGTTCGATCTAATAATTTAGGACTTAGGAGCTGTGTCAAGTCTTGACACAGCTCATAATTGACCCCACCGTCCCCAAAAGCAAACATAAAAAATAGAAAAAAAATCAAAGTTTCAGAATTTCTTAAACGCATCTTTTCAGAGATTTCCTTGGAATTAATAATTCTGCGTTTTATGACAAGAAATAAAATGTTTATAATATTGAGATACATTTATAATTAAAGGCCAAAGAATGCAGATATCTTATTTCAAAACTGTCCGGTTTATTGGATCTAAGGACAACTTGCGAATGAATTTCTATTATGTCCAAAAAGCTAAAAAACAATGAGATTGTCCATCTTCGTATATGCGGGATACCGTGTAATAGCTGCAGATTTAAACGAGTACATCAACTCCTGCTTTAGTCGTATTGTAATCCCGTATAATCGTTGGTTTACCAAGGTAAAAATCATGGCTACCAATGAATGGAAAGGAATACAAGGGTCAGAAAATCAGACCTGTTTTAGAAAGGGTGTAGCTATAAGTAGAAACTGCTTAGAACATTCAAACCTTACATGTAAAAGCAAACCATTCAAAATTACGAAAATGTTGCACTCTGTACACGGGCGTGCAAGCTGAAGGGTTAAACTAAGTAAAATCCTGTTTCGCTTCAACTTATATTTGATAAGTTATATTTGAACTTCATACCCCCCCCCCCCCCTTGAAACCTCGATACTCGAATTTCGTAAGTGGAGTGTTAATAGCATACCTTGCGTCGATTCTGATTTGTCCTGTATTGTTTTATCTGTTAGCATTGCTTTATCTGTTAGCTTCGTTAACGGATGTGTCCCGTGTGTGGTTTGGGGGTTATAAAACTTCTCCCTTCACGCGAATCTCGCAACCTCCCGCACTCCTTTCTTCTAGATTTTTTGGTTCCCTTATTTATATCAAAGATGTGGCCCGAGGCAGCCTAGTTAGATTAAAAACCTTCTTTTCTAGGCAGGAATGTCCCTCCACGAAGTCAGCACGGAGGGGGGGGGGGGAGTACAAGTCCTCTAGAGAGTGGTGCACCCAGGATATAATCTTGGGGGGGGGGGGGGTTAAACGGATTCAAAATAAGGATTTTTTGGCAGAATAATGCCTGTTTGTTTGTTTTTTAGTTAAAAAAATGCTAACATTTTTCAAAATGCTCCTTGCGCATTCCACATCATTTAAAAACTTTAAATTTTTAATTATAAGTTTACCATATATATATGAACATAACTGTGCATCGAATTTTTTTGTATGAATCTAAAGTCTTAAATAATTTAAATTCTGCCTGCCCTGCCATTTATTTATTTATTTATTTATTTTGTTTTATTTCATCGTCTATAAATTTGAAAAATATTTGTGGTTTCAAACAACTATGCACAGTTTTGTGACAAACTACAAACACTCAACTGACAATTTTGAAGAATTTTGAAAAAATCCAGCATTTTTGAAGAATTTTTTGATAAACATGTCTTATTCTTCCACAAAAAAAACTTATTTGTGAATTCTAAATGACTTCAATGTAGTAAAATTTAATATTAATTATACTCATGTGGTATATAGAGTAAACTATTGAATATTTGAAAAAAAATAGAGGTTGAAAGTTTGAAAGTCCCTTGTTCCCTTACGGCTAACAAACAGAAGTAACAAAGAGGGTCAAAATAAGGTTTTGAAATCCTCCGATTGCAACGTGACTGTTATTCGCCCACCCTCCAGATGTGAAAGGTTGACGTTCCCCCGGAACGTTTACTTCCGAACTCGTTTTTAACAAAAAGAAAAGAGAATAGAGGGAGAAAGGGGTTTCTCGGACAATTGTGGTTTCAAAATGTTGGGGAAGGGAGAGGGAAAAAAAGATTTTACATTACACAAAATAAGTTTTTTCAAATCTAACCTTGGTTCAGAATCGCAACCAGGGAAAGTCGATATGGGAGGTCTTGATCTTGTAGTGGAGGCCGAAAAATAACAGTCATATAAAAACAGTTGATCAGTCCTTAAAGGAATAAAACAGGAGTTATAAATTCTAATCGATACTATAAATGCATATTTTAATTCAGGGATTCCCCTCGGGGTGCAGGTGGACCCCTTGGGGGTCGATGGAAGTTTAAAAAGGGTCTATAGTATTCCGGGGATATATTGGGGGTCTATGATAAATTTTTCTGCTTTAAAATTTAATTTTTTTAGGAATGTAATTATTAGATAATAATATCTATTTAAATATGCATGAATACAGATTTGCATAGGGCGGAGTGGTCCACGCATCTAAAGTCGAATGTCATGACGCTTTTGTATATGCCTCGAATGCCACAGTCAGTTTTTATTTGTGTGCCAACACCAGGCAGAAGTGGGGAAATCTACTGGACCACAGATCTACAACACATGGGTACTCACGAAGCAACCAATCAGAAGCAGTTTCGTTTTTCTCTTGGCGATGTTTGAGCAATTGCAATCTGTGTTTCTGAAATCTTGTTTATATTTGTGAAATTAAAAATGAAAATAGTACAAAAATAATAAAACATAAACCAAATGAACCACTTTTTCTAATTTTTTGTTCATATTCTTTGTTAATTTGTTATCTTTAAGTGCTTTATGTGCAATTATTGGTATTATAATTTTGTCGTGTGCTGAATATTATAGAGAAAAATGTGAGGAGGTCGATGAAGAAAATCATTCTTATACAAGGGGTCGATGTAGGAAAAGGGTTGGGAACCCCTGTTTTAAATTAATATTGAAAGCAATCGATGAAGTCATTTGAAATTGTAAAATCAGATCCAGAAGATATTTTGAGAAAAGTGCTAACACCGTTCGTTCTCATGCAGTTTTAAAGCTTTCTGTATCTATGAAAAACAAACCAAAATTTCAGTACTCTTAAAAGTATTTGTACTCATTAAGTTGGGTGAGATGCAATACACACTACTATCAATTCGAAATAGGAAAAATGAGAGATTTCTTAACAGAAAGTCGAAATGCAACAACAAACGAAATTTCAAGACGTTACGATTTTCGCAGTAATCGAAGAAATCAAAATCACATAAATAAGAAGACACCTGTTTAAAAATCTATATTATTATCAGTAGTTGGGCGTGATTTCGAGAATGTTGTTTTGATGCATTGAAATTCATCAACGAGGAAAACTTAACTCTAAACATCTAGCGAAATAATATGGATTTTTAGGAATTATTCTTTCGTTACGCTTCAGTTTTATATTCTTATTCAATTAGTGTCAGCAATGATATCATTTCTCAAGCTTTAAAATTGCGCGGAGAAATCACTCCACTATTGCTTTTTGGTAAAACTAAAGAAAAGAGCCCATTTTTCATTGCGTTCAGTTATACATTCACGTCATTTTAATCACGATTAAATCGCGCACAAGCAATTAAATATGAGGAATTTTCATTTTTAAGTTCAGTTCCTCTCAAAAGAAACAAGTAATATATAAAAAAAAATTTTAAAGTCAATTCCTACTTAGGTCAACAAAGAAAAATTTGAGTGTGAACTAATAGTAGGAATTGAAAAAAAGGATTGCCTGCCAGAACCTTGCCTACTGTGCATTTTTAGGAGGGGGGAAAGAGAGAGAAAAAGTTTGTCAGGTTGGGGATTCGATCTCGCAGCCTACAGGACGAGAAAAGCCCGCGATACCGCAGTGCTACCGTTTACACAGTAACAAGAGGGAAATTACTATTCAAGAGCAAGAGACGCTCTAGGTCTAAAACTAAAATTGATTAATTAAATTTAATTAATGAATTAATATTTGAAAAAACTGTATTAACATCAAGTGTCATCCACTACAAGTTTAAAAAAATGTATTTGAATTTGAGTGGATGAATAAAAAGTACTTTTATTAACGACTGAAAATTTGAACAAGATATATATAGAGAGAGTGTGAACTAATAGTTGGAATTGAAAAATAAAAACGCATTTATGAAAGAGAAAACTTGATTCTAAGAACTGGAAATTTTCAGTTAACAAATGTTTAAGATCCATTTGAGAGAATATTTACGAGGAGAAGGCTTGCTTGCTAATAAAGAACTTTTTAAAGAAAAAAGTATTAAATAAAAACTTTTCATTTTTTTTAAAATTTATACATTTTATATTTTGTACCTTTGCAGAGGTGTTGATTGGGCTCAAGAACATTGGTAGAGGGAGGTAACCCCACTACCCCCCTCCCCCCCCTGGTTACGTCTTTATTTGGTTCATAAGTGTGACTGAAATGGTCATTCTATAGACTATAAGGCCTGGATTTAAAAATTTGTAAAATTCATTGTACATTCATATTTGTATTGCTCACTTATTTTCACAAAGAACAAGGCATATTTTACATCTGCGTTCAAAAGAATACGGAACAAATAAAAGGCAATTAATGTCCATACAGCAAACTATAATTCTTGGGAAAAACAGAAAAACTGCATTTAAATTAAAAAAAAAACTACGATTTCACCATCTGGTTGAGGTTTAGAGCTACATCAATAGGAATTTATTAATAACCTACTTATTTTTATTTAATTACCAGAGTTTAAGATGTATATCTTAAACTCTGGTAATTAATATACACACTATACACAATTTCCTGTATCTAAAACCACTTGTAGGTGGCTATGGTACGGCGATAAACATGCATAACGACAATTCATTTCTAAACTTGAGGATTTTTTTTTTCTTGACTTGAGTTTGACTTCAGCTAATAATAATGCTTAACATATTTTTTTCAAATGAACCTGTATTACAAAATAGACGTCTACTCGGAGCTCACCCCATATTATACTTGATGTTAATTTTAGTATCTCACTTCCCTCTCCAACTTCTTAAAATTAATTCCTACGTAATTGATGGGAAAATACATTCACAAACTTTCACTCATCGCCTTCTCAATGTAGCTTTGCGCTTGTGTAATTCTTGAAAATTAGTAATTTTTAATCACGGATTTTTTCGAGTTTAGACGTAGAGAGGAAGACATGGAGAATCCATTATCTCTAGAACTTGGTTGATAGGAAAGTGTAATAAAAGCGGTTATTACCATGCACAAAAATAATAAAGTAATACAGTTGGCTCTCTGTTTAACGACTTTCAAGGGACCGTGAAAAATCGTCCTAAGTAGAGATCGTCCTTAAACAGAATTTATGAAAAAAATAACATTTCCCTTCACACTTTACAGGCTTAGGACTGTTAATATATTTCTTAATATATGCTCGTGTTTATAAATGTTATTGTTATTATTATTTTAATTTTATTCGCAAAAAGTTATTACAAATTACATTGAAAGAAGAGTACAAACAATACAATAAATTAGGTTTTTAAAAGTCAAAAAGTGTTGATGGCTTCTTTTTTCGCCTTGTTTTCGTTATCCTCTTTTCCAGATTTTCTAAAATGTTAAATATGTCATCTTCCATATTCGATGTAATATAGCGAGAACATCTAGAGAAGAAGTTCCATCTGTGTAAAACGGTGGCAGTGTCTTGTTTTTCGTAACTTCACCTTCTTCGTTTGATACTGTGTTTTCGCTTACTATAGCTTCATAAATATGTTCTACATTTCTGTAATCTGTTGTTAAAACAGATTCATCACAATTGTAGAAATCTTGAATTGAAACAACGTCATCTTCAACAAGACTTCTCCATTCTTCAGGGGTAATGTCATCTTTGTTGATTTCTACATCCGTACTTTGCAGTTTCACTACAAGCTCTCCGTGAATTCCAGCAACGCGAAAGCAGTTTTTTATTGTATATGAAGAAACTCATATAAAAAAATTCGTCGTTAAACAGAAACAAAACAACGTCGTCGCTACATATAATTTTTTTACGTCGGAGGGGCCGGGACTGGGAAATATCGTCTTTAAATAGAGATCGTCGTTAAGTAGAGCGTCGTTAAACAGATAGCCAACTGTACCTACAATAATTTTAGTCGTATAGACAAACCAAGAACACGTACATACTACTTAATTTAAAAAAAAATTATGTAGTATTTGTATAAGAATCCATTTTGGGTCATCAATGTACTTGATTGATATATACTGTTCAAGAGAAGAGTGCCTTTCGTAAAGATAAGGAGAAAACCCCTCATTTAAATAACTGTAAAAACCATCATACTGACATTCCATCTCTGAGGTGGTAATCCCCATTTAATTAAAAAAATTTCAAATTCTTTACCAACTCTGCGTTATGCTTCCTGTAAATAATTTAGAGACTTATCTTAAATTCTTCTTTCTGTTAATTTATATGTGTATGAATTATCTTGTCAGTAAATTGCCTTGATTTTATGAATTTCTTAACTGTTAATTCCTGTCCAGCGGTTCGAGCTTTTCCAGTTCCTATAAGTCTCTGATCGATAGACTCTCATTCAACTTAAGACCAGTTAAGGAAAAAGGTTTTATCAACTTATAATTTTCCGTCAGTTACTTATCAACTTATAATTTTCCTAATTTCGAATTTGGAACAATTCATCAATAATTATTCCAAATTCGAAATTAGGAAAAATTATAAGTTGTTAAGTAACTGACAAACGAAAAAAACCTCTTTTTTTTTTTGCCTTGGAAAAAAAAATCAAAGCGATTCGATTAAATTTCATTTTATCGAATTAGGAATATAAAGGAAATTTAATTTTGACTAAAAAAAGTATCGTTTCTGCCAGTTTCTTGTCGCATTCAAAACATTTGTTTCGATAATGGGCTCTATAGAAGAGCTGAATATTATAATTCGCCGCGGTGTGTGGTCGCAAAACGGCCAAAACCAAAACTCTTATAAAAACTTCAGAGGCCAAAACAAATAAAGGCCTGTACACTAAGAGGACGTAAAAGAAAAACTGTCTGTGTGGCCATTGATAGCGATCAAAAGACTATAAATATTGCAAGATAGATAGACGATATTTTATGGCCCACATTAAAACTTTCAGCTGATAATCTTCAAAGTTGTATTTCAAATGAAAATTATGGTGGGGAGGTACTTCATAGACTATGAACAGGAGCAGTATAATAAGTGACCAATTGGGGCAGGAACTGCTGGGAAAAAAAAACCAGCCCACTGCCCAATGAGAGAAAATGAGCGGGCCAAAATGACCCCGGTAAACGGACAGAAGCCCCTAGAAGAGAAAAATCGAAAAAAGGTCCAGAGAATTCGCTGGCTGTTTTCATAGAGCTCGGACGACACAGAGTCCCGATTAAACTGCCTCGGAGTCTAGCGGTAGTGTCGGTACATGATGATGCTGAATATGACCTGATGTGGGCACCTGCCAAAGAAATCCTTCATCGCTGTATTCTCCAACAGTAGTAAGTGCCTCCCGATAGACTCTAAAAATAATTACTTTGACCAAATAAGTTGCCCCTGCTTCTGATTCCTCATGTGTTAAACGTTAATATGAAGGGGAATAGGATTCTGTTATTAATTACACTTTAAAGGAATTTTGAGCTTCGCCAATATGATAAAGGCCAATTCTCCGTCTTTCCTTGCTTGCCCCAACACATGCACGCATCCATTGTTTTAAGGTTATTTAACAACCTACAAGCTCTTTCTGCAAAAATTTTTCAGTCATTCGTTACCAACGCCTTGTTCTATGTGGTTAAAACAATATACAAGAAGGTAAAACCATTGGAGAAAAAAAAATTAGCTTGACTTGTCATTTTCCCCCCTCAACAATTGTTGAGATTATAGTCAGTTTGCGGACTAAACATTAAATTTTCTCTACGAAATTAGATCCCTAGTCAGGAATTAAACAATCTATCACCGGGGATACAAAAATTTACATATTTAACGTTTCTGACCTTTCGCAATTTTTTTCCCGTTAAAAATTTGCTATTCCATTCTCAAATTTTATCTGACTCTTCAGTTTTAGCATTAATTTCCTTCTGCAAACAATTTCCTAATTGATTTGGGGTTGGGGGAGGGATTTGGAGAAACTTCCCTTTAGGATAAGTCTTGCATAAATTTGATCTACCCTATTCTCCCTCTCTCCCTTTAGAAGAATTTAAGTGTGATGGAAACTTTTGATATTCCAAATCGTTGCACTTAGATAACCTACAATATTTTGTTAGAAAAATCTTAAAAAGAGAAAGAAAAAAATCAGTGTAACCTGACGTTTAAGGCTTATATATCCAAGATGCCTTGGGTATTTCTGAATCCTTAAGTAAGATTTTATAGGTGTTATTAAATTTCAGATTATACTCAATGAAATAAAAATTAAAGTAAATCATTTGAAATATATGATTTGGCATCATATTTAGGAAGAAGCATTAGTTAATAGGACATTTCATTGATTTCATAATATGAATACAAACTCTGTGCACTTTTTAATGATTTTTAGTTTAATCCCTTCAAACTGTAGCCATAGAGCTATTTTTTACTTGAAAAAAATATTATTTAAAGATCTCGGAACATCTAGTGAACTATTGAAAAGTAATAACCAAGGTCACATTTCATGAAATAAATTTTAGACGTAAAATAGAAATGAACTATTTCTACTCAACTGCTAAAGAGTTATAACTTAGTTATAACGTAAATTTCATTTTGTGACGTAATTTTCAGACATAATGAGAGACTCTAATAGCCATTTGAAATAACCTTGGAGAAATTGTACTTGGAAATATTCGACATTTAAGGTAATTATTTGCGTAAGGTCAAACAGATGACACAAAAGAGTTGGAGAAAGGCAAGTGTCATTGATGATGCCTATTCCAAGTTAAAATTTTCAGTTTTTAATCAAACCTATTCTAATTTTATGGCCCATTTTGAGAATAAATACCGAGATAAAACAATGAAAGGTTACGGTTCTGAATGGGTATTGTAAATTTAAAAATAGAGCTACAACTTTGATTTAAAAAAGTTCTTAGCGTATATTACATTCAAATTACGTTTAGCTAATTCCTATTCAACTCAGGTGTCTATATTTTACGAAGAAAGTGACCATTAAATAAAAGGATCTCTCAAATCAGTTGGTAAATCTCTTAATCCAAGCAAACATATAGCTCATAGCATCTGTATTTACCTTATAGATAGTTCATTCATATATATATATATATATATATATATATATATATATATATATATATATATATATATATATATATATATATATATACATATATATATATATACATATATATATATATTACATACATATATATATATATACATATATATATATACATACATTTTATATATATATATATATATATATATATATATATATATATATATATATATATATATATATATATATATATATATATATATATATATATACATATATATATATATATATATATATATATATATATATATATATATATATATATATATATATATATATATATATATATATATATATATATATATATATATATATATATATATATAATAGGAAGCTATTCTTCAGTTGTATTCCCACGAGAAAAAGAATATTCCACGTTTTCTGCATTTCAATAATGCTCGACTAATAATGAATTTTAATTTATTAAAAGGTTTTTTGTGTTCACAAAATGGAATTCCCCTCTAAAACTGTAAATTTATATTTTATTTATGTTCTATGAGAGTAGAAACAGTTAAAGATTATATTCACGTTCCATTATGAGGACCGATTACTTATTACCGTAAAAAGGAAACTTTACAGAAAAATTTATGATTAAAAGAATAGAAAATTGGGTTTCTCAGAGAAGCATCGACCAATCAAGTTTTGACTGTTTGAGATATTAGGCTGCCAACATGGAGATGAATAAATATTATACAGATACTGATGTAGGCATTTTTGGATTGCTCAGATTGTATCTAAAATTTTGTAGAATCCAAGATTTAAGGTAATCTACTTGATAAATGTGTGATTAATCTGATAGATTCAGACTTAATTTGAATGTAGTGAGAATACTAAAATTGATATCTTTCATAGAATCAAAGGGCATCTATGGAAGGACCGAAAAGTCTTTCATTATTACAGAAACTTCTCTCTATGCTCTTAAAATTAATTATTGACCATAAATAATCCCTCTGATTTCTCTCATGAGCAGGACAAACTTGATTATCTAGACATAATTATTTCTAACTCCTATAAAAGTACTTTAAGCATTATATTATTGTTGGAGTGCTTAGAATCTTTATCACCCCCATCTTTCGACAATATTATGTTCATTATGCTACACCGATGTAGCGATACTTTTTGTGAAATGTCATCTGGTGTAGAGTGTAGCCAAATAGTTCAGTATACAGGTTCAGTATACATCCAATAGTTCAGCATACATCCAAAATGAATTTGAAAAGAGTGAAGAGTTACACAAGTACAGAAGCGGCACCAGTCCTTCTCAGAATAAAAACGAAACTTTCGTTAGAAAGACTGGGTAGTAAGTCGCTGGATCATTGATGTTATCAGATGAATTCTGAGACAGACATCTAGATTTCGAAAATATTGAGATTATTCAATAGCATTTAAATGATATTACTGTTAAATGCTTTCTAGAATGGGTATTTTTAATATTAGTCACAAGATGGTACAAGGAAACTAGGATATGCCACGAAATAAGGAAATACATTATACTTTTATAATGCTTTTTTAAAATGAAGCATTTTATTTTTCATGAACCGTAGAATTCGGAACTACTCAAAAGAACATTGAAAAAACAAAACCACCAGGTCTTTTTAGATTTATTCAAGCAATGTTTCTCAACAAAGTTTCAGCATTTCTAACCAAAGAGAGGCAGCCCCTCACTCATCATCAGCCGCACACCTACCTACCTGAAACGAAAAATGAGTCCGAACCTATGTCGAAAATTCTTATCGTTGACCTCGAGAACGGTGCGTGGAGAAAGTAAAGAATCAACTGTTGGCAGTGAAAGTGGATGCTGTTGCGCAAAACCACCCTAAACCAGATCTGTGGGTATAAAGATCAGTGTCTCATCTGACTTTTCCCACTTGTCTAGTGCAGTGGGGCCACTTTCGATCTTCATCTTCTCTTGGACGGTAGTTCAGACGCCGGTTTCCCCTCCCTTTGGGCAGACGTGGAGAAAACGTCAGGTATGTCTTGTGGCTTTCCCTTTTAGGTTAGAGAGAAAGTAAATGATGCAGCTCCGATTCTAAGTTTCAACACTTTGTGTCTTCCTAGAAAAGTTTTTTTTTTTTTTTTTTTTTTTTTTTTCTCCGTCATACTCTCTTTGGTCCGACAAGTTATCTTCTAAAACACATCGAGTTAGTTTTCAGTCATACTATTCAGATAAACTAGCCGCTGCGCGACCAGCATGGTCGCTTTTAGTTTTATATTATCTTTTGCAAAACAACTCAACTGAAAGTAACAAATGTAAGGAATGTTACCATTACCTGTCATGATAAATATACGTTGTTAAGGGGGTTAAGGGGTAGTGGGAGCTCAGGCAAAAAATTTATAATCATTGCTAAATTCACTATAAGGCTGATTCTAAAACATTGGGATTAAAAAATGTGAATTTCCGTTACTTCTGAACAGAGTTAAAGATGAGAAACCCAACACCAATGATTTTAAAAATTGCATCACTCTCTGTAGGTACTTTTGTTCATAATTAGATATCTCTTCTTAATCATATCAAAAAATAAATTATTGGGAAAATTTCTTCTCTTAAGATCAGCGGTTGTAACAAATGTCACCACTACACACACACGGTTTTAAATTGCAGATGGCCGCTAATGTTTACATCCAATAGTTGCAGCCGTTGCCATGCGGAGTGTAGAAATATCATCTATTTTTGTGCCGCATACCTACGCGTTTTATATATATAGATTCGTGGGTTTGAGTATTTAACTCCGTTATGAGAAACTTTTTCACTCTGTAATTTGAACAGAATTTTTTTTTTCTCCGTCATACTTTCTTTGGTCCGACAAGTTATCTTTTAAAACACATCGAGTTAGTTTTCAGTCGTACTATTCAGATAAATTCGTGGGTTTGAGTATTTAACTCCGTTATGAGAAACTTTTTCACTCTGTAATTTGAACAGAATTTTTTTTTTCTCCGTCATACTCTCTTTGGTCCGACAAGTTATCTTTTAAAACACATCGAGTTAGTTTTCAGTCATATTATTCAGATAAATTCGTGGGTTTGGGTATTTAACTCCGTTATGAGAAACTTTTTCACTCTGTAATTTGAACAGAAATTTTTCTTTTGACCAAACTATCCAACTCGAAAAACTTTCAGTTCTCTTCGATAAGATTATAGGAACAATTAGATTTTAGAAAGGCACAGTCTCGACAAAACAAATATGTTTTTATCCATTTACCCCTTTCTAAGAGAAATTTAATTGCACTATTTTAAATGAAGCATTTTATATTAAGGGGACTCACTACCCTTGAATCTTTAAAACATTCGATTTTTTGAAAAAAAATATATGTTAAAGCCTGATCATTTCTGAACAAAATAAAGCAAACTGCATGAAAATATTCCGCTTAGTTCCAGAGATATTGATAGTAAAAATATTTAATTACTGATCAAGTTTATGGTAAGAAAAATGTTAAACTCATTTTTCTCAAAATGTAATTTTGCATGTAATTCCGCAACTGATATCTCAAAAACTATGAAACATAATTCCATGAAATTTTTATCACTGCATAATCATGTTATTTTATTGCGTTTGAACTAGAATTATTACAATCACTGCGCATTTTGTTATTTTTTCAGGGGTAAATTAAGGCAAAAATTTAAGGAAATTTTAAGTATATTTTGAGCAGTTTTAAAAAAATTGAAAAAATATTTTAATGTTGAATGTTTTATGTTCAATTGCATTTTGAATTATTTATTTTAAATATAAAACAGGAATTATACATTTAAGTGAAAAATTAATTTTATACTTCTGCAAGAATGCTTTAGAAACAAGGTATATCTAAAGCATTTTTAAAAAAAATTCTTTAAAATTATTTTAAGAGTTGAAAATCTTTTTATTAAAATAAATATATTATCACTTTATCATATACATGAAATTTGGAAAAATTGGGAGTAAATTGAAATAGTTACAAAGAGTCAAAAAGTATGAAAATATGCCTTATTTCCTCGACTTAAGAATCGTGAGTCCCCTTAAACGAGAAATTTTTTTAAACTTTACGGGTTACCCGGGTTAGCTTACACAGGTTAGTTTTTGGAGAGAGTAAATTTGCAATCTTGATATAAATCGGATTTTGTTATCTTTAAATAATCCATATATATAAAACGCGTAGGTATGCGGCACAAAAATCGGCGCTATTTCTACACTCCGAATGGCAACGGCTGCAACTACCAGATGTAAACATTAGCGGCCAACCGCGTGTGTGTAGTGGTTCGACGATAGCACGTAATTTGGAACAATTTAATTGCTGTATTTTACACGTGAATAATTTTGATTTATTCGCGAGATAATTTATTCTTTTGTTCAAAAGGTTTTTCTAAATGTATGTAAGAGGACAAACTTTTGACAAAATATGTTTAGACCTATCAGATCCAGTGTTTAGTCATGGACAGTTGTATGTAGGTTTATCTAGAGTGCGTTCTTTTGATTCTGTCACTGTAGTATGTCCTATTTCTGAAATAATCAACTGTGTATATCAAGAAGTTTGAGGAATATCATAGTAAAATATTAATAATTGCATTATGATATCTTAATAGTAAGTATGAGTTAATTGTCTACACTTTTTTAGTAGTGCTTGCTGAATTTTTACTTCATTTTATAAGTGAAGAAATTTTACCAACAATTTTTTATTTGGTATGATTAAGTGTAGATATCTGAATTGTGAACAATAAATAGTACATATAGAGAGTGATGCAATCCACACTATATTTTAGTATGTGCTGAATTTTTACTCCTTTTTTAGTGAAAAAATTTGTCTCTAACAATTTCTTATTTGATGTAATGATAAAGTGTAGATATCTTAATTTTGAAAAATATTACATACAGAGAGGAATGCAATTTTTAAAATCTTTGTTGTTGGGTTTCTCAGTCTTATCTTTAACTCTGTTCTGAAGTAATGCAAATTCATATTTTTTTAATCACGATGTTTTAGAATCAGCCTTATAGAGAATTTTGCAATAATTATAAATTTTTTGGCTGAGATCGCACTACCACTTAACAACGTATATTTATGATGACAGGTAATAGTAACATTCCTTATATACGTTTCTTTCAGTTGAGTTGTTTTGCAAAAGAATATATAAAACTGAAAGCGACCATGCTGGTCGCGCAGCGGCTAGTATTCTCAGACAAGTCTTTAAAATATATGTTAATTTTGACTGAGTAATCTGATTTTTAAAGCAATCTGTATTTCGTAGTAATTTTTAGAGAGAATAGAATATATGGTGTTAGGTAAATTTTTGAGTTTAAAAACTTTCCTTTCGAAAAAAATTCAGCCTACAATTTAAAAGCAAATGCTACTATTAACTAAAAAAGTTTTCTTTAAGAATTCTTTTGAATTTTGTTAGTTTCTTAGACGCCTTAAGTTATGCTGCTTAGTTTATTGATCTACATTTTAAAACTGAATGTTCTTTTTGCTGAAAGGAGACAGCATTTTAAACTCTTAACTTTTGTATTAGTTTTCAGAGAAGGTAAAGGAAAAAATTCCGACAAAAATTGGATTTCATTAGTTTTTCCTTTGTTTGAAAAATTTACTTCATCTTCAGTTTGAAAGAAGATGTTGTCTTTTTTTGATAAGCAAGTTGATTTTCAAACTTAATTTTTTGTACTAATTTTCTTGACATATTAAAAGGTGAACTCCTGACGAAAATTGTGTCTTTCCTTTTTGTACCTTCTTAAAAATATTGACTGCAACTGTAATCTTTTGAAAAAATAAATATATTCGTAAACCGAACCCTCATTTAAAAACTTTGACTTCTATGGCAAACAGAAATGAGACAGGAATACTACATGGATCCAAAAAGCGCCGAAAGTCTGAAACATTTGGGTTTTTTATATCGAAGTGTAGATTACTGAGAATGTATTTTATTTGATTTCTCTATTTGATTCGTTTATTATTGCGGCAGTCGCGAATGTAAAAATAACATTGAAGGTGTTTTTCCATCTCTGTCAATTGGACAAAGGTTTCTTAAGTCAGACAAAAGAAATTTCTCAGTCATGGAGGTCTTTTCTAAGATACGGACTTTCAATTTCAACTGTTACACATTTTAACAATTTGAAACTACAATAGCTACTCTTTTCAGAGATTGAAAGTTCTGTAACACTTTTGTGTTCACGAAGTGCATGTTTATCATTTACTAATTTTATTATTCACTAAATTAAATATACTTAAAAGATTTCAGGATTTTAAAAATGAAGCATTCTTAGGAAAGTTTTCTTTCTCCAACAGTTAAAAAAGAAATACTCGAAAATGTTTACTGTTGAAACTCCATACTTATAGTTATTTTTTAGTCATTCTATTCAGATACAGACATGGGTTTCATCATTTTATTCAGTTTTGAGAAGCATTCTCTCTGAACTTTGAAAATAAATTTTTGATTAAACAATCCAAGTTTCAAAACTTTCAACTCTCTTGAATTAGATTTTAAAATGTTGGTTGATTGGAGACCAACGATCCTGAGCGAAACACCTTGTTTTTAACAAATGCGTACATTTTTAAAATTTGAACTTTATTATAAAAAAAATTTATTTTCTGATTCAAAAAGTATTGTTTTTAATTAAACTAGAAAAGTTTTAAAGCTCTTTACTTTTCTAGATCTTTTTATCTGAGAATTAGGATGCAATCTTGAAAAGAAATTTGGTTTTAAAAGTTTTTATTTTTTTTATTTTTTTTATTTTTTTTGTCTTTTCCATCTACTTTATCTAGATTTTAAAACTGAATGCTCATTTAGTCGAAACAAGAGAGCTTTCCAAAACTCTTAACTGTTATATTTATTGTCACAGAATGTAAAAGACAAAATCCCTGCAAAAATTAGATTTCATTAGTTTTGACTGTCTTCGAAAAAATTTCTACATTTCCTGTTTAAAATTAGCTTGTTTATCCTTTATGGATAAAGAAGCTAATTTTTAAAATTTTTGCTCTAATTTTCTGGACACTAAAAGATGAACTCCTATGGAAAATCTTTGAAGCTCGTATTCTTGTATAAGATTTATCTCCAATTGTAATTTTAAAAAATAAAATTCTTTTTTCATTAAACAAGGAGAACACTTATAAATTTTTACTTTTAAGATCAATAGAAATAAATTTGAGCATTAGATAGAGTTTCATTAGGTGCCGGTCGTATTAAAATTCTTATGTTTTGTCTTGAAACTTATTTTTTCGTGAATCTGCATTTCATTTGATTTCTCTATTTATTTATTTATTGGTTACTGCGGTAGACACAAATGCAAAAACAATCTTGTAGGAGGTCTGAAATCACCGAGCATAGGGTAAGGTTTGTAAAATCATTCAACGCAGATGATTGTTTTTCAATCTAGATGATTGTTTTTAAACTAAGAATATACAGGGTTACCAAGAAATAAGTTTCCCCCTTCAGAGGGCTCTAGAATGCGTTTTATTGGTCCAAATGAGACAAAATTTGAACTACAGATAATTCAAATGACGCGCTTGACAACTATTAAAAAAGTACAAAATTCCTCCGATAGGTGGTGCCTGTACCCTTGCATCCTGAAAAAGTGACAGTATGGTGTGGTTTTACGGCTACTTCTAAGATTGGATCGTATTTTTTTAAAGAGATAACTGCAAATGGAATTCAAACTTGTTCCGTCACAGGACAACGGTACCGAGATATGCTGAGTGATTTTGTAATCCCACAACTTCAACAGTGGATGCCTTCAGGTCATCCTTTTCATGCAGGATGGCGCACCTTCTCACGTTGATCGTCGTGTAAAGAAATTGCCAAGACAGCATTTCACAGATGCACGGGTTATCAGACGTCATTTCCATACAGAATGGCCTCCTCGTTCGCCGGATTTGCGTCCTGCGACTTTTGGTTGTGCGGTTTCCTGAAGGAAAATATATTATGATCTGGCCAGCATCTGTGCCAGATCTGAAGGACAGCATTCGGCGCCATGTTCTTGATATTCTAGCAAACTCACTCCGATCAGCTGCGGAAAATATGGTTCTGCGATCAGAGATCATTGTTGAAAATGAAGGGGTACATACTGAGCAGTTTTAATGCTACTTTTTGTTATTATGTAACATTTATAAAGCATATTAAATGTTTTTATGGGAATTGCAGTGCCACCTATCGGCGGAAATTTGTACTTTTAAAAAAATAAATGTCAAGTGCATCATTTGACTTTTATTTTTTAAAAAGGATAAATGCGCTTGACATTTATTTTTTTGCGCATCATTTGACATTTATTTTTTGTAGTTAAATTTTTTTTTTCTCATTTGGACCAATAGAAAGCATTCTAGAGCCCTCTGAAGTGGGAAACTTATTTCTTACTATCCCTGTATATTTTTAACTATTACATATAATTCAACTCTTTAAAAGAGTGCAAAAATAATTTTTTTCTAACGTTTTTATGATCTCTAAAGCCATAAATAGCATTTACTGCTATTTAATAACGTATTTACGTTATCTACTAATATTTACGTATATGAAAACAAGTATATGCTATCCAGCTAATGTAAAAAGCAGTATATGCTACGCACAAAATTTTCTGCGCTTAACAAGGAAGCCAAAACAAGTTGAATAATTTCCTAAAGCAAATGTCTTTTGACATTTTTTAACATGAAATTTGTTTTGTTATTTAAAATATTTTTATTCTTTTTCTTTCTTTTTAATTTTAATTTCTAAATTTTCGAGTGGTAACGGTTTTATATTATTATAATAAGTTTATTGAAAATAAGTTCTGTAAAATTCGGAAAAGGGAGAATATTTTGAAAAACTATGTAACCAATGACTTTGAACGTTTTAAGTTTCCTAGCTGAAAAACCGTACTTCGCTACGGAGTACATTCAAATTAAATACAACGGTCAATGTACGCAATTAATGCCAAAAAATAAATAAATAAATAAATAAATAAATAAATATATATATATATATATATATTTATAATAACGACGATCAATGGTATACAATTCATGTAATAAAACAAAAAAGTTTATATTTATAAAAAAATCGTAAGGGATATTTTTATAGACAAAATAATGTAGAAGAAAATACTCAAATTAAATCTAATAGGACATACTAAAGAATATAGTACGGTTCATATAGCACAGTTTGAGAAATATATCTTTTACTGTATTTTAATATTTTTTTGGATAATGTCCAATCGTCTGCCGCATTAGCAAGGAAAAAAAAATTTTTTTTTGTCCATTTAGTTGTTATGCACGTGGCGATAAATTTATTTAAAGTACCATTAAAAGAAATCACGTGATCAGCATTTAATAAATTAAATTCTAAAAATTAATCTTTAAAAATTCACCCAATATCAGAAAATGGAGGTAAAGATTAAAAAAAGATTTCATTTTGAAGGACCTTTTTATGATCTTTCTCGTGATATAAATTTTATAACCCTCAAATTATTATTTGAAATGCAAACTTAAAAAAAGTTACAAAAACAGCTTAAAATTTTAATTTAAAAAAAATCTAAGAATGTTTCAAAAATCTTTCTTAGTGCACCCCGACACTATAAGAAGAATCGCTACGCAAAATTTCAGCCCTTTAGGTCCAACGGTTTGGTCTGTGCGTTGTATGTCTGTGAGTCAGTCAGTTACACAACTGTTTTATATATATATATATATATATATATTCAGATTTTTAAAAAAATAGAGCAATATTACAGTTTTTAGAATTTTAATGGTACTTTAAACAGGATTTTTTTTTTTAGTAATATTATGACCTTTGCTTTTCTTTATTTTGTTTCTTTTCCTTTTGAGTTTCGGCATATTTTTTTTTCATTACAATGAAACATTTTCCTCTTTTTGGCTTTCTTTCCGGTCAGCTTTATAGGACGGTTTACTCATTTTAAATTTTTTATATATATCTCACTAAATTTTTTATCAAGATATTTCACATATTTTTATGTCAATATTTCGCACAAACATAAAAATCCGTTTAATGCTTCTAAATTTTCTTTTTTGTTGAAGAATGAAGAAAAAAAATTTCTGGCAACAGTCTTTAATTTTCTTCAGTCTTAAGAATATGTATGCTTGTCCGCAAAATTGACAGAAATTTTTGGATTTTTTTTTTATTTTTCACTTATGAAAATATTGTTTAATTTTTACGAAATAAAAATTTAAATTTTTCTTTTTTTTTTCTCTGTATTAGAGAAATTTCTTTTATGTTAAGGTTTGTGGCAAAAATTACAAACCGTCTGATGCATTTTGTGTTATGCATTATCTAAGTTCAGCCACGATATTGGAAAAATATTTTTTTCTTCTTTACTCGCTACTTATTTCTCAAATGCTTTCCCAATTTTTTTTCTAAACGTGTCAAATGATAACTTGATCAGGAGTTTGTTTAGAAGGTACTTAAAAATATGCATATTTAAATAAATTGAAAGCGCCTATTGGTTCACCTATGGGGCCCTCCCATAGAAAAAGTAGCTATCAAAAACCATGGTGTTTATGGGCCAAAATTCCGCGATGTGTGCCGTATTTGAGGGAAAACAAGTAAACAGAAAACCCCAAAGAGATACGTTATTACCAATATTAGTGCTGCCATCTGTTGGTAATTGTGCGAATTTTTTTGTGCCTGGAATTAGATTAGCACCGCAGAAGGAATTTTCCTTTACGACTGGAAAGTAGAAGAAAATAATAATAATAATAAAATAAAAAAAAGGCAAATCTATCAAAACTATTGGCAAAATGGAATTTTGCTTAAGAAATCTGAAATGTTCTCGTCTTCAAAGTTGAAAACAGCTATAATTTTACCTTTCTCCTTCATTGTAATTAAATTAAAATGATACAATTTGAAATAGCTTAAATTTATTTTTTTTAAATCACAAACTAAGTACTATGCAATACGTTACTCATATGTAATATGATTATATTTTTATTATAGGATAATAATAATAATAATAATAATAATAAATAAATATATATAATAATATAATATATTGGAATCTCGATCGATCGTTTTCTGATCCATCGTTTTTCCGTATGTACCGTTCATTTTATCCAGTCCCAACGATCATATTGCTTTGTTATGTTTCCGCATCTATCGTTTTCCCGCATTTATCGTTCATTTCAATCGGTCCCTTGAAAAACGATAGATCGAGATTCCACTGTATATATATATAATAATATAATATAATTAATATATATATATATATATATAGAGAGAGAGAGAGATAGATAGATAGATAGATAAATTATACTGTAATAAAAAATTTGTATCTTATGTTCCATTATATCCTTTTGATATTTAAGTATATTGACTATCAATAAATTTTAACTGAAAAATATTCTCTGTCGATAAAATGTAAGGCTCTACACACAGTGACAGGTTCCAATCGTCACACAATCCCTTTGCTGAGTCTTGCAACATGTAGTTCAAATGCATTTTATTAATACATTTCTTACTACAGTAAAATTTAACAGAAAGCAAAAGTAGAAGCAAAATTTACTCCTTTTTTTAATTTTCTATAAATAACTCAATAACTCTCTCCCTAAGATTAGCTTTTACCGTACATCTTTCTTTAACGAGTAACACGTAATGGAAATATAATTGTATCGTGTCTTAGAAAACATTTGAAATATTTATATAGTTATTCAATTTATTTCTTTTATTTTTTTAACACACTGTTGAAAAGGAAACGTGTTTTGAATTTCGAGTATAGGTAAAATTTATTTAAGAACATCAAAGAACCGCTGGGACTTCTTAGGAGTCGATAAGATGGAACATTTTGCCCATAGGAATGTCTCTTTGAAATATATATCAACCTTATTATGTATTTCATAAAGAATTCATCTACCATCTCTCTTAGTTTATGCGTCTGCCTTCAGAATTAAATACATACAAAAACACTTAAAATATTTTATTTTTGTCCCACTTAACATTTTGATTTTCTGATAAAATGTTGATGAAATTTACTTTTGAAAACTATCAAAATCCTTCCTGATTGAGTTTAAAAATCTTTACAATAAAATTTCTTCACCGTAAACTTCAAATAAAAAATTAAGGAATAAGAAAACAAGGAATTGAAATTTTCAGCACATGCATTTAAATTTTATTTTATCCACATCTTTTATTTCTTTCTGTAGTCACACAATGCAAGAAATATTTTTTTATTAATATATCCCATTTGTATCTACGAGTATTGCGAATCATTCTGTTTCTCAGTGACCCTACTTTTCGGATCATATTGTGCACGTTTTTACATAAGAAGATCTAATTAAAACTGAGGTGCGTCTTATGCCCCGGAGGTAACATTAAAATAAATTGAATATATATATATATATATATATGAAACGATAACTTTCATAATCATTAAAGGAAACACCTATTCAAAGTTCTTTTATATTATCGCAATATGAAAATTCCCCTCATCTTGAATTCGACCTTGGATTAACCCAAAGTCACCTATTAGTTTTTCCCCTAAGCCACGTGCGGATAGCCTTATATAACGCTTATATAACGAGACGTGTTCTAGAAGCCTGGCGAGATCATCAACCGATATGACGTGCTAAAGTCAGGTGTCCTAAATTGACCAATTAGGAGTCCAATGCACCCGTACTCCGGGCGTGAATCTAGGTCTTTCGCGGCCCTTCTGTGTCTGATCTCGGTCCTGGGAGCATGCAGCAAGTTGCGCTGCTTGGTTTTGGCCATTATGTGTTGCTCCGGCAGGCTCCGGACTGTTCTGAATGTGGTATCCTGTTAAAATATGTCCAAATGTGAACTTCTGAAATAATTGTACAGCCAGCCGCGAAATTGCTTCTGAAATAAAAACTGTGTAACTAGTTATGTGGAGGATTGTATCTCTCGCCTGGACTTTGCTTTAGTTTGACTTCTCAGTTCGCATGGCTCCGGTTCGACCACACCCATTGCCTAAACCTCTCGACGACGACATTACTCCAAGACTCTACGACTTTTTATATTTTAGACTCTGAAGTTCATCGACACCAAAATCATTACATATATATATATATATATATATATATATACATATATATATATATATATATATACATATATACATATATATATATACATATATACATATATATATATATATATATATATATATATATATATATATATATACATATATATATATATATATATATATATATATATATATATAATATATATATGTATATATATATACATACATATATATATATATATATATACATATATATATATATATATATATATATAAATATATATATATATATATATATATACATATATATATATATATAATATATATATATATACATATATATATATATATATATATATATATATATATATATATATATATATATACATATATATATATATATATATATATATATATATTAAAGTAAATTAAATAAGGTACAATATTATTAGAGATACAATATATTTCAGAAAATGGTCGATATTGGGTTGGCTAGGCTTACCGGAGAAATTATTTACCTCCGAAACCAGCTACCAATCAAGCTAAATTCTGAATTCTCCCTATTTCAAATTATTTCTGTAAATACAATAGATGCATGGTATAATAGTCGATTGATATTTCTAAAGACATGTCGAATGATATTTGTAATAACGAATTAATAACTGCGATATATTTGTTAGTATTTATTTAAAAAAATTATCTATAAAATGTATTAATTATACCAAAGGAGCATTATCTATGTAAAGGAAATAAACCGAGTGGTCCCCTGGGGTTTAAATTTCCACTATATGATATCACTCTTTTGATAAAATTACAATGACTGGAACTACGCAACACGTTACTCGTTAGGGCACAAAGAATTTAAGCTGATTTCGATAACGCAGTGAAAAGGTGGTCTATTTTGGGATAATTACAATTTATATTTGACAAGTACTTAAATCAGCTTACAGAAGAACCTTAATTTATTTAAATGAAGTATACAGAGTCGCCCTTTATAGGGTTTACCTCGCACTATGTGTATATCACACCTCTCAGTATTAACACTATAATTGAAATTGGATAGCGCATAATTCGTTAGGGAATCCAATTTAGGCTGGTTTCATGACTGCATTGAAATGATGGTTTATTTTAAAGTAACTTAGGTTCATATTTCGGAGCAACTTTTAATTATTTATATTAATGAGGGTCCTTGTTAATTAGAAATACGAAGATCCACTATCTGCTTGATTCACTATCTGCTATGTGCTATCATTATAAGGATTTTAAAGAGACCGCTCGTAACTCGTTAGAGTAACCATAAGATATGTCTTAATTAACATAAGCTGATTTCGACAGAGTACTGAAATCAGAGCTTATTTTGAGATAGTATCCTTGGATGTTTCATTACATCTATTCATATTAAGATCCTCAGCAATCCTCTTGAAGCGTATATATATATATATATATATATATATATATATATATATATATATATATATATATATATATATATGTAATGTACTGGACAACCCAAGGAAAGACTGGGCGTCCAGCACATCACTGGGAATGAAGAGTAGTCGTGGCTCGAAAAAACGACGCGGCAAGTTACGGCATTAAATTTTATTAGACGGCGAATACGTCTTTCCAAGACCGCTACAAAATCAAAAAAAACGTTACATGTACCCTTCATGTGGTTTATATAAACTTTGTCATGTGATCATCATCGCGATTAGGGATTTGCTGTTGTCGATAAGTCACATGTGGTTTTATATAATCTGCGCAGAGCTTATCTAAAATATTGGGGACGCCGCGCCTATTTGAAAAGGAAGCCATTTAATATTTTCTCTCGAGGTTATTAGAGTTTAGAATCAAAAGCGAAATTTAGCTCGTACGCCCAAGGGAATTTAGAATAATGTTAGATTTTAAAATGGTATGGGGTTTTTTATGTTATAGAATATCCCCCCCGTCCGAGAAGAGGCTGACCAACAATGCCTGCATTGGAGGACAGACTCACCCGACCATGTGAGGAAAATGGGCGTCGACCACAAATTTGGAAAAGTTTGAAAGGGAACATATGTTTTAAGTTAATTTAGTATGATGATCACATGGCAAGACATGGCACATTTCAAATTTGAATACACAAAAATACACTAATGCTTTACTAATTTATGAACACAATAAAAACAAAAAAATTATAGTAATTAATGATCAACTATAGAAAATTGTAAATTATGTAAATTTCTTATATTGTTGCTGTGAAAAAAAAAATTAAATTTTTAAAATGCACCTATCATCAACTGAAAACAATGTTGAGCAGGGCTGCAGTCCCCACACAACAAAATCTCAAAAAAAATTCAATTAAATTTAATTAAAAAAAAAATTATCAAATTTTCACTCTACATCAGTTTTAATTTTGAGTCGACTCACACAAATAATAGAATATAACAATGAAAATATCAAAATCAACAAACAAACATGTTAAGTAAATGGAATTGAACATGACAATAATAATTTGAAGTTATTGTACTTTCCTCCTCAACTCTCACAACATTGGGGTGAGTCCAAAAAAGTTTGTAAGGTACACATGGTAGCTTATAGTTCACGTTCCTTGTAATGTTATCTACAGTATGTTGCTTGAGAAAAGTACAAAAAAAAAATCACAGTTCGGTAGGTTCTGTGTCCTATCATCTCGCAAGTGCAGAATACACAAAAAAGATCACAATGAATTGGCTTAAATAGAAAAAAAAAGTCCTTTGTATTTGGGTAACAAAAAAATCAGTCTTTTTAGTGCTGTGTTATTTCTGCTTCACAAACGTAGAATGCATAAAACATAACATTATTTTGGTTTGTTTACATATAAAGAAAATTAGTTCTTTAGTTACATAATAAAAATCACAGTTTATAATAAAAATCACACTTTCAATACAAATCACAAGTTTTAATAAAATCACACTTCAAAAATATCAATTGTATATAAAAATTACAAAACATATCACTCATTATCTAGTTTTCGTATCTTTATTTATCTCATTATTTTTTCTTAATATCCATTATCTCCTTTATTTCAATATTACTTATTATCAAGGAAAAAAAAATCTCTTTTCAATATCATTTATATTTCTTATTATTCTTATTTCATCATTTCTTATATTCATTTGTTATTCCTACAATTTTTTATTCATTCCAAAATGCTATCCAATATTCTTTAGTTATACTTATTCATATTTATTCTAACTTTATTTATTCTCAATACTTTTCATTTTATTTTCAAATTATCTATTTACTATTCATTTGTGCACACTTATTTTAATCCTACGTGGATATCCAATTTTTTGTGTTGAAGGTACCTTTTTGTATGTGTGTTACCCAAACTCTTAGTTTCAAAATTTTTTAATTCTACCTCTAAGCAGTGAGGGTTGTGTTTATGTTTGTGTAACAAGTGGGTTTTCTTTCTCCATATTGTTCTCTGACTAATAAGGAGGAAGAGTCTTTTAGCCGTACAGTGGACTAACCGTTAATCCCCGACAGAATATGACTGCGTTGGAAAACAGCATCTTGTATAGTACACAGATGGAGAAAAAGGAAAAGGTGCAGTTGTCATACCTGTGGGAGTATAATATATAGAAATGGGAGGACAAAAGGAGTGGCCATCCCAGCCCTGTTTTAGTCATTACTCAAGCAAATAGTCTTCAGCACGTTAAGTGACTGAGTTGTTGAATTAAAAACAAATAGTAAAAAAATTAAAAAAGATCTTAAACAGTTGGGACGACATCCAACGCGCTTGTAGTGTTGGGTGATAGGAAAGTGTATTCAAGAAATAGGAAATTTACTGAAAGGTTAAAGAAGTAGAGTTGTCATAGTCGGTGTTTAAATTGAGATCCAAAAAAAATTCACATATAATAGTATTCTTAAGAAGAAAGTTTAAGTTAGACAGTTTTTTTTTTTTTTTTTTTTTTTTTTTTTTTATATATCTTTAGTAGGACAACACATAATTAATTATATCAATTTAAAAAAATATATATATAATGATGTTAAGCATCACCTAGAAAAGAAAGAAAAATGGATCTAATGTTTGTCATTATTCGTGGTGTAGTTTTAAGTTCTCTGGTGCATTATAATATCTTAATCTGCAAGCATGGACAATTTCAGAATCTCGTTTAGTGTGAAAGTTTGGTCTATCAATTTCGTAATTAACTTTTGACATTTGTTTTAGAATAGTGTAAGGTCCAGAATAGGGTGAGCTTAATTTTCTAGTATTAGGGTAGTGAAATTCTTCGAATAACACTAAATCTCCAACATTAAATTTAGATTCTACAAAACGTGCATCATATTTTACTTTATTCCTATTATGGTAATTAATTGTCCTTTCTTTAGCTAGTTTTCTCGCCTCATCTACCTGAGGATAAAAATCTTGTTTTTTAACATGAGGTTCATAAGGTAATATTCCAAAAAGTAGGTAAGCTGGGGTCATTTGGGTGACTGAATGAGGCGTATGATTGTATTCATTAATTACTTCATTTAATAGGGTTGTCCAAGGAATTTTGCTTGTTGAGTTATGTACTTTGCACCTTAATCTAGTAATTATTGTTTGATTTACCCTCTCTACCTTTCCGTTCGTTTGTGGATGATGACTCGAGGTAAGTAATTGTTGCACATTGTTATGCTCTAAAAATCTTCTAAACTTTGAACATGTAAAAGCTGCATTTCTGTCGGTTAGCAATTTTTTTGGTGTTTGAATTTGGAATATTTGTTTTAAGCAATTCGTATAAGTTTCAGTAGTTACGCTTTTTGATGGAAAAGCCCAAATATAACGCGTTGCATGGTCAATTATCAAATGTAAATATTTCTTTGTGGAATTATAGTAATTAAATCCGCCTACTGTGTCTAAACTTAAGCACTCAAAGGGTTGGTCTGTCGGAGGTACTTCTTGCAGCAATCCAAACCTTTTCTGTCTTTTCTTTTTGTTTAATTGACAAGTATGGCAATGTTTAACATAATTACTAATGTCCTCATTGATTTTGGGCCAATAATATTGGGGTGTGAGTAATTGCATTGTTTTATTTATTCCAGGGTGTCCATAATCCTCGTGGGCTCTTTTTAAAATTTCTAACCTCAATGAAAATGGTACTACAATTTTTAAAAATCCTTTCTTTCTCATGTAGATTACATCATTTAGTTTTTTATATTTAAGTCCTTGTACATTGTCTTTATTTTGAAATTCTACAATTTTTCTTAGTTCAATTAAATGGTTTATTTGGGTTTTAGGTTCTAGAATAGGGTTCCTTGAAAGCATGTCAGCTTCAATATTTGCAGTTCCCTTCTGGTATTTAATTTCATAGTCGAACATACTAAGTTTTAATGACCAGCGAAAGAGTCGACCTCGAAGATTTTTCACATTTTTAAGCCAAACTAAGGCAGCATGGTCTGTGTGAATTGTGAACTTTTTCCCGTGGAGATAATGATAATACCTGTCTAAACTGTCCACAATTGCCAAACACTCAAGTTCAGTAATAGAATAATTTGCCTCATAGTCCTTTAATACACGAGAGTGATATGCTATGGGATGCAACACCCCATCTTCACCTGGCTGCTTTAAAACAGCTCCAACCTGATGTTTACTAGCATCCACAAATAAATGACAGTCTTTGTTTACATCATACAATTGCAATATTGGTTTACAAATCAATAAATTCTTAAGATCCTCAAAAGCTTCTTGGCACTTGTCTGACCATCCCCATTTTACCCCCTTTTTTAATAATGTATTTAATGGCTGTCTTACTTTTGCATATTTTGGAATAAACTTATTATACACATTTATTGTGCCCAAGAATCTTTGGAGTTCTTTTACATTAGTTGGTGGTTTCAAACACTTTATCTTTTCAATGTTAATGTTGTCTGGGGCAATTTTCCCATTTGTTACATTATATCCAAGAAAATTAATTTGTTGTTGCAGAAAAGTACATTTAGTTAATTTTAACTTGATATTCTCTTTTTTGAAAATGTTAAATAGTATCTCTAAATGTTCAAGGTGTTGTTCTTTGGAGTCTGAAAAAATTATAATATCATCGAAATAGTGGCATGCAAAGTTAACTTTATATTTATCTAAAATTCTCCTGATAGTCCTATTGAATATTGCAGGGGCGTTCTTTAAACCAAATGGGAGTCTTAGCCATTCGTATAAGCCAAAAGTAGTGGCAAATGCCAATTTCTCAGTATCTTTTGGGTGGACGGGTACATGCCAATACCCTGAGGTAAGGTCTAAAGTTGAAAAGTAATTAGCTCTGCTTAATTTATCTAGAATATCATCAATTCTGGGTAAGGGTTCTGCATCTGTCTTAGTAATTAAATTTAGTTTTCTGAAATCAATACAAAGTCTAGTTTTTCCCTCATTTCGCTTTCTTGCCAAAGTCACAGGACTTGAGTATGAACTATGTGATTCTTTTATGATTCCTGCTTCTAACAAATTTTTAATTTGGGTCCTGATCTCTTTTTCCTCAGTTGGCGAAGTCCTGTATGCTCTTAGACTCACTGGTAAATCAGAATTTAGGATTATTCTTTGGGGTTCCATCCTTATTTTGCCTATGTCATATTTGTTAGTTGAAAACAGTCTATTATGTTTGTGCAATAAATTCTTTAATTCCTTATCAACATCTAAATTTTTGATTTGATCATTAATGTCAACATTTTCATAATTTGGATTACTTTCTGCTTTGATTTCACTAGAGCTTTCATTAAAATTGTCATTTACATCATAATCAATACAGAAAATATCATTTTCTTTCTGCGAATTTTCTTCATAAGGGTTAAACATATCAGAAACTTCATTTTCATGACCATTACTATTATTATCCACATGCTTATTATCACATTTATTTTGTAGGTGTAATGAAATTTTACTTATATCACAAATATTAACCATTTTCAAAGCAATTCTATTTTGATACACACACAATTGGTTACAATCAATTACTAATTTAAACTCTTTACACTCAGGAAGTCCCAGAATAAGATAAGGCAAGTCATTGTCCAAAACATATGCAGAAATGTTTCTAATTATTTTCCCTATTCTCAAAGTTAATACACATTTAGTTGTAATTAAGATTTCACCCTCAGCTTGCCTGACCTTAATTGGAGAGCTTGAATAGCATTTCAGTTGACATTGCTTGACCAGTTTTTGTGACATCAGACTAATAGTCGAAGCAGTGTCAATCACACAATTTAAAAAATTCTGTTTCTCATTTTCATATAGTCTTTTTGTTTTGTCAACCCTATTATTTCTGATAATGTTTCCCCTCAATGACAGTAATTGTCATCCTGGCGCCTGATCTCTTTCAAATTCAGGTTCCTCATAATGATGTTTATTGTCTGACACCGACATCTTATCAAATCTCTCATTAATAGAGCAAGTTTGTTCCCAATGATAAGCATTACTTATGCCAAAGTTAGAACATTTTCGACAGGGTCTAGATGGTAAGTCTGCATATTGTTGGTGGTGATTAATTTGGTTATTGGGATTGGGTGCAAAATTTCTATTCAACCTTTGATCTCTGGGTTGCCATTGTCTGAATTGCTGCTGCTGACTATAATTAGGTCTAAACTGAGTTTGTTGATTATTATTAGGTCTAAATTGAGGCTGGAAAGAGTAATTTTGTCTAAATTGGTGAGGTGGGCTATAATTCATCTTAACTTGAGGCTGGTTGTGATAATTCTGTCGTAATTGGTTCCTATTTTCAAATCTAGTTTAAAAAAGTTATCCCGATCCCCTTGATTAGTTTTGTTTTCTTCATTATTTATTTTGTTTAGCTTATTAGCCAACACTATCCATTCTGTTGTGGTTTGAGGAGGATTTGCAGCTATGGTCATTCTCATTTGAGCATTTAGGCCTTGTGTTAGGCCTTCTAGTATTAATTTCTGTGATAACCCCAATCTCTTTCCTACATCAATTTTTTTATGAAAATATTTAGTTAAGTCATCATTATATTCAAATTTCAAATTGGAAAATTCAGAGAATTCCACGCTATCTGCCTCAAAGAATAATTCTTGCAAAGTGTCTTTTAATTCTGTCCAATCTTGAATGTCTAAACAATTGTTTACAAAAACGGTTAGAGCCTTCCCCTTGAGAAATTTTGAAATATATCTTAGTTTATGTTCATCTGAAACATTTGCTTGGCAAAATTTCTGCTCAATATAGGCAAGCCATTTTTGTAATTTCATTCCCCCCTCTGGGTCAAAAGGAATAAAATCCCTGAATTCCCTCTCTACATTTTCAAGTTGAAAATGGTCCTTGCATTCTGTCTCAATTTTATCTTCCCCCTGAAATTCTGTCTTTATAGATTTATCTTCCATCTTATAAGTTTAACACAATATCACAATTATATTTCAATTTAAAACAAGAATATAATATCATATAATCATAGTTTACTACACAACTTTAAAAAGTTTATGATGGTAGACATACAACCTGGTCATGTGATGCTTGTCTTGTTACTGTAAAATTCTCGGTTGCACAAATTTTTTTATTTTTATTTATTCACGGTACAGCGCTAGGGCTTGCATACCGGCTAAATTAAATTCACACACAAGAACATCGATGATTTTTTAAATGGTGGGGATTATTTCCTGACGACAATCGTGAAGAATTTATCACACGGAGCACTGGAGAACACAAATCGTAAGTATACACATTCCGGCACAAAATTTACCGAAATGGAGCCGTTCACGCTGGCCTCCGATCGAAGGTCGCAGATGGAGCTGATTCACCATCGTAAGGCAGAAATGCGCACTCATGCACCCAGCTAAGCGCAAAATTCACACGCGGTGACGCTGAAACGAAAACGCCGAAATGCCTTGGAAAATCCAGTGGGATGGTCGCAGCAGGTGAGAATGCTGCCGTCTCTATGTAATGTACTGGACAACCCAAGGAAAGACTGGGCGTCCAGCACATCACTGGGAATGGAGAGTAGTCGTGGCTCGAAAAAACGACGCGGCAAGTTACGGCATTAAATTTTATTAGACGGCGAATACGTCTTTCCAAGACCGCTACAAAATCAAAAAAAAACGTTACATGTACCCTTCATGTGGTTTATATAAACTTTGTCATGTGATCATCATCGCGATTAGGGATTTGCTGTTGTCGATAAGTCACATGTGGTTTTATATAATCTGCGCAGAGCTTATCTAAAATATTGGGGACGCCGCGCCTATTTGAAAAGGAAGCCATTTAATATTTTCTCTCGAGGTTATTAGAGTTTAGAATCAAAAGCGAAATTTAGCTCGTACGCCCAAGGGAATTTAGAATAATGTTAGATTTTAAAATGGTATGGGGTTTTTTATGTTATATATATATATATATATATATATATATATATATATATATATATATATATATATATATACTAGGGGCTTTGCCCCCAGGCTCGCTACGCTCGCTCCTCTGTTAAGGTCAAGGTCAAGGTCAAGGTATATTGAGTTTGTTGGAGAGCCATGGTCTTACGACTTCACCTCCAGTAGCAAGATATGTACATCAGAAAATATGTGCTCAGCAGTAAAATAAAAATATAAAAATTAAGCCCTCTTCAGATAAGTAAAATAAAAAATATAATAAGAATTAAAAGAATAAAATTCAAATATTTAGAAAAATGAGTGTCCACCGGGATCTATCGCACACGAGCAGCGCGCTCAAGCACAGCGCCAATCATGGCACACATGTTGAAGGAATAAGTTGCTAATAGCGAGATACATAGCGGTGATTCTCGGGCAATGCAACAGCTCTCATCCATTTACTGTTGAAGGGGAATCACTGCAAAGAGGAATCACTGTTTCAGCTTTAAAATTCAATTAAAAATCGAAAAATTAAGATATAGACTTCAAATGAGGTTTATATGAATAAGAAAGCTTTCAGCTTCCAGATGATGTAAATATTTTCTTTGTAAGATAAAAACTCGAGGAGCATCGATATTATATCCACTTTGGGGACAATATTTCTCGAAAAAGTGGGTTTAATATTTTTATGAAAATATTAGTCTGTTTTAAATTATTTTTAAACAAATGAGGTCTTGTTTGAAGGAGAAATGTCTGTAGTCTTAGATTGGAAAAAAAAAAATTCTACGATCCTTTTTTGGCGAGTTATCGTAATCTCAACATGAAAAAGTCAATATTTTCCCACAAAACATAAAATAAAAAAAAACTTAAAGTCAGACGAATATGAGACATGTCTTACTTTCTACCCCACATTATTCTGCATCTATTGGTATTGGTCTCAACCCCATACCCCCAGCGGTTTCGGAGGAGATAGCGTGACGAGCTTTTGACAGCGGCGGCGGAGGCGGCGCCAGTTACTTTTTTTTTAGAATATATATATACATATGTCTAAAGTCGAACCCCGTTATAACGAACTTCAAGGGACCAAAGGTTTTGTTCGCTATATCCGAATCGTTAAGAAAAATGTTAGAGTTCATAAAATTATAACTCATTAGTTGCAATGTGTATTCAATAATGATGTATTAAAAATGATAAACCTATAAAAATGATCATTAATGAATTAAATCGACTAAAATCGATTACATTAAACTGACACAATACTAATTAAATAACGTACAGTAGGAAAACCTGCAGGACCAAAATTTGAATTCGTTATATACCGGGATCGCTATAACGGGGTTCTACTGTATATATATATATATATATATATAAACAAATATGTATATATATATATATATATATATATATATATATATATATATATATATATATATATATATATATATATATATATATATATACACACACACACATAAAGTATGTCCCCAAAATAATGGCTGGTTTTTAAATGATTATAGCTTTGGAACAAAGCATTGTAGAGAAATGAAATATGCGTTAAATTGAAGAGAAAATCTCCAAGTTTCTTACCTGTTCATCAGATTTCGATGTGTGCTCTCTTAGCTGAAGGCAATATTCAGTCTCTTCCTATTCATGGCAGATAATATCCGGCGTTATAAACGAAACAGCTTCAGTGATCCTTTCTTTTAAATGGTCCAGATCTCGGACATGAATGGAATACACTTATGCTTTTACATAACCTCAAAAATCGGAATCCATAGAAGTAAGGTTTGGAGACCGTGGGGGCCAGACAATCCATCCTTCTCATTCGACCCACAGAAGAGGAAATGTTTCGTTTAGAAATTCCCGTACAATTGTTGCAAAATGGGGAGGAGCTCCGTCTAACTGGAAAAAAAAGAATTCTCCGGAATTTTCCGGCGCTAGTCTCGGAGTCTGTTGGAGTCTGCACATAAGCTTTCGCACATATAAATTTGAAGAATTATCTTTCATTTAGCCATGACTCGTGTCTGCAACATGATTTATTGCATAGCTATAGCTATTTGAACCCTACCATTATTTTTGGGACACACTGTGTGTGTGTATATATATATATATATATATATATATATATAAATATAAATTTGAATACACAGGGTGGTCATAAAAAAACTTTGCCGATATATGGACCTCTAGCGGTTGTTCCGTTCAACGATTGAGATGAGATTTCAGACAGTTATTCAGAGGTATGAGCTCGGGATTTTGTGAACGGAAACAACGTGGCACTCACGGTTACGGTTATAAGCACAGAAACTCGAAATTTTCGAATGGCAACGCCCACTTTTTCCCGTCGCAAAATGCGCAGCACATTCGAAAACCCTAAATAGCGATGAAACGGTACGTGTATCACAAAAAACGGACGCTTAATGCACGCACCGAAAACAGCTCAGCGAATGGTCAACAAAAACACGATGATAGAACCCTTGTGGAAAATGTGTAGTCCAAATAAAAGTTTTCTTTTGTCCGATTTGTGTTGTCATCAGTGATTGGTGTCTTGCCTCTGTCATATGCAAATTTCCTCCGTGCTCCCCGATCGTGTTTTTGTCGGCCGTTCGCAGAGCTTTTTTTGTGCGTGCATAACGCGTCCGTTTTCTGTGATACACATACCGTTCCAACGCTATTTAGGGTTTTCGCATGCGCCGAGCATTTTGCGACGGGAAAAAATGGGCGTTGCCATTCGAAAATTTCGAGTTTCTGTACCTATAACCGTAACCGTAAGTGCTACTTTTTTTTCTGTTCACAAAATCCCGAGCTCAAACCTCTGAATAACTATATCTGAAATCTCATCTCGATCGGTTGAAAGATATGGCCTCTAGAGGTCCATATATCGGCAAAGTTTTTTTATGACCATCCTATATTTATATATATATATATATATATATATATATATATATATATATATATACATATATATATTATATACATACTGTTGAGTATATTTATATATAACACATTATTATGGAAGATGAGCATAAATCAGAGAAATCTAATGCGAGTTCGATGATGTCATAATAAATGTATTCCACCAGGTTATAATTCGTTGCGAATGTGACGTAAGTAGATAATTCTCTCTCCGTTAATTCTAGGCTGCGTGCTTCAGAATCTTGACCGGTATTTGGTTGTAAAGTTAACTTGAATTTCGAATAAAATTTGCGCACAGTATTTGAATTCAAATTTAAAATGATACTAAGGATTTTGCATGTATTTCCATCTTTAAAATATCATTTTATTTGACAGTCACGTAATGAAAAAAATTAGCTTTCGACGTTTGCGATTAAAAATTTATATAATTTTTATTTCGGCTCCCATTTTATTTCTAATTATCTATTTCTCAAGTAAAAATGAAATCGATGCCTGAACGCTATTAAACGGAATTTTTGCTTAAAAATTATAAAAATTTCTTTTAAAACCTAATCTTATTAGTGCACAACTGTCTCAAAATAGGTCTCAAATATTGTAAGAAACATTGGTAGAAATAATAATTTTGCAGTTTTCGATTTGTCCCCCGAAAATGAGTACCATTAAAAAATATATTATTATTTTTGTGCTGCTCTTTATTTTGAAAAAAAAGCTCCTTTTCAAAATATGAAAATTCTCATTCATTCAAAGTTCTTATTTATAGAAAATACCCTTAAATTAATAAATTTTTTTCAATCTGAGCTATCATTTCAAGATGTATTTTTCTTCATAATTGTCTGTTACAAATTCGATTCTAAAGTTTATGCTTTTGTTAGCATATGGTTGTAAAATTTATGTTGGAAATTTATGCAACAGGCATCGCAGTTTTCTGTGATAAAAATTTTATTCTTGTAAAATTCGCAGCGAGTGAAAAAAGAGATCTTCATGGAATCAGATTTACAAGATTCCTTTGACCCCCTCGTAGAATAATTTAAAATGTTGAAATAATTCATTAGTATTAAATATTTTATTCTAATTTATTTATTTACCATGGCAGGCCTTTAATTTATTCTAAATTTCTGTTTCAGTGCAATAAATTCACTGTTACAAATATAAAATTGAGAACGAATTGATGCCATGTTTAGTATGTAAACGCGCTTCACACTCTCAAAATTTTTTCTAATAAAAATATCTCTTAATGAAAGGAGTCACGGAGCCGTAGGTTTCATTGCTGTTTGGAAAGGGGATGCGGCTCAGTGGTTAGTAAACAATACACTATGAACGTATCATTGAAGAGATATTAAAACAGTCAAAAGCTAAAATCCCTCATAGAGAAAATTAAAATTAAAAATAAACGTGTTAACTTCTTCTCTCCTCCTTCCCCTCCTATAAAAACAAAAACAAAACTTGAGTTGATATCTTTAAACGATGATATTGTGTTTTAAAATTGAGAATTGAACTAGACATTCTATATATATACATAACTAGCTGAATACCCGTGCTTCGCTACGGAGTACATTCAAATTAAATACAACGGACAATGTACGTAATGAATGCCAAAAACATATTTATAACAAATACGACGGTCGATGTATGCAATCAATGCCAAAATTAAACAAAAAAAAATATATTTATAAAAACATCGTAACGGATATTTTTATAGCCAAAATAATGCTGAAGAAAATATTCAAATTAAATACAACGGTCAATGTATGAAATTAATTTGTATGTTTAATATCCATAAAACATACTAATTTGAATTAAATTCTTAAAAACACTTCCATCTCAGTTAGTCAAGTGGTTAAATTTTATCTTTTACCGTATTTTAATATTTTTTTTGTCAATTTATTTCGTTCTTATGCACGTGACGAAAAATTAATCTAAAGTATCACAAAAAGAAAAGAAACCACGTGATCAGCATTTAATAAATTAAATTCTAAAAATTAATCTTTAAAAATTTTCCAAAAATCAGGAAAAGAAGGTAAAGATTCGAAAAAGATTTCATTTTAAAGGAATTTTTATGATTTAAATTTTATAACCCCAGATTATTATTATAAATGCAAACTTTAAAGAATGTTACAAAAAGAGCTTAAAAATTTAATTTAAAAAAATTAAAGAAGAATTTTTCAAAAATCTTTCTTAGTGCACCCTTACACTATAAGAAGAATCGCCATTCAAAATTTCATTCCTTTAGGTCCAGCGGTTTGGTCTGTGCGTTATCTGTCAGTCAGTTATGGAACTGTTTTATATATGTCACACAGAGTGACAATATAAGAGCACGCACTGGTCTGGTATGAGGTGTGTTTAGAAATCAGCAAGACTTCAGTTAAAATAATTACGTTTATTTTAAACTTCAATAAACATTTAAAAATATTAAAAGCAATAACTTAAAACATTTGTATAATCAAAACAATCTCACACAGAGACTTCTAACATACGCGTCTCACTAGCTCGTGAGTTCAACTGTGTCTGCTGCAAGCGGCCCCATTGCTCTAACTCGAGCAGTATTTATACAAGCCAGTAACATAACATTGACATATTTGCATAAAATATACTGGAAAGGAAAAATAACAAACCATGGGGAAAATAAACGAAAAACAACATTTCTCATATGTATGACGTCAAAGTTGCTGTGACGCCATTACTTGCTAGATAATAAGTGCTACATCAGTCTAAAACGATAGCATGAATGTCGGAAAGTAATACAAGTAAATGATCTAATAAACTGAAGTTTAGATAGCCCTTTTAAGGTTCATTTTCCTACCAATATATATAGACAAAGATTCTGCATATCAGGCTAAAGTGTCTCCATTTTCGTTTCATATTTATACAAATGCTTGTATTAAATCTTATTGAAACCAAATTTATTCGTTTTTCAGGTGTGAACCGTGATTCCTACTTAATGCATCAGAAAACTAAAAAGAATTTGTGAATCAATACAATTTGCCCGAAATGAGTCCATTTCACAGGGGAAAAGCCGCTCTAAAATGTGGACCTCGAAAGCGGCTCCGGGAACTCTCTGAAAATATGGAACAAGGCGGCCAAAGGGAAGGAGATGTGGGGCAAAATTTGACACTTCAGAACCCACCAAAGAAGTTTCAGTTTGTCGGAAAAAAATATTACATCTGCGCACTTTCCGAGGCAGAGTTTTTTACGATTTCTTTCACATATGGCTCAAGATTAGAGGATCCTGACTTTGACGCCGATACGCAGTATCAAGTTATACGGATCAAAAATGATTGTGTTAGATCACGACGCGAAGATTTGGCCTCCAACTGGTCTGAAATTCAGCGTGGTATGAAGGAAGCCACGATGATAATTTTATCTTTTTCCTTCCGTGACAATGAATTTATGAAGTGCGTCAACACCTGCGGTAATTTGGAGTCTCCAAACGGTTCAACGCCTTTGAAATCGGGAGATATTTTGTGCGATATTCGGAACCCCAAAGCTCAGGTTTTGTTATTTGAAATCTCAAAAACTGATTTTATAGAGTTTTTAGGTGATATTGATTATGCGTATCAGAATCCTTCCGGAATCGTCAATTCCACTTCAACGACTTTGGATGCAAGTGCTTTTTGTCCTGCCGAAGAATATGATCTCTTCCATGACCCAGAAAATCAATGCGCTCTTAATATTATTACATCGGTCCTTTCAATGGAAATGCCATTGAGGCAAAATGAGGCAGAAAGTGGAAATGAACCTACACAAAATCAATGTGAAATGAGACATTTCGAGGATGAAAATGCTGTCGACATGCGTGTGTTTGCCAGTGAAAACGAAGTTGACATGTGTCTACATGGTGAGGAAAATGAAGGTGAAACTGCAAGAAATTCTGGGTTTCTCAATGAAATTCTAGAGTTTGTAGAGTGCGAAAATTATGCTAGAGGCCAAGAAAATGAGATCTCTATAGAAAGTGATGTGGACTCCCTTACTTCGGAGATATATGTTTCCGACATTGCAATTCAGGTAGACCCAGAGGACTTGTCTAGGAACGCTGTCAGTGCAACGACTTTTTTAGTTGATCGTGATAAGAGAAATTCCACATGGGAAAAGGTAGCACCTGCAGTTTATAGATGGTTACACAAGATTTGTCGCCGTTTTTTTGACACCAATGGCAAAATTCGCGATGAATGTTATTACATGGCAATTGGAGCTCTTAAATGCTTCGAGCTATCCATTTTGAAGAAACGTACGTTAGAAGAAGTAGCCATTCGTATTAGTGATTTGAAAGATTTAGAAACTAAAGGGCCAAGGGAACTTTTTTCCAAATGGTTATGTGAAGTGTCCGATGCTTGTCTTTCACTGGATGGGGGAATGTACGCAAGATATACCGATAATTTTGTGCAGGCCTTTGAAGGTTATTATCCTTTTCCATATGACGAGATAAATATCGGATATTACATACAATATCTACGAACGAAAGAGCAAGTTTCAAGCGTATCAGGATCTTTCAGTGGTGAACATTTCCCGAATAGTACAAACCTATTAACAACTTCAAATAACAAACCAAATGCCTCTGTTTCTGAAAATAATCCAAGTAAAAAAGAATTTGTGCCTGTTGCAACTACATTTGCCGGTGTTAATCAAGCTTCACATTCATCAAATGTTAGAGATTCCCATTTTCTCTATGAAAATCAAACTATTCAGGATTTGCCAAAGCCTCAACAATTGATTGTCCCAATCACCCTAAGTATTAAAATGGAATCTGTTGGATATTCCCCTTCAAAGAACCAATTTTCAGCAAGTCAAGAACCAAACATCCATACTTCAAGGGAATTTTCAAATAGAGATTCAGTTCTTACTGTCACAACTGGAGCTTCTAATACAGAACAACCCAGAAGAAATCAGTCTTTGTCATACGACGAACGAACTATCCACAACACCGAAGAATATCCACGGAAGGAAAACTCCTCTGTAATCGTACGAAATTTATCCAATTCTTTTGAAACTCAGCATATTCCGGGAAACGATGTTCAAGTTTTACCACGAAATGGTCCAAATGTCCACGCATGCGAAGATAATTTAAGGAAAGGAACATCTAATAATATCTCCTCTATAGGTACGACTTCGGTGTCTGCCAAACGTATTATAAGAACTGATGTTCAAGATTTATCGTATAATCATCGAAACATGAATACTTCTGGAGTAAGTAATCAGACAAAAGGATCCTCTAGTGTCTTTTCTAGAAGTGCCGCGAGGGGAAATTCTCAGATTAATGCAAGTACTCAGAGAGTGGAGCACATGGTGAATAATTCCCAACCAGTCCCACGGTGGGCAACTTGCGAAGATTCATTATATTCTTATGCCTCGATTAGATGCCCTAAAGACAATGAGTTACTCAGTTTACTCTTCGAGATTCCAAGCAACCTAGGTACGAAACGCAATCCAACAGTTTTTCTCTTGGATAACAGAAACGAACGTGCTTTCAAAATAGCTTGTCATTACATCAAACCTGAAAATGTCAGGGTAACAGAATATAAAACAACTAAATGGTTGCATGCACTTGTTGATCATTGTTTTACTTCTAATGGATTGGTAGCAATCCGAAAGCTCAGGACTCTCGTGTCGGCTGTTTTGAAACTCCCCGCATTTCCTTCTTTCGACAGGATGTCTTACAAAGATATGATGGAATTCGTTAGGACTTCTACAGATAAAAATTCGTGCGCTGCTTTTATTTACCTGTGGTTGATGTACGTTTCGGATAAATGCCGTCAGTATTCAGCCGTTGACATTTTAGTGAATCTTGTTGAAGAGACGAACAGTTTTCCGTGTGGAATAATGAGAGGTAAAGTAAAGGAAGATAATTTTACGAACGCTCCCGATTCAACTACCTGATTTAAACTTTGCTTTAGCGGAAACTGAAAATATCCGGTATGCCAAAACTTTGAAGTTAAAAGATGCACAATTACAAAACATGTGATATGGATAAAATGCATGTAACAGATCTGTCAAAAAAGGCTTTTCTTCTTGATAGTCAGAATGTCTTATTCTCTCCATAATACATAAATCATTTTGTATATTACCGTCAAAATTTATGATATTATTTTCTAAATGTGTTCTAGCACAGATAAGGGAAGCACAAGTGATATAATTTTCTGGACCAAGAAAACAACAACTGTCTCTGAAGATCATATGCGGTGGTGGCAAAAACCAGCGTAGGTAGAAATGGGATTTTCTTTTGGCCTTTATGCATGAAAAACCACCTAAAAATTATTTCAACAGAAAAGGTGTGTTAAAGTTTTAAGTGTTAAAATTTTATTAATTTTCTGTCATTTAAGACCAGTAGTTTTAGTTTTTTTTTGTAAACACCCCTTTAGCCTTCGACTTAATGAAGAAACTTATATAAAGCCAGGTAAGTATGAAGATGACAGCAGACAAAATTATTTAAATGTTTTGTAAAAAATGCCTTGAATTTTAGAGAATGAATAAAATCAACCTTTTTCTTAAACTTCCTGTCTATTTAACAGGCTTTAGTTTTAAGGGTTTGTGTTATTAGACTTTATTTTTACGGATTTGTAAGATATAGAAGTTAGACGATTGAGGTTTGAATTTATATATCTGAAATAAACATTTTTTTTATGTTGTGTCTTTACTCCAAACAGAGATAATAGTAGGCATCGCGATGCGAGGGGTGTGATTGTATCTTCAGGAAAAAGCCAATATTTTGATATTGGCTTTTTACGCCAAAAGAACTCGTTTTATTCAATTTATTTTCTCCAAAAGAACTCGAATAATTTAATTATTTTGGCCAAAAGAAGTCGAATATTTGAGAAATAGTTTTTGTTTTAAAGAATATTAATAGCCAAAATATGTGTATCTATACATACAGAAAAGTCTATGTTCCACGACACCTCATCGAATCACATAGAAAATTCGCTATCAAGAAAACTCGATGCATCGAGATTAGTTTAATATGAAAAAAAATGAATCTTATAACATGACAAAGATGAATGAAATTTTTATCTCTCAATTCTAAAAAAAAGTAACTCCCGCTGCCGCTGTCAAAATCTTGTCACGCTATCTCCTCCGAAACCGCTGGGGGTATGAGGTCGATAGCGATACCAATGGACGCAGAAAAATGGGGGGACCAAAGTAAGACATGTCTCAGCTTCGTCGGACTTTTAAGTTTTTTTTAATTTTATGTTTTGGGGGAAAATATTGACTTTTTCATTTTCAGATTATGATAACTCGCCAAAAAATGATCGTAGAATTTTGATCTTTTTACAGTCTAAGACTACAGACATTTCTCTTTCAAACTAGACCTCATTTGTTTAAAAATATTTTAAAACAGACTAATATTTTCATCAAAAAATGAAACAGTTTTTCAAGAAATCTCGTCCCCTATGTGGATGTAATATTGATGCCCCTCGAGTATTTATCTTACAAAGAAAATATTTACATCATCTGGAAGCTGAAAGATTTCTTATTCATATAATCCTCATTTCAAGTCTATATCTTAAATTTTCGATTTTAATTGAATTTTAAAGCTGATAATTCAACAGTGATGAAACGCCCTTCGCATTAAGGGTGACAACAGTAAATGGATGGAAGCTGTTACATTGCCCGAGAATCACCCCTATGTATCTCGCTATTAGCTATAACAGAGGAGCGAGCGTAGCGAGCCTAGGGGCGAAGCCCCTAGTATTATAAAGAAAAAAAAAGCAACATTAATCTATTTAGCATAACACACGAATACACAGCTTCTCAACATTCACAATAAAAAATAAAAAGGTAGCAACTAGCTTCACACTAATTAAAAGTTTTTCGTGAGGCCAAGGAGCATTAGGTGTGATTGTCTCTATTACCAATTAACAAATGCCTCTGTAGACAATTCATAAAATGTTGTGTTCATTCCTTCAGTGGCTCAGCTTGAACCAATATCTAGGGAAGAGTTAAATGAAGAGGAAAACAGAATATTCTAAATGGTATATAAAGTTTCATCATTTGAATTGTTTTTTTCTTCCAATGGACTTCTTTTTTGTAACTTCAAGGGGTGAAGGAAGTATAGAACTAACTACTTCGTCGTTACGCATTTATCGCAATAACGCACTATAGATTTTGAGTTCCTTTTACGCAATATTCAATGTTAGATAGTTTAGATGGCACATTTTTTTTCAGCTGTTCTTTTTTCTGGAAACATTAAAAAAAGTCTGTTATTTTTTAAAAGAAATACAGTGAAAGTAATGTACCATTTCAAGTGACTTTCTAAGACTTATTCATTCTTAAATATTTAGTTTATAGCTCTAGGGATAATAGTATAAGAATAAAATATTGAAATTATGAACCGAAATTCTATGACTCGAATAGAAATTATGGGAAAGGTTTTGAACTTCTTATTAGAGTAAAAGAGACAGTTTATTCAGCACATATTCGTTGAGATAAATAACGAAAAAAATTGCTGTATGTTAAAAAAAATTATGTAAATTATGTTTTCAAATGGATTTTTAAATAATATTCAACTTTTCTTGAATTTGATTTTTCACATTACAGTGCAATAATAAATCCATTAAACTAATGGTTTAGTATTGGCTGTGTAGTAAATAAAATTCACAAAACTTATGCTATGACACTGGTTTTCTCAACTTTCCGTATTATCATTTACTTTACCGTATTAATACTTTACTAGAAATTTTTCGTCCTTGAAAAATGGACATCGTAGGGTATTTAGTCTTGTTTTCAAAACAAAGAGAAACCAATCAACATTACAGTTCATTCCACGTGACTATAGATCCACCGTCGCTATAATTCTATTAATATAGCAAAAATTGTTCAATTATATCAAATAGTTAGTCACCGATGTGACATTGATCAAATCATTTTATCATTTACTTGTTAATTATACATAAGTTGACGCAAATTGAAATGATTACGGCTGATATAACACAGAACAATGATTGAGGGTAAAATGACGTTTGATTAAGGACATACATAGCGTAGAACAATGATTAAATGATGCACTACGAGGTGATGAATTATCTGATTTAAAGTGATGCAGTTTACCAATCGGTGGCAAACGCTGGCGTGATTTGTTTAACATAGTCTGGTACACACGACTCCCTGAAGTTTACAACAGACGCCATAAAATGCAATCTATTCTCTCTATTCGGTTTCCAGTTTTTGGAATTTATTGAGCAGATGCGGGTTTAATGAACTAAAAAAGTTTATGGTGAATAACTTTCCTTTAACGCTTACAAATTTCTGTCAGAAATTTTCAAAGGAAATTTTAGTCTTCTTTAGTGCCCGATATACAGTGTGAACTATTTCGTATTCTTTAGAAATTTAATTTTAAGTTGGTTAGGTTTGGTTTGATTTGGAGCGCTACGGTCAATTTTTGCCCGGGACTCGCTGCTTAAGACGATTCCGAACGGCTACAAACGTCCATGCCTAGAGTGAGACTGGAACCCACAGACTTTAAACTGGTTCGAGTCGAGTACATTTTAAACAAATACAGGGTTTGTATAAAAAGTATCGGAAAAATAAATTTATTTGAGATATTGCTACAATTCCTCAAAAGTCTTCAAAATACATCTCTGGAGCGTCGACACATTTTTGCCCGCGGTTTTTCCTCGACTCGAAGACACCCTGGTAGACGAATTTCGGAACGTCCTTAAGGGTACGCGTACAAGCTTCTTTGACGACACTTTGGGTGCCATGGTGGTGTCCGTTGAGAGAGGATTTCACTTTTGGGAGTAGGAAATAGTCTGTTGGTTCCAAGTCGGGACTGTAAGTGAGTTGGGGAATCGTCGCGATGTCGTTTATCGTCAAGTGTTCTGTGACCTTGGATCAGGTGTGGCTGGGTGCACTGGGACGAGTTTGGTTCAGATCTTTCGCATCGCCAAATTTTCTGTGATAATTCTGTGCACTGTCATCTTATCAATGCCAATTATATCTGTGACCATGCGTACACTTAACCGACGGCCTGAATTCAGCACATAACGCACTCGTTGCACGTTGTCGTCGGTTCTTGAGGTCGAAGGCCGTCCAGCGCGGGGCTCGTCCTCCATAGGGATGCGACATCGATAACAAAACATCGATGTTTTAAAACATCGATATTCAATATTAAAACATCAATGCTAATAAAACATCGCCCCAAAACCATCGATGTTTTTAAACATCGATGTTTTAGAACATCTGTTTTTTAAAACTGGTTTAGTAATCTCTAACATTAATGTTACCTCGGTTAGTCGTGGGGGGGGGGGGGGTGATTTAATTTTACTCTCTGATTGGGCTGACACAAATGGCAAAAACTTAGTTGCTTTTGCCTTGGACTACATTGATGACTTCAAAATACTCGTTGTATATATCACCGTATTTTGCCTTCAAATGTTCAGATAAATTCGTGGTATTGCCAGAAGTTTGAGGGACTCAAGGCAAATATTGCATTTCGCCAATTTGTCAGAGGTTTTGCAAAAATATTTCCAAACGGTACTTTTGAGAGGCATCTTACTAATAAAATTAACGTCAACTTATATAAAACCAGAACAAACCAAAAACTTAAACGGCTGCTCCCGTGTATATACTATTTGTAAAATAAAACCCCATGGAATGTTCTGGAGTGTCAGGAACATTCCAAGCACTCTGATTGGTTCATTGGTTGTTGATTGCCATTTGTCTGTTTGCTAAGGAATCGTTCCCCCTTTTGTATTCGTCCTTAAAAAAAACATCGTCATTAAAAAAACATCGAGACAACGTAAAACATCGAACACAAAACATCGATGTTAAAAAAACATCGGCTTCAATAAATCGATGTTTAAAACATCGATGTTTTGAAAACTTCGACATCGATGTCGCATCCCTAGTCCTCCACACTCTCTCGGCCATCTTTGAAGAGCTTGTGCCACTTAAAATCTGCAGTTTGTGACATGCTTTCACCCTAGAACAATTGGCTAATCATGCCCAACGTCTCCGTTCCCGATTTCCCCAGTACAACACAAAATTTGATGGCGCACCGCTGTTCAATCGTTCGATGCATTTTGCGCTTGCACCGAGTCACTCGACAGGGGTCCACTAAAAACACGATCTAGCCTGAACAAACGCTCGCAGGCGACTGGTGCTTTGGGCATCTTGTAGGTCACATCCCCCTCCACCGAGGAAGCACGGTACGAGCACGCTCCGACGTACAGTCACGTCAGGAAAAAATTGTTCCCGATACTTTTTATACAAACCTTGTATACGAGGTAATTAATCGCTCCGTTTAGTTGTTAAGACTTTGCAAATTTTACGATCAGAACGAAACTATTGTTCTGATCATCTATATATATAAAACAGTTCCGTAACTGACTCATTCATTCATTCATTCATTCATTCACTGACTGACTGACATACAACGCACAGACCAAACCGCTGGACCTAAAGGGCTGAAATTTTGCATGGCGATTCTTCTTATAGTGTAGGGGTGCACTAAGAGAGATTTTTGAAAAATTCTTAGATTTTTTTAAATTAAATTTTTAAGTTTTTTTTTTTTACTTTTTTTAAGTTTGCATTTAAAATAATAATTTGAGGGTTATAAAATTTATATCACGAGAAAGATTATAAAAATTCCTTTATAATGAAATCTTTTTCGAATCTTTACCTTCATTTCCTGATTTTTGGTGAATTTTTAAAGATTAATTTTTAGAATTTAATTTATTAAATGCTGATCACGTGACTTCTTTTTCTGGTACTTTAAATAAATTTATCGTCACGTGCATAAAAACTAAATAGACAAAAAATAATTTTTTTTTCTTGCTAATGCGGCAGACGATTGGACATTATCCAAAAAAATATTAAAATACAGTAAAAGAAATGTTCTAGAAACTGTACTATATTAACTGTACTATATTCTTTAGTATTCTTTATATTAGATTTAATTTGAATATCTTCTTCTACATTATTTTGTCTATAAAAATATCCCTTACGATTTTTTTATAAATATATATATTTTTTACATCAATTATATACATTGATCGTCGTATTTATTATATATATATATTGGCATTAATTGCATACATTCACCGATGTTTTTACTTTGAATGTACTCCGTAGCGAAGTGCGGGTTTTCAGCTAGTATATATATAAAACAGTTCCGTAACTGACTCATTCATTCACTGACTGTCTGACTGACTGACATACAACGCACAGACCAAACCGCTGGACCTAAAGGGCTGAAATTTTGCATGGCGATTCTTCTAATAGTGTAGGGGTGCACTAAGAAAGATTTTTCAAAAATTCTTCTTAGATTTTTTTAAATTAAATTTTTAAGCTGTTTTTTAAACTTTCTTTACGTTTGCATTTAAAATAATACATTGAGGGTTATAAAATTTACATCAGGAGAAAGATCATAAAAATTCCTTCAAAATGAAATGTTTTTCGAATTTTTACCTCCATTTCCTGATTTTTGGTGAATTTTTACAGATTAATTTTTAGAATTTATTAAATGCCGATCACGTGATTTCTTTTTCTGGTACTTCCAATAAATTTATCGTCACGTGCGTAACAACTAAATAGACAAAAAAAAAATTTTTTTTTTCTTTCTAATGCAGCAGACGATTGGATATTATCCCAAAAAAATGCATATCCCTTGCGATTTTTATATATATATAATATATATATATATAGATATATATTTTACATCAATTGTATACATTGATCATCGCATTAATTATAAATATATATATTTATTTTTTGGCATAAATTTCATACGTTGACCGTTGTATTTAATTTGAATGTACTCCGTAGCGAAGCGCGGGTTTTCAGCTAGTTAATTCATATAAGAGAAGTCACGAATCAAAACGTAAGCTATTAACATAGATGATCAGCTATTAATAATAAGGTATAGTCTCTTCTTTTTCTTAAACTTCTCGGAAAAGGAATGTTGTCAAAAATAATAATTTATTCAAAAGTGACCTGCTTTTATAGAATGTTTCCAACGGTTATCGTAGGAGGAATTTTGATTAAAAATTCAGTATAAAAAATCTTAATTTCGCTTTTTAATCAAGACTGAATTTCAGAGAAATTTTATGGAATTTTTGAGCAAGTCTTAACTAGTATCATTAAACTTATTTTCCTTTACATGAAGATATTACTCATCAAATATCATGTATCTCTCCTAGCAGACGTTAAAGTAATAAAATTAAACAATTTATTAATGCTTGCTTAGAACCAAAAATGACTAGTCAAGTTTTTTTTCTCCAATGCGGCAGACGGTATTCTTGGACATTATCCTGACCGTCATATGACACCACGGTTTTGATGGCCACTGTTCAGGGAGCACCGTATAGGTGGACCAGCATTACCTCACTATGGGCCGGTCCCGTAATCTTGAACCGAATCAAGTGACGAGACCGGACCACTTGACCCCTCACCTCCAGAGGTGAATTTGAGAATTTGGAGGACATTGCAGCCAAAACAGATTTTACTTGCACCAGCCGCCATCGGTATACGCTTCGGTGGATTTGTCAGTGACCGGCATCGAACCCGCAACCTTCAGATCCCTGGCTCGACGCCTATGCCAACCGGGCCATCGCGCTCGCATGGCTAGTCAAGTAAAAACTTTCATTTCAGCAAACTTTTTTCTTAAGGTATCAGCATCTTACGTCATGGATTGGCAATACTAATGCAAGCAGCTAGATTTTGCTGCTTAGCAAAAATTGTTTGTTATCTAACGGGGCAATAGTTGTTGTTATTTAAGATGATAATCATGTATTTTCTTCTTTTTCTTCATACCTTATGCTAAAAATTTATCGTGGATAAACATTAAAGGTGTTGTAATATGTTTAATCATTAATTGAAAGCGGCTGTAAAGGATTAACGGAGTAAAGGATTAACAGGAGATAATCATGTTGTTTGTCCGCGTTGACGTTCATTTGACCAACCAATGAGAGGACCTATTCCACATGAAAGTTTCATCTTCTAAGTGTACGCTAATAAGTGAAAGAAAAGTAAGCGAACAACTAATCAGTTAGAATCGGTCGCTTTTAACTTCATGGGTTATTTCTGACCGTTTACTTGGCTACCAACATCATCTTTCAAACTGTTTTAGAAATAATATGTCTCCTGAGATCGGTGACACTAGTGGCGTAGGCAGGGGGGGGGGTGTTGATGGGGGTTAACCCCCCCATTGATTCTGATTACATATATTATTTAATTAGGCTTAATCTTTGCACTGATTGCTCAAAACTACTTTTTCACAGTAACCCCTCCCCCTTTGAAAATGTCTGCGTACGCTCCTGGGTGGCACTCATTCCCTGACAAACTAGAATGATTGAATCCTGATGTCAAAAAAAAAAAAAAATCATGGAATTATATCAATTCTATGTAATGGTATGAAGACTTGATTTTATTATTTCATCTCATTTGCTACTTACATGACCAGGCTACTACGGATGTAACGATGTGAAAGTTTAGTTAGTTGGCACATGCGTAACGTAATGTGAAACTCTCAGACATGGACACAATAGTAATGCAATCTTTTATCTTGCAGCAGCTCGTTATTGAAAGTAGGGAATTTGTTTTGAGGCGAGTTTTATGATTCAGTCATTATGGGCACCATTCAAATGATGTTAGTTCAGTTTCATATGGAAACTTGTCATTGTGACTGGCGCCAGTAGAATGGCGTCACCAATCATTGCACCAGCAAATTTACATACAGGTCATCTTTTGGGTGTAAACTGAGCAAGGAAAACAGCACATGTACTTTAGGCAAGGTTTGCATTTGCAAAGATTACTGGCACTTGTAATATGTCAGTTTAACGGTGCAAATATTCGTGGGGCCAGTTCATGACATGTTTAGTTAGAATATGCATAAATTTAATGATTACGTTAGATACATTATGAGGATCGTATTTCATTGATGTATCTTTTTAAGCCATCGCTAATAAGATTTCGATCATTTCACGAAGAACACTTAAGTATAACTACAGATTAAAATAAATTAAAATATTTATAAACTAGCTGAAAACCCGCGCTTCTCTACGGAGTACATTCAAATTAAATACAACGGTAAATGTATGCAATTAATGCCAAAAAAAAATAAATATATATATTTATAACAAATGAGACGATCAATATATACAATTGATGTAAAAAAATATTTATATATATATATATTTATAAAAAAATCATAAGGAATATTTATTTTTTTTTTTTGGATAATATCCAATCGTCTGCTGCATTAGAAAAAGAAAAAAAAAATTTTTTTTGTCTATTTAGTTGTTACGCACGTGACGATAAATTTATTGAAAGTACCAGAAAAAGAAACCACGTGATCAGCATTTAATAAATTAAATTCTAAAATTTAATCTTTAAAAATTCACCAAAAATCAGGAAATGGAGGTAAAAATTCGAAAAAAAATTTATTTTGAAGGAAGTTTTATGATCTTTCTCGTGATATAAATTTTATAACCCTCAATGTATTATTTTAAATGCAAAAGTAAAAAAAGTTTAAAAAACAGCTTAAAAATTTAATTTAAAAAAATCTAAGAAGAATTTTTGAAAAATCTTTCTTAGTGCACCCCTACACTATTAGAAGAATCTCATGCAAAATTTCAGCCCTTTAGGTCCATCGGTTTGGTCTGTGCGTTGTATGTCAGTCAGTCAGTGAATGAATGAATGAGTCAGTTACGGAACTGTTTTATATATATAGATTACATTTGTATTTACATTTCCATGTAAACAACCGACAGCCTTAATATATATATATAGATATATATATATAACCTCATGTATATTAAAATTAAATCTTACAGACATAAATAAATGCAAACATTTCCTAAAATTCAATGTTTAAAGTAATAACAGTTCTTAGACAAACACCATACGGTGCAGGCAGAACTGTAAACAAACACCTTGTGCAGATTACCTGCGTATACTTGTAAATGGCAAATGCAATAAATAGTTTGAATATACCTTTGCCATAAAACACTTACTCCCTAATTAACTTTTTAAAATGATGTCAAAGCAGACAAGATTAAAGATTATTTTCTTTCGTTAGTTTTTTTAAGGCTATAACATTCATGCACCCAAGTACAAATTTGATACTTTTACCATAAAAAAAGCATATTCAGACAAGGAAGAAAAATAAACAGGAATATTGTCTTAAATGACATTTTCCAGTTAGAATGGATGACGTTTTGACTCGATTGTAGAATTCAGTCGCTTGTGTATTTGCCAAGCTCTTTGAAGTCAGTACCTGCTGCTTTTAATTCTTTTGGCGTGGTTTAGAAACACGTATTTTGATACGGTTTAAAAGTTAATAACTAAATTTCAGTTGTTTTGATCAATTGTAATTTTAATATTTCAGCCGTTTGGGACATTTTCAGATGTTTCAGTGCATGTTGCCTATAGCTGTAGTTATCTTTATTTCTGCGGTGTGTTTTAGAGGTTGGATGCAACTGTATATCTGTTTGGAGTTTGTAAATTTGCTTCCTGGCCAATATAATAAATTCTCGAGGTAGTAGTACTGAGCAAAAATAATTTCATAGTTGGAAGTTGAATTCAAAACAAATTGTTGAACCGTTTAGCTGCTCAGATGGTTTGATTTGCTGACAGTGTTTATATTTAATGGGAAATTGGATTTCGTTTATTTATTTATTGATGATATTATAACTTTTGCTGCATGGTTAAGTTAACCTGATTTTATCGGGATAATAACCCGATTTTTTGTCTAGCATTATTTATTAACTGGATTTGAATGTAGCAGAAATACTGCCTAGTGAGATTAAACTTCAAGATTAGCGCACTGGTTAGATGATTCAGTTTGTCTCCTCAGTTCTCAATCAGTTGCCAACAAGAACTGTTTTCTAAACTCTGTAAATGGCTAAAGTTAGCTCAATTATTAATGTAGTAGTTAAGTTTCGTCCTTAGAGCATGGGTAAATATTTAAGATAAAAATGCGAAAGCTTCTATTGGCTTCGTAAATGGATTTCACGAAAAGTGGATTTGGGAGCATCGAATATTTTAATTTCAGAGCTAGGCCATGCGGACTATCGTTTTTATCTCTAGTTTCCCCGATATCGTTGAAGACCGGTCAGCACAGAAAACCAAGCCTAATGTTTGCATATGGCGACTGTCGATATTCCCCATTTAAAACATTTTGAAACTTTCCCCATGTTTAAGGTTACAGGCATTTTCAATGCAGTATACTTTAATGCATACGAATATGTATTTTCATGTTAACACACTGCTGACTGGCAATTTTATTGACCGGTCACTCTCGGTAGCTTTCACGCTAAACACGAGTTAACTCGCTACTGGCTCATCTGTGTATGTACATGAGAACACAAATTTACCCGTGACCGGTCAACAATGTGTTAAGTTAGATTTTTAGATAGGGTACGAATTACGGTTAAAAATCAGTTGACCACAAATTACAAATAAAATTAAAATACATTTTAATAGTTTGTGTAAAATTGCTTATTTTAGTCAAAAATTTTATATTTATCTTTAAATTCGGTTTTGGTAATTCATTGAATTTATAACATATTGTAAAAAGAAACAAGCATTTACAGCAAAAATGCTTAATTTTACCATTGTTTGTTAGAAAAGTAAGTAGTGAAATTAACGAAATGTTGATTACAATGTTCCATTTCATCAAAACCGTACTCCCATCAAGAATTGTTAACCTCCCCGATAGTATCAGGTTGTAACCGGCATACGTATGTTTCACTGCAATTGAATTAGTGCCAGAAAGTTTACAAGCTGTTCGCTTTCACTGGCGCAGTGATTTGTGGCGCTAGTTGGATCCGCTTCTTTCTATATGCAACTAAATCGGTGCTATCAACTAGAGCCAAAAATCGTGTGAGGATACCTTACCGTTGGTTATCGGTAACCCTGTATGCTCTTGCATTTCGCGTGTTAATTATTGCTTTGGAAAGTTGCTTTGTTGGACATTTCTCAGACTGTCCGTAGCTGGGAAGTTGATAAGGTAAATGCTTTTGAACTTCATGTAATGTTTAGACCTGTTTATTTGTCTTTGACTTGTATAGTTCGAGCTTCTATCATGTTAAATTCTTAACGTTTTTCAAACGGAAAATATAGAGCATTTGTGAGTAAATTTGATGCAAAGCATTGAGCGACTTTTAAGTTTAGGTTCTAAATAATTTAAAAATGAACAAATGATCCTTCAAAACTTATGTATAAATACTCTATTTCATGAATAGAGGAACACCAAGCAATATATTACCGTAGCATTCTACACATTATAGCTATTTTAGTTGCTTTGAATTTTTTTAAATTCATGATCGCTTAAATTTAAATAATTTTTCTCTTTCCGAGAATGTGCGTGGGGTCTGTTGGCGTTTTCGTATATCTGACATTAAAATGCTAAAACGCGAGGCAATTTAGAGGCGTGTATTTACATATATCTGGCTATAGTTCTCGTCATTAACTAAATTCTAGTATACTCAACAATATGCTTCAGCAGTTTGTACAACCTAGATATTACGTGACTGCATTCACGTAACTTTTGAATATCTATTTAGTTTTATAATTTTGTTGCAGCAGTTTAACGTTCTTAGGATTACTATGACTAGATTTATTTTTACAACAAAGATGCCAAATGTTTAACAAGAAACATTTAAAAACTTAATTCGAGGTGTGTTTTAAAAGGCCATGACAAGTTTCAAATCACTTATTTAAATATAAAGATTAAGATTAAGTGATATAAAATATATCTCATAGTAACAAAAGCTTCGTTGTTTATGTGTTGTTGCAAAATCGTTCAGTTATATTCTTTGAAACCACATGGCAGTAAAAACTCTCAGGTTTCATGACTTAATGAACAAGGCATTTCAACAGCTCCTGCATGATGGTATCCCTAAAATTTTGCATTCTCGTAAACATGCCAGTCCTTATTATTATAAGTGGGCTTTTCTCGCAATGTTGCAGGAGCTTATCCTAAAGACATTTGTCCATTCAAGTTTAAGCCAACTTGATTAATTTGATTAAGTGTTAGTATAATGGTTAATAAATCTACTTGCTTTTGAGATGGTCTAAAGAAACACCATAAACTGAAACTTATGTCAAAACTAGCGTGATTTGGAAAAATGTACAAAATTATCGGGAAATATCCAAAATCAAAATTTTTTTTTGCGAATTAATAGGAAATAAGTTCTTTTTCTTTAGGAGGGGAAAGATTTAAGATCATATAAGCTTCAAAACCTACTCTTGACTGAATGTAAATCCATCAATTTTGGACTAAACTTAAGCTCATTAGAACACAATTTTGAAAATTTTGAGTCTTTACTTAATTTCTATCAGGCATAGATGTTACATCCTTTTGCCACCCCATTAAGCTCTTTTACGAGTGTTTCATTATTTAACATGCACTATTAATTTCAATCTTGATGAGTTATGATCATCAAAATGGAACTTAAGTTGAGGTTTAAAATTTCATTTCAATCTACCACTCCATTAATCAAAATTTGGTTTATTTCTTTTTTTCAAGAATGATGAAAACTTTCAAAAATTTATAAAATTTTTAACTTTGAAGACCTACATATCCTAATGTAAACACCAGAACAATTTTATGAAAATTTATCGTAACTTAGAGCTTTGCTCTAACACATAAGCTTGGAGCTTACTTCAAATAGAACTGATAAGAAACATTGCTTAGCACTAAATGTGAAGAACTTAGTTATTACTATAAATAATTTTTTAAAAATATGCACAGAGTTTGATAAGTTTCTTTCACTTTAGGCTAATAACAGCGGCTTTCAGTACTGTTTTGTCGACAAATGGGTTTCTATCAACAATATATACTGTATCATGGAAAACAAAAACTGTATGTAAATTTATTGTAATATTCAGTAGCAATGAAAATTACTTCGATATTTGTTAATTTAGAATTGTTTTGTCTTAAAGTTCAACCACTAACTTTCTTCTATGACTTAAACAGGGTTAATTTTTTAGATGATACCATAGTGTCTGTTTTGTAAACATTTTAATTCTTCAGGCGTGTTGAAATTCAGAAAATTACAGTTTCCGTGACATTTTTTTCAAAAATGGAGAGCAAGAAACATTTTGCTAGGTTTAAAAATTATGAATAATAAACAACACTTAATTTCGATTCGAAATTTTTATACCACAGTTTTCACGTAAAATCCAATATTTCCAATGGTAATTTACTTAACAGTAAAGAAGTTTCTTATTTATCACCTATGAGATCAGATATCACTAAAAGATGTATCCAAAATTAATTGATAGTTGAAATTCCGTGTCAATAAACAAATGTTTGAAAATATAGTAAAATTGTTAGGAAGTTCATTTTTAGGAGATTACGTGTGGATACATCAAAATAGTGGTTAACTTTAGATAACTTTTGAAAATTTTTTGGTTTCAATTACATTTTTTTCCTTCAAATGATTGAGTAATTACTTGATTCCTGTGTGGAATGAACCATGTGTTTATCTTTTAACTCATAACTATAGAGCGCATGTAAAATGAAAACTTCAAAATAAAGTTTGCTTAATGACTAGGATGGTGATTAGTGAAGTATCCGGGTAATTATTTAATATAAATTAATGCCAAGAAAAAATTCATAATTAGTTCTTTCTTGGTAGGACAGTTTTATTTTTCTGTACAAAGTAATGCCACAGCATTACTTCCGATCAGATTCCTACATATAGGAAGTATTGAAATGACAGACATCGTAGCAGTCCAAATGGTATCAATAAAATGCATAATGAGATTCAATACTTAGTCAGTTATATGGTCATCTCTTTATTACATTTGTTATTCATTTTTCTTTACTACTCCGTGTATTTCCTATACTTAATTGAAATATAACTCTTTTCAGTGGTCAAGAGCAAAATGTCCGACTCAGTAGCTTGGTGTATTTTGGCTGGCTTCAAAATAACCAGTGTATTCTCTCGTATTGCTTATCAGATTATCGAATCGATGTGTGAATTTGCGGTAAGCATTTTACAAGAATACCTATACAGAGGAAAAAAGCCTGTAACTTTCAATGTTATCAAGAAAGTGGACCGAAAGAAAAGAAAGGCAGCCACCAAATTAATTAAAGTTGCGTCTCAAAATGCGGAAGATACTGAAAATGAGGATCTTAATAGTAGAACAAACGATCCAACAATGCCGAGAAAAATAAAAACTCAAGACAGGAATGGAGATACGTTAACAGTTTCTGAACAAAAATTTTGTTTCCAGGGAACAGATAAAATAATTGAATGTAACCTACATGATGCTAGAAAAGTTATTTTATCGTTTGAATTCTATCCCTTTCAGGATCAATCTACGGTAGAAATTTACGGTTCTTCTAGACATGAGGGTCCATCTCATCCGCGAAACGAGACGGCTGGTAAGGGCACCACATCGGAAGAACCTAAAATGGCCACTTGTTCAAATCAAACAAGCAATCAATGTAATGAAAATGAATTAACTAGAATGCCCCAGTGTGAAGATCAGCACAAATTCACACTCGATAATTCTTGCCCTGGTCAAAGCACATTAAAAACTGATTGTAGTACGCATGCCAGAAATGGTGAAGAAACTGGGAAACTAAGTCCAGATAATATATATGGGACAGAAGCTACAAGTAAATTTTGTAGTCCCGACGATAAAGCACAAAGCCAAGCGGAACCTAGGGACAAGCTGTGTCTGGCGCCAGCCCTCGACCAAAAACAAGGTCCGGAAGCCATCATCGGCAAACACAACGACCTGAAACAGGTCCCTGAGGCCCCCATCGATCAGCTCAACAGGAACCAAGAAATGACTGCGCCCATCAATAAGAAGCAAATCCTGACGGACTCCGTCGACATGCACAGCCTAGGAACCCCTGCTGTCAAAAAGCAGTGCTCGGTAGCCACCGACGACCAAAAATTCGATTCCGCGCTCCACGCCGATCAGAAGAAAGTTCCGGTGGCCGACATCAACCAACTTGTCAAGACACAAATCCAAGTAGCCCACGCCGATAAGTTCGCTGACCAGCGGGATTCGGTGATCCCCGTAGACCAGACGGAATGCTCGGCTACCTACGTCTCCCAGCTCACCGACAAGAAGCAGGGCCTGGAGTATCCCATACACAAAATAGAGTTGCCGATAACCTCCGTCGCTAAAGAGCAAGGACAAATACTCATCGTCGACCAGAAGAATACCGAGGTCTCTACCGTCGATCTGAAGGTAGGTACGGCTGCCTACGTTCACCAGCCCGATAAGAAGAAAGGTTCGGAGTATCCCATATACAAGATTCAGTTACCGATAATTCCCACCGCCAAAACGCAAGGACCAATACCCATCGTCGACTGTTTCTCTGACAAGAAGCATGTTCAAGCGAACCCAGTCGACCAGAGGCAGAGCCCAGTCCCTACTGTCAATTTGAAGCTAGGTACGACTTCCCACGTCCCCCAGCCCGACGACAAGAAGCAATGCTTGCCGATTCCTATCGTCAAACAAGTCAATACCAAACATTCACAGAATGCTGGCTTCGATACAAATCGTAAATCTGTATCTAGTGGAGTCGATAGACATAGGATTAAGGACAATAGTAATCTGAAATGCCCGCTTGATGGTTTTAGAGAAGGCGAGGCCACAGAGCCCGTACCCGAAGCATATAATGGAGCAAAAGACCCAAGGTCCATTCCCAAGGAATCTACAGCATCCAAGAGTGGAGATGCAGACGCTTTTGAAACCTCTAAGCCGTCTGGAAGGGCCGAAGGCGCCGAATCTGTGTCAGAAGCATCGAAAGGTACTGATTGCGTCAAACTGATATCAGAAGAGTCTGAATTCACCAATGTTGTCGAACGGGAGTCCCAGACCCCTGAATGTGCAGATGTTATTAAACCTGTATTACAGACCACAGAATGTACCGATGTTGTCGAACCTGTATCAGAGACCTCTGAATGTTCCGATGTTGTTGAACCGGTACGAGAAGCGTCTGGACGCACCAATGTTGTCGAACCGGAATACCAGACCTCTGAATGTGTAGATGTCGAGCCGGTATCAGAGACCCCTGAACGTACCGACGTTGTCGAACCAGTATCGGAGACCCCTGAACGTACCGACGTTGTCGAACCAGTATCGGAGACCCCTGAACGTACCGACGTTGTCAAACCGGTATCGGAGACCTCTGAACGTACCGACGTTGTCGAACCGGTATCGGAGACCTCTGAACGTACCGACGTTGTCGAACCGGTATCTGAGACCTCTGAACGTACCGACGTTGTCGAACCGGTATCGGATACCTCTGAACGTACCGACGTTGTCGAACCGGTATCGGATACCTCTGAACGTACCGACGTTGTCGAACCGGTATCGGATACCTCTGAACGTACCGACGTTGTCGAACCGGTATCGGATACCTCTGAACGTACCGACGTTGTCGAACCGGTATCAGATACCTCTGAACGTACCGACGTTGTCGAACCGGTATCAGAGACCTCTGAACGTACCGACGTTGTCGAACCGGTATCAGAGACCTCTGAACGTACCGACGTTGTCGAACCGGTATCAGAGACCTCTGAACGTACCGACGTTGTCGAACCGGTATCAGAGACCTCTGAACGTACCGACGTTGTCGAACCGGTATCAGAGACCTCTGAACGTACCGACGTTGTCGAACCGGTATCAGAGACCTCTGAACGTACCGACGTTGTCAAACCGCTTTTAGAGACCTCTGAACGTACCGACGTTGTCAAACCGGTTTCAGAGACCTCTGAACGTACCGACGTTGTCAAACCGGTTTCAGAGACCTCTGAACGTACCGACGTTGTCAAACCGGTTTCAGAGACCTCTGAACGTACCGACGTTGTCAAACCGGTTTCAGAGACCTCTGAACGTACCGACGTTGTCAAACCGGTTTCAGAGACCTCTGAACGTACAGACGTTGTCAAACCGGTATCAGAGACCCCTAAACGTACCGACATTATCGAGCCGATATCAAAGACCTCTGAATGTACTGACGTTGCTGAACCGATATCAGAGACACCTGAACGTACCCACCATGTCGAACCGATATCAAAAACCTCGGAATGTGCCGGTGTTGTCGAACCAGTATCAGGAGCCTCCAAAGAAACTGAAAATTTTGTAGCAGTTTCTGAAGCACCCAGAAAAGACGAGGCGCTCAAAATCGATTCCGTGTTGTCGGGAGGAAACGGGACAGTTGAACCCGCTTCTCAGGTATCTGGAGAAGCAAATAATGGTGGTTCCTGTCAGGAATTATCGACGAATGAGTTTAGTGGTCAAGGAAAACCTACAGACTCAGGAGATTCAAGTGTAACATCAGATGACGATTGTAAAAACTATGACGACCTATTTGAAAAAGGTCCTTCCATAATTATTGCTCCTGATGTTCTTTTAAATCCACATAATTCGTATGACACTAATGAAGCTGAGCAAATAATTCGGAACATTGAGACAGAATATTTGCAAGACGGGTGGGATGATACAGATAAGTACTTTTATGATCACATAATGCAACGAGAAAAAGAAATGGGGCAGCTGGATCCGTCCACCTTTGTTAAGGAATTCTCAACTCAGAAGGCCGACTTTGAGAAAAACAAAAATCAAAATAAGAAAGGGGAGAAGGTAGAGCGTCAATCACAAAAGTCATACTGTAAAATCGTTGACGCATATAACCCTATGACGGAACTCCCTAAATACTACGATGCAATAAGAGAGGTCAATTCGAAATTCCTCCTAGAAAAAAGCGATATAAAATGCTATAGAAGACGGGAAGAAACTGATTCATTTATAGTGGATCGAAGTGGTGGGAAGAAAAAGTCTTCAAAAGAGACGAGCAGCGCAAATGTGGATGCTGCGCGTGCACCCAATAAAGATGCGAATGCATCAACAACACGCAATGAAAATGAGGCATCGCAGAAACGAACTAAAACTTATGAAGAAATGGGAGCAAGACCAAGAAACCGTCGTAACAGGAATAATCGCTAGATTGATATCATTTCCCATCATATCGGAAAACAAAGGATAGATTGCTCGATTGAGTGATAATTTAGATTTTATTACTTCAATTATGTTATCTTTTAGATTTATAGTTTAATAAGTTTTTAAATTTTATTATGAAGTATTATTTTATAATAAATGTCCTAAAATATCAATCCTATATCTGTGAAATTACTGTTTTCTTTAGTTTAATGGAATGCAACAATTTGTTAGTCTCACAATTTTCCGCGATAAAAAATTCTAATAAACTGCGCATGGAGTATTATCTCTATGTATTTACAGACTATAGCAGTCTCAGCTTGTAGTGGATTTTTAGTTATAAATTTAACTTGGAGGTGGATTATTTCAGTCTTTAAAATACGACAGAAATTAGTAATTATAAGACAATTGTTTAAAGCTTTTTTTGTTTCATTTGGAGCAGGCCCCAAAATATCGTCACGTAAGTCAAGTCACCTAGAAGGAATAATTTTTTTAAAAAAATCAATTTAAAACATTTTAAACTTACCGATATAGAATAATTTTTCTCGAAGTCCAAGGGTTAGGGAAATTTTGTAACCGTAGTAACACAAAGAGGGGAAAAATAGAAGCTATTTTCCGTGAAGATGACGAAAAAGACCTGGGAAATAGAAAAGGTGTGAAAATAACTGTTATTCATCTGAAACCACACATTCTGTGTTTAAAAAATAGAGGTTTAAAAATAGGGGCTTAAATTCCAAAGAGGTTTTAAAAAATTCAAATCTCTCTGGAGTTGGAAAATGTATTTATGCAGTGGAAAATCGTAGATTCAATGATGTATTTAATTCAGTATTTAATTTTTAATCATCAGGAACATTTTAAACAAAATTAATTAGTGTAATAACACCGTCATGTTTCATCTGACGTACATTCACACTTGTTGACGTATATAATTTGATAACCTTTTTATTTACATATATACATGAACATTACTTATTTTCTTTTCAAGTTCTTTGCCTTCATTCTTAAAAGAATTAAGTAAAATGCGTGTAAGCATCAGATTCCAGACTGAGTATTCAATACAACAGAGAACGATAACCATTGCCCTAAAATAATATTCCTTGGCATGTTTCAAGAATATTGTGAAAATTCTTACGACTAGACACGCTGTTAAGTACCGGTCTAATTAGCTCTTGAGTATCGCAAGATGTCCGTCGCGTTGTCAATCTGCCATAAATTCTGGATTAGTAGAGTTTTCACTCTGAGACATAGTTAAAGGCTATCAAACGGCTCCGACCTTCCCAGGAGAAACAGGCCAAGACGCCCTTAGAGCCCCTTCTAACTGTATATTAATTCCGCTGAAACCGTTTATTATGCGTGCCATAGAAAGCAGTTTCGTATATTTATATCCTGCTCAAAATAGTCTTTAAAATTGTCAATAAAGCTTACCACATCATCAATTTTGAGGATTCTTTGGCCAGAGAGTTATTCCTTTATTATTATACTAGCTGAAAACCCGCGCTTCGCTACGGAGTACATTCAAATTAAATACAACGGTCAATGTATGCAATTGATGCCAGAAAAAAAAAATATATATATATGTATTTATAGTAAATATGACGATCAATGTATACAATTGATGTAGAAAAATATATATTTATAAATAAATCGTAAGGGATATTTTTAAAGACAAAATAATGTCCAATCGTCTGCCGCATTAGCAAGAAAATTTTTTTTTTGTCTATTTAGTTGTTACGCACGTGACGATAATTTTATTTAAAGTACCAGAAAAAGAAATCACGTGATCGGCATTTAATAAATTAAATTCTAAAAATGAATCTTTAAAAATTCACCAAAAATCAGAAAATGGAGGTAAAGATTCGAAAAAGATGTCATTTTAAAGGAATTTTTATGATCTTTCTCTTGATATAAATTTTATAACCCTCAATGTATTATTTTAAATGCAAACGTAAAAAAAGTTTAAAAAAAAGCTTAAAAATTTAATTTAAAAAAATCTAAGAAGAATTTTTGAAAAATCTTTCTTAGTGCACCCCTACACTATTAGAAGAATCGCCCTGCAAAATTTCAGCCCTTTAGGTCCAGCGGTTTGGTCTGTGCGTTCTATGTCAGTCAGTGAATGAATGAGTCAGTTACGGAACTGTTTTATATATATAGATTCTCATCAGTTAACATACTTCGATGATTAATAAAGTTACATAACGGTTATATACTCTCCTCTAATGTTCAATTTAACAAAATCTCCTATTAGATGAATTTTTCTGCAGAGTCCCTGGGGGAACTTCATTTACAAACTGATAAATGCTCATTAGAAAAAAAATTTCTAGCGAAATTCTTGCCAACTAATTTAAAATTTGAAATTTTTTTGCAACAGTTTTTTTATCTCAAAACTTCTGCTTCACAGTTATTTAGCGCTATGATATAAGTGTGGGATAAAATATTTATAGATTTTGTGCTTAAGAACTTTCACATTTTAATTAATAAAACGCTTTTGAGAGAACCTTGAACAGAGAAGAATTTTGGATCCTTTTTTTAGTTAAAGAATTAAAGCAGACATGAAAATTTACCATGTTTGAAGTATCAAATTATCATTCCAAGCAAGTTTCTTTTTAGCCATTAAATTTTTTTACTCGTGCATTTTCTTACTCATGTTTTTCTACAAGAATACATTAGTGAACTTTAATAAAGTTAACCTTTAAAAGTTCCTCTCAAAGGATATCGCGTTAAAAAAAAATTGGAAAGGGCTGAAATTCCACCCACTGGAGTGCTTAATGGTCAGTTTTGTCAGTGATATTTGTCCTTTTATTGAATTTTATTAATTTTAAAATTATTTTCATATAACCTAAAGGAATTAATCTGACCAAATGGTTTTTGCATTGTACTAAAAATAATTTAGTTCAGTTTCTCTTAAACACACTTGTTTATTAAGGTAAACGCACCAGTAATGGGCCAGTTAGGAGAAAAATTGAAGTAAATCTCAATTTTCACAGCTCTAGATAAAGTAAACTGGTCCAAATTTTTACCTGCCATTTTAATAACTGTCTTACACCTGTAGTAGCAATTGGAGCGCACTGGCTGCATTCATAAAAAATATATATGCATAAATAATAACCAACCTGATGCACCTATAATGGGCCATTATTTTATCCGATGTACCCATAATGGGCCACCCAATAATGGGACATCTTATATCGCCCATCACAACATTAATGGGCCATGTATTAAATCTGTTATGGAACAAAAATCTATTCTACAATATCATAAAATTGGAAAGAAAAGGAACTAAAAACATGATGTATGTTTTAAACCGGTTTATTCATTTTATAACTATAGTACAACTACACTAAATATATAAAAGCTTAAATATAACTGAAATATAAATTTACTAACTTAAACATCTAAAATTAAATTTACTTAAAAATTGTGGTTAATGTTGCCGGTGATGTACCGCTTTACTTGTCACAGCTGGCATGTTGTTGCAAATATTGACATTTCCGAAAAAATAATTTGTACCAGTACACGGGCTGGCCCAATGCAGGGACAGTGTAACAATTCGTGATCCCATGATGGGCTACGCTGTTTAAACAATGGAATCTAAGTTTTTTGTCATTTAATCACTGTGCAATTTGAATTATACATACTATCGTAATGAATAATAGTTTTAAGTCAACAAACAGGCATTATAGTACTTAAATAAAAATTTTTGAAAAATTCACTTATCTTAACAGATTTCTTAAGCAGACGTTAAAACAAACACAAATTTTCTTCTCTCTAGCAGAATACACCTTACACTTCGCACAAAGTAAAGGAATGATCTGAATTCCAATGCTAAGGGATCCTCGCAGGTAGTAGCCAATGACCCTCACCCCTTCCACTGCCTAAGGTAACAATGGACCTTTAATTTCTCGACATTTCTAAAGGGTGGCTCCTTATAGGGACATGGCCCATTATAGGTGCATTTTCCTTATATTAAGTTTATAAAACTTTTTTAAAACGAAGTTTTTAAATAGGGCAAATGGAGCATAGATAGAGATCGCACTTACATAAATAATTATTTTATTAATAGTTACAAATTTACATAAACAATAATGCACGAATCTCTAACATTTTAAAGAAAATACTTCACTTTTCAGAGTAAAATTGAGAGAAAGCAGATGTTCTTTATTTAATCGTTATTTCTACAAATATTGAATATACGTTTTAAACTTCGATATAAAATCGTTCAAGGTACATTTTTTTTGCTCCCGAGAAAGCTTCTTGCTCTATGAAAACACTGTTATCCTTGATGTTCATTCATCACTGTCAACTCCCATTGCCTGCATTCTACTTTTGTTCCGCAGCTGTTGTTAGAACTTTCCCCTTTCTTTTAGAATTTCATTTTTTGTTCCCCAAGAAAAATGATGCGATCTTGTCTCTATGATTATGATGCTTCGAAAGACATCTTTTAAGATAATAAAATGCAAAGCAGAAGTGTGCTTATGAATCAAAGAGTTCATCACTAAAGCGTTGTTCCTTTTTTGGTGTTGTTGGTTTTTTGTTGTACGTTGATATTAACAAAACTGTTACATGCTTCCACCCAGCAATTATTAATTTACGCCATATAAGTTTTACCGAAAACATGTTGGAGTTAAATATTCAAAACTGAGCTAATGTCAAAACTCGAGCTATTCATTGCTTTTGTTAAAGAACGAGGTTTATGACTGAAAGCCACATTGACGTTTAACTCTGAAATCGGAAACACTGTTGGCGACAACTGTATTAGGAAATGATCAGTTAACATGGAGTATTTCTGATGTAAAATACAAATACTGTCTATAATATATACGTTACCTATTATTATTTTATATACTAAAGAAACTGTCAGCAATAAACGAAAAACATGAAAATTTTTCTGAAAATATTTTAATTGTTAAAAATTTAGTGATGAAATGCAGACAGTAAAATTGAAAGCGTTCGAAGTTAAGAATTTCTTATTTCGAGATTTCAACACTTTATACCGAAAGAAATGAATCAGTATTTGAATTATTAAAATGAATATAGTTTGATGTTAAATATTAAGCTTTGAAAGTTTATGAACATGGGATATTAAATTATGAAGGAACTTTACACGTGCATATCTATATTATTCAACTCTGTCTATAGGCACAGTTATTTACAAAAAAATATGCAAAAATTCTTGAACAGTGTGCATAAATAACTTTAAAATTGATTTTGTTAAACTAGATAAATACACTACAATTTCTAGACACTCAATAACTTTTCTATACAAAGGAAAAACAATAACTGCGAAATCCAGGCGATTTTAAAACTAGTTAAATAAAATCAATTAAAAAAAATTAGTATTCGGAATGAAAAATTGAAACTGTTGGATTCACAGATTCTCTATAAGGGATAAAAATGTCTCTACTTTTTGTAAAGCAATCGATACATACATAAATAGAAAATAATTTCACTTTGTTTTTAATTTTTATTCGGTATCTACACCAGTCTAAAGAAATTAACTGCAATTTTAATGACTTTTAAAAAGAATCTCTCTAATTGTAAAGCCGAAGAATTTATCTATTCTGTTCAAATTAACTAACTTATGGCCGCCAAGATGGTATAGTGGTTAGCGTTGTAAGCTTCCATGCTTTGGGCTTGGGTTCAAATCCCGACTAAGGCTTGTTCGTTACTATGTTGTACCCTCATACGGAGCAATGATATCTCACCTAAATGATGCACCCATAATAAAGTTTCTTGCAAGACTTCGCGGTGAATAATAAAAGGCGAATTTCTCACCACAATTGCCTCCGCATTAGGAAAAAAAAATTAATTGTATCTTTATGCATGTACAACATAATGTATAAATAATTCGTAAAGCTACAGTAGTATTTATTTTTTATTTAAAAGTTTCTATGTGTTATTTGTTAGCGAAGTTCGTTCGAAAATTATCCCATGTGCAACTGGTGCAGGCATGTTCACCCTGTGTATATATAAAAAGAAACACACCTTAATGTTAATTGTGGTTGTCACAGTGCTGGATCCAAAGCTGAAGAAATTTTATCTTTAAAGACGTGGAAATTTTTCTCGCAATCAATATATGAAATGTTGGCCTTGATAGGTCTTTTTCTATATTATACTCTAAATATCTGTTCAGTCGGCAATCGTTTTTAAGATTATCTACATAACACCAACAGAAAAATTCTGCAATACAGAGTCAAAAGTTCTTCCTCAATAATTCCATTTATCTCCTTTAAGATTTAAATTAAAAATTTACAAAAGCAATGAGGTTTAGTTCTTGGCGTGTCTGTGTAAATGACTTTGAGATTTGGTGACCATCTGTCAAACTGTGTTTTAAGAATGAAACACGTTTGCATTGAAATTTAAGTCCATATTTGGGACAATTTAATACCGACTCGAACCTTCTTATAATGAACACTAACATGTGATCATAGACTTCTTTCGTTAAATACAGCTGTTCGTTAGAAATATGCCGCAGACAGTCATAAAAAAAACATACATTACGAAATCAAATTTACTAATTTTTCAATGAGTATATATTTTAGTACTTGTCAACTTAAAAATAAATAATGTTTCTCGTATTTTAAATAAAAATAATTTCTCTAAATTGTTGAGCTTAAAAACTTCACATTTCATTTTCATTGGAAATCATCATTTAAAGCAATTCAAGAGAATCTTCGCTTTATTTTTTTGCAGTGTCTCAATACAAATACCCATCTTTCCATCATGCATTATATTCAACCCTTTAGAATCTGCTGAGTTTTAAAAAAACTTTTGTAATTCTTCCGTGCTTTAATTTTCTATTTCCCTTTTAGCCAGATGGCCGTTTCTAACTTTTCGAAAATATGTACTGAGTGCTGCATGTATAAATTACTGGAATTGAAACTTAAAAAAAAAAAACGAATTATTAAATTTGTGATATTCAATTCTTCATCACTTTGAAGACTTCTTTAAAGTCTAAACATATAAGGGGAAATTTCCTCTACTGATAATAAAGATAATCGGACTCAGACTTGCTTTATAAATTTCAACACATTTAGTAACACTAATTTAGAAAAATTGACCCTGAACGGGAAACTTTGACTGAGAACTATTTTATATAAACTGAAATTTATCGTCAATTAAAAGGAGGCGATAAACTTTCAAGGTCTTACTTCGGGATACCTAGAATATTTCCTTTTAAACAGAGGAGTATACTTCTAAGTGGATCTTTTAGTGTATTTTTTTCAAGCGCCCCCCCACCCCCCGCAACCAAAGGCTATATTTAATTCAATGTAGCTATAGTTTCTTATTTCCTTAACATACATGGTAGTACATTTTTTTATTTTTCATGAACATTCTAAACATAAATAATATTACAGTCACACATATAATTATACAACATCTAATTTAACCTATATATTACGAAAAAAAAGATTCACTTAGTATTATTTACGTACATAAATTTCTGAAGGTTTTTCCTTTAAATTGTCAAGTACTAAAATATTCAAGTACCATTCAAGTACTAAAATATCTATTACTAAATAATCTATTCAAGTACTAAATAATCTATTCAAGTACTAAATAATCTATTCAAGTACTAAAATATATACTCATTGAAAAATTAGTAAATTTGATTTCGTAATGTATGTTTTTTTTATGACTGTCTGCGGTATATTTCTAACGAACAGCTGTATTTAACGAAAGAAGTCTATGCTCACATGTTAGTGTTCATTATAAGGAGGTTTGAGTCGGTATTAAATTGTCCCAAATATGGACTTAAATTTCAATGCAAACGTGTTTCATTCTTAAAACACAGTTTGACAGATGGTCACCAAATCAAAAGTCATTTACACAGACACGCCAAGAACTAAATCTCAGTTACATAAATAATATTGCTGTCTCAGAACTTCATTCTTATAGTTGTGCATTTTGATTGTACTTAGTAACCAATCCATTTTAAGAAAATAGTAATACAGGGTGTCCGGGCTAAAGGTATCGAAAAGTTATGACTTATTTTTACGGATCTATCCATTAGAATTTTAAAATATTTATTTAAATAGAAAGAACATCTCACCAAGTTTTAATATCAATCATAAATTTCGATCATAGTATCATAGATTTCGATGTCTACACCTTTTGTAGCACGACAAACGTCTAAATGGTAATCCAGTTCTCTCCAAGTGTTTTGTAGCATATCAGGAGTTATTAGACTTTTTTGCTTGGGATTCATTAACTACGTTTTGTATACACAAAAAATTGAAACTGTGGATGAGTTGAAAAAGCGTATCATTCAAGCAATTCGTGTAATAACCCTTCAAAAGGTGCACATATCGAAATCTATCATACTATGATAGAAATCTATGATTGATATTAAAACTTGGTGAGATGTTCTTTCTATTTAAATATTTTTTTTAAAATTCTAATGGGTGATTCCGTAAACATAAGCCATAACTTTTGGATACTTTTAGCCCGGAAACCCCGTATAAGCACTTTTATTACTCAAAACACATATGAAAGAAAGTTGAAACAGTCTTCAGGTCAAACTGAAAGTGAAAAATAAAGTTAATGAAAATATGAAAATGGGCAACATTTTAAATTTTAATTTCTGCAAGGGAGTTTAATAAAGTAAAGTATTAGGGCTTCATTTTTTTTTCTTTATAACTTTTAAACCATTTCATTACTTTCATATTCCCTAATATGTCTGTTATTTTACTTTAGATTGCGTTAAATATATAGTTACGGGATAGTTTATATTTAATCACATGTTCAAACACACATATGATGTATGTTTATGGACTCCTCCTTGAAGTAAGAAACTCCAGTCTACTGTTTCACTCCTTGGTTCCCTCGTATCTGCACAATTTATACGAAAACGAGGTGGGAAAGATCAGGTGATTAAATTTGAAGAGCATTTTACGGAGTAAACATAAAAGTGACACACCCCTAATAAATGGCAAGTTATCTAAATTGCTGAGAAGGGACCTCGTCGAATATTTTACGTTCCTTTATGCAGCTCGATTTAGAACAATCCCCTGCTATTTTACCGCAAACTGTTAGCTTCAGTTGTTTCCAACAATTGCAGTTGCCTTTTGTAGGAGACCATGATTACCTTTTATTAGAATTTGCTTTAAACGTTTCATTTTTCTGCGGCAAAATTACTTTTATGCTCAATTTTTAAAGAAGAAAGAATAGACTTTATTACATCATAAGGTTACAATTTAATGGTATACTCGTTTGTAAAATTAATTCTGTTTATTAATTCATGGCAAAAATGATAATGTTATCATTCCTTGTGTTCTTTTTATATTTCAAACACATATATAATATCATGCTCTCAATAAACTTTCATCTGTTGAGATTTTAATGCAAAGTACGATAAACAGTATACTAAATCCTTTAGACCGAGTTAGATTGTTTCTAAATACACAATCAGATTAAAAGATAGGAGATATGGTCAACTGGTATAGATGTGTAGATACAATTTTTTTTCAAAACTGAAATGCCGGCCATTTTTATTACTTTAGTTTTGCAAATAGCTACTTATTTTACAAATGACCCATATTCATTATACATATTTGAATATTTGTATTTTATTACAAATAAAAAGTTGCACGAGGTAAATTTATCTAAAATTTTGTGATACTTTTTATTAGACAATATATTTAAACAGCTATTTAGTTGTTCATTTCTCCTGTAAATTCCAATATTTTGGGGACAATTTAAAGGAAAAACCTCCAGAAATTTATGTACGTAAATAATACTAAGTGAACATTTTTTTTCGTAATATATAGGTTAAATTAGATGTTGTATAATTTGCTAAATTTCCTATCACCATTCTAGAAACACCAGAAAAAAGTATGTTCATTCTACTAGCAGATTTATTTTGAAATAAGACAAGACAGCTGGACTTTGATAAGTGATGGATTAATTAAGTGATTTGGTTTTGCACTTATGAGGGATATTTTAATAAAATCCAACACTCATTCTACGTGGATATTTAAAGTGAGAACCATTTTCCAATTTTACTTCTATCGCAGAATAGGTCAATTAAGTTTGGAAATCCGAAAATCCTTTGAAACACAATGGGATAATTCTACCTCTTGAGATGCAAGCAAAAACAATTATCTACGAGCGTATCTCTCTTATAAGCATCAGTTCCGAATTTAAATACAGTGAAGCTTCTCCTGCCATCCACTCAATTCGACAGCCACCCCTCAAAACGACCACTTTTTCGAAACTATTACTGGCCGTCATAGAGAAGTTTCACTGTAAATAACCTTCAAGAAGATTATTTATTTGAATTTTTGAATTGTATTTATGAATTGTAATTATCCGATTTCAGTTTATGTCAGCAGGTATGACCTCAAGAAGTAGCATAGCGTTAAGATGTTCCGAAAGGGGATTCAAAAACTTTTGAACCAGAGTTTTGCTATTTTTCTCTTTTAACGTAGGATTACATTCCTCCATAACGGTCCTCCAGCAAGCAAAATTTCAGATGCTGAACCCGCCCGTCAGCGCGAGCTATAATTTTGACAGCGCGCCAAACCCAGCCTGTATCGCTTGGGCAAGCACTAAAGAGTTAAACAGAAAAGTACCAAAATGCGTCAAAATTTTGGCAAATATATATATATATATATATATATATATATATATATATATATATATATATATATATATATATATATATATATATACTAGCATTATTGCCCGGCGTTGCCCGGGTAGATATATAGATATAAAATATTTCATGCATTCCATCAAAAAAATACTGGGCTGCACTCCCGCTCTTCATGTTCATCTGGCCAGACAGAATGCGCTTAGCACGTTTCTACTGAAATGATATACAAACAATAAGAAAGAAAGAAACTTTGGCCTTCGCCTGATTTTAAGGTCATTCCCAACCCTCTTTCTCCTGCGCATTGGAATTTGATCCCCCCTCCGTCATCCTCAAACCACCCCTCTTAACGCAGCTGGTCGAAGGGAATCCACAGGGGGTAGACGCACCTCTATCGGGCACAAAAAACATTAAAAAATTAATTTAAAAAACTAATTGAGCCCCAAATTTCGTTTTTCCGTATTTAAGTTTCTCGGGTCCAAAACATTAACTGTGCCGAATTTGTTCCCGGTGAGTGAAACAGTCTATGATTCTATAGCGAACAAACAAACAGACAAGCTCTTTTATATATATATATATATATATATATATATATATATACATATATACATACAAAAGAGGTAAGCAACGATAAGTAATCCTACATTAATAATCGCGGTTGTTTCGTTAGAAGAGACTATCTGAAATTTTTTTAATACTCCGAGGGCAATTTTTTTTTCCAGCCAAATCAGCGAATAGTGGCCAAAGGTGACGCATTTATCCCTCTCTTGCGGGAAAGTAAACCCAGTAGGGTCACGTTTTACATGGAGTGTGACAAACCTGATTTCGCGGAGTTTACTGATGGGTTCCGCAACTGTTATTTTTCTGCATCAAGAGGGGAAAATATAGCTGTAAGCAGAAAATCTGGATACGATTACAATAACTCTTTTTAAGATTTTGTATAACTATACTAAATCAATTTAAAATTCATCACAGACTAGGGTAATATATTTTCTCACTAAACGTCAGTTTTAATGATGAATGTCACAGTGGATTGAGCGTCATCTGACAGTATCTGATCAGTTCATATTTTCGAAAAGAAAATATTAATAATTTTAATGGTTTTTTTTTTCTATCAGATACTCAGCTATAAATTTTATCGTTGGATTTTTCATTAATGTAAAATGTATTTTTCTATAAAAATCCTAACGTAATGAACTTTTTCGCCTTGCACACGCAGACACATCACACCTCTGTTAGAAGAGTGTTACATCTTCGAAATTTTCGATTTCGAGATAATTGCACCACAATGCTCTATAAGAAGTGCTTGTCATTCTTGAACAATGTTATAAGCCTAGTATTAACACAATCTCCTAGATGGCGCTTATTACCCTCTTCCATAACTAGGAGGGGGAACGTGCTCATGCGCGAAGAATGAAAATAAGATTTTTGTCAGTGCCTAATGTTGTTGTATTAAAATGTTCCTTTAATAAATATGTTCCTTAAATTTTATTTGGAAGATAAATATTTTTATTTGTAAAATAAATTTGTATTTATTTAACCTGCTGATCATGTTATCAAGGTTTTTTTCTTTGTATTGTGAAAAGTTTAGATAGATTGTGCATTAGCATAGAGATATGACAGTATTCCCTGAAGCATTTCAGTCCATGTTGACAAAATGAGGTTACTAGAGGAGGGTTATATCTTGTAATTAAAATTCAAAATCATACTTTAAAAATTGAAAACAACTTTAATAGTATATAGTTTTGCCTTCTGAAGTGATTCGAACCAGAAGTTTTCCCAACATTATCATAGGCATTCATAAATCAAGAAATGAAATTTCGATGTATATCTTCTTTAGCGCTTCGGCTATTTTGAGATGTGACACTCCTCTAGCAGAGGTGCGACATAATCGTACATATATATCAATATGAATAGATTAAAAATTTCGGCTATTTAAAAGTTTTAAAAAAAATGGCATTTAGACTCAGGAATTTTTAAAGTTGTTTAGAATAGTATTTGTGTTTTCATTTGGTTAGGCTGTAATGGGGGGTGGCGCTATTGTAATGTTACAATGACGTAATTTTTAGGATAGAATTTGGCTGCTGTTTCGCCATAACCGTCACTTACGGAATTGGGGTATGTACGCATCTTTTATGTTGCATTAGGATTTTGTGTGCTTGCATGTAAGGTGCGTTGAGCCCATACTGTAAGTTGTGTTTGTCTTTTCATTTTCTTTTTGACTTATTGCTTACTTGGGGGACTCGGGGCCTTGGGATGTCTTTTGGGCTTACCTGCATCCTATTCAGAAAGTTCCCCTTGAGGTAACCGACATGGTTAGGCTCCCTGATGAAGAGACCTGTCGGTTACCTCTGTTGTTTTATGGTTCAGTTCCGGCACTTAAAAAGAATCTTGCCGTTGGTGCATGGATGCCCAGAGTGCTTGATTTCTGTTTGTTTCTTGTCTATATTTGTATTATTTTTATCTATCTCTGTTGTATTATTTATTAGATTAAGACTGAGTAAAAGGTCACAAGCACTCTTAAGGTATCCGACTACGTTTAAAACATCGATATTAACGAAAAATCCGAAATTGTTTTTATTCCTTTTTTTTTAAAGATTGTAAATTTACATTTCTAAATCTGCTTTTATTTTTTCGATATGATCATTAGAAATGAAGTGAGAGCGATTTAAAGATCAGCAGCAGCTATTAATTTCAATGCAAGTTGAAAACTTTAATCGTGTTTTCTGAAGAACTTGTTTTTCATCAAAAATGTAAACGACTCTTGTGATAACTCAAAATCTAACCATGATATGTCTATGAAATTTTTCACGTTATGTTTTTCATAATACTAAAAATGTAATGGACTACAGCTTTGGTTCTAGGTATATTATTTGTTGATTTATAGCTGCATTTATAAAAAATCTCATGGAAAATTACTAAAATTTTGCATGTAATTGCATATAGTGACCTGTATTTTTTTAGATTTTAAGATATCGATTAGCTTGTAGGTTATTACACTTAGAAGGTACTTGCTTACATATGACAAAAAAAGTTAATGGTGTATGCATAATATTTTTTTTTAGAGCTAGAGGCGTTTTTGTAAAAATTTGCTAAATTTCGACCCAATTTCCTCAATTTTGAAAAAAATGCATAGTTAATGTCTATTTTTTCATAATTTTTCGAGTTTTGCTGGTATATGCCTTCGAAAAATAAGGTAGAAATTTTTTGAATATACAGTTTTTCAAAAAAAAAAGAGGCTCCGAACGTAATCGGATACCTTAATTATCGAAACATTGAATTCCTGGATTTAAAACTTGTATTTTAATACTAAACTGTATTACTAAGCTTTTCCTTCTTTACTTTTCATTATTTATTTACGTATAGAATAATGATTTTTTCAGCCAAACACTTAGTTAAAAATATGCGGTTGTATTTTTTTTCCTTGTGTAAAAAGATTTTTTGAATAGTCATCTTCAGATTGCACGGTCGCTCACCTGAAAGAAGCAGTATTATACTCACATACATATCCGAAAATATAAAACTGATGAAGATCGGTCACTAATAATAATTGGTAACAGGTCACTCACCCTCTAATATATTTAAATTTGACTAACATTCAATTACAGGAGATAATATTATAATATATTATAATGATCAAAGTTTTAAGTCCACTCCTCTCTGATATTTTCTTTTATAGCTGAGTATAATGGCCATAGGATTAAAAAGTTGCGAAATGATAAATTAATAATTTAATACAAATATATTAAAAGGTTTTGAGGATTACAGTTAAAAGATTAAGGCCATATTTGTCACAAACAGGTAACTTGACATAAACATGATAGTTTTAAGTAACTTTAAATAAATAACTATAACTTATTACATTGTAAATAACTCAAATAGAAAAATAAGGTAGTAAATTACAAGAAGAAGGCACTGATAGCCGAAAAAAATTAACAGAAAATCTGTACTTTGTGCTATACGCAGCATAAATGTAAGATTCTGTAGCAATAATCTATATATATAAAACAGTTCCGTAACTGACTCATTCATTCATTCATTCATTCATTCATTCACTGACTGACTGACATACAACGCACAGACCAAACCGCTGGACCTAAAGGGCTGAAATTTTGCATGGCGATTCTTCTTATAGTGTAGGGGTGCACTAAGAGAGATTTTTGAAAAATTCTTCTTAGATTTTTTTAAATTAAATTTTTAAGCTGTTTTTTTTTACTTTTTTTAAGTTTGCATTTAAAATAATAATTTGAGGGTTATAAAATTTATATCACGAGAAAGATCATAAAAATTCCTTTAAAATGAAATCTTTTTCGAATCTTTACCTTCATTTCCTGATTTTTGGTGAATTTTTAAAGATTAATTTTTAGAATTTAATTTATTAAATGCTGATCACGTGACTTCTTTTTCTGGTACTTTCAATAAATTTATCGTCACGTGCATAAAAACTAAATAGACAAAAAATAATTTTTTTTTTCTTGCTAATGCGGCAGACGATTGGACATTATCCAAAAAAATATTAAAATACAGTAAAAGAAATGTTCTAGAAACTGTACTATATTAACTGTACTATATTCCTTAGTATTCTTTATATTAGATTTAATTTGAATATCTTCTTCTACATTATTTTGTCTATAAAAATATCCCTTACGATTTTTTTATAAATATATATATATTTTACATCAATTATATACATTGATCGTCGTATTTATTATATATATATTGGCATTAATTGCATACATTGACCGATGTTTTTACTTTGAATGTACTCCGTAGCGAAGTGCGGGTTTTCAGCTAGTCTATATATATAAAACAGTTCCGTAACTGACTGACTGACAGATAACGCACAGACCAAACCGCTGGACCTAAAGGGCTGAAATTTTGAATGGCGATTCTTCTTTTAGAGTAGGGGTGCACTAAGAAAGATGTTTGAAAATTCTTCTTAGATTTTTTAAAATTAAATTTTTAAGTTGTTTTTGTAACATTCTTTAAAGTTTGAATTTAAAATAAGAATCTGAGGGTTATAAAATTTATATCACGAGAAAGATCGTAAAAATTCATTTAAAATAAAATCTTTTTTGAATCTTTACCTCCATTTTCTGATTTTTGGTGAATTTTTAAACATTAATTTTCAGAATTTAATTTATTAAATGCTGATCACGTGGTTTCTTTTCTTTTTGTGATATACATTTTGTGACTAATTTTGCGTCACGTGCATAAGAACGAAATAAATTGAGAAAACAAATATTAAAATACGGTAAAACATAAAATTTAACCATTAGACTAACTGAGATGGAAGATTTTTAAGAATTTAATTCAAATTAATATGTTTTAGGGATATTAAACATAGAAATTAATTGCATACATTGACCGTTGTATTTAATTTGAATATTTTCTTCTACATTATTCTGTCTATAAATATATACTTTATGATTTTTTAAAAACATATTTTTTGTTTTATCGGAGCATTAAGGGGAAACTTTCTGAATAGGATGCAGGTCTATTCATTTTATATTATTCATTTTGTATTGAAACATAAACACAACGCAGAGTCTTCAGTGTTGTCTATAAAGTGGATAAATAATAGGGATCTGGTAAAAATATTCAAGAATGATGTATGAGTAGTACAATTAAAATACTGAAATATGTTTCAAAGAATTAAGAAAAATTAAAATTTCTTATTTGTCACTGATGTGGTGATGCAAATGCAGAAATAAAAAAAATTTAAATTAATAAATCATTTTTCCAATAACTTAAAATAAATATATAATTTGGTGCGTGCTTAAGGCAGTTGTGTACTAACCCTATTGAATTCGCTCACCTCAATGTTAACCTATGGAGAAAACTTGCGCAAGGATTGCCGACTTGGATTTAAAGATTTTTTTTTTAAATTGTACTCCATAATAGAGAAAAAAAATTTACACCTTGCGGCACTTTTCGTTTTTTTCTCGTTTTTCTTTTTAAATGAAAATAATATTTTACAAATTAAATTATTCGGGGGAAAAATCTAGTATAGTGTGTTTTAAACGCCCCTAAATTCCTTTGGTGGACGAAATTTATAAAATGAATCCTGGTGGAAGGTGCATAAAAGTTCGGGCTATCTGAAAATACTATTTTTATTGGATTACCAGCATTTATGGAGCTGTAAATAGTAGGCACATTTTCTCCATAGGTTAACATTGAGGTGAGCAAATTCAACGGGGTTAGTACACAGCAGCCTTAATCTCAATTAGTATTTCCTCGTTTTATTAACATCTATTTTTATGTTATCCACATATAATTTTATATCTCATATTTATTGGAGCATCAACGAAAAATGCAAGGTCTTACATATAAAGGATCTTACATGATACCCTGAAATGTAAAAGAAAAAGGAATAAACAGAAAATGAATGAAACATTCTGAGAGACTTTCGGAGATTTAGCTCTACATTATTGCTTATTTATTTAAAATAATTGAATAAAAATATTTATTTAAAGTTCTTTCAAATTTCTGCTCTTTTATGTGCATGAAATATGGCCTTTATTTTTTTGCTTCAAACTTCAAACGCATTTTTAAAAATTTTTTCGTCTCTATGTAGCCATATCAAAGGACTAAATGAGTTAAGAATATGATTTAAATAAAGAAAAATGGTGTATAAACAGAATGACTAAATTTTTAATAATAATTACAAGATAAAAAAAAACTTTTTATATACCACGTTTTTAAATTTTCTGTTGAATCATATAAACTTGACAATTCTATGTACTAATAAATACTTTTTAAAATTTTTTTTGATGAATTATCCCATCAACTTGAAAGAAAATGAAGTTCACTGGAAGTTAACTTGCGTATAACTTTTCCTTCCCGTTCCGGTTGATAGATGGCTGCACCAGTCTACAAAACAAAATTAACGGAAAATGAATTCAAATCTGCTTAAAGATGGCTAAAAGTATTAAAATAATGCATTGTCATCGTGTTCTGAGCTATTCTAAAAGTTTCAAATGTCTAGCTAGTCGGGAAGTTAGTTAAAAATCAATTGCAAGAATTGTACGGGGCAAACACACACACAAACAAACAAGAAAGTGAGTTAATAAAAACATGGTAAAAATATGTTTGAAGTGTGAAGCAAAATATCAAGTCCATATTTGACGCACATAAAAGAGCAGAAATTTGAGAGAACTTTAAATAAGTATTTTATCCAATTATTTTAAATAAATAAGTAATAATTTAGAGCTAAACCTCCAAAAGCCTCTTAGAATATTTCATCTATCTTCTATTTATTCCTTTTTCTTTTACATTTCAGGGTATCATGTAAGATCCTTTATAATGACGCTAGAAGTTTCATTTACATGAGTGCTCTACAATATATGTTTACGAAGTACCGGGAAGTGACGAATTTTGCATGATAAAGCAAAGAATGATCAAGCAGATAGAAAGAACTTTAAGATGTCCTCCCAATTTCGGGACTCACAGCAGTATAAATCCTGATTTAAGGAGAAACATGACGGTCAATAGATGGAATATTTCTAAACTTTGGGTATTTTAAAAGTAAGGTATAAAAATTTTACTTCTTTGTTCTCAGCGGGAAAGAAATAAGGAGAAAATATTGCTATACTTTTAAAGTGCTTTAGTTTTCTAGATTTTTGAGGTAACATTCAGTTTCTGTTATTTTCGTATTTCCTACTCTATTTTTTATAATTTTAGCGTGACAAATCTTCAAATTTCAAGTAATACATGCTTTTAGATTTAACAGGTTTAGAGGATTTATAATTAACTTTTCTCTTTGAACTCCTTAAAAAAAACTATTATGTAAAGAATTTGTTTTTAATAACGTACTTTTGTATTTTGACCATTGTTTGTTCCGGAGAATACTTCGGTTCGTTAAACTTTTAAATTTGGGATTAAATGTGGAGCTTTGAATGCCAAACATCACGCAAATACAGGAACAAACAAGGAAGAAATTTTCGAAATATAGTTGCGTGTTTGGAGTGTTTATTGTTTCTTGTCTGGAGAAAGAATGAAATGTTATTCTTGAATTAAATATGTCAAAATATGTTATTTGCATCCGAGTTATATAATAATTTATTGCTTAAGAATAACAAAAAACTGCTTAAAAATAACATTTTATTGAAGATGAGAAATGAATTTCTTTGGAATATTTCTATGAGAGATTAAATTATGAAACATGTCTTCTCACGATAAGGATGTAAATGAGAATATGAAAAAACATTTAACAGTAAATAAAACAGAAGACTCCTTTTTTTAGCCATGTTAAAGGATTTTATAACTGAAATCATCAATAAACAGAAAGACTTAGGAATCTAAGTAATGCAATATCTAAGTAACGCAATACAAATAAAATAGCATAAAATGTTATTTTCTCTTTTTTTTTATCTGCTAGAACAGATTTAAGATTTGTAAAATGTAGTAAGAAAGGCCCACATTTAAATTTCAAGTTTTGTGTTAACAATCATTTTAAATACTTGATTAACTGTTTACAGATGATATTTTTATAATATTTCTCCCATATCAAGAATAAATTTTCGTGATTATGTTTCTATAATTAAGCTATATTCTCTTATTGACTGTCCTTTTCCCCAAATTAAATCGGAGGTTCTTAAACTAAATAAAAATTCTTAAAGATATACTATTTGATTGTCTGCCCTTTATATGAAAAAGAGGATACTAAATTCATTACATACTATTTACTTTAATCCATAATGAAAATTTAATGATATGTAAAATGTGAACGAACGCCCTGTTACTAATACTTCAATCAATGACTTTATTTTTTACTATGAACTTAGACTGAGCCGGATTCAGACTCCAGAACTCAACACTTTGCAGGCTCGGGAGGGCAAGTACTTTTTTAAACCTATGATATTTCAAAAATCACCCCTCGTTTTTTCCTATCACCAGCGCATTTTAGATTGCACTTTTAATTATCAATATTGATAATTTTTGCTATGACATGAAAATTTGAAGTCAGCTGCTTTTACAGACATGGACGTTTCTATACCCTATGAAGCTAAAGTTCGGGGGACACCGCACCCCCGAACTTTCAGCAAAGGCAATAAAATATTTTATTGCATTTGTTGAGTCAGTGATCTGAACGTCTTTGGTTCGATGCCGGTCGCTGACAAATCCAACGCCGTGTACACTAATGGCGGCCGGTGCACGAAAAATCAGTCGTGGCTGCAATGTCCTCCAATTTCTCAAAAATTTACCTCTGGAGGTCCTGGGTCAAGTATACTGGTCTCGTCACTCGACTCCGTTCAAAATTACGGGACCGATCCTTTAGCCAAGTTGGACTCCGACCCTTGTAGTGCTATTCAAAATTCGGAGCCGCAACGTTCTAACCAATAGACTTTATGGATTTGATCTGATATACTGTCGGTCAATTGGCATAAGCCACAACAACAACAACAACAAATGAAACTAAAGTAGCCAGCAAAATTCTACCGTCAGAGACAACTGCTTGCCACATTGAAAAAAATATCCTATGATATTTTTTTAAATGATATTTTTTTCAATGTGACAAGCACTTGTCATTCATTAAATCCTTCATTAAATCATTCATTCATTAAATCCTTTGAACTTGTCGCTAATTTTAACGGTGAAATTCTATCAGGAAGGAAGCGAGGCACATTTAAGGTTGCTGCGTAATAACCCTATTGGATTCGCTCACCTCGATGTTAACCTATGTGGAGAAAATTTGTCTACTATTTACAGCAACACAAATGCTGGTAATCAAATAAAAATCAAATATAAATAGTATTTTCAGATAACCTGAACTTTTTTGCACCTTGCAACAGGATTCATTTTATAAATATCGTCCACCATGAGTGTTTAAAACACACTAGACCAGATCCCCCCTCCCCCTCGAATAATTTAAATTAAAAATTAAAAATTGTTTAAATTAAAAATTATTGTTTGCATTTAAAAAAAAAAAAAAACGAAAAATGCCACAAGCTGTAAAATTTCTTTCTCTATTACGGAGTACAATTATATATATATATATATATATATATATATATATATATATATATATATATATATTTAAATCCAAGTTGGCAATCCTCGGGCACATTTTCTCCATAGGTTAACATTGAGGTGAATGAATCCAATAGGGTTAGTACATAGAGGCCTTGAAGTAAGGCATATAGTTTTTGTATGCATTGTGATTGATTTAGATGCCAATCCAAATTTTTTTGTACGAGAATTTTAATAGCTAGAAATAGTAACAAGTTACAGAGAGGAAGTCTTCTAATAGACATGTATATTGACACTGAAAATTAGTAATCGTAAGTAATATTTTCCAGTAGTAATGACTTAATCCTTAATAAATACGCCAGGAGAGAGCCGAATGGCTAGGGCGCTGGCATTCGGTTTAGACCTTGTGGGTTCGAGACTCACTGTTGGTATGGATGTTAGTAGCCGTTCGGAGTCGGCTTTAAACAGTAGGTTCCGGTCTAATTAGCCCTCGTGTAGCAAAATGTTGACCGTAGCATCCCAAACCAAACCAAACCTTAATAAATAATGTTAATATTTCAAGATTATTCTCTCTGTGGCATGTAGGTTCAAAGTGACGAAGGTTTAACTATTTGCAAGTTAACTTGGAGGCTAAGCGTCAGAAAGTGATTTGAAGTAATTCCCTCATTATTTTTTCAGTACATCCTTGTATTAGGTCAAAACAACTCTAATAACTCAGATATTTAATCCAGTGTTTCTTGGTATGGATTTCACAAATACTGGAATACAAATTATCTCACGCTTTTCATGTACATAAGATAAATAATTACGGGAGAAACACCATTACATTATTACATTAAAGTGATGTTATCACATTCTGCGATTAAAAAAAAAATTCTAATTATTCGCAAAATCATCGGATAAATCAGTCTCTGGGACAATAGAAAATAATTTTATTCGAAACAATGCATTTCACAAACTACAACAATGCTACAAATTTTACTTCTATTCTCATAAATTGAGCGAACTGCGTACACAACAGCCTAGAAAACTTGAGACGATAATTGGATAAACTAGACAGTGTATGCAAATCACGTCATTCATTAGAGGGTGTGTCACTTTTATGTACGCGATAAATTACTCCCGCAATTGAGTTGTTTCTCTGCTCACTTTGTGTTTGTGCAGCACTTTAAAATATTCTCCTGGAGGGGTGTTTCCCCGTCCGCGTTGTTAAAATCTATATCATAATTCTACAGGCTAGAGCAGGGACATCCTGGTAAGATGTCATCTACAAAAATTTATTAGTTTGCCGTCTTGCATATAATGGGATGTAAGAGGTATCACGTGCGTACTAACTTAACACTGGTGACACGTCTTTTTTTTGGAAATTTTCTGTCTTTTAATTTATGCGATAACAAGTTTATATTTTTAACAGTTCTAACACGATTATGTGCAAAGAAAAATTAGGCGTTCGGGAGAAGAAGAAAAATTGCGGAATGATAGTGGAGTGATTTTATGTACAGTTATAAAGCACACCTGCCCGAAAAATAAAGTTTTGGGTTTGATCCCTAGGCGTGCCATGTAACTTAGAATACGAATGAACAGTGCAAAAGAGGAAGTGCGGAAGTGTCTAAGTAACTATACCATTGTATCAGTTTAAAATTGACCATAAAAAGAATAGCTGGTTAGGAGAAAAACACATAAAATATTCACTATAAAAAAACGAAAGAAACTCTTCATGGTTTCAAACTCGACACGGCTTTCATCGTCAGGATCCGAGCAAGAGAATGCCTTACACAGCTACCTATGGGAGACAAAATGGCGCAGTGAAAGTGTTGCTATTCCACAACATAAGTACTGTGACGGTTTCAATTTGCCAACAAAACGAACGGGAGGAAAAAGCAAGAGGAAAAACAGAGAATACCTTTAAAAAAATAGGAAAGGGCATGAAAAATACCTGGAGAAAAGGAGGGCGACGAAATTAGTGCATAACAACATTCAATTCTCATATATATCAAGGAAAAGAACAACTTTCATGCACGAAATTTTTCTATCTCATGAATTTCTAAGGCACCTTCTTTGCTGATGCTGTTTTAAAGTAGGATTCCGTTCCTCCATACCAGTACACCGGTAAGCAAAATTTCAGACGCTAAAACCGTCCGTCGTCGCGAATTATAATTTTGGCAGCGCATCAAACGCAGTCTGTATCGCTTTGGCAAGCAGCCTAAACATTTAAACAGAAAAGTACCAAAATGCCTCAAAATTTTGACATATACACACACACGTATATATATATATATATATATATATATATATATATATATATATATATATATATATATATATATATATATATATATAGATAGATAGATAGATAGATATATACATAACACATACATGCATATACACATACAGAAGAGGTAAGCAACGATAAGTAATCCTACGTTAATAACCCGCGGTAGTTTCGTTAGAAGAGACTACATGAAAATTTTTTTTATCACTCCTTTATATTCCCTTATTAATAAATGTTTCAAATCTATTGTTGTCAATTTATAATGTTCCATTATACCTTTCATGTAGATAGACATGGGACTAAGAACTAAATTTACAGTTTCTAACTACGTACATAACAAAATAATCCATAAATAAATGTTTAAGACAATTTAGTGACATTAATGCTGCTACATAAATTATTTATTTTACTATTAATCTTATAAAATATTTCGAAACCGTATGAAAAGCAAGACACGATTTACTTTTTTTTACTTATTTATTCACCACACTAAGGAATATATCGAGAACTTATTTTTCTGAAGGTCGAGTTTTCACGCAACTCCTCCAACTTCCTCTTTATCATTTCGCCTCATTTTTACGATGTCATCGTTTGGGGGAAACCTTATAATACCTGGTTCCAATATTTTTATTCACAAGTAAAGCACATAGGGAGCAAGACAGCAAAATTCAGAACGCGGACATACAAGGTAGCTTTGGGATCATTATTCACCCCACACTTGACAAGTGTCTGTCCAACTGTTTAACTCTCGACACCCTTGGCTCCAGGGTTGCCACAATGATCTGTCTCCGTGATTTAAAGGTTATTCGCCAACCTCGGCGCCAAATGTTCAGAAAGCGTGACTAACAGAGCGATGGAGAAATGCTTATTATACGATGTATAATAAGCTTTGTTCGAGCATCAGCTTGAGGGAAAAAATTATTATTAAATAAGGTCTTCGATAACCGAATAACTGGTGTATAAGTTGTGTTCTACAAAACCTATGTTAAGATTTACCATATCTTTTTAATAGGGAGAAAATAAAGTAATTTAGTGAATATCATTACTCGTGATTCAGAATATATATCTACTTTTAACATTAGATATAAACAACTCATTTTCGATTATTTATACATGCTGCTGTCTCGAAATTCTGAAAAGAATGAATGGCTAGTCGTTTACAATTTTTCTAGGATAAAGAAGGCACCAGGATCAGGCACCCAGGACTTAATCTTGGGGGGGGGGGGCGAGTTGAACGGATAAAATGATTTATAATGCAAATTCAATAGTCATAATTGAGTTTCTGTTTCTTTGGGGGGGGGGCAGGATCTCTTGGTCTCCCCCCCCTGGGGTGCGCCACTGACCAGGATAAATAACAATGTTCAGAGTCAGTGATTAAAAACGCGTAACTATCGGTAAATAAACGCATAGTTCCTGATGTTAGTTCCCTTCACAGCAGTAAATATACTGAAGTTAATAATGAGTTAATCAATCTCGAGTAACCGTTTGAATTTGCATGAATTTCTGAAGTGAGAAAAAAATCATGTATTTTAGAAACTTTTGTAATATTTTGACTCTCGTAATACTAGTTCATGCTTTTCATCTGAACTTTTAATAGAAAAATAGTATCTGAAAATAATCTAGCTGAAATGTGACATCACAAGGATCATCTAATTCAAAAAATGAAATGAACAATTATTCCATTAATCTTATATAATCTATAATCTAATTCTCAACATTAACTCTAAAATAAAAACATTAACACTACAATAATTAAAGATAACAACACTACAACAGTTAAAGATAACAATTAATTTGAACACACACACATACACATACATAATTTAAAATATTTTTGAGGAATAATGACGATATTATGCTTTACATGAGATTATGCTTTGAAATAAAGCTAAATTAGTGTGGTTCTGCATGGTTAACTATACTTTCAGAATTTTTTCAGTGAATAAGAGTACAGAAACTGAGAACTATCAGGAAATAAAAAGTATGATCGGAGCTATTTACGGACAGTTTTGTAATGCGTTTTAAATGTTAAGCAAAGGTTTTGAAAATGTCAGGTATAACATTACTTTATATCCTTTTCGTACTTTTTGGTTTGATATTTAGATTTTTATTGTAAAAAACAGGCTAAATTTGACAGTTTTCTCTCTCTAATTTAAATACTTAAATATTACTTAATTAGAACCTCACCGGGTGTTTTTAACCAGGTTTTCAAATGAGAACAACGCTGAGCTAACAGGTAAATTTTTTTGTTCATGAAATACTCGTAGTTTTTAATTTGATCTTGTATTATGAAGGTAGCTAATAAAAATTCAGTTTTATCCAGTTTCCTGATAGTTAATTTTTTTAGATTAATGCTGTTTTTATGTCTATTTATTATCACAATAACACATAAAAATGAAAAATATAACATAAAAAAATAATTTCAGGTAGTCTCTTCTAACGAAACTACGTAGGATTACTTATCGTTGCTTAACTCTTTTGTATGTATGTATGTATGTGTTATGTATATATGCATCTATATATATATGTACGTATGTATATATATATATATATATATATATATATATATATATATATATATATATATATATATATATATATATATATATATATATATATGTATATATATATGTATATATATGTCAAAATTTTGACGCATTTTGGTACTTTGCTGTTTAACTGTTTACTGCTTGCCCAAGCGATATAGACTGGGTTTGGCTCTGCCAAAATTATAACTCGCGACGACGGATGGTTTTAGCGTCTGAAATTTTGCTTTCCCGAGGACCATTTTGAGGAACTTAATCTTACGTTAAAACACAGAAAAACAAAGGAAAAGTAATAAATTCTTCAATAAGCAAATGCATGTTTACTGATGCAGTTTAGCACTGAACTTAAAACCTGGTGTCAGTAAGTCTCGTGATGCATCTAGGAATATCTCACTTCATCCTGTCAAATATCGATAGTTTCATTGTTGAAAGAGCAAGGGACATTAGAAATATATGACTTTTGTTTTTAATTTTCTGTTTTAGCCAATGTATTTATTTGATTTTACTATTTATTATTAGACTTTATTAAGAAATATCCTTTCTTCTAATTTTGAAGCCATCAACAAATCACACTATTTTACATTTTGACAACTGTCAAATAAACCGTAATTTTTAAATTTTTGGTTGATTCCAAAAAAGATATTTATGAAATTACAAATATTTAGGGATACGTAAATAACGCATAAAAATATCAAAATTTCGCAAAAAAATACCTAAAATTTCGCCTCTATTCGCAAAAAGATATAAATTCAAAATTTTCGTATTTATTAAAAAAAATTTATAATTTTATTTACTTGGATAGGTACGTATCAAAATTCTTAGTTAAAAGCTAACATTGAAGTTGTCTCCTTATTATATTCCTTAAGTTTTTGCCTTCTGTCAATAATTACCATGTTGTAAATAGTAAAATATTTAAGCATCTACTCTGTTAACGGGACTATAGAGACTTTGTAAAATAAAGGTAACAGCATTTCGTTGCAATTCATATCTGTATAACATCAACAGGAGTCTCTTGGTTGACTGTAGGTAGCTGAAGTAGCTGCTGACCTACTGTAAGTAGCTGAAATAGTCTTGACTTTGGCGCTCAAGAGACGTTCTAAAATCTACTAAATTGTTCCACAAAACTTGATAGTTCATTTTTACTGTTAGATTTTTAGGTTCGACTCCGGCACTGTCCGGGTGAAATTCGGAACCAATCAGAAGGAGAGTGAGATTATTTTCGCATTCAATCGCTCACATCGGCAAATTTCGCATTCATTCGCATCTATTTCGTAAACGTATCCCCACAAATATTACTTTTCTACCCGCCAAAACATTTCCCTAATGCGGGAAAAATGTGTTTACTTTTACTGAAACAACTTGACCTTATTAATCCTATCAATAACTACGTAACCTCATTTATGAAATTCTTTTAATCCATCCATCAACACGTATTCAAGTGAACCACCCCAAATATCATTACTTCTAGGCTGCAGGAAGCAACAGAAAATCCCCCGAGCTAAAAAGCTCTCGAAGATAATATAAAGAGGGAAATACGATAACTTGCCGCTATGAGAAGAATCCATGCGTGCACAAAAGGCAGCGAGAAGTTAACAGCTCACGCATAAAATTATATTCCAGAAAAGAGCGCTTCATATCTGGAAGTACGAGGCGTAACTAACAGAGTTTCGTTACTCAATCCAGAAAATTACGGAAAAGGATTTATGTTGAGAGAGAGAGAAAAAAAATGAATAAAATTAATGTAGTGCTCAATAAAAATTTTCGATCAAAGTGGAGTTTATAATTTTAGATGATATCGCGAATAAAAAAAATAATTTTATCAAACTAGTCATTCCATGAAGTAATCAAGGACTAAAGTTTATATCAAAGCAGATCATCACTAAAAATGTTAATTCAAAGTTGTGTTTGGAATTACGGCGCAGGTATTGTTTATTGCAAGTTTGTGCAAGGGTCAGGAAAGGAAAAAGTTAGAATAACATATGGATAATATGAAGAGTTTAGCAAATAGAGGTTTATTTTGGTTTATATATAAAACAGTTCCGTAACTGACAGACAGATAACGCACAGACCAAACCGCTGGACCTAAAGGGCTGAAATTTTGCATGGTGATTCTTATTATATAGTGTAGGGGTGCAATAAGAAAGATTTTTCAAAAATTCTAATTAGATTTTTTAAAATTAATTAAGAGAGATTTATTAAATATGAGAGACTCATATTTTATAACTGTTTTTTGCAACTTTTTTTAAGTTTGAATTTAAAATAATAATCTGAGGGTTATAAAATTTACATCACGAGAAAGATCATAAAAATTCCTTTAAAATGAAATCTTTTTCGAATCTTTGACTACATTTTCTGATTTTTGATGAATTTTTAAAGATAATTTTTTAGAATTTAATTTATTAAATGCTGATCATGTGGTTTCTTTTCTTTTTGTGAGGTACTTTAAATTAATTTTGTGTCACGTTCATAACAACGGTATAAACTAACAAAAAATTATTTAAATACGGTAAAAGATAAAATTTACCCACTAGACTCATTGAGATCGAAGTTTTTTAAGAACTCGCCGCTGCGCGACCAGCATGGTCGCTTTCAGTTTTATATTTTCTTTTGCAAAACAACTCAACTGAAAGAAACCTATGTAAGGAATGTTACTATTACCTGTCATCATAAATATACGTTGTTAAGTAGTAGTGTGATCTCAGGCAAAAAATTTATAATCATTGCAAAATTCTCTATAAGGATGATTCTAAAACATCGCGATTTAAAAAATATGAATTTCCATTACTTCAGAACAGAGTTAAAGATAAGACTGAGAAAATCAACAACAAAGATTTTAAAAATTACACTCATCTCTGTATGTAATATTTTTCAAAATTAAGATATCTACACTTTATCATTACATCAAATAAGAAATTGATAGAAACAAATTTTTTCATCAAAAGAAGAATAAAAATTCAGCAAGTACTAAAATATAGTGTGTATAACATCACGCCCTATATGTACTATTGTTCACAATTCAGATATCTACACTTAATCATACCAAATAAAAAATTGTTGGGAAAATTTCTTCACTTATAAAATGAAGTAAAAATTCAGCAAGTACTACTAAAAAAGTGTAGACAATTAACTCATACTTACTATTAAGATATTATAATGCAATTATTAATATTTTACTATGATATTCCTCAAACTTCTTGATATACACAGTTGAGTATTTCAGAAATAGGAGATGAACAGTGAAGAATCAAAGGACAGTGAAGAATCAAAAGAACGGACTCTAGATAAACCTACATACAACTGTCCGTGACTAAACACTGGATTTGATAGGTCTAAACATATTTTGACCTAAAGTTTGACCTCTTACTTACATTTAGAAAAACCTATGGAACAAAAGAATAAATTATCTCGTGAATAAATTAAAATTCTTCACGTGTAAAATACAGCAATTAAATTGCACCAAATTACGTGCTATCGTCGAACTACTACACACACGCGGTCGGCCGCTAATGTTTACATCTGGTAGTTGCAGCCGTTGCCATTCGGAGTGTAGAAATATCGCCGATTTTTGTGCCGCATACCTACGCGTTTTATATATATAGATTTAATTCAAATTAGTATGTTTTATGCATATATTGAACATACAAATTAATTGCATACATTGACCGTTGTAATTAGCCCTCGAGTAGAAAAAAATGACCGTAGCGCTCCAAACCAAACCAATCTACATTATTTTGACTATTAAAATATCCGTTTCGATTTTTTTATAAATTATATATATATATATATATATATATATATATATATATATATATATATATATATATATATATAAATATATATATATATATATATAAATATATATATATATATATATATATATATATATATATATATATATATATATATATATATATATATATATATATAAATATATATATATATATATATATATATATATATATATATATATATATATTTATTTATTTATTTATTTATTTATTCATTTATTTATTTTTTGAGGGGGGGGGCATTAATTGCATACATTGACCGTTGTATTTAAGTATTTAATTTGAATGTACTCTGTAGCGAAGCACAGGTATTCAGCTAGTATCTTATACGGTTTGCATAAATTACACGAAATTCGTTTATGTAATATCTTTGAAAAAAAATTGAATAATGACTATAACGGAATCGAACCCACTATATTAAGCATTCAGGGCACTATTCTATTGTATAAACAACCATACTCAAAAAACTGTAAGCTACAAGACTCATATTTTAGAGTTTAAACTTTTGGTGCGCAGATTGTAGGACATGCAAACAAGTAAAAATCTCAACGATATCACTAGTACATTCAGAATCTCATAACTCACCAGGTTAACACCATCATTCCGTTTGCGTATAATGTTAACTAATTTATTCAAAGCTAGCAGTTTCATCAGTTACAAGATCATTCATCACCCAAGTGGTTACGCACTGTTTATAGTGTTACGAAAGATTCAAGCTAATTTCGGTACTGCACAGAAATGGAGATTTATTTTGAGGATTACCAATAAAATAGTTTAAATCCATTTGGGCTGGTTAGAATTCAAGAATTGGATAAGGTAACTGCCTACATTCGGAGCCAATTTTTTAAAAAAATCATTGTTTTAAGGATTTTTTGGTTTTTTATGGTAAAACAGCACTTAAAAATAAAAAAATAAACAAAAACTTACCTGCAAATACCATACCTTTTTTATAAATTGATCAATTTGAAGTAATTTTTAATGAAATTTAGCTAAAACGCCTATCACTCTGCATAAAATTCTAATGCTACTATTTTCATTTCCTTCTCACACATGATACATACGACAGTTATTCTTAAAATGACCCATAATCTAAAAGAAATTTTAAAATGCAAAAATAATACAGACAATTTTATGTTCCAATATGAAATTTTTCCCCGAATCGTCATTCCTTTCCTTATAAAAACAGCCCCAAATAAAAAACTATTTATTATACATCAATTATTGTGCTTCATTTCATTAACAATAGCATCTAAAACATTTCCTAAAAATTTTATCAAATTATATGCATTATTATGTGAAATATCATGATAACGGTAGAGATTTGTGTTAAAAAACAAAATTCTGAGAAAAACGCATTTAAAGTTGTTTGTCACTTCAGTTTTGTAGCAGACGATGTTTTTTAAAATCGCTATAACTCTGCTTTTAATTGATGTAGAAAAAACATCTAAACGGTTCTGAAAGAAAAAAAGATTGAATTACACGAATTCTTGCAAAAAATAAAATTGACCAAAATAGTCAAAAAAAGACGTTTTCAATGTAGGCAGTCACCTTATTTTGAGAATTAAACTTCCCGAACACAACAAATAGTATTTTTGATGATATTTTTGGTATGGATCTGTCATTTTTCAAAGATTTCCGCCATTTTACCTTGCGGCTTAGTACAACCACCGCTTTTCTAAAAATAAAAGAGTTTACCACTTAATAAAATTCATCTTTCAATTTACAGACAGCAGCAATGAAATTTGAAACAAACGCAGTATTCATCTAAATAATTGAAACAAACAATAATGAAATACACAACTGAATTACACACATGTGGAAATTCACAATGAAGTACGACAAATTATGGTTGTAGTTTCGATTAGCTGGCATTCTGATGTGCTTCGGAGTGACCACCTGAATTTTATTTTTCTTTTAAATTTGATTAATAACGGTATCTTTTCATCAAGCATTCTCCTGAAATAGAACAAGCCAAAATTTTTGCCAAATTGTTGCGAATCAGAGGTACAGCCTTCAAAGACACCAATTGTTCCATCAGAAGTGCACCGTGTTCATAAAAATATAACACCAAGTGCGTTTTTGTTAGATATCTTTGAAACATGGGAATTAAATCTTAACAGTTTTGTTAAAATAGCCAAACCCGGTGTATTTGGCTAATAAACACCAATTAAGTAAACGGCCAGCATTAGATCAGATAAACTAACAAAAAGCTATCTTCTTTGAAAAAAAATTAGAACTATTTTAATTAATTTTCTCTTAGTCTTCTACGAAACCCAATTTAATTCCTTAAATTTTTCAAACAAATCCTGAAAATACTTATAAAGTATGAAGTTATGCAGAAAGCAATATCAAGCAACATTTTTGGAATAATGAAGCCCACTCTAACAATACCATAAATAAATAAATAAAAATGACCTACCATTTCCAAATATATATTCCTACGTAATAATTTTCAAGAGCAATGAGTAGCACTCCTAAATAAAACCGAAACTGCAACAACACAAAATAAGACACTTTCATTTTCGCGTGATACATTCACCCCGCGATATGAAATGATATATCTGTTGAAACGTTCTCCCAGAAATCGCATCGACATTATTTCGAACCGAACGTTTAAATGAACTGCTATGTAAAATGACAAATTGTTCCCATGGCGACCATTAGGGTCTTATATGTACTAAGTAGAGTCGGTCGCAAAGAACATATATTTTTATGGTTATGTGAAAACTTAAGACTTTTATAAACTAAAAAAGGCTGAAAATAATGAATGTAAAATACTGTTTATTTCAATGCTTTAAACTTTCGGAATTTTTTAATATTTTATTCAATGGAAGTACGGGAACAGGACAGAAATGTAATAAAAATGTTCAGTGCATTACAAATTTATGAGTGCATGCCTTAATATCGACACTTAGGAATATATAATAACAACTCAAACATTCTACATATTTCCTATAAATCCCCTAAAGTGTTATATTTAATCCCCAAAATATTAAAGTCAATTAAAATTGAACGTTTTCATACTACAGTAGACTAGATGTAGAGTGTTGCCATCCCAGAACAAGAAAATATAAAAGGTGGAATTGCCAACACGAGAAACAAAAAAGTAGAGACGATGAGGTGATGAAAACAAGAAATGTGGAATGGGTGCAAAATACTAGACAGAATATAGAAAATAATTCTGTATAACAGCCTTCCCCGCTGAATTAACATGAGGGACAGAAGTGTTGTCTTTGACAACATTTTTTGGTGTTATGATGAAATTTTCAAAATAATCCAGTACAGAGACTGAACTTGGCGTACAAAGTATATGCGCCTCTGAAAAAATAAACTTATGGATTGAATACCAATAATGGGAGGTGATAGAAGACTTTGAAGTTTTATTTTATAACTCTTATGTTTTTTATCCTCTGTTAGTGACGTTTATCTCCGAGATACATAGTGGTAACATTTCGTGGCGTAGTACCACAGATTTTTAAGTGGGGATCACCTCTCTAGCTTCCTAACTCGGCAAGCACAGGAAAGTAATAAATGAGTTTTGTACCCTTTGTTTCTAATTATTTGATTTTATTGAAAATAAATAAGTAAAACATCTTTGATTTTTAACTATTTGACTGAATATAAAATTATCATTATGAATGATCAAAACAGTAAATATGAATATTAAAATTCATTAGTGATTTTATTATTAAATTATAAAGAAATATTTAAATTAAAAATATTAAAGTACTAAAAGAGTTGTTATCGATGATTAACGAAAAGATGTAAAATGTGTATTTTATTTAAATTTATTAAAAAACTGAAAAACAATTTCATATTTTCAAATCTACAATACCCTTCTAACGTAATAATAATTTTTTGTAGGACAATTTACAAATATGGTTAAGCAAGGTAACAATTTTAAGTGATGTATCACTTTGATACATCTAGACCAGTGGTCGGCAAACCGTGGCTCGCGAGCCACGTGCGGCTCTTTGGTCCCCTGAGTGTCCACAAGTGTCCTGAGTCTTCCACAAAATACCACGTGCGGGCGCGCCCGTATAGTGCGATTGAAACTTCGTGATGACTAGTTTTCTTATTTCTATTTTTACATACTTGGTGTTTATGTGTCTTTATCTTTAGGCGAGTGTTCTGAAGAGACTTAATGAGGAAAAATTTCCAAAATGATTAAATGTCAACGCGTATCGTCAAGTCGTATCTTTGCATCGTGTTTTAAAATGTACACTCATGGACAAAAAAATTAGCGCACCAAGAAATAATTGCGGGATCGTAACGAAACTTGCAATGAAGGTACATGTTGGGGAGATATGCAAATGATTAGAAATGCAGCGTGATTGCGCATTACGTATAGCCGGTAGAGGGCGTTGAACATCGTACTCTGTGGAGTATAAAACAGGTAACCAAAGCTTGTTTGAGTGTGCTGAATCATTTACAAAGGAAGAGCTGAGATAGACATGCCATTACGCCGTGTTCGAAGACAATATAAGCATTTGTCGCAGTTTGAGAGGGGGAGAATCGTCGGGATGATGGAAGCTGGGTGGTCAGCTAGGCGAGTAGCTCGTCAATTAGGCCGCTCTGATTGTGTTGTGAGGAGGTGTTGGGACCAGTGGACCCGAGAGATGTCATGTATACGAAGACCAGGCTCAGGACGCCCTCGACAGACCAGTCGTCGAGAAGACCGCCACATCGTAAGAAATGCACGCGTACAGACAACTGCTTCATCGGCCGCCATCCAGGCACAGGTAGCACCTTCACTAGGGGCCTCTGTGTCTTCTCGAACCATACGAAGGCGCCTGCCTGAAGGACAGTTGGTATCGCGGCGCCCATTACGTGTGCTGCCCTTGACGCCCACCCATCGACGCCTCCGTTTGGAGTTTTGCCGCGCACGAGGAAACTGGACTGCAGTGGAATGGAACCAGGTCGTCTTTAGCGACGAATCCACATTCAATCTCGGCAGTGATGACAATCGTGTTCGTGTGTGGAGAGCCCGTGGTGAACGCTTCAATCCTGCTTTTGCTGTACAGCGACACATCGCTCCCACAGCTGGTGTGATGGTATGGGGTGCCATTGCCTACAATACACGGTCACCCCTAGTATTGTTCCGTGGCACCATGACAGCCCAGCGGTATGTTCATGAAATCCTGCAACCACATGTGTTGTCACTCATGCAACGGCTCCCAGGAGCCATTTTTCAACAAGACAATGCTCGGTCTCATACGGCAAGGGTGTCACAAGACTGTCTCCGCACTGATACTACCCTTCCTTGGCCTGCCCGATCCTCAGATTTGTCTCTAATCGAGCATATCTGGGATCATTTGGGACGACGAGTTGGGCATCCCACGAGTTTGAATGAACTAGAGGCAAGGTTACATCAAATATGGAACGAAATGTCTCAAGACATCATACAGAACTTGTATGACTCAATGCCCGATCGTATCGCATCCTGCATTCACGCTAGAGGGGGTCCAACGGAGTATTAACTCCTCCGTTCTTTTGCCTTTTTCTCTGAAATAAATTATCCTTTTTCTTTGATTTTCTTATCATTTACTTATATCAAAATAGTCATTACGTATGTAAAATTTCGTTTCATTTTGACGACTCCTTCTTGGTGCGCTAATTTTTTTGTCCATGAGTGTATTACTTCCGAGAGCGTCTCCCGGTAGAAAACACTAGACTAGACAAAATGCTCTTCGAATATAACGAATCAGCAAGTCGAAAAACTTAAATTGGTTTTAGCTTTATCAATAGCAGTTGACGAGTCTTGTGACATTAATGATACAGCACTAGTTTTACTTTTTGTACGATTTATTTCATCTATAGGTTCTAAAGAAGAACATTTAGAATTATTGTCACTCAAAGGTCAAACACTTGGAGAGGATATAGCAAATGCTGCAATTGAGTGCATTGAAAAAATTCATATTCTATATAAAATTCTCTCAATTTCAAAAGATGGGGCGAAAAGTATGACCGGCGTCAGAAACGGGTTTGTTGCTATTTTGAGAGAAAAATCACGAGGTACTTACAATGAATCCATTACCATTGCATCATTCATCTGGATGCGCTTTGTGCGCAGACATTTTCAGAAGAAATTTGCAAAGTTATGAAATTGATGATTAAGATTATCAACTCCATTATAGCTGAAGCTCTTAATCATAGCTAATTTAAAGAATTTTTAGTTGAAATGGAGAGCGAATACTCAGATCTTCTTCTGCATAACAAGGTACAATGGTTTTCTCGAGGAAACGTTTTGAAACGTTTCGCTTTCTTAAAAAACAGAAATTAAAGCATTTCTCCTTAAGAAGGGTGTTCACTATCCAGAACTAACGAACGATCAGTGGATCCAGAAATTTTATTTCATGGGAGACGTTACGTCTCATCTAAATCAGTTAAATCGTAAACCAGAGGGGGAAAGGATGCACAAATTTTTCGATGTTAGAAGTTATTTCATTAAAAAAAAACTATCTCTTTTTACTCAAGATTTTGATAGAGAAACTTAGATTCACTTTCCAAGCCTGTTGAAACATCGCCAAGAAAATAATTTTGATATTGACATTTTCTATTTCAAAACAACACTTTTAAATATTAGGGAAGCTTTTGTAAGGTATACACAAGATTCGATTCACAAGAATCGAACTTTTGAATTAATGAATTAAAGAAGCTGCTTCAGATATGCTAATTTCGGCATACGCGCTTAGTATAAATACCACGCAGCGTCATTAAGAAAAAGGGGAGGTTGTTAAGGTTGAAAAGGTGTTATCCTGCGCTAGTGCTTAGCGGGCCAGAAGTTTACATGGCAGTACTGCTGGTTTGACTTACTGTTCGTGAGTATAAAAATATATTGTTCTTGAAAGCTGTGTTTATACATTCCGTACAAGTAGTACGTATGCTTATTGCTGTAAAAGCCAATTATATGTGCAACGAATTCAATAAACATTGTTTCATGTATAAACTGTGTTTGTATATAATTCAAATAGAGTGCCACTTCAAATTATATCCACCCAAGTCTGGGTAGAAGTGAGCGTAGAAACTCTATACTTTTCTCGACAGGTTTCAGGAAGTCAGAAACAGCAAAGTGACGTTAGCTTCTGTTAAAAAACCTCTAAATGCTACTGTAACAGAATTAAATTTTTCTCCCTTTAATATTGAGCCGGGAGATGGCCGAATGACTAGAGCGCTGGCCTTCGGTACCAGAGTCTGTGGGTTCGGGTTCCACAATCAGCATGGATGTTTGTAGCCGTTCGGAATCGGTTTTAAGCAGTAGGTCCCGGTCTAATTAGCCCTCGTGTAGCAAAAAATGACGTAGCACTCCCAGACCAAACCAAACCCTTTAATATTGACATTAGAAACTTTTAAATGCTGTTACTGGATTTAAAAAACAAAGAAATGTGGAGTTCGAAATTTGAACGTCTTTGTGCTGATATAGAAATATTCGAGATAAACAAATGTGAACTTAGTTCACAGCATAAGTGGTCTGCATTGAAAGATCTGGAGAAGGAAGACATGATTTTTAACACCTAGAATAAATAGTTTTGCTGACTCATATAATCAGCTGGAAAAACTAGTGTTTGCCGTTCTTTCTTATTCGGGTCTACATATTCATTTTCACGAATGAACCTTATCATTAGTAAATTGAGAATTCATCTTATTGATGAGAACCTCGAATCGTGCCTAAAATTAAAAACAACATACAAACTTGACTTACCCAAACTTTCCAAGGAGATGCGAAGCCATTGTTCATATTAGTGTTTGTCTGTCATTGTCATGATTTAATTTTATGGATACTTTACAATTTAATTTTATCAATAAATAATATCGATATTAAGTATGATATCAAGTTTTATTCAACGTACCTATAGTTTAACTAAGACTTAAAAAAACTAAGTACAGTTTATTAAGTTAATGTTAGGGAGCGCTGTGGAGTGATAGAAGATGTAGTGTCGAGGATTGAGGAAGGTATGTTTGAGATGGTTTGGACATACAGAGAGGATGAACGAAAGGAGATAGACGAAATAAGTATACAAGACGTGTGTGGATGGAAGAGTTGGAAGGGGTCGACTTCAGCGAATGTACCTTATTCAGATTGAGGACGTTTTTAGCAAAGGCCAGCTTTGGAGTATCCTAATTAAATTAATAACAATGTACCTACTTATATAGTTTAAGTTTAAAAAATTTGGCTCTCAAAAGATATTTCAGTCGTTGTACTTTTGACATTTGGCTCTGTTGACAAATGAGTTTGCCGACCACTGATCTAGACCATATGTGCCCCCCCCCCCCACCCCCTGTGACTGTTAAAACTCAAAAGAGCCAATTTAGTTTTGCCAGTGTAAGGCTACACTCACATGGAGTAAAATAAACCTTAGTGGTATCTTCGTAGTCAGATAGTAAACCCCGAAAATACCACTAAGGTTGAGTATTGATACAACGTAATTGATACAGCGTTGTCCAGTCGAGTATAAGCTAAATAGATAGTTCAGCCATGCAGAACTACCTCTTTAGCTCAATCGTTACTTATTGATCTAAACAGGTAACTAATTGCTAATTTAACAGCAATCCTTTACTTATTAAACGATATCAGTATCTACTAATATGAAATAAATATTCCTTAATTTATAATAGGTAGTTTATAATAAGCTAACGCAGAACTATCTATTTAGCTCAGTCGTTACTTATTGATCTAAATAGGTAACAAGTTGTTAATTTAACAAAAATCCTTTACTTGTTAAACGATATCAGTACTTACTAATATGAAATAAATATTCCTTAATTTATAATAGGTAGTTTATAATAGACTAACGCAGAACTACCTATTTAGCTCAGTCGTTACTTATTGATCTAAATAGGTAACAAATTGCTAATTTAACAAAAAATCCTTTACTTGTTAAATGATATCAATATTTACTAATATTGTAACGTCACGTGTATTGTGCGGTTCTCACGTCCCACAGGTCAGCTGGATGTTTTTCTAGAATACCATTTTCAAGTTCCCACCATTTTTAAAACACGTGCAGAGTTTTGGCCTGAAAGTTAATACCAGGCATAGCGATTTCCCTAACAAGTTGTGGGGGTAACTGTTTGGAAAAACAGAAAACGTCTCCCATCACCGTCGTAAAGCTGTCTTTCCTAGCGATAGCTATGCGACTTTGTTACTGGAATGTAATAAAGTTCGGCGTTAAGAAGAGCTGTCAGCCGATAATCTGCTGGCCCTCCCGGTTGTGAGAAAAATATTTCTAAGAAGGCGGCCACCCCGAGTTTCAAGCCGAGAGAGGCAGAGACTGTGTGTTTTGAGGGAGATGGGCATGTAACATCAAGCCCGGACAGACGTGTTTTTTTTAAGCTCTTGTTTGGGACCATGGGTCCTGGAGCCTGTATTGTGAATCTGCACTTAAATTAACTAATTATGTTGTACCTAATTATGTTGTACTATTATGTAGAAGTAAAAATTTTAGTAACGCCTCAGAGTTTTGCCTTAGCCATATATCGTGACGCCACAATATAAAATAATTATTCCTTAATTTTTTTAGTCACATAAATCATAAATAATTTGATGCGTGGACAAGTGGTAAAATGAGGTTGTTTCAAGATTTGGAAAATTCAGAAACTGAATAATTATTTCTACATATATTCTAGATAACTTAAAACGAAAAGAAAACTTTAATGAAATGTTTCCGAAGTTGAATTTCCAATTCTTATCCCACGTCTATTAAAGAAAGAATTATCCAGCTCTTGAAGTAGAATTATTTTACAATGAAACTAAAAGTGAAAAGCAATATTTAAAAAAAATACATATGAACAAAACAAATTGAGGCAGCAGAATAATTTATAGATCTTTTAACTACGAATGCCGAAATCCCCATGACCATAAATTACGATTATTACCACACTGACGTTGAAAATATAGTTATTACTTGGTACTTTATTTGAAGTAGAATACAAAGGCGATAAATATTTATCAGCCCAACATCTTAATTTATGAACGCGAAAACGCCAGGAAAAATGTGCTCAGTTATCTAAGAAAATATGAGGAAATAAATTATCTGCTAACGAACACAGCTTTTAATCCGTCAAACATTACTTGTTATGGGATATCGTGGAACAACAAATAATTGGATTAAAAATTGTGAGAAGGGGTGCTTGAGTCGGAACACTAATAAAAAGGAAAAAAAAAAGAAGTCTTACATTTTTGGGGACATGATAATTGGGATATCTATCAAAGTATTTGGTGTATTGGGAGTTATTAGTCGAAGTTATTAAACTATGTTACCCGTCTCTTCTTTTTTTTTCCATGAAAGAGGGGAAAATGTTACGTTGGCTTAATGGGCTTTGTGTGTGGGATTATAGAATTAACTCAAGTAGGCACAATGCCACTTTTTGATTGTGATCGCTAATTGCCTTTGAGCTTCCTGCGATATAATTTATAAGTCTACATAATAAACTAATTAGCAGCGTAGATTTACAAAAGCGTAAGAAATATTGCTTTGTATTATAGATGTTGTGATCATTCCTTGATTGGACTACTTTAATGAGGTTTTGCTCGCGCTAAGACGATTTGCATGGACTGGCCATATTTTCTAGACTTCGTATTTCTCGGGACGACAAAAAAAAAAAGGTTTCTTGATAATTCACATTAGATAAAAAGGTTTCAATGACTTAATGTACTTAATTTTTAGTTACTTCCTAGTTTTTTTTATATTAATCCTGTGCTGTTTTTGTCGATTAGCTACCTGTCTTGTGTTTCAAAACCACGCCCTAATCGATGCAATGATTTTGGATGTATTTGCATCTAAAAGATGTGTAATGGAATCCGGCGTTACAGTTTAATCTTTTTCAGTAGCTTGTTTTTTTTCCTCTTTAAAGGAACGGGTGGACTTAATAGTTATTTATTTTTTACTTTTTATCACAGAGATATGAAATTTTGTATGTATGTACATTTTACCATAAGCATATAGAATACTTAAAAATAATTTCCCAGTCTTATTATAATTTTAAGATTTTTAAAAAATTTAAAATTTATAAACAAAATTTTAAAATGCCCCTTGCGACATAAATTTTTAGGTATTTCCTCAATTTTGCATTTTAATCACTTAAAACTGTATTAAAAAGAAATCTGGTTATTAATTATTCAATTCCTTTAATATTTAATTTTTCAGAGATTTTTTTTTTCTGAATTCCATCCCGATTTTCCTCAAAATTTTGCATCAAATTTAATTGAAGTCGAAATGTAAAACGCATACCCAATTCTTTTGTAAACAGTATGAGGATACTTCCAAACAAATTTCATGAATTTTGAACAAAAAGTCGCATTTTAAAAAAAATATATGAACCTTGAAAAATCCGATTTGAGAAAAACAGATTTAAAGTTTATTACTACACTTACCTTTATTACTCACTTAGTAGATGCTTCAAAAATGATTTTCTACTTGAAAAAACTATTTTGGTGCTATTATCCTACAGAAATATATACTTTTTTTACAATAATACAATCAATATTACAATAAAAAAGATTGTGGCCAATTTTAGACTAAGAACAAAGCCCCACTGTCTGTCTGAACATCTGGCCAAAATAGGGATTATGAGTTCCAGCGTATGCACCTTATGTGAGAATGAAAATATGAATAGAGCCCACCTACTTATTTGCTCGAAACTAGACTTTAACTTGGGCAGAGTGGTAATTTGTGTGCTCTCTATTACGGAGTCAGAAAACTTATGTCCTGACTCACGGTCTTCAATTATTGTGCTTCAGGCTTTTTAATATTTTATCCTAGAACTTTAGTTTTTTTAACTGGTTTTAAGGCTGCTATGTACTAAGAAAAAAATCGTATTTCCCTTTTCCTCTTCTTGCAGATTCTTGTGGTGGGAGGAGTCCAGTTGACAGTTCGAGAATTCCACCCCCTTAGGATTGACATTTTGAGGGATTGTAATAGTTCTCTCTCTATAAGGGGGGTTAAGCGCTGCCCCCAAATTGTTTATTTAAAAAATATTTTTGTCACCTATTTACATGTACATAAATGCTGATAATCCAATAAAATTGGTATTGTCAGATAGCCTGAACTTTTCTGCAAAGCGCTACCGGATTCATTTTATAAATTTCGTCCACCGAAGGAATTTACGAGCGTTTAAAACACACTATACCACATTTTTTCCCGAATAATTTAAATTTTAAAATATTAATTGCATTTTTTTTAAAAATGAAAAAGGTACACAAATGTAAAATTTTTTTCTCTATGACAGAGTACAATTTTTTAAAAAAAATCTTTGATTCCAAGTCGGCAATCCGTGGACGAATTTTCTCCATAGGTTAACATTGAGGTGAGCGAATCCAATGGGGTTAGTACATAGCAGCCTTAAGGCTTTTTGGTCGTTCTTTTTATCGTATCTTGTGGCTTCTTTTTTTGTTATCCTGTATTTTTTAGTTTTTGTATGTTGGGTGAGTGGCCAGACTTGTATGGATTAAGTTCCAGTCGGCCATATGTAACAAAAACAACACATAAAAAATATTTGCTCAAATAAAGGTCCACGGTCGCCTTAAGGCAGCAAAATTTTCGGTAAATACAGAATAGTTAGTTCGAATCATGGTGTCGGAGAGTCAGCTGTTTTGTACAGCAGAGACAGACAGTGTGAAAAACGGCAAAGTGTTTAAACAATCGACTTTCGTGGTTCTAATGGTAAAGTAGTTTTTTATTACGGGGAACTCCGAGATGCAATAGTGATAATTTTTTTGTTTGATCGGGTCTCTATGTCGAAGCAACCTTTTAGGTTCGGCAGAATCTTATGTAAAGTGTCTGAACCTTTTCCTCGCAGAGTGGGATAGCATGTATCCCAAGAATGAATTTTATATATATATATATATATATATATATACCTTGGAACAAAAAGGTTCAATGTCCTCTTAAAGGGCCAATCAAAAGGACCAATACCCTAAGATTTGTAAAAATGCGAATGAGAGAGGCGGCAGTAGTTCCATGATGTGAACTAGTATTTTGAATTTTTAGAGTTATCGACATGTATTTCAGCTTTTTTTAAATATTCTAGTGGGGAGAAGAATATAGGGCAACCCAAGCGTTAGTACTGGCTTATATTGTTGAAATGACAATGATAAGGAAGGTGACAGTCCAAAGTTATTTGTAAATATTGTACAAAAGCGTTACAAAATGTTACTAGAAAAAATGATTGCCTAGTAACCTTTAGAGGATATTTTATAGTACACCCCTACAGTTTTCAAAATTTACTCGGGGAAAAGAGAAATAATTCAAGGATTCCTTCGAATAATCCATATATCATTCAGACAATTAGGCCGTCTGCACACGGAGCAACTCAAAAGAAACTGATAACTGACTCAAATCACAAACCAGTCCGTGATGAGTCGCAACCTATGTAATTGAATGGAGCCACGCACACGACGCAACTGGTTACAAACCCGTCGGACGGGTTTGTAACCAGTTGCGTCGAGTGCGTGGCTCCATTCAATTACATAGGTTGCGACTCATCACGGACTGGTTTGTGATTTGAGTCAGTTATCAGTTTCTTTTGAGTTGCTCCGTGTGCAGACGGGCTTAATCTATGAATGAGAGTTGTAAACATACTCCGAATGAACATGCATTTATACCTGCTGAAGTTACTTTTCGATTTCAGATCCTGATAATGACCGTAATATCCTTTAAAATTACTTAATTCTCGGAATATTCCCGAGAGGAAATTAAGAGACTCTTCAAAACTTAGCGTGTCTTCACCACTGTATGAGTTATTCATATTAGAAGCGTCGACGAAATTTGAGTTCCTTTTAAAATGAACTCACATCAGGATCTTTGGATGAGGGATTCCCGAGTATCATTCAATTAAATTTTAGATTTAATTAATGCACATGTTTGTTTGAGGACTTATAAGCACTTATATGCTTTCGACTGGTTTAATCGGAATATTTCTGTCCTCTAATTACACCTGAACTATTTTAAATGCTTGATGCGACTAACTGACCATATAAATTCCGTCATATTTTATAATAAATCTGAGGTTGTGGAAACTGTTGATTATATTATTTACTTCACTGAGATTTATGGTCAGGAAGGTATTTGAATAGTGGTTAATGAATCAAATTTCGTCTTCGTAAGCCTCGTTTGGGTTTCAGTGCCGGCCTAAGACAGAGGTTTTCCTAACTTGTCGTTTCAAGAGTTCAGCTCTCGGGTGATTCCATCATTAAGTAGTCCATGGAAATATTGGAGTATGGGCGAATGTTTTCAGTATTGGAAAAAAAAAGTAGTCAGAATGAACTGGAGGAAAAAAAAATCTACATAATTTATTCTTTAACACTAGAAAGACGGGAATTTTTTTCTTACTAAAAAGACTGAACGCCGTCATTTTGACGGTAAAAAATAAAATCAAGAATTTAAAATGTTTAATTTTTTTAAATGGTTACATACTTTAAATTTTTAACTATTTCATACCAATATATAATAAATTAGTGTATATTTACAGTAGAACCCCTATTTTACGTTGTCCCCCTATTTTACGTTGAACCCCTATTTTACATTGTAAATACTTTAATTTTTTAACTATTTCATACCAATATATAATAAATTAGTGTATATTTACAGTGGAACCCCGATTTTACATTGTCCGTTTCGTACGTTATCCCGCTTCCTACGTCATTTTCTGCTGGTCCGTGAAAATTGCCTATATCGATAATGTTAAAATATCCCAATACGTAAAGTAAGAAGCAAGTTTGCAAAAAATTGTTATTATTGAACGTTCTGCAGTCGAAATTGTATCTAAAAGCAAAAAACAAGTAAAGATTGCACATTTTTTCCAATAATTCATCCGGTAAGTGTCAATTTTTGAATAATATGCTTAGATTTTTTTTTAACCCCGATTTTACGTTTCCCCGTTTCGTACGTTTTTTACCGCTGGTCCCAAGAAAAACGTAAAATCGGGGTTTCACTGTAGATATATTTTTATGCAAGTATGCCGAGCTGAAAACCTGGTAGGGTTTATCCGTAAAAATATAAGCATGGTTTGTGCAGTTCTTATTTTTCAACACCAATATTTCCGAAGGGCTAATATTTCTGTTATTTGCAAAAGGGGGGAAGAGACGAAAAGTAAGTAGCATTTTTCCGGTATTTTTTTTAAGGTTTCTGCCTGTTTTCTATATTGCCGTCAAATTGACGACTTTTAGTCTTAGTAGGTATACAACACATTTTCTCCTCCTCTCTACTATCGAATATAATTTTGCAAATGTGTGTGCATAATTCACGTAAAATCAAAAAAGTCATAAAATTTCAGAAGTCTCAGGACATAAATACAGACATAGCGCTCAATAGTATGCCCGAAACCGTTAAAATGTCGGCAGCCGTCTTTCTAGTGTTAAAATTCTAAGTTCTCGTATTTAGAATAAAGAGGGCATGTAACAAGTTAATGTGGAATTTAATTTAAAACAATGCTTAAGATTAATGTTTTGATTTGTGTTTGATCAGCCTTTTTTTAAGGTGTGTGTGAGGGAGAGGGAGGGGGAGGGGGATTAAGCAGAACTTCAATACAAGCTTTCAAAAAGCACATTACAGAAACACATAAGTATTATACTTTAAAACATGCAACGAGTTATTTACAACTGAGTCTAATAATTTTTTTTATTGCAGCAGTATTCTCATTTTGCTTTAAGAGTGTTCTAATGGCTGTCTTCAATGATTGACAAAAGAACCTGAATATTCTAACCTCAAAGCTTGTTGGTTACGCTGCCATCTGAACCCTACCAGCGACGCCAGGTTTCTTTTTTTTACATAAAATTTCGTTCCTCCATAAAGTAAAATTTCAGATGTCCTGCGTCATGAGTTATAATTTTGGCAGCGCACCAAACCCAGTATCGCTTGAGCAAGCAGTAAACAGTTAAACAGAAAAGTACCAAAATGCGTCAAAATTTTGACTGACACACACACACACACACACACACACACACACACACACACACATATATATATATATATATATATATATATATATATGTGTGTGTGTGTGTATGTGTGTGTGTGTAGGTAGATACATATATACATAATACATACATACATACATACATATATACCTACATATATATATATATATATATATATATATATATATATATATATATATATATGCATATGTATATATGTGTATATATACATATACACACACACATATATATATATATATATATATATATATATATATATATATATACATACGTATATATGTGTATATATACATATATACACACACACGCACATATACATATATATATATATGTGTGTGTGTGTGTGTGTGTGTATGTGTGTGTAGATAGATACATATATACATACATACATACATACATACATACATATATACATACGAAAGAGGTAAGCAACGATAAGTAATCCTACGTTAATAACCCGCGGTAGTTTCGTTAGAAGAGACTACCAGATTTTTTTTTTCTCTGATTCGTTTGTCACAGCATCCAACAACTAGAACATAATTCTGAGTGTGAAAACCCCCATGTTCAGCATAAACATATATTATACAAGTTTGCCGAAACGTTTTACTGTTTTGAACATGTAGAAATGCTTGTTTAAATGAGATAACTCCTCATTTGGTTAAACCTGAATTCGTTAGCTAAAAAGTCTAATTACTTTTGTATGTTAGATCTAATTATATATTTTTTTTGTCAAACGCGGAGGCACTTGTCGTTAGGCATTTACCTTTTGTTATTCACTGCTATTTTACAGGCTACTTTATTACGGAAGCACCCTATAGGTGAGCCAGCATTGTTCCCTATGAGGGGAACGACACGGAAACAATCAAGCCTTACTCGGGATTTCAACCCAAGCCTACTGCGTGCAGCTCAGAACTCTAACCACTACACCATGTGGGCGGCTCGATCTAATTATTAATTGTCGTGTTGTGCTGTAAACTATTTTATTGGACTATGTGTTGGCTTATGTGGAGGTTAAATATTTTTCTTCCAACATAAATGTATTGAGTTATGAGAGACAAAGAATAGAAGGATTCTTGAATACTCTTCAAAACTGTTTGCTAGCTATTATTTGGTAGAATTATTCATGAGTTGTTATACTTCAGTGTTTCCATTCCTCACATTATATTCTCGAGCATGATGGCATCAAAAATCCTTACATTCAACAGCAAGAATAGTTGTAAATACTTTTGCAGTAGAAAAGGTTTTTCAGAGAAATTACCCATCTTTAGACTAATGGTGGGAATTTTTTAGCTAAAGTCACGAATTATCTCTATACTTTTCTCAAATTATTTTTTATCCTGTTTCATTGACCATTAATGTGAGGGGATATTATAAAATATCCCCTTACATCCTTTGACATAAGGGGTTATTAAATATATAATTTCATTTATAAAACTGCATAGCATGTTATCACTGATTATATCAATTCCTCACTGTATCCAACTAAAATTGCGTCATGCCGAAATCTAGAAAAGAAAACCCGAAAATCCCCAGGTTCAGCAACATAGACAAATAGTAAATACTTTTACCAGAGCGTTCTGACAATTAGGATTCTTAGCAATGCAATTTTTTAGAGAAATAACTCACCTGTTGATTAATGATTTTGATTCCGTTATCTAAATAAACCGATCTCATAACATTTTTTATCCTGTAGTAGAGTAAACTTTTTTATTGGAATATCTATCCACGTATGTAGATATCAGAGAATTATTTTCATTAATAAAAATATTTAATTATAGGAGATAAACAACAGGTAAATTCTGCAGCCCTGTTTGGAACTGTTAGTAGCCACTGTAGATAATTTATCAGTTGTTATCTTTGACTGTTTCCATTCTTTCCTTATCCAACAAAAAGAAAACGATCTCGAGCGTAAAAACTCCTGGAAATCCTTGTAATCGATACCTAAACAAATGATAAATACTTCTGCCGCAAAATTTCGGATGTTTAGGAATAGTACAAATCCATGTTTTAGAGATATATCTCATCTGTTGATTAATGATGTAAATTTTGTATCTAAAGAGACTGTTTTTCCTTTCGATCTAATTATCAGTTATCCTATCATATACATAACTTATCCTCAGCTATGCAAACTGTTTTATTGGACCCCAAATTGATATATGGGTAAAATAAAGAGTTGTTATTTTCACACATAAAAACATTTAATTACGGTTAGAAACAGTGTAAAAATTTAAGTACCTAAAATTTCAACACTTAAAAGACTAATGACTCTTTTTTTAAAAAAAATTTCTTCTCAAGGATGAAAAAAAGTATTAAAAAAGGATGTCATTAGAAAATTACTGAGAAAAAAAAAACATCCATAGCTTACCGTAAAATCTTGATTATGATACGCACACTTGTATAATACGCATGCTTGATTTTGCGCGAAATTTTCGGAAAAAATTAAAATTCGACTATAATACGCATCCATAACTTTTAAATATTTTATTTAAAAATTGCACAAATACTTAACATAAATAAAATTTGTAATAAAAATAAACGAAAACGGAAAATTCGGTAGAAAAAAAGCTTAAATTTTTAATTCAAAGCGAACAATACTGATATATTATCAGTCTTAATCACTTTCGCTAGAATACTTCTCATCTATTGCTTGTCGTTTATTCAATGTTTAAAACTACGTTTTTTTCGTACACCAGTATAATACGCACCCTCACTTTTGCGGACTAAAATGCGAAAAAAAAGTGCGTATTATATTCAAGATTTTACGGTAACATGGTGACTAAAAATTAGTGATTTCAATTGATACCCCACCTTAACATCATTTTGAAAATTCATGCCACATTAATACACACAATAAAATATGCATATAATAGGACATTTTAATATAATATATAATGCAATGTAATATATTATGAATATGTATCGATGTATATTAAAATTTGAATATGTACTTATTCAATGTTTAATATACATCGATGCAAATGCAAACTTTTATGTTATCAACATTTTCAAGATCCAAATGATAGTTAATAAAAAAATACAAGAAAATACATTTGTCTATTTTTTACCTCCATTTATATCCCAGGATAGTTTAAGAATACATAGAGGCAAGAATATTATCCTCTATTATCTTTCTTAAAGCCACCGTGAATAGAAAGGGGTTTATCCAAAGAAGCGCGAAAGACCATATCTACCAGAATATATATTTTCTCTCATCACAAACATCCACCGAAATCTTTCTTTCCTATGAAAATATAATACGTTATCTAGGCTCTTTTGTTTCACAGGTATTATTTCCAAAACTATTTGTTAGCTTTCGCATGCAAATGCAATTTGGTGGGCATTTCGCCAAGAAAACTTTACCGTTTCCCTGAAGATGTAAGATTAATTATTTTAGGATTTATAAATATCAGCATTCGTAGAACCAATGTTTTCATCTCAGATTTTTTTACTACTATATTCGGGTGGTGGTTCGATAAGTGTTACATAAAAATTTAGACATTGTAAATGTACCTTTAATGTGACAGTTTTGATGCTTTAAATTGTACTTTTAATGTCTAGTACAAATTTATGCAAGTAAACATATGCGAAAGCAGTTATGCATCTAGACTGATGAAGTGGGACTATTAGTCCCACTTCATCAGTCAGTATCTCTCCCCTGTTGGCTCTGCATTTGTAGTTCTTTGTTTCATTTACCATTCCTTTCCGCTGGATAATTCTTTACTATGTTTTTCCTACATCAAAGCTATTCCCCAGATAAAAATCTGTTTGCAACTCTGTTTTGTACACCAGTTTAAAATTCATATGTATAATATCAGGTGGGCTTTTTTTTTAGATTCTAGACAAGTGGTAGTGAACCTGGTTCCTACCGGCCACTAGTGGGCGATTCAAGCTTTCATCGTGGGTGGTGAGAATTTCTGTCTGTTGTTAGAAATTTTGTTCTGCTTCCTTATATCGAATACACTGCTAGCACATTCGCGAGTTTGACTTTTAAAAATATGCTTTTGCAATTTACTTTTGAATCCCATCTCTAAACTTGGATTACTTCTCGAAGTATACTCGTGGACGAGGGAACAACGAATGAGCTTCATAGCCATCTGTAGCTATTCATGTATACGTACATAAAGTATAGGTTGGGTGTCCCAAATATCGCCCCTGTGCCTAATATCGCCTACTCGTGTTTCTAAAGTATGATTCGCGCTATGTATGAGAAAATGCGGTTACTTCATAGTTCTGGGTTTGTACTAACAGCGGCGATAGCGACAACGCTCTAATCACCGACAACAGAAACTATATGCCGTCTGAAGCTGTTTTTGGCTGTTGTCTTCGTAAACTTTGGCTCCAAAGAATCAGAATCCAGTGAATGACCAGGTTGGTGCATCCAAATTCTAATTTTGCTTATACCATTTGAAAGTGCATTAAACAGAGACTTTGCTAGCAACGCCTTTTAACAGGTGCTCCTAATTTCGCCTGGTAGGCGGTAAGAGGAACAGAGGTAGGCGATATCAGGAACCGCTCTGGAGTTCACTGGAAATTTCAATTTTTCCCATTTAGCTACATAACTTGAACTGGCACTTGTTTGGAGCTGGTTGATCTCATGATACCAAAGGAAATAGTTCGTAGGGATGTTCTTTGAGTTTCCAGCCTAATCAGAAACTAAAAAGTGGATGAAATGTAGAAAAAAAGTTAGAGTAGGCGATATTTGGGACACATACCCTGTATATTCATAATATACATGTATGTATACTTTATGTATGTATACATACATAAACTATACATACATGTTCCAACATAAAGTGTATATATATATATATATATATATATATATATATATATATATATATATATATACAGGGTGTCCCAGTTAAACGTTTCAGGACTTCTACGAGGGGTAGGGTACATCCTGACGACTCGAAATCATATAGCAATGTGGGGTCGGAAATGCTTTCCTGAAGCGATAGATGGCATTGCGGGAAAGTTCCGAGCGTTAGTGCAGGTAATCGGGATTTTGCACAAGGACTCAGAGTTAGTAGGAGGGCTAATTATACGAATTTTTATTTATGGGGGCATATGAAAACACAGGTTTATGACACCCCCATCGACAATGGTGAGGAGCTGGTTGCAAGAATCTCAGTAGCTGCCGGAGAAATTCGAGATGAGCCTGGATTATTCCAGAATGTTCGGAATTCCATGCACCGGAGATGTGAGGTCTGTATTGCAGTCGGTAGAAAAAACTTCGAACACTTACTGTAACCCGTGTACCTTTTGGTTTTGTACATTTATTGCTAAAACGATTATCCACTTACGGTCTCTTTCTTTATGGTTTTCCGTGTACATCACCGCTTCAGGAAAGCATTTCCGATCCCACATTGCTATATGATTTCGAGTCGTCAGGATGCACCCTACTCCTCGTAGACGTTCTGAAACGTTTAACTGGGACATCCTGTATACATAATATACATGTATGTTGGAACCTCCAACCAGGGGGCATTAGCAACAACAACAACAACAACAACAACAACAACATCATACATGTATATATATATACATAAAGAATAAATAAAAAGATAAATTTAAGTGCATATTTTTTATAAATCCTCCCCTCTATAATTTACTTCGCCCTTGCGCTAAATTGAGTCACTGCGGATATGCATCGGTGGGCGGTAAAGAAACTTTGCCATCAACAAGGATGCAAAAGTGGGCGGTAGGTATTAAAAGGTTGACGACCCCTGTTCTAGACTATACTTAACATAAAAAAGGACTTACGCCCTCGTGGAAGGGGTCATCAATGAGAATACAAATATCTTTAGCGTAAACAGCAACTGTGGTTCTAGGTTTAGTCCTTGTTATAGGTTCCTTTGCAAGGCACAACCAATGAGTAATCTGAAGGAAAAGGAATTCCAGATGCGGAATTTCTCTAAATGTGGCTGAGAAAGTGGTTACCCAGTAAACGATTAAAAGATCTGTAGTATGTAATGAAATACAGTATAAAATTGAGGGTGCTTGAAGATGAAAAAAATATATGGATCCCGCCTTCGTGATCTATTCAGATACTATAAAGGAGATATTCTTTATATACTGCATATTCTTTTTATTCAAAAGCTCTCTGATGAAGAAGTATGCTCACCTTAGTTAAATTAATAAGAAAATAACACAGGAAACTTTTTACATGTATAAAAAATAAGATTCGCAAATAAGGGACACTGTATTCTCAGTAAAGGAAAAAAATAAGCTTAAATCATTAATGTGTCAGAGATATTTAATGTTTTCATAACTACAGCTACGTGTAAAGGTAGATTTAAATACCACAACACTTTAATTACATGCACATGCATGTTATTATGGTCTACACCAGGGGTTCCCAACCTTTTTCCTAGATCGACACCTTTTAAAAGAATGTTTTTCTTCATCGACCCCCTCACATTTTTCTCTATAATATACAGCATACTACATAGTTATAATACTAATAATTGCACCTAAAACACTTAAACATAACAATTTGACTAAGAATGTGTACAAAAAATTAGAAAAAGTGGTTCATTAGGTTTACGTTTTATTATTTTTGTACTATTTTCGTTTTTAATTTCACAAGTATAAACAAGATTTCAAAAACATAGATTGTAATTGCACAAACATCGCTAGGAGGAAAAAAAAAACGAAACTGCTTCTGATTGGTTGCATCGGGAGGACCCATGTGCTGTCTAAGGCCCAGTGGATTTCCTCAGTTCTGCCTAGTGTTGGTACACAAATAAAAGCTAACGGTGGCATTCGAGGCATATAAAAAAGAGTCCTGACATTCGACTTTAGATGTGTGCATCACTCCGCCTTATGCAAATCTGTATTTATACATATTAAAGCGGATATTATTATCTAATAATTACATTCCTAAAAAAATTAAGTTAAATTTTAAAATTGAAAATTTATCATCGACCCCCAACAGACCCCTGGAATACTATAGGCCCTTTTTAAACTTCCATCGACCCTCAAGGGGTCCACCTGGACCCCGTTATAAATCCCCGATCTAAACGGTCTAAACATCTCTCGTTTGTCTCCTGGATGCTTAGAATTAAATATCAAAACTGTAATTTATTGTTCTGCATAAAAATTATAAAGACATTCATGAGTAAAAGATAAGAGAAACAGCAAAATGTAGCTGGACTTCCTAGAATTTTCATTCAGAATGATTGCCTGGCTTTATCTCGCAAGTATTTGAGGAAAACTGATAGGCTGAAAATAAAAGCTTCTATAGTACATTATTAGTTAGTTAGTGGGTTTATGAAGCTTTTATTTTAATTTTAATTCCGTGGCTGTTAAGTTATGTCTATTTTAGGCCTATAGTAATCGAGCCGTTAACTTTTTAATGTTAAGGAATTATTTTGAATGAGCATTAGATATTTGTCTACTCTTTTCCTCATCATTTACTTGTTTTCTTCTTAAGAAGAAGGTGAGAATAGACTAAAAGAGGAATTTTTATCCTTTAATCTGGTATGAGGGACATTTTCAAACATATACGTCAATTATTATGGGACCTGAGACTCAAAAAGTGTAAGATAATGGCGTTCTTATGACTAGTTAAATTAGTGTTACTATAGTGTAGACCAGGGATTACCAATGGGGTTCAGGTGGACCCCTTGGGGGTCGACAGAAGTTTAAAAAGGGTCTATAGTATTCCAGGGGTCTACTGGGGGTCGATGATAAACTTTTCTGTTTCAAAATTTAATTTTTTAGGAACGTAATTATTGGATAATAAAATCCGTTTTAATGTGTATAAATATAGATTTGCATAATGCTTAGTGATCCATCCATCTAAAGTCGAATGTCATGACGCTTTTGTATATGTGTTGAATGAAATTATATTGTAATTTCATAATAAGTCAGTAAAATTGTTTAATAAAATATATATTTATATTCGTTATGTTAGTTACTGTGACTATACGACGATAAGCAATTTCAGGCCAAACATTAAAAAAATTGTATCAATGCATCGAACACGACCACCACATTAATTGAAATCGAAATTTTATGCAATTATAACCTGGGTTTCTGAAATATTGTTTATATTTGTGAAATTCAAAATTAAAATAGTGCAAAAATTATAAAACCTAAACATAATTAACCCCTTTTTCTAATTTTTTGTTCATATTCTCAGTCAAATTGTTATCTTTAAGGGTTTTATGTGCAATTATTAGTATTATAATTGTGTTGTATGCTGTATATTATAGAGAAAAATGTGAGGGGGGTCCATGAAGAAAATCGTTCTTTTAAAAGGAGTCGATATAGGAAAAAGGTTGGAAACCCCTGGTGTAGACTTTTACTACTACAGATACATTTAAATGTACTCTCATATCTAAGATCTCAAGTATAAAATAAGATGTATCTATAGTTTTCACGAAAACAGCTTTTTAAATTGCAAGAAATGAGACTGAAAAAAACAAATATTCTCCCCCTCATTTTACTTTACTTTACAATGATTACATCCATAATCTCTAGTATAGACAATTTTATCCTCTGGTCATAACAATAATTATTCTTAGGCTGAAATCTCTTGCAGTTTATCTATTCAAATAAAATATTTTACAGTCACAAGAGGGTAATTTATCACTCCATAAGCCAGGCTCGTAAACAGAAAAAATATACAGGAAGGGAATGTCTGGAAAAGAGAAGGTGGAGTACATGCAATTGATGTTGAAGATGATAGATGGACGGAGGAGATAATGCAAGAATTATAAAATCATAAATTGTTGCATTTTCGGGAGAGAGAGAGAGTGCATTTTTTGTTTCATACGAAAACCATGCATTAGTATTTTTACAGAAATCTGAGAACTACAAAAATTATCAGTTAAGCTTTAAAATACAGTTCTTTGAAGATGCCTTGCAAGCTACAAGAAAAAGGTATCCAAATTAAAAATGGAAATATAACTGATTTTGGTAACGTAAAAAAGTATTTTGTAAGTTATAACTAAAGCCGTTTAACTCACAAACTACACATATTATTGAAGACATTTATCAACATTTCTTCAGTAATTTAACGGCCCCATTGTACTCTGCTTCTACTTCCAATAAATGCAAGCATATGCTAATATGCTTGCATGCACTCTAAAAAATTAATTGACATCACTTGATTAAATTTGTATGGTTATAGAAGAAGTTATGAAGTGCAATTAAAATTGCTTTTAAGTACACGATGATTAATAATAAAGTTATAGATTAATTTAGGAGGCTAATTACCCTTCCATTAGGTTCTTCAGCTATCTCAACTTTGAAAAAAATAACTTCTTTTCGTGACTTTTAATATTTTTATGATTGCCCTAAATTGTATTACGCTGCTACGCTGCATTCAAAAAGTCATTTTAAGAGTTCTCTCTTTCTCTCTCGTACTCGCACAATTACGCATATATATATATATATATATATATATATATATATATATATATATATATATATATGTATGTATATATATATATATATATATATATATATATATATATATATATATATATATATATATGTATGTATGTATATATATATATATATATATATATATATATATATATATATGTATGTATATATATATATATATATATATATATATATATATATATATATATATATATATATGTGTGTGTGTGTGTGTGTGTGTGTGCGTGCGCGCGTGTGTAGGTAATTAATATGAACATTTTGTGCATATTTGCTAAATACACATGCTCATATCCATGTACAGAACATGAAACATAATGGGGCTATTATTAAAAACTAAAACTTCCAATTCATTCAAAATGTCTGCTTTGAAAATAGGTGAAAATGCGTATACTTTAATTATAGGTAGTTCAAGGGATAAATTCTTTTAATTTAATCGTGATTCTGACATTTCCCAGTCTGGTTTCTAAACTTTTTTTCCTTTCCAATTCGCTGTCGGTCTCTAAATGAAACTTGGTTTAGTTGTACCTCACATCAGCATTGCTGTTTCTCTTTTACGCACACCCGATATCTGAAATTGTATTTATTTCCCAACATAGAGTGAACGGGAGCGTTCTCTTTAACTTCAAAATTGAGCTTACCTATTATACCACCTTCACCAGCTGCTAATCAATACGTAACGTGCTCTCGTTATCCTTAGTTTATGTGATGGTTACATCAATTCTGTTATTACCCTTTTTAAGATACAAGAGTATTTTTTTTTTATATATAACGCGGAGACAACTTTTATTATGGGAGCACCATTTAGGAGAGCCTATTCTCCCTACGAGGTAACAACACGGGATTGTCCAAACCTTTCTCGGGATTTGAACCCAAGCCCACTGCTCACGTCGCTAACCACCATACCTTGCGGGCGGCTAATATAGAAACGTAAATTTTTGTGCACTAAAGGAAAACGTATTGGCATCCCGTGTTGTTAACAGATGTCCCACTATCTCCTGTATATGACATATTGCCGCTGGATCTGCTAATATGAGGGTATATCACCAATTGATAGCAATCTCTATCAAGGTCTTCCCCCTTTGTCCCTATTCTGCTATTCCTGCGAATCCTTCCCACATTGTGGACTGCTTGAGAATCCCTGTCAGCGTGCTTGCTGAGGATCAGGATGCTGTTGCCATTCACTTGCTCATACGATAGTCTTGTGGGCCTGGTTCTAGACCAGGGGGCTTAGCAACAACAACAACAATCTTGGAATACGGGGACTACTTAGAAGACATAAAAGCTATAGAATATTTAAGAACTCTGAAAAGCTTATTAGTATATACATACACTCTTAGACAAACAAAAAAAAAAAACGACGCACCAAGAAGGAGTTATCCGAATGAGACGAAAATTGGTAGATGTGATGTACATGTACGGAGAAGTAGTAAATGATTACAATTTGAGAAGAATTGGATGATTTATTCAAGAGAAAGAGCTTCATAAAGGGAAAAAGTCAATAACGCGTTGGTCCCCCGTTATCCCTTATGCAAGCAGTTATTCGGCTTGGCATTCATTGATACAGGTGGCGGATGTCCTCCTGCGGGATATCGTGCCAAATTCTGTCCAATTGGCACGTTAGATCGTAAAAATCCGGAGCTGGTTGGAGGACCCTGCCCATAATGCTCCAAACGGGCTCAGTGGGGGAGAGATCCGGTGACCTTGCTGGCCAAGGTAGCGTTGGGAAAGCCCGCAGACAAGCAGGATAAACTCTCGCCGTGTGCCGGCGGACATTATCTTGCTGAAATGTAAGCCCAGGATGCCATGATATGAAGGGCAACACAACGGAGTATAGAATATCGTCGACGTACCGCTGTGCTCTAAGGGTGCCGCAGATGACAACGAAAGGGGTCCTGCTATCAAATGAAATGGCATCCTAAACCATCACTCCTGGTCCGCCACCGGCCCGTATGGAGGAAGACAGCCAGGTTTGTATCCCACCGCTATCCGGGGCGTCTCCAGACGCGTATTCACGGGTCGTCGGGGCTCAATTCGAAGCGGGACTCATCACTGAAGACAATTCTACTCCAGTCAGTGACATTCCAGGTCGAATGTGCCCTACACCACTGCAAAAGGCTTGTCGGTGTACAGATCAGCCGCCTTTCTCTGAGCTGCCTATGAATGGCCCTTGCAGTCACCAAAGCACCAGTTGCACGTACGATCGATGATAATGATGAATCTGGGGGCTGTGAGTACCGCTCTGATGATTACTCGGTCCTCACGTTCTGTCGTTTCTCTAGGCCACCCGCTTCCTTCTTGACTCTGTGTTCGGCCATGGTTCACCCATTCCTGCGAACATCGTCTAATAGTGGCATCGCTCCTATCCAAATGTCGAGTGATCCGCCGATTAGACCAACCGGCTTATTTGAGCCCAATTACACGTCCTCTCTCAAATGCTGACATCTGCGCATATTGTTCGCGCACCTGTATGTGAGGCATTGTGTATATATATATATATATATGTGTGTGTGTATATATGTATGTATGTTCCATAACAGCAAAACAATAATGGGGGAGATTTGAACAATATCACATGCTAAAAATAAAGAAATAAGTAATGCGTTATGTAGGTGTATTTATTGATAGAATTAGGGGAGGTTTTATAAATAAGTTATCTCCTAATTATTCTACAATTTTTGCCACAAAAATTTGCTATATTTCAAGCTGTTAAGCAGCAGGTCTCGTTCCAATTAGCCCCTACGTATAAAAAAAAATGACCGTAGCGGTCTCAACGAAGCAACCAATCCACCAAATCAAGCTGTTAAGTAATGGAGAAGCTGAAAAGAAATTTTCAAATTTATTAGTCTTTTTCGCTCCTAACAGTTAAATAAAATTAATGATCATGGTTTTTCATGTGGTCATAAGCAGTGTTGAACGTACGAATCAAAAATAAATTTCAGAGCGTTTATACCTCTAAAATATGATTGATAAAATTCAATGAAAATCTGAAACAAAAAATTAAAAGAAAAACTATTTGAAATATTTCTCTCTCCAAACATTCAAAAGCCACCAGTATTTCATCCCTTTTTCCATAAACTAGAGGCTTTCAGCGGTTTTCCAGGAAATATGCATTTGAATTGTTTGGGATCCTTAATTCTGAAAGAAGTATTTGATAAAGAAAACCTCGAAATGCAAAATTCGGGATGCTATAATCTCTCTGGCTCGAAGTACCTGCTTTTGTTAAAAACCACACTCATGCATTATTCAGCTCAGAATTCATAATATACTTTTGGATGCTTTTCGCAATTTTAACCCATAGATATAATATTAAAATATTTCCTAGTGATTTAGGCTTAAAAGGAAAATATCTAAAACATCTTGAACTGCATTCTTCTCTTTGAGAAAAAAATATTTGAAAAAGCAATAATTTTTGTCAATATTTCATCTGCATTTAGGCATTTTCTGTATTTTCATGCGCTATATTATAGACGAAAGGATCAAGAGTAGAGAGGAAAATAAGGGAATGAAACTGCAGAAAAGAAATCGTACAAACAGAACAAAAATAGGTATGTGAATGAAAATTATCATCGAATTTATACACACATATATATATATATATATATATATATATATATATATATATATATATATATATATATATATATATATATATATATATATATGACGCCCAGTGGCGTAGTAGTTAAAAGCTTCAAGCTGCCACACCGCAGGTCCAGGGTTCGATCCTGCGACTGGGCAAAGTCGACTCATGCATACATATATATATATATATATATATATATATATATATATATATATATATATATAATATATACACATACATGGTCATCGGAAAAGTTGTCCGCTATTTCAGTTGTGCATACCGGAAATATCAATCGACCAATCGGTTTTGCATAGCAGCAGATGGTATTTTAACTCTGGGAGTTATATTTGTCCATGCCATGGTGACTGTGACTGCGCTGGGGGCTTGTGCGACGTTGTAACGTCGCGCTCCCTCCTTCATAGGTTTATACGTTGGATAGGAAGGGATCCGGTCCAACTTTTTAGCCACCAAGAAGCCCCGATAAGACCCCTCTAGACTTTTTTCTATGGGTTACCTGAAAAACACAGTGAAACATAGTGGTTGTAAGAAGATCCGGGATCCATTTATTGGACAGGAACACTGCTGCAATAGCGACTGCTCCTGCTGTGATCGAGCCTACCTAGATGAGATCGACTATCGCCTAGATGTGTGCCGAGCGACGAGAGGTGCTCAATATCGAAACCTACTAGGTAATGTCCAAAACTTGATTCGTTTCTGTATCTTTTGGTGAAAAATGAGCAACATTAGTTCTATTATATGGCTCTTTACTTCACGTTACAGTCACGGACACCTATTTCGAAGAACCTGTATCTCACTCTCTCTCTCTCTCTCATATCTCTGTCTGTGTGTGCGTGTGTGTTTGTGTGTGTGTGAGAGAGAGAGTGAGTGAGTGAGTGAGAGAGAGTTAGAGAGAGTGAATGAGTGAGAGAGAGAGAGAGTTAGAGAAAGTGAATGAGTGAGAGAGAGAGTGAGTGAGTGAGAGCTGGAGAGAGTGAATGAGTGAGTGAGAGAGAGAGAGTGAGAATGAGAGAGTGAGTGAGTGAGAGAGTTCGAGTGAGTGAGTGAGTGAGTGAGTGAGAGTGAGTGAGTGAGTGAGAGTGAGAGTGAGTGAGTGAGTGAGTGAGTGAGTGAGTGAGTGAATGAAAGAGAGAGAGTAAGTAAGCAATGCAGACACTTTGTATATATTTTATAAATACACAGGTTCAAATCCATATAGAATACATGAAATATAATTTTCCAGTACCAAAATTCTTAAAAAACATAATTAATTTAATTTTCAACTGTATTCTTCATATTGATATTTATGTAATTTCTCTAATAATATCTCATCTTAATATCCTTTTGCTCAGTAACTCGTTTTTATAGTGGGATAAGTCCGTCTGAAAAATTAGTCTGTTCTGTACACGGTGACTTAGACTATAACAACACCTCATCTTTGGAATCACCCTGTGTGCTTCTGTCACACTATTAAAAAAATTAGTCTGTCACCCACTTCTCAAAAATAAGTCCGTTTTATACATTTTGACATGAAGTGTAACAACATTAAACTTATTTAAAAGCCCTCAGTGCTTCTGTCATGTTTTTCTCTACCTATATATTTGAAAATTTTACCTTAGACGTTTTACTAAAAGGCTTCAAATTGCTTTAAAGACTCTGGGATAATAATTAAGGAAACTGAAATATTTTTATCAAATAACTAATCCTCTTACATGTCAAGCTAGAATTTTATTCTCTGACAGTAATTTTAATGATATCTAAGAGCAATTTAAATTTGGAATAATATTTTTAAATTAAAACGCAAATTAAACAATACAACTTGAAGTGATCTTACTTTGCTGACATTAATTTAATATTAGACTACATTTTAACAATGCCATTTCGGAAAAAAGAATCTGTTACGTATTACAAAAGCTAAATGTTCCATTACATTCTATATTTTCTTTTAAGAATAAAAAATACCAGATTTTTTTTTCTATCTCTCGACATCTTCTTTTATGATATTTCTGCACTTTTATTTTATATTTTACCGTCCTTTTACAATGTGATTTGACTTTTATACATAACAGAGCGCTTTTCTTCATTTTTTTTCCTTAAAAAGGGGGAATGCACATTCAAAGGCTTTCAGCCAAACTCCATTTCATACAAATTAAATCATGTGCCCGTATTGTCTTCCATTCCGTCAACGCTGCAAAGGTGAAAGTTAAAAGCTTTCACTTGCTCGGATGTCAGAGGATTGATTAAATAAAGAGAAGGCGCTTCGCATTAATGTACGATAAAGCAAATAGAGCCGAAGAATCTTGTTTGCTTAAGGAGATTAAAATTTTCCATAATTTGAAGCAATGCCCGTTAAATCCCTCGAAATGACTGCGCTGCTATAAATTTGAATAATAGTTTTATTGAACCAGTATAAATTTACTCTCGAAGAATAGCATTGCTTTTAATATAGGAATCTAATTTGCGTATTTTCGTTTCAATCATTTAAATTTTAGGGTACTCAATAGCATTGTACTATATGACAGATATCAATAAATACTGGTATATCGACGGGGGAGAAATGCTTTTGAATTTCACTACATAGTTAAAAATTTCTTTACTAGTATCTCTTTTACACTTAAAGTTTAAAAAATACCATTTGTCAAATAATATTGGGGATTTGTTAAAATAAAACTTTCAGATGGGAGTTAACAATAGAGGATATGATCCCTGTACATAAATGCTCAAAAAATGATAAAAACGGTTTGTTATGCTGTCGTCATACAGAATGAGGAATCTCATTTGTTCAGAGAGATTTGTTGCATCAACGTATTTTGCGATAATGCTTGTACTCGCCTGAAAAAAATCGCTATAAGCACCTTATCAACAAGTATTTGAAACATTTTCCCCTTTGATACTGAAAATAAAAACCAGCATACAAGTACCTCTAAAGATGCTGCTCCTAAGCTAATCATATTTCCAAGAAGAATTACAATTACTTTATTAAAACATCTTTCACATTTTTATGAATACTATGGGTAATATAACATTGGTAAAATTTTGATAAAAAAAAAGTCGTGATGTGAATTCCCAAAAAATCATAATAACTCCTGATATAAAAGGCCATTAAATATGGAAAATAACTGACAGGGAAGATGCCATTGTCATGAAGGGTAAAACATATTTGTTAGGCATCATACTACAGCAGCAAATTATGCGGCGACATTTTAACTTTATTAAAAATTGCGAATTAGTATGCTAAAATGAATGTATGGGAAGCACTTTTCGCTGACGATATCTATATAAATAAAGCAACAGAGGTAAATGTCGGTGGAGTCCGTCGGATCACGTGACCGTCACGTTTCCGGAGATCACTCATCCTGAGAAAACATGGCCGACATTTTGGTCGAAAATCGGTGTATTTTTTTTCTCATGAAAGTAGTAATGTTACATATTTGGAAAGAGCTTTGAAACTGATAATTTTTTCTGCTTACAGTTATTCTGTTACTTTAATAGATTTACAGATATTTTAATTCTAAAAGCACTCCACCGATGAGACGAAATAATCAAATCACCCATCTCCAGTATGGTGCAGCCATCTGTCGGCAGCGACGGGAATGAAAATTGACGGGAATTTATTGACGGGAATTTAATACATTTGTATGGCCCTGAAAAGGGCCTTTTTTTTCTTTTGTGGGGCCCGAGAATAGCCTGGCGAAGCCCGGCTAGTTAAAAATATTCTCCATATTCTGCAGCTGGATAGATGAAAAATAAAACATCCAGTGATGGTCATCTAGCCATTTTTCTTCACACATTCTATCTACTTCACGCAAATCTAATTTGTTTGCATATTTGATTCACTTATTGAGAACTGCCATAATAAAGTAGCCAACAGAATTCGAAGTGAGTATGTGCGAACTTCCTCAGGATAAGTGCCTACGGTAGGGAGATAAAACAACTTTGAATTGCGTCTAATTCCTAAATTGCCTAAAAAGAATACCGAAAAAATTGCTTCCTTTATTTGAAATCATTAGATTTATCTGCCGTCTCTTTCAGTTAGCATTTCACTTAAAACCCCTTTTTGCTTAATTTATTAGCAATAAGTTTCAATATTCAAAAAGTTACAATATGTTTCAGGTATATGGAAGTCACCTAGTTGATTTTCTGGTCTTAATTCGTCAATTCCGGGTCTTAGTTTGTTCATGAGATTCTTCAATTTTATAAAATGGATCGTAATATTTGGTATTACTAAAGTTACCTAAAATCATCTAAATCTCTCACAAACAGAGAAGTTTAAAGAGGAAATCAATCCGCTTGTTTTAAAGATCAAGATTTAGGTAAAATGGGCCTTAGGTCTTGTTTTGGAGTCTGAGGAGTAGTACATTCGTTTTTACCAGCTTCAAATAAGTAATGATGGTTTAACTACTAGCACTTTATATTGTAAAAAAAAGTGCACTTTTTAAAACAAAACCCTCCTTCAAATATCACGCTTTAATCATAGTGAATCAATATTTTATCGGTGTTAACAATATTCTTAAAAAGAATGAAAGAATTCTGCGTATAAATAGTGCTTACACTGGACAAATGACGCTGTAATTGTTTTTTTTTTTTTGTCAAAATCGAATGTCAACGCTCCATAATTTTACCATATATACATTCAATCACACATATTTGAAGAATTGCAGTTTTTCATGGGAAATATTTCATATATTTTGTAAATTGAAGAAAAATTGTAAAGGAAGAATTCAGCTAGTATTGTAAGTCAATGGGTAATAAATATTGAAATTTTAATGAAAAATAACCTATGAGTTGCCGAGATCAGAAAATTACTCACTGTAAAATTATTATTCCACCACAAGGGTTTTCCATTTCTTAATTTTATATCACTGAATATTCATTGAAAAGTTTACATTTCATGAGCAACAATGAAAAACTAATATAGAGGACGTTTAATAATGATAGGAATAAAAAATTATTCTGTGAAAATGGTCTACAAGTCTCAAAATATCATGATATATGTATATATAGTAATTCACAAAAGTAGACATCTTTTAGAACTTTTAAATTAAAATTCATAAAATAACTGTAAAGCTTTTCCATGAAAAATACATTCGGATTATAGAAATATCAGTATTTAATTAAAGCTCTCAAATGCAATATTTTACTCAGATTTTGTTATCTTGTTACGTGGATTGTCATAAAACCAACAAGAACAAAGACACGAGGAAGCAATAAAATGTATGATTTACGGACATCATCGCAAAATGCGCTCAAAGATCGTTAAAATTCTGACGATAAATGTAAAAATCTGCTTTGATAAGGAAACACAAACATAAAGAATGATCCAACCTTTCTTAATTTTGCAGAAGCTGGCTAATAAGTAACTTTCTAGTCAATATTTGTGCACTTGAGTTATGGTCAAAACTTTGATGAGCCATCCACATTACTTAGCAGCGAAGGGCATGGGAAGGAGATAAAACTTTCCTTTAGCTTTGCCATTAAACATAAATTACGTGTTTCATTATGCATGTAGGCTACTGTATCGAGACATAGCTTAACCCTTTTACAAGCATCTAAGAGGCTACAGAATATTTTTGGTTCCGTGAGACAATTTTGAGCATGTCCATGAGAAGATTAGGGCTATTTATGATGCCGAATTTTCCTAAAATTTCATAATCTCCTATGAGTTAAAGTTGGCGAATTCATAAAAATTCCCAAAAGTTAGTCAAATAGTTAGACAATCTTATATCATGACTTTGATTAATGCGTAGTAGGTTACGTAACCTAGAAAACTACGATTAAAATTCTTTTATTTTCTTTTAGTATTTATTTTGTTAGAATATGAAAATTGTATAGACATTGAAAATAATACTTCATCACATACAGTAGACGGAATAGTACAGTTGGTAGAATGCCGAAGATCGGATTGGAAGACGAGGCGTTCAAATCGACATTCCGGTAGACGATCATTACAGTGTTGCTCGATTGCTGAAAAGAAATAATAAATTGAGAAAAAAAATAATAAAATATTTGTTATGGAGTAATGTTAAGCATTGTCGAATAACTCTGAAAAAATAAACACATCGTGTGTTGTTGTTGTTGTTGGTTTTGTTGCTAATCCTCCAGCATCCAAATTCAGATGAGATCCATAATATTGTTGACCTGAACAAAGTCAATGATACGAAGGGGGTTTGAAAAGAGATCCTCCCTGGTAAATCCCAGACACTCAAGAATGCGCTACGGGGAGGCTTGCCGGACATGGAACTTGGTGCAGAAGGAGAAGACCTTTTTGTTCTCGTCAAAAGGAAGTCTCTTGGGGTGTCCACTAGCAAGCCAAGAAAGCGCAGTTTGAGAGCTTCTACCGTAATTAAGAAAAAGGGGGAGTTCCGGGACGACCTCTCGTGTACCAGTGATGGGTGGGAGGGGGGGGGGGTCAGCCATGAAATGTTTTCCATGGACTTTCCATTAGAAAATAGTTTAAGATAAGTAAGAGGAGTTTTAGGCCATCTGCACACGGAGCGACTCAAAGGAAACTGAACTGGTTAGAGATTGAAATTGCTTATCGGTTGCAAACTCGTTAGTGATGCGGCTCCGCACACGGGCCTACTCAAAAGTGATTCAAATCAATAGTTTGCGACCTGTCATGGAAGGAAGAATATCATTATTCCGGGCATTATTTTTAGTTAAATTATTATCAGAAATTAATTTATTTTAAAAAATTGTCAAAATAGATAGTCTTTGATCAATCGTTTAAAAATGGACTGTACATATGGGCGCACATATTCCATACAACAAAAAACGTTAAAATTTCATTTCATAATTAGGCAGAAGTCACGTGACTCCCAAAAGAGCGGCTGTAACATAGATTGTGTAATAACACGCACAACGCAAGAGAAATTGGCGACTGAAGTTGCTAGCGACTCGACACGTTGAGTTGCCTGCGACTGATTACAAACGCGTTGCTGACGGGTTTGCAACCAGTTGCGCCGTGTGCGTGGCTCCATTCAATTACATAGGTTACGACTCATCACGGACTGGTTTGTGATTGGAGTCAGTTACCAGCTTCTTTTGAGTTGCTCCGTGTGCAGACGGCCTAAGAGATAGACATATCTTCGCAGCCCTCCTCAGACAATTTTTCCTCAACCTCATTGCCATGAATAACCACATGGGAAGGGATCTACTGAAGGTGAACAGAATGAGACCGAGAAATCAGCTTCAGCTTGCATTAGATAGATATGCTGATTCTATCGGCTACAGAAGTATAACTGCTGAAAGGTTGAAGCAAGCATCGTGTCTCATTTGCCTCAAACAGAAAAGGAAAATATGTGCGGAAAGCTATTGAAAATAACACTTCCTCCCATTACCGGAGTACACTATCTACCAATAAGTATTTGGACATACATGCAAATGATGATATCTGCGGTCCTGATATACGTCACGCCCTCCGCCGTTAAATACCGTATAGGAAACAACCAACCGCGCTGCTCGGTTAATGTGGTTCAAAGCACGTCGAAAGTGCGCCGTAGTTCAGTGGAAACGGGTTCTCTGAAGAAACGAATCAAAGTTCACTCTCTACCGTTCGGATGGCAGGGTCTGAGTCTGGCGTCTGCCTGGAGAACGCCTCCTGCCAGAATGCATTGTGCCCACAGTAAAGTTCAGCGGAGGTGGAATTATGGTCTGGGGGGTGTTTCTCCTGGTATGGACTGGGACCCTTTGTCCCAATTCATGGTAAGCTCAACGCCGATGCCTACTGTACTAGTTTGGATGACAGTGTGCTTCGTACGTTGTGGCAGTTTAACGGGTCGGAACCATGTTACATCTAGGACGAAAACACCAGCTGTCATGTAGCGAGGTCCTTCATGGATTGGTATGGTGACAATGGGGTTCACCGAATGAACTGGTCTGCCCGGAGCCCAGACCTGAACCCTATCGAGAACCGACGACTTGGATCGCCGAATTAAGGGTTGCAACAACCGTCCAAAATCGGTGAAGGAACTTACATGTTTTCTCCAAGCCGAGTAGAAGAAAATACCACTAGCCGTCCTACAAGGACTTCTGGAAAGCATGCCCCGGAGGGTTGAGACTGTAATTTCCTCTCGTGGAGGCTCTACCAACTATTGAATATGAATAAATTTTGTTTTCCCTTTCTATCACAGGTGTCCAAATACTTATGGTGGACAGTGCACATATATATATATATATATATATATATATATATATATATATATATTTGACGAGCTTAAGACTCGTACTCCCTCTTAATTCGTTCCCCTCTTAATACTTACTCTAATAATATGCAGTCAGAACAATCGAAGGCCTGTGGAATTAACGACAATTAGTTACATCTAAATCCTTTATTTAAATTTCCCCGATTCAATCTGCCATTTTCGATCTCTCATCTCGGCTGACAAAGACAACCTGTCAGTTCGAAATCCCAAAGACACTCTGATAAATCCTCTGTTAATATTCAAGCGGCAAAACTATGCGCATGCTCCGTGATGACCATAAAATGTTCCGAGTCGAACTCATATTATATAATAATAGTTCACTCCTCGAACGCGCCAAATACCTGCTTCTAAAAATACACTCGCCCCTGACCGCAGACACGTCAAGGCAATATCTCAAAAAGGGATTCTTTTTACCAACTCACGCGAAGCATTTCAATTAAACTGTGTGAAATGATGGCACTCGGTGCCAAATATTAAATTATCCTGAAGCCCCATTTAAAGTTTTCGTGATCGCCCCTCCATATTTTAGCCTTACGTTTTTCCTTAACATATATATATATATATATATATATATATATATATATATATATATATATATATATATATATATATATATATTTATTTATTTATTTATTTAAGTGATTAAAAATTGCAATTTTTATTTTGAATTATCAACTCAAATTAGTGGGAAAATCGATAATTTTGTATGAAATCGTCTATTTTGTGATTTAATCCCATTTTTGAGGTAATTTTTGATTTTTCAAAATCTTGATCAGGTAAACTTAAACCGCAATTGTGTGTAATTTATTTTGTTTTTACCTTTCACAAGAATACATTTTCCCCTTTATTTTGAATTCTATCATTTTTAAGTAATCCTTTATCTTTGCTACATATTGATTATTTCCTGAGCAAAAAAAAAGCATTTGAGAGAGTCTAGATGGACATCCCATAAAGTGGCAGCAAACATGAAATATGCGACATATATTACTATTTTTTTTGTGATACCCGACGATTACATCATTCTCGAAATCAGATAATTCTGCACTTCGTGGCCTCTTGCATGCGACTAATGCCAATGTTGTTTTCTACACGATATTTAACGGCGGAGGGAGTGACAGCAGATATCGTCATTTGCATTGGTGTCAAATACTTATTGGTAGATTCTGTGTGTATATATATATATATGTACGAATGTATATATTTACTAATTTGATAGCCATAAAGTAAATGCATGGAATGTGATAAATAATAATACAGTTTATTTTAATTTATCATACGAATACAGTACATTTTAATAGTTTCTCCTTTAAATATTGAAAATATATATTTTTATGTTTGAACCAAGATTATTTTAGAAATGGATTCTTTTATACATTCTACAGAACTCCTAAACATAATTCATAAAAAAACTGATAAATAAGTGGATATGCTTAAAAATCCACAGACCATACGAGGGGAATCAGTGAAGTTTTTAATTGCATATTTATATGATATTAACGCTATGCGCTTTTACACGTATGAAACATCATGACCTACGAGAATTTTTCCTTCTACCTCAAAGCAAATATATTTTGTACAGCAACAGAAATTAGAGGTTAACTTGATTCCCTGGAAGAAAATGCTATAAACAAATCTAAAAGGATTTATCCGCATGTGTGTTTTTCCCTGCCTCCTTTATGACAAGGCCACACATATTTCGCTGATCACAAAAAAGCAGAATAATGTCAGAGTACATTATCTTTGCTAAAGCCTGCGTAAATATTGGAGGATTTTCGCCGAAAAGTTAGAAAACAAAAATTTTCTTATACTTATTACCGCAGTGCAATGGAATAGATATCGCATTCTTTTAGGATATAACGGATGATATTTATTTTTCGTGCTCGGTTCTGCCTCTTATATAGTTAACTTCTTATAAATATTCATATACGACTTTCTTATATAGATACGCACATTTCCATCTTTTATGTTGTTCTGAATTCCAAGCGTGGTGTATATTTTGCTATGTTTGTGAGGATCGTGTATTTTACAATAATATCGAAAGCAACACTGTAGGTTAAAACCAGTGAAAAGTCTCAGTCTGATTAACCTTTTTAAACATATACATTTTAGTTATAAATACACAGAAGGTTAAAACCTTTATATGTAATATTAATGTAATTTTAATACTTTATTTTTTAACGTAATAATCTCTCTAAAAGGACTTTTTGTATTTACTCGTGTATATCTACACTCAAGAGCCAAAACATTATGACCACCCCTACATTTTGCAATGAATTCGCCTGGATGATGTGGAAGGCACGTGATCAGGTGGAAGTGGTATTTAACTGCTGCTGGAGAGTCTGAAGAATCATTCTTTCACTTACTTCTGTGTGTGATGGGAAAGGCTGCGGATCTAAGCGACTTTGATAAAGGGCAGATTGTAATGGTTCGAAGGCTGGGAACAAATATTTCCGAAACTGCACGACTCGTGGGTTGTTCGCGACCTACAGTTGTTAGTACTTATGCAAAGTGGATGAATGACGGTGAAACCAGCAGTAGACGACATGGTGTTGGACGTCCACACGCTATCAAAGAAAAAGGTCCTCGGAGACTGTCTCGCATGGTGAAGCAAAACCGGAGCCAGACAGTGGCTCAGCTGACAGCCCAATACAATGCAGGGCCAAGTAGAATAGTATCGCAGCACACTGTTCAGCGGACACTGTTGGATATGGGGCTACGCAACAAAACGTCCCACTCGTGTGCCTTTGCTGACCAAGCGTCATCGCCAACTGCGCCTGCGCTGGGCCCGGGAACATCGTGACTGGTCCATGGATCAGTGGGAGAGAGTTGCCTGGTCAGATGAATCACGGTTTGCCATTCATCACGCCAATGGCCGTGTCAGGATACGTCGTCTTCCAGGCGAACTGTTGTTCCCTCAATGTACAGTAGGTCATAACACAGGCCGGTGTTGGCGGTATTATGCTTTGGGGGACGTTCTCTTGGGCGTCTCTGGGACCCGTGGTTGTGGTAGAGCAGACTATGAATGCTACAGGGTATCTGAACATCATTGCGGACCAGTTGCACCCTTACATGGCCTCTGTTTTTCCAGCTGGAAATGGAATGTTCCAACAGAACAACGCCCCGTGTCACAAGGCTAAAATTGTGTTGGAGTGGTTCCGGGAACATGATGCTGAATTCCAGTTAATGTCCTGGCCGCCTAACTAACCGGATCTCAATCCGATAGAACACATTTGGGATGTCATGGGACGGCAGCTCAGAATTCAAAGACCACCAATTCGCAATATCTCGGATTTGCGTGACCGTTGCTTAAACATCTGGTACAATCTGTCTCCGGCCATCTACCAAGGACTTGTGGCATCCATGCCAAGGCGGGTTGAAGCTGTGTTGCGCGCCAAAGGTGGGCCAACTCGTTATTGAGAGGTGTTCATAATGTTTTGGCTCTTGAGTGTATATATATAAAACACTTCAGTGACTGACTGACTGACTAACTGATAGATAACGCACAGACCAAACCGCTGGACCTAAAGGGCTGAAATTTTGCATGGCGATTCTTCTTATAGTGTAAAAGTGCACTAAGAGAGGTTTCTGAAAAATTCTTCTTAGATTTTTTTAAATTAAATTTTTAATCTTTTTTTGTAACTTTTATGAAGTTAGCATTAAAAAATTAATCTGAGGATTATAAAATTTAAATCACAAGAAATATCGTAAAAATTCCTTTAAAATGAAATCTTTTTCGAATCTTTATCTCCATTTTCTAATTTTTGGTGAATTTTTAAAGATTAATTTTTAGAATTTAATTTATTAAATGCTGATCACGTGGTTTCTTTTCTTTTTGTGATACTTCAAATTAATTTTGCTTCACGTGCATAACAACGAAATCAATTGACAAAAAAAATATTAAAATACAGTAAAAAATAAAATTTGACCACTAGATTAATTGAGATAAGTTTTAAAAGAATTTAATTCAAATTAGTATGTTTTATGGATACTAAACATACAAATTAATTGCATACATTGATCGTTGTATTTAATTTGAATTTTTTCTTCTACATTATTGTATGTATAAAAATATCCGTTACGATTATATATATATATATATATATATATATATTCCATTTTGATAACATAAGATCAACTTGGTCTTTAAAATAGTCTGAGAGTTCAAAAGACCCTCCTTTCGTCCCCCCCCCCATTCCGTTATGTATAATCTCTTTAGATCCCCGCATTTTATCATATTCAGCGCTTTGTATTTAATTTTATTTTGTCCCAAAAAAGCGGCAGAGAAATACTTAACACATTTTTCAAATATTTCCCGAGAGAGAAATGACATAAAAAATACTGTCAATATCAGCAGGCACAGCTTAATTTATTTAAACAAATCCTTTTCTGTAAACGTATGATAATCCATTTAAACGGAGGTAATCTCATTTACTTCAAAAAGAGATTGGATTTTTTTTTTTAAACGAATGCCTCCTGTTTCATTAATAGGTTTGATTTTTCAATCGAGAAATGTGTTACTGGAAACATAAAATAAACTCCTTAAGTACAAAGTTATGTGCTAACATAGATTTATTATGATTTAAAAGTAAAATTTTAATATGTTTACCGCTTTTGCACTTGTATCATCTATGAACTCCCTCAACCACAGCTACGTAATTCCAGCGCATAAGAAACCGTCGACATTGTTTTCTGCCTTCTAAGCATGATATAGCCGACAATTATGCTGGAGGAAAGGGGGGTGGGATCACACTCAGGTGCTTGCAATAAGGGTTGAAGCTAGGTCCATGGCTGGAGATGCCGCTGTTGAAGCCCATTCAGGTAACATGATCTCTCTTACTACAGTGTGTCCCCTCCTTTACCAAGTTACCCAAATTTTGAACGGCCTGTTGTATTTATCCATTGAAGGCTGTATTGATTGTAATGAGCCACTCACCAGTAAAAACTTTACAAATTTGGTTTGTGAAACTGTCTAAAGTACATAGGGTGAGCCAAAAGTTCGTAAACACTTTGAAAATTCATAAAAAAAGGAAAAAAATCATGATAAAGAAGTGCAGTTTGAAAGAAAAGGCTCACAAGGAAGTCGGGTTTTTTTAGCAGTCAAAAAATTTTAAAAAGTTAAAAATGTTAAAGAAGTTAAATAGTCACTGGCAGATGGCACTTACCCAAATTTTGAACGGCCTGTTGTATTTATCCGTTGAAGGCTGTATTGACTGTAATGAGCCACTCACCAGTAAAAACTATACAAATTTGGTTTGTGAAACTGTCTAAAGTATATAGGGTGAGCCAAAAGTTCGTAAACACTTTGAAAATTCATAAAAAAGGGAAAAAAATCATGATAAAGAAGTGCAGTTTGAAAGAAAAGGCTCACAAGAAAGTCGGGTTTTTTTAGCAGTCAAAAAATTTTAAAAAGTTAAAAAAAGTTAAAGAAGTTAAATAGTCACCGGCAGATGGCACTGACATGCGAGAGATTCAGCAAAATTATGCAAATCAATCTTGTAATTAAAGACCGTGATACACGAGGATTTGGAAGATCGACCACGAAGGGGAAAACCCTCGTTGGCGGAGGGCCGCATTACTGCGGTGGAAACTGGTATGAATAATATGGCAGCGGAATCGTCCACGGGGAGTAGCAGTGCTCGCAAAGCTGGACCAGTGACTTTTTAAAAATTTTATTTTGCTGTTAAATAAAATCCGACTTCCTTGTGAGCCTTTTCTGTCAAACTGCACTTTGCTATCATGATTTCTTCCTTTTTATGAATTTTTAAAGCTTTTACGAAATTTTGGCTCACCAGGTACTTGCCGGCTTCGCAACACTGAAGAGTATATTCTTCTGGTTCATGGCTTCTCTAGATGTCTATATTTGTATTAGTAACCCAAAGCACTTTAATCATCGATTACAGTCCGATTGATCACGTTTATACCTCATCATAAAGCGTAAAGTAACGTTTGCTCTAAATCACGACTCTATAAATTCAGGTTTACGCTAAATAACAATTATTGTGATTAGACCTAAACACCTTTATCTCATTACATACATCAGTTTACATCAGTTTTTATCTGTTAACGATGCGAGACTGTGAATCTAATAAAGAGTCTTTTGGGATTATTATTGATATCTAAGAAATTAAATTAAAGATGAATATTTTTATGCTAATCAGATAAATTTTCCAGTCCCGCGATAGTAATTTGTAATAAAAATTTAACATCAGCGTTAAGTTTATATTACCATTGACTCTTGTTTTAACACATATTAAATGTAACTGTTTAAAAAAGTTCGGTTAAATTATCTTAGTAATATAATGGAAAATATATTCTGCTACGATTAATACTGAGAACACTTAATACAAATTTTTATATTTTCATGTGCTACTTAGAAATAATCAAGTTTCGTATACAAACATATTCTGCTCCAAGAAACAAATTCTTTTAACGTTCATCTCCAAAACTAGATTAAAACTGTACTGTATGTTCTTTTAGTTTAAAGTACGAAATATTTATTTCTCTCATGCTTTTCTTTCATCAGAAACTCTAACAGTTCAAGTGTTTCAAATAATGAGTATATGAAAGCTTTTATTTAAGCTGCTATTCTTTCATTTATGACACTTGCTGTTAAGTATTTTTTTATTTTGTTTGGAAGGCCCCCAGAAAGATTCCTAATGATTATTTGGAAATTATACTAACATATTTTTTACTTTCCCCTCTTTCTTCTGTTGTTAATTAAACATTTCTCTAGAAAAGATTCAATGTTTAAGGATGTGAGTAGGGAGAAAATTCTTTTACAAATAAATAGCTCATAAACTATTTCTAGGCTCATACAACTTTAAGACGAAATTTCGAAACAAATATATTTTTTCGTAAATAAAAGACGGAATAGTTATCCTCTTTGTTCTATTTACATAGAAACTTTTCATATCTCATCGATGGGGATGTGACTAAAATGAAGATGATGTGAAAATGTTTTTTTCAGACATTTTGATTCTCTTGGAGGTGTTTTTTCCTTTTCTTTTTTTTTTTTTGGCGCAAGTTCTTAGAATTTTTCTCAAGGCTTCTCGAGAATATCCAGGTATTGTCAAATAGCTCATGATGAAATGGATACAATTTAAACTTTATGTGCGATGTAGATGAAAAAATAAATTAATAACAGTTGGAACACAGTGTTTTTCAATTCTGCTTAAAGATGGCTAAAAGTATTTAAAAAATGCATTGTCATCGTGTTCTGAGCTATTCTAATAGTTTCATATGTCTAGCCAGTCGGGAAGTTAGTTAAAAATCGATTGCAAGATTTGTAAGGGTCAAACACACACACCATCAAACAAGAAAGCAAGTTAATAAAAACATGGTAAAAATATATAGAAATACACTCAAGAGCCAAAACATTATGACCACCTGTCAATAACGAGTTGGCCTACCTTTGGCGCGCAACACAGCTTCAACCCGCCTTGGCATGGATGCCACAAGTCCTTGGTAGATGGCCGGAGACAGATTGTACCAGATGTTTAAGCAACGGTCACACAAATCCGAGATATTGAGAATTGGTGGTCTTTGAACTCTGAGCTGCCGTCCCATGACATCCCAAATGTATTCTATCGGATTGAGATCCGGTGAGTTAGGCGGCCAGGACATTAACTGGAATTCAGAATCATGTTCCTGGAACCACTCCAACACAATTTTAGCCTTGTGACACGGGGCGTTGTCCTGTTGGAACATTCCATTTCCAGCTGGAAAAACAGAGGCCATTTAAGGGTGCAACTGGTCTGCAATGATGTTCAGATACCCTGTAGCATTCATGGTCTGCTCTACCACAACCACGGGTCCCAGAGACGCCCAAGAGAACGTCTCCCAAAGCATAATACCGCCACCACCGTCCTGTGTATGACCTACTGTACATTGAGGGAGCAACAGTTCGCCTGGATGACGGCGTATCCTGACACGGCCATTGGCGTGATGAATGACAAACCGTGATTCATCTGACCAGGCAACTCTCTCCCACTGATCAATGGACCAGTCACGATGTTCCCAGGCCCAGCGCAGGCGCAGTTGGCGATGACGCTTGGTCAGCAAAGGCCCACGAGTGGGACGTTTGCTGCGTAGCCCCATATCCAACAGTGTCCGCTGAACAGTGTGTTGCGATACTATTCTACTTGGCCCTGCACTGTATTGGGCTGTCAGCTGAGCCACTGTCTGGCTCCGGTTTTGCTTCACCATTCGAGACAGTCTCCGACGACCTTTTTCTTTGATAGCGTGTGGACGTCCAACACCATGTCGTCTACTGCTGGTTTCACCGTCATTCATCCACTTTGCATAAGTACTAACAACTGTAGGTCGCGAACAACCCGCGAGTCGTGCAGTTTTGGAAATACTTGTTCCGAGCCTTGGAGCCATTACAATCTGCCCTCTATCAAAGTCTCTTAGATCCGCAGCCTTTCCCATCACACACAGAAGTAAGTGAAAGAATGATTCTTCAGACTCTCCAGCAGCAGTTAAATACCAATTCCACGACATCACGTTCCTTCCACGTCATCTAGGCGAATTCATTGCAAAATGTAGGGGTGGTCATAATGTTTTGGCTCTTGAGTGTATATACTATTTATTATCCATGGTATGAAATAGTTCAAAATATAAAGTATTAATATTTTTAAAAAAAGAAACGTTAAGTATTTTTAAATTCATGATTTATTTTTAACTGTCAAAATTACGGCGTTTAGTCTTTTTAGTAAGAAAAACATACAGTCGAACCCCGTTATAGCGAACCTGGTATATAACGAACTCACGGATTTAACGAAAGAAAATTTTGATCCCGCCATTTTCCTATTGTATGTAATTTAATTAGTATTTTGTCAGTTTAATATAATCGATTTTATTCGATTTAATTCATTAATGATTATTTTTAATAAATTTTATCATATTTTTAATACATCATTATTGAATACACATTGCAACTAATGAGTTATACATTTTGTAAATTCTAGCATTTCTCTTAACGATTCGGATATTGCGAACCACTGGATAAAGCGAACAAAATCTTTAGTCCCTTGAAGTTCGTTATAGCGGGGTTCGACTGTAGTGTTAAATTATGATGTGATCTAGTATTAAATTATTATGTTAAAAAAAGAGTAGTAAAAAGAGTATACCTTTTTTGATAATCAATTAAAGAGGTTTTAATTTTGATATATATATACTTATTGGGCTTTGGACATCTTTCAAAAATAACTTTATTAATGTTTCTTTAAAATGCTTCGCTGGCCCCAAAGGATTCTTTTTCGGCACACCAGTTTGAAAATCACTGAGTTAGAATCATGCACCTTTCCATGCTTTAATATAACAGGGTGCGGTTGAAACCATTAAGAAGCACTCCTTCACATAGCAGAGATACTTCTATGTAAATAATGCCGACCTCGGGGTTTAGATACCCGAAGTTGCGAAGCTCGATCGAAACACTTAGTGGCTGTACAGCTTCTTTAATAACATATCTGTGGCATTATGGCAGATGTTGATATGTCTTTTTCATGTTTTCGGTCAAAGTAAAAAAGTACTTTTGTTGTGAAATAGAAATCGCTCATTAAGTTTTTCAATCCAAGATTCTTTAGTTATACTCATATTCAACCTCAAGCATATGTCTGTTTTCAGAGAACATGTTTTAATTAGGGAGCTAAAATATTCATTAAGGTCCAGTATCACCTCTTTATACATAACAGCATTGCAAATACGAATAACTTAGTATTATTTCATAATTCCACTATCATATTTGCCACATTAAAGAACCAATTTAAGTGTGACATATCAAATTAAAACATAAAAGTGAATTTTTTGGACATATCAACATCTGTCATAATGCCACAGATATACATGTTTAACAAACAGTTATGTGGGTGTTGAAAAACATGTTATGTTGGGTCTTACAGCAGTCATGTTGGGTTCTTTACAGTAGCATCCGCCATTAGAAGAAAAATAATGGATCTTTAGAAAGCATATAATAATAATTCATGGAGGGTTAAAAAATTCAGCATAGCTGAATGATTAAAAAATAAACGCGTACATAGGAAAGGCATTTGTCATGGTCATCGAAAAGATAGGGGAATGAGTCATTAAAAATTGCTGACTACATAGAAGTCGTTGAAAATAGTTATTCCTCACATCGCCGGGACACATCAGTTAGAATCAATATACTACACCGACTCAGAACGGTGATCTCGAGGGTAGAATAATGACCACGATGCTTGGAGTCCTGGGCTCAAAGCCTGTCCTGACAGAAAATTTGTAAGCAGTTTCTTCGCATAATATTCACTAACAACGTGTTTAACAGCAGTTAAAATAATTGTTCAATATTGTCTTTTATTAATATTTTTAATCACAGATTTTGCAAGTTTTGAAATCAGCAATATAAAACTAAATAACAATGTTTTAAATGTTAGATTTGCTATAATTCAATGTAAATCAAATTACTAATTGACCTCTTTAACCGTATATGTTCGTTTTTTTCGTACTCGTTCATTGGTAGTAATATACAAAGAAACAAAGGGTGCGGTGGCCCCAGTTGGCAAGAGCAGCGGGACAGTGATCTGAAAGTCTCAGGTTCGATGCTCGTCGCTGACAATTCACCGCCGTGTACGCTAATGGCGGCTGGTGCACGTGAAATCTGTCGTGGCTGCAATGTCCTCCAAGTTCTCAAAATTTACCTCTGGAGGTGCGGGGTCAAGTGTAGCGGTCTCGTCACTTGACTCGGTTCAAAATTACGGGATTGGTCCGTCAACCAAGTCGGACTCCTACCCTTGTGGAGGTAACTTAAAACCGGAGCCGCATCACTCAGCCCAATAGCCTTGCCATATTATTCATAATGGTCTTGATCTGATGTTGCTGTCGGTCAAGAAGCATAAGCAACAACAACAACAACAACAACAACAAAGAAACACCTAAACAGCAGATTTATTTAAATAGTTAATTGTTCATTGCTAAGGGATTTGAGTAAGGATACTAAATCTATAACGTTACAGAGACAAGCAGAAAGTCTATTCACATCGCAACTTGAGTGTAGGTAAAATGTGATCTTATAAAATAAACATAACAGCCAATTTTTATATGATTAAATATTTCCTTGTATGTAATTATTAATATGTGAAAGTAATTAAAGAAACTCATTTCAAGAGATGCCTCTTTCATTATCGAAGTAATTTAAAACTAACTTAAAATTTCTGAAGGCATCGAAAATGTCAAAAGACAAAAGAGTTTGTGCTTATCATCTGAGAAAGAAGACCATTTTGATGTCTTGAGTATCGAGTTATTCTAGAGCATAACTTATAAGGTAAATTTAGTTTACAACTTTGCATCCTGATAACGAATTTCGTGTTCAGTGCTTTCGAAATGTTAACTTTGATTTAATAAGGTTAAATTTACTTAGAATCACATTTATTTTTAAATATTTTCCTATTTTGATAGGTAATTTTTAGAACATGAATATATGTAAAAAGACTTTATATATATATCTATATATAAACACTAGAACCACGGCTGCCGTCATTTTGACGATTTCGGACACACTAGTGAACATTATGTCTGTATTTAGTCTTCAAGCTTCTGAAATTTTATGACTTTTTCTAATTT
>OU015497.1:38564354-38616854 GCA_907164885.2 Dolomedes plantarius
AATGGTGAGATAAAATATACAGAATGTTGAGTGGTGCTTACCACATTCCGTGCGAAACGAGCCATTTTATATTGTGTTATTCTTTACATATTGTTTTAAATGTTACTTTAATAAATGAAATTTAAGGCTATGAACTTTAGATTGACAATCTGATGATGATGATCTGCAGACAATTAGGCAGAAATTAATTAATATGTATGTATAAAACAATTACGTAACTGACTGACTGACAGATAACGCACAGACCAAACCGCTGGACATAAAGGGCTGAAATTTTGCATGGTGATTTTTCTTATAGTGTAGGGGTGCACTAAGAAAGATTTTTGAAAAATAATTCTTAGATTTTTTAAAAATAAAAATTTTAAGCTGTTTTTGTAACATTATTTAAAGTTTGCATTTAAAATAATAATATGAGGGTTATAAAATTTATATCACGAGAAAGATCATAAAATTTCCTTTAAAATGAAATCTTTTTCGAATCTTCGTCTGAACCCCCATTCTCTGATTTTTGGTGAATTTTTACAGATTAATGTTTAGAATATAATTTATTAAATGCTGATCACGTGGTTTCTTTTCTTTTTGTGACACTTATTTTGCATTTAATATATATATATATATATTTGTTCGGAATCCGATTTGGCTTTCTAGGAAAAGGATGTGTTCTTTACTTTAAGGGAAGCTGTGCTATTTTGCAAATTCTTAATGTCGAAACTAATGAATAAATTGATTTGTAATTTAAAGTTTATGCATGTAATTCATTCATCTACTATGTTTTAGGCAATATTCAAAAAGTTTAATATTTAAAAAACTTTAAGCGTCGCAGGGATAGTTCAGAAGGTAGAATAATGGCCTTGATGTTTTAGAGACTCTGTTTCGATATCTGGGCTGAAAAGACTGTCTTCATAAACTAATTTACCATCCAGAATTCATATATTGTGAACTAAGTGAATATTGTTCATATTTAACATAATTTTCTTTATTTAGAAACTTCAACAATGATTTAAATTATGAATTTATTTAAACAAGGATTCAAAAATGATTTAAATTAATTTTGCATCACGTGCATAACAACGAAATAAATTGACAAAAGAAATATTAAAATACGGTAGAAGATAAAATTTAACCACAAGACTCATTGAGATAGAATTTTTTTAAGAATTTAATTCATATATAAATATATATATATATATATACAGGTGGTTATCAAAATAATGGAAATACTAAGAAACATCATGAAAACCTTTATTAATATGGCACAGGATCACCTTTGTCATGTAATACCATCTGATTCACCTTGGAATTGGATTATACAAGTCATGAATAGTGAATAAGAATATATTATACCATTCTTCAGAGAAGAATCATGTAACTTCCTGTAGAGAGGGTGTGGTGGATATCGTTACCTGGCTCTATCCGCTTATACAGATCACAGTGGTTGCATGATATATAGTCAGGAGGGAATGTACAGAGCAAGATAAGATATTTGACTCCTTTTTCATGCTCTTCAAACCAATACTTGATAGATTTAGCTCTATGCATACGGGGATTATCATCTTGGAGAACGCTATCTCCTCCAAGAAACAATGTTTGCACCATAGGATGGACTAGTGAGCTAAAATTTCGACACAGTCCTTCCCATTCAATCTCCCTTTTAGGGTCACAATAGGGCCTGAATAGGGTTGTATTTAATTTGAATGTACTCCGTAGCGAAGCAGGGGTATTCAGCTAGTAAATTATATGGTGTGGCGGTTATAAATTCCATTAAATAGGCTTTTATATTAAGATCCACTCTATTTTTTTTACTCTCTAGATTACACGAATAAACATCATAAATTTATTTTATGGGATAATTTTATGATACTTATCTGATAATAATAATATGCGGACTAATGAAAAGATGAATGAAATACTATGTTGTGTGAGGCTTACCAAATTACTAATCAAATGAGCTTTTATATTACGAAACGATCCATATTTTTTACCGTTCCATGTTATGTGCATAAATTTTATACCATTCATATGATAGCAATGATGTGGACAGTGGAAAGATAAATCAAAACTTAGGTCGTGCATTGTATACCAAATCCAAAGTTCAAGCACTTAATTTCCTTTCATTTTCTTTTTACCTTTTCTTAATGTTTAAGTTCCAATAAAAGTATGGTTTGGAAATTTCCAATATGATCGAGTTTATTACAACTACATAAATGGTATCATAAGGTATGAGGAAATAATGAGATTACATTTCAGATAACAGTACTACGATAACTTAAATATAACCGAATGCTCTGTGTTAAATGCATTAACTATATTGCATCAAAGTAGCTGCTGGAAATCAGCTCTCTAGATTAGTTATTTCTTCCGTAAATATATTACCTCTGTTGCCACTTTTACACTCATCAGTGGCAGGTTCCGTTATACAGCCGTACAGAAGAAAAGAATAAAGAATTAGCTAATTAACAAAGACAGAAATTAATTAGCAAATGATTGAATAAAAAAATTATGTCAGTTTACTTGGCTACGGAAAGCTTAATGTATGGCAATTTTAACTGCGTTTCAGGGGAATCAAATATACTCTGTTCAGAGGAATAATTAGCTAGCTCAAGTGACTGATATTTATTCTAACATAAATTTAATAGGCGTTTGAATATCTACAAATGAATCTTTTGGCTAATGAGTTGGAATATCCAGACTACATCTAGCTGCGAATAATTTCCAACCATTACTTCATTGCTCATGAGAATCATTGCTATGCAAGAAATGGCAGGCATTCGCTGAACATTCTCTGAGCAATTACATGGGCATTAGTTGAACAATTACAGTTTTAGTGCTGATTTAAGAATTTTTTACAAAAAATGACACAATGTAAGAGAGATTAAATGGATTAATCACCTTACACGAAATAAACTAATGCTTTTGAAAATCTATAAATGAAATTAGCATTCATTTTAGACGCATAAACTGGAAAGTGAAGCAGAGTGGTCTTTATAGAATTATATATCTGAGTTTAAAAAATAATTCAGTAGTAATTTAAGTTACTGATATTAATTTAGTAGACACGAGGGAAATTTTTAAAATTTAAGTTTCAGAAAAGAAAATTTCAAGAAATAAGCACATATATTGCATCAAATTCTCACGTGTTTCCCTTGTTTACAAATTTATGTTTTATATATTTGATCTGGAATCTCCAGACTGCACCCAGACGACACTTGATCTATTAATTCACAAGCACTTTCGTCCTTCCAAATTTATTGGAGACACGAGACTAAGTGAGGAATGTCTGGCATTCAGACAAATAAATCCTCCTCCAAGTTGACCTCTTACCTTCTGAAACATTCTTCAGATAACTAAATAGTACAGCGACAGTTTTATTCTGGATTAGGAAATTTTTGTTCAAAAGAGTGACCTCGGAGACAAAAGAATGTTTAATTGAAATGAAAAGGGTAATTGAACGATTAAAGCCTAAGTTAATAAATTCCTCTTTTTTTTAAAAAAAGGGCAAAAAACATTTCTTAATCATTATTATGTTTGCCGTACAAACTACAATTTAAGCTTAAAAAATATTGGGTCATTATTATACATAATGCAGAGTGTCCGGGCTGAAAGTATCCGAAAGTTATGGCTTATTTTTAGGGAACTACCCAGTAGAATTACAAATTGTATATATTTAAATAGAAAGAACATATTCTCAAGTTTTAATATGAATCATAGATTTAGATCATAGAATCATAGATTTCGATGTGTGCACCTTTTGTAGCACGACAAATGCCTAAATGGTAGTCCAGTTCTCTCCAAGTGTTTCGTAGCATATCAGGAGTTATTATACACGAATTGCTTGAATGATACGCTTTTTCAACTCATCCACAGATTCAATTTTTTGTTTATACACAACGGATTAAATGAATCCCCAAACAAAAAAGTCTAATAACTCCTGATATGCTACGAAACAATTGGAGAGAGCTGGATTACCATTTAGACGTTAGTCGTGCTGCAAAAGGTGCACACATCGAAATCTATGATATTATGATAGAAATCTATGATTGATATTAAAACTTGGTGAGATTTCTTTCTACTTAAATATATTTTTTTAAATTCTAATGTTCCGTAAAAATAAGTCATAATTTTTGGATACTTTTAGCCCGGACACCCTGTATTATCTCTATGCATAAAACAGTTCCGTAACTGACTGACTGACTGACTGACTGGTTGATTGACTGACTGACATATAACGCACAGACCAAACCGCTGGACCTAAAGGGCTGAAATTTTGCATGGCGATTTTTCTTATAGTGTAGGGGTGCACGAAGAAAGATTTTTGAAAAATTCTTCTTAGATTTTTGAAAAATTAAATTTTTAAGCTGTTTTAGTAACTTTTTTAAGTTTGCATTTAAAATAATAATTTGAGGGTTATACAATTTTGTGATACTTTAAACTAATTTTCCGTCACGTGCATAACAACGAAATAGAGAAAAAAATATTTTTTTTCTTGCTAATGCGGCAGACGATTGGACATTATGCAAAATAATTATTAAAATAAGGTAAAAGAAATTTTCCTCAAACTGTACTATATTCTTTAGTATGTTCTATCATATTTAATTTGAATATTTTCTTCTTCATTATTTTGTCTATGAAAATATCCCTTACGATTTTTTTATAAATATATTTTTTTGTTTCTTTTTAATATCAATTGCATGCATTGATCGTTGTATTTATTATATATATATATATATATATATATATATATATATATATATATATATATATATTTGGCATTAATTACATACATTGACCGTTGTATGTAATTTGAATGTACTCCATAGCGAAGTAAGGGTTTTCATCTAGTACATACTATTATAATATTATATGTTCATGTCACGAAGTTTACATTTAAATAAAAAATTGCTAAAGATTAAGGTATTACACTATGTTTTTTTTTGTTTCTATTCACTTTCATTTTAACACACTATTGGGTTTCCACTCCCGCTGAAATTTATTCCCAAAATTTTGCTTATTCCTCAAACGGGTGATGTGTGAACTGAATAAGTTTTCACGGCTTGCTATTGAGGAAGTTGATACTGCGCAGTCAGCATCGGATGCATTCAAGGAGGGGAGAAGTGAGTCGTGAAAGAGTTTTCTGCCCGTGCATGAGAGTCGAGTTATTTAACTCGAAGAAGCTGACCGACAGGAAAACAAACTATCATCCAGACTGGTTACAAACCCGTCCGACGGGTTTGTAACCAGTTGCGCCGTGTGCGTGGCTCCATTCAATTACATAGGTTGCGACTCATCACGGACTGATTTGTGATTGGAGTCAGTTATCAGTTTCTTTTGAGTTGTACCGTGTGCAGACGGCCTTATAGGTAGTGTGTTGGTGGAAAAATCTTTAGTTAAATTTATGTACTTTCTTTAGAGTCCTCTCCAGTTGCAGGCCTAGTTGAACGTTTTCGAAATGATTGGGGAGCTACTCTACTATACCAGTATGCAAGACAGATTTTTTGAAGGATTAAGAAGAAAATTTCCACTACTTTTGAAGGATTATCTAGTGCCAAGTATTGTTATTTTAAAGATCTTATCTTTCAGAAATTACCCTTCAAAATTCTCTCTAGTTATATCGCGTTTATTTGTTCAACTTAATGACGTTCCCCCTCTCTCGTCGGTGATTTTTCAATTCCTACTATTAGTTCACACTCTCCCTTTATATATCTTGTTCAAATTTTCAATCGTTAATAAAATACTTTTTATTCATCCACTCAAGTTCAAATACATTTTTTAAAACTTGTAGTGGATGATACTTGATGTTAAAAAAGGTTTTTCAAATATGAATTCATTAATTAAATTTAATTAATCAATTTCAGTTTTAGACCTAGAGCGTCTCTTGCTCTTGAATAGTAATTTCCCTCTTCTAACTGTGTAAACGGTAGCACTGCGGTAGCGCGGGATCGAATCCCCAACCTGGCAAACTTTTTCTCTCTCATTCCCCCCCCCCCCTCCTAATCTCGCACAGTAGGCAAGGTTCTGGCAGGCAATCCTTTTTTTCAATTCCTACTATTAGTTCACACTCAAATTTTTCTTTTTTGACCTAAGTAGGAATTGTCTTAAATTTTTTTTTTATATTACTTGTTCTTAATTAATATACATTCCGTATTCTTTCGGTGTCCTTCCCAGTGAAGTCAAAGATTGGTCAGTTTGGTTTCACAGCGTAGCAATACATTTTCAAGGGATTCTCTGTTTTTATATCCGTCTGGATTTTAGTAACAAGAATTCAGCGAGTCTGACCATCATCAAAATTGAGAACAACAATCCTTTACGAAGTGGATGCCACTAATATTTTCTCTCTGTCCCGTGTTAAATCGACAAGAACTGTCTTTTTCAGAATCGGGACGTTTATGTAAAAAAGTTAGATGTGTAATATAGAGTTAGTCAGAAAAGATCTGTTAGTGAATAGATTTTTATTTTGTTCGAGAGGTTGACGAGAAGTATATTTAAAGTTTTTAATGTTATTCAGAATATTTAAAAAACGCCATTTCGATTAAATTGTGCTCCTTCGTATAATTAAGTATCTTCATTCCTTTTTATTATAGAACAGGTGTACATATACCTCGGAGCAGACATTTGAACGAATAAAGAAGGCTGAGTTATCAGCTCAAAATCTGACTTAAAGTGGAAGAACTCAAAAAAAAAAAGAAACAACTTAGAGAAAGTAAGGCTGAAATGTCCAGCCAAGATGTGTATGGGGCAGGAAAATATTAATCTATATATATAAAACAGTTCCGTAACTGACTCACTGACATACAACGCACAGACCAAACCGCTGGACCTAAAGAGCTGAAATTTTGCATGGCGATTCTTCTTATGGTGTATTGGTGCACTAAGAAAGGTTTTTGAAAAATTCTCCTTAGATTTTTTAAAATTAAATTTTTAAGCTGTTTTTGTAACTTTTTTTTAAGTTTGCATTTAAAATAATTTGAGGGTTATAAATTCCTTTAAAATGAAATCTTTTTCGAACCTTTACCTCGATTTTCTGAATTTTGGTGAATTTTTAAAGATTCATTTTTAGAATTTAATTTATTAAATGCCGATCACGTGATTTCTTTTTCTGGTACTTTAAATAAATTTATCGTCACGTGCATAACAACTAAACAGACAAAAAAAATATTCCTTTTCTTTCTAATGCAGCAGACGATTGGATATTATCCAAGAAAATAAATATCCCTTACGATTTTATATATATATATATATATATATATATTTATTTTTTACATTGATCGTCGCATTTATTATCTCTATATATAAAACAGTTCCGTAACTGACTCATTCATTCATTAATTCACTGACTGACTGACATACAACGCACAGACCAAACCGCTGGACCTAAAGGGTTGAAATTTTGCATGGCAATTCTTCTTACAGTGCAGGGGTGCACTAAGAAAGATTTTTCAAAAATTCTTCTTAAATTTTTTTAAATTAAATTTTAAGCTGTTTTTTTAACTTTTTTTACGTTTTCATTTAAAATAATACTTTGAGGGTTATAAAATTTATATCACGAGAAAGATCATAAAAAATCCTTTAAAATGAAATTTTTTTTGAATCTTTACCTCCATTTCCTGATTTTTGGTGAATTTTAAAAGATTAATTTTTAGAATTTAATTTATTAAATGCCGATCACGTGATTTCTTTTTCTGGTACTTTAAATAAATTTATCGTCACGTGTATAACAACTAAATAAACAAAAAACATTTTTTTTCCTTGCTAATGCGGCAGACGATTGGACATTATCCAAAAAAATATTAAAATACAGTAAAAGAAATGTTCTACTAACTGTACTATATTAACTGTACTATATTCTTTAGTATTCTTTATATTAGATTTAATTTGAATATTTTCTTCAACATTATTTTATCTATAAAATTATCCTTTACGATTTTCTTATAAATATATATATATAAATATTTTACATCAATTGTATACATTGATCGTCGTATTTATCATATAATATATATATATATATATATTTGGCATGAATTGCATACATTGACCGCTGTATTTAATTTGAATGTACTCCGTAGCGAAGTACGGGTTTTCAGCTAGTAAATATATATATATTTTCTTGGCATTAATTGCATACATTGACCGTTGTATTTAATTTGAATGTACTCTGTAGCGAAGAGCGGGTTTTCAGCTAGTTATATATATATATATGTTTGTGAGGTAAATACAAGTTTTTAGTTTTTGCAGTTTTCTCAAAATAAAACACTTTTTTTCAAAAACTATTAAATGTATCCCCTTGAAAGTTTCCATACTTGTATATGATGATTATATCTAAAATAATATGAGGTGGTTCAGCTCTAGTGTAATTAGTTTTGGAGTGAGTATAGATTTTCTCACTGAAATTTTAGTGATTTTTGATATTTGACACTAAATAATTTTTATATTGTTTTCTAAATGATTTAAATGTTATCCGCCCCATATTATTTTTATTTAAAGTATTTTAGACCATCTTGAAAAGTTTCATATTGATAATATGAGTAGAAATTTATAAAAGTGTACTCGAAGAACATAGTGTTTATGAAACTCAGTATTTGAAACTAAACTTTACAAAGTTATAACTTATGAATATATTTATAATTTTTACTTTTTTATTTAAATATAGTTTTTAATATGTTTGTAGGCACCATGAAAAAAATTGTAATCATAAGACAATATTTGAGTGACATAAAAGAAAATCAAATAGTGTCTAAATACGAGCATTTTCAGCAGTCGAGATGTTCCTACTTCCCTTAAGGGGATGGTGGACTTTCAAATTACCAAAAATCGAGCAAAAATTGGAATTTTTTTGGGGGGTGTATTAATATTTTAAAAACATGTAAATATTGGAATGAAATGCATTTAAAATGTGTAGTGAAAAGAAAAATGAAAAATTGGTGGCTTTAGAGTAGTAAGTATTAAAGGTAGATAAAAAATTATCTTTTAAATGACTTTTTCTCAAAATGAGAAATTTCCAGTTTTGCAAGTCTTTAAAATGCTCCTCGCGTCATAATTTTTGACGAAATTTTATGAAATTTATAATAAAGATTCCTGTAATACATCAAAATAAAGTTATGTATCCATTTTAGGATTCGAGGTCATTTAGGTTATAAAAGTTTAACTTTAGTGTAGAAAAGTACAAAAATTTCGCGAAAATTCAGAGTACAAGCATAAAAATATTTTCTAAAAATTAACTATTCAACGAAAGTACAAAAAAATACATAACTTTGTTCAGAAAGCATTTATAAGGAATATAAATGCAAAATTAAGGGGGAAAAGTTTAAAATTGAGTCGCAAGGAGCATTTTAAAGAAGGGTAATTTAATTTAAATTTTTTAATTATAAAATATTTTTTTTAAAAATATTTATAAAATTTTATAAGGTGTTTAATATTGTTATACTTTAATGAATATATATACAAAATTTCATATCTCTGTGGTAAAAATTTCAAAAATCATTTTGAAAGGTTACATGACTCAGTGCTCCACCTTAAGGTGGAAGTCTGAGTCATCTAACCGGCTTGAAAATATACAGAAAGCACAAGATGCAAATCCTTTTATTCAAACCATAGTTTCTTTCCATAGTAATCACCATACGCGAATCGCTTTCCCAAAATAAAAATTCAGTAGGACAACTATTTTCAGCTTATTAAATATTTTTCAGAATCATAGAATATTTATGTAAAATTACTGAAATACCGAATTTTAAATCTCCTCGTGTAAATCTCCCCGTATTTTAAATCTCCTAGAAAATTTCTCTGATGTAAGTCTAATTTTTTTGGCATATTATTTGGCATTTTTTTTAGCATTAATTTACTGAGGTCTGAAAAAGCCTTAAACCATCCCCCTTGGGCATCGAAAAATTATCCTGTGACGTTAAGATATTTCTAAAAATTTTTTTGTAGGAGATTGCATTTTTTTTTCAAATAAAGAATTTCATATATTTGTCGCCTCAACTTTTGTATTTTATGTTTCAAGGCAGTATAGCATTATACATGGGAATCAAAAAATGGCAAACAATATGTGAAATGTTTAAAAAATAAATCAGGAGAAAATTCTTCTTTATAACGATAAAAACAAAGAACAGAATAAATTGTCCAGAAGTAAACTGATAAAAGTCTACCCGCATATTCTGAAGGCGTCAAGTGCCTAATCCTGACTTAAACCTCGCTCATTCATAATTCATGGCACGACTTCTGAGAAGTAAATCCCTTCTGTGAATTTTTTTCCTTTTCTAAATCCGTCAGTGGGGATTTTCTTTATATTTTCCCTATTGGTGGGGGATATATAATCTGGGAAGAAAAGGAAAAATATCTAGATATGGGCTTCCTGGGCTGTGAAACATTTTTGATGGAGCTATCTGTTAAAAACGTAATCAGATACCATGGAATTGACTTAACAAAGAAGTACAATATTTTATTATAAGATTGAAAATATATTTAAAACTACTTTTTTTATATTATTGTGAAAAGGATAAACGTAGTAATTTCATGTTATGGTAAAATGGATTTTCAAAAATTAGAGCAATAACTGTATCGAAGGCCAACACGTTTTCTTAAAATCGGCTAATGTTAAAAGAATCCATTTTGAGTCCTAAAATTCTTATTACTCTTTTATTACAGATATAACAAACTGAATTCTTTAGCAAAAACACCGCACCAGAAAGTAACTTTAGTGAGAATATCGTAGATCTGGAGCAAGTAAAAACAAAATAAATTTCTCTAAATGTTAATCATGTGATACTGATTCAGGAGTATTTTTAATTACATTTCATAGCTCATTCAGCATTAATTTTGGAACCCCATTATGAGACAATTTCTCTGAAGCCACCTGGCGGCTTATATTTGTTTATTACAGGGTAATTTTATTTCCAGAAAAAAGGTGATAAATAGGACATATTAAATATTTCGCACCTCAAATTAAAAATTTAATTGGTTCGTTGGTTTGGAGCTCTATGGCCATCTTTTGCAATACGAGAATTAAACCTATATGGATTTACAGATTAAACCCGATTCGGAAGACAATAAAAGTATGATTAACCCTTTTTAAGAAAAAAGAATACATTAAATTTAACATCAGATCCATATTCGTAACTAGGAGATAAATGGGTAAAGTTACTTCAAACTGCGAACATTTAAAAAAAAAAAGACTGTGAACTTTTGTGCTGAAAAACAAATCTGTGGGTTCCGAAACTACATCTAACCTGTAATTAAAATTTTATGCTTAAAACTTTTACAGGGAGAATTTATAGCACTGATCCTATAATGTTCACAAAAAAATTACGATAGAATCAAACGTGTGTAAATTCCTCAGGACCAGACCTTCCCTATTTCCTCACTAAATTCTCTATTTTCGTAAGATGTCACGATCACAAAATGTTCTCCCTCATTAAAAGTGGGATGATTAAAAAAAGCAAAAACTTTACTATAAACTTGGAAAGTGGAGGCAGTGACAAAAATTTGACAGTTATTACTATTCCATTGGTCGTGAAATAGTTCTACCCACACTTACACCACATATACTGTGTTTGTATCTCGTTGAACATTTATTCTCTTGGTTCCCTTTCCTTACTCCAGTTATTAAGCACCCTGTTTAAAAAAAAAAAACATTATACAGCCCCTATGCGGGCCGCAAAGCTGTTACTATTATGTTAATTCCTGATAGGTATTGCGGTAAAAAAAAAAATCAAACAGAATAAAGTTAAGCTAAGTACCCGGTATAGGTTTTTCTTGTGTGGCAGTAACTTTTATACAGTCCTGGATCGTCTTCTAAGTGGCCATACAAAAAGTATGGCCACTTAGAACTTTTTATGAACCCTACTAAGGTATTTCTTCCTCGTACCTTCCTGTTCTGCTGTTCCTGCGAATCCTTCCCACATTGTGGACTGTTTCTTTAGGTATCCCCTTCAGTAAGCTTGCAGAAGATCAGAATACTGCTGCCACCCTTTTTCTCACACGACAGAACCTCATGGACCTGGTCTAGCATTTTATAGTCCAGGGGTCTAGCAACAGCAACAACAACGATTGGGGGAAATATTCTTACCGTATTCTTCCATTTTAAGTTTGAATCCTGTATTAGAACTTTTTATGAACCCTACTAAGGTATTTCTTCCTCGTACCTTCCTGTTCTGCTGTTCCTGCCCAGCCCTTGCCTCTAAAGGTCACTTGCCCCCAGAAATCTTACCCTCTCTTCCATTTGTTTCACAGGACCTTCTTGGGATAATTGGTCTATAACTTAAGTTTTAGTTCATTTTATTCAGTATGCGTTTCAATCGTTTATTAAATTTTAATCGTCTAGATCAGGGGTGGGCAAATAGCGGCCCGCTACAGGTATTTTGTGGCCCGCCAAGACACTCGGAAAAATCCGAACATCCAGAAAAACTGCCAAAGACAGCCAGAAAAACTGCCAATATTTTATTTAATTTATATTTATTGATTTTTTGGATTTGGTCGCTGACAAAATCTACCGCCGTGTACACTAATGGCGGCTGGTACACGTAAAATCTGTCGTGGATGCAATGTCTTCCAAGTTCTCAAATTTACTTCTGGAGGTGCGGGGTCAAGTGTTCCGGCCTTGTCACTTGACTCGGTTCAAAATTACGGGACCGACCCATAGGGGGGTAATGCTTCATAGGGGGATAATGCTGGTCCACCTATACGGTGCAACCGGAAAAATGGCCAGCAAAACCGTGGTGTCATATGACGGTAAGGATAATGTCCAAGTAACCGTCTGCCGCATTGGAGAAGAAGATTATTTATTGATTTTTATGATACAATTTATACTTTTTTTAAAATGTAAAGTTAACTAATAAATACAATAATTTTAAAAGGTATGGCCCTCCGCCAACCCCCGCTAACACAAAGTGGCCCCCAGGCCAAAATAATTGCCCGCCCCTGGTCTAGATTATAACACCTTGTTTAGTAATCCTTTTGGACCATAAAATTCATAACCGATTTATCACTTCATTTACTATATTTGCAGAAAATATACCCAAATTTCGTTCTTTTAACATTAAGTAGCCTAAACTTCTAAATAAATATACCTTAAATTTCGGCACAGAACGCAATTAATCCAGAATATAATGCTATAACTCGTATGGTACTACTAAAATATTAAAATAGCAATTCAAACTATTCGTTCCCTCTACTGAAATTTCGTATCAGCAGACTAAAACATCTCAGCTTATTTTAAAGAACAAAATAAATTTGAGTTAGGTCTCTGAATAAAATAACGCACGTCACATTAAATCTGTCAAGTTCACGTTAAGGTCCTACGACGTACCAACCGTGCATGCAATCCGCAAATATTTATGTCGGTAAATAGTTCTATTGGCATTTTTTACGCTTAAAACTTCAAAAGGAATATTTCTTTCGTGAATAACCATAAATAACTAAAAGAAATATGCATAAAAGTTTTAAAGTTTATGGAACTGAAAGTGTACAGAACGTGACTTTTTGAAATGGTTTGCTTTACCTCATTTCCCTTTTATTTTACGAATGCATAACCATGGATTTCTATGGCTTTTTTTTTGGTATAACATAAAAAAATTGTTACACATTTTAACAAACAAAAATTTGTCTTGTTTCAAGAGTTAATATGCGAGAATAATATTTAAATTCAGATACGCGCCCCCCAAGCACGCACACTGTAAAGAATTCTAAGCAATCGGTGATTCTCGAACGTTAATTTAATACCCAATTCAACTATAGGAAACGATTCTTAAACAGACGAACACTTTATAAAAGCTAAAACATTTACTGCAAAATAACAAAAGAAATCGAACTCAAGTCGAAATAGCTAAGTCAATTCATATTCGACATCCTGTTGAACTGCAAAAGGCGTTCTTTTACAAGCGTATATATCTCTGGCGAAAGAGTGCGCCAGACAACATCACTACGAGAACTTGTTGTTGCTTATGCCACTTGACCGACAGCAACATTAGATCAGGTCCTAATCCTACGAGAAGTAATATTTGCAACCAACCAACCAACCAACACACACACACACAAAATTCCATATACGTATTTTATTTGTTAGTAAGCAAGCTGTGGAGGCCACTGGACTTCTCAACCTTTCATCCGGTCATTTTTCCTGAAAAAATAAGCCGTATTTAATGTGTTTTTAATATTAAAGGCAGCTTTACTTATGGTTGTTATTTTACCATCTAGAAAAAAATAACACATAAATTGTATCGTCAACTGTTCATTAATATTTTGCTTCAATTTTTTTCTGTTTTATTTTTAGAGAATGTGTTTTTTAGTTCTGATTAAGCTTGGGATTTAAATTCCTTTAAAATTCAATTTAATTACTTTCACATGTAATAAAACTGAATTTACAAGGATCCATATGATTTAAATACTATACATTTTCCTGCCTATACAGCAAAAAAAAAAATTTTACCCCTTCAGTAATTTATTTGGTATCCTACTTAGTATATATTAATATATTTTATTAGTTTCCCCTTTAAGAAAGAAAAGAGAAATAAACAATGAAATAAACGGTTTTAATTAAAATGTTCGTTATTTGAATTCAAAACAGGAACTCCTTTAATTGTTGAAGGGAATTGCGTATAGGGCTTAATTACTTGTGTAATTACGGAAGCAGGCAATCGAAGTTGACATCTATGAGCACTGCTTGTGATAAATAATGCAGTTTAATGTCTTCCAGCAGAATATCCGAAGCTTTAAAATAAGTACGATATTAAATTAAGGTAATTTAAAGTGATGAGAGAAACTTATTTGCTCCGAAGATATGGTCTTCGATTTGTTTAGGAAATGTCTCGCAGTGATTACGAACTATAATAAAAACTCGTTAATCTGGACTAATTGGGGGAATCTGTTGTCCGAATCAAAGGGAGTTCAGATGCAACGTAACAGTATTTAACAAAAACCACAAAGACGCTCGTCTATTACAGTGAAATTTGCATGATTTGCCAAAATAGCAAAGCGGGAATGTAAGTACAACAATAGCTTTGCATAGATATATGACAAGCGTAAAATCAAAAATACACCCATACCTCGCTTTACGGCCTAGAAACGTTCCGGAAACGTTGGCCGTAAAGCGAAAAGCCGTACAACGAATCAATTATTTTGATGCAAACCCATACGAATTTAACTGGATCTGTTCCAATTTTTTATAAATAATACAGTTTTTAGTTCATAAAGCATTTTTATTCTTTTTATTTCCTATAAAAATGCTTATATAAAAACAAAAGTACAAAACAATGTAATAATAAACAGAAATCCCAAAAATAAATATACAGAGGCTGTTCGCACATTTTTTAGACGATTTTGGTAAGCGGTAATAAAAAATCGCTTGCTGCAAAAGAAATAATTGCAATTGTACAATGTTTTTAAAAGTCAAAATTATAGTCTCCGGCTTGAAAGTTTTGTTTTTATTCAAAATGGCGTTTTTAACAAAGCAGTGGTTCGAAGGCTACATTTATGCTCTTTCCGAAGAGAAATATGCATACTCCGTTATCCAAAAACGATGTGAGAGTCATGGTTTTGTGATATCTAAAGCGTCGATAGGTAATATCGTCAACAAGAAAGGAAAAAAAAAGTCAAATTGGAGCCTCAAGTGGGACAAAAATTCCAAACAAGTATCCAAGGAAAAAACGGACATCTTCGACTATTGCAAAGGTACGTTGTTTAATGTTAAAAGAAAAATCCCCCTAGTCAAAGGACAGTTGCAAAATCATTAAAATGCTCGGTGTCCACTGTAAACAAAATGATAAACGTTGATTTAAATCTTAAGAAAGCGAAAAAAACGCAATGTGCATCGTCTTCTTCCAAATCATATCGCTGAAAGCAGGACACGCTGCAGAATTCTATATGAGAAACACTTATCCAAAGAAAAATGGAAAACAATTGTCACAATAGATGAATTATGGGTGTATTTAAATGATTGCAACAAAAAAAGAGCCATTTATTATCATAAAAGGGGAGAAAAAATTTAAGTACATGGTTCAAAGAATCGAAAGAAAGTTTTTCTAAGGGATTCATGATTGTTGCTGGTTTTTCTTATAATGGCAAGTTAAAAATAAAGAGAGTGGAAAAAAAATGTCAAGATTAACTCCAAATACTATCAGGAATATATTTTATCACCAATTTTTCTGAATGAAATACCATCGCTTTACCCACAGTGCCATCAATCTGTGAGACTCCATGAGGACAAAGCTAGCAGTCACACATCAAAATCCACTGAAAATTTCCTAAAAGAAATGGAACAAAAAACTGGTAACAAGGCTATACCCTTCACTGATATCCCTACTAAATCTCCCGGTGTATCACTTATGGATTTTTGTGCTTTCGGACTTTTAAAATCTGCATTATCCAAACGTCGTCCCAAAACCCTTACAGGACTCTGGAAATCTGTTCAGGAGGAATGGGATAGAATACCTCTTCTGACACTTCAAAAGGCATTATTATCCTGGAAATTGCGGTGTCGAAAGATAGTTCAGAATAAGGGATGTCAAATACAACATTTAAAACACAAGAATTTTATGTAATTTAGTTTTGTGAATACAATATACATCGTCTAAAAAATTTGTGAACAGCCTCTGTATAAACAAAAAAACAAAAGAAATCATATGCACATATCTATACATACAATAAAAAACCTAAAATAAAATGTTTAAAAACTGTTTTAATGTGATGACGAACATTAACTTGAAGAATCACTAAGCTATAATATGCTGCCATCGTCACTTTCCAATGTTGTGTCCGTATAGCGAAACACCGTGGGCCGTAAATCGAAAAAGTGCCATAATTAAAAAAGGTCGTTATAGCGAAATGCCGTATAAAGAGCGGTCGTATAGCAAGGTATAGACGTATCCGAACGAAATTTTTAGATTTTTCAGAAAATATTACGACGTTGTTTTGATTCTGTTACCCCCAGCAATTCCTTTGCATAGTACAACAATAACTTTGTATTTATGGCAAGCGTAAAATCAAAAATATCTGCAAGAAATTTTTAGAATTTTCGGAAAATATTACGAAGTTGTCTTGGTTCTGTTACCCTTCAATCACGTGACGCTTTAATTTATCATCTTCTGTTGTGTAGCTTTAGAATATTTTCTTCCGATAATAAACGAATGGAGATGTCTTAGACGGTGGTAGTAAGCTAATATTTCCTCATTATTTTGCTCACCATACTTTATTATTGTGGGAAATTTTGCTTCGCAACCTGAGAAACCAATCACAAAGAAAAAATCAACTATACTTCCCTTTAATTAATTGTAGAAAAGGTACCTTTCGAATATGTAAGGCAAATTCAGCTTTACCCCTGAAGAGAAGAGAAAAATAACACTTACATTGCTAGCAAAGCTATGCGAAAGACCTTTTATGCTGTTAAGTATAGCGGAGTATTGAGGTTTCTCTAATCCCAAACTTGATTACGTTGTTGAACATTCCTTCACATCATCGTAAAGTTTCGGATCTCATCTGTCCTACTCTTCTTATAACACGTTCTCTGAATTTGCCGTTTCTCTTTTACTGCCACTATTTCTTTTTAGGTCGAAATCTGATTTGTATGAACAATATCAGCTTCGATACACGCTTCATCCGAATAGATTGTCTACTCACTGTCTAGACGTCGTATTCCTTGAAAATCTCGAATCTTACAATCATCTGTATTTGGTGCTACATCTTGTATCGATGTTTTAAGTAAAAAAATCGCAAATGTTAAACATTGTGAAATGTGATCTTCATAAGCAAAAATTACCGTGGCCATTACAAACTGTGTAATTTTGAATTTTTGGAGACGACGTTTATCTCGTCTGTCGTCTTTTCAAGGTTGTCAGAATAAACTGGGTTTTGCTACATTTTTCAAAATTATATTATAAACATTGTATATTTTAAAATGATTATGAAATCAGAATCATAAATGATAATGACTCAGTAACCAGAGTTTTTTTTTTCAAACGTTATTTGAATGCATTCAGTAACATCCAAAATTATTATTTTCAGGTTGTTTCTTCAACTGTTTATAATACAACTATTTTTAAATTAATAAGGTTTATTATATCAGAGCTCTGGTCTTAATCACACTTACAGTTATTTGAATATTTTCACTACAAATATTACTTATTTTGAAAAAAGCTTAATGCAATTCATCATAGAAAAGTCGAGGAATAAAAACTCTATGACCTTCAAGAGGTTATGGATGGATCCCACCTATCCAGCTGCCCTGCCATCTTTGCTTCCCAAGAACACGACCATTAGTGGGTGACGAGAGCCCGTTTGGATTAATGGACACGTTCTCTTTCCCTCTTTGTTTTGCTTTTTGTGGTTTTTGTTTTTTCTTTCTACCGTAACCAGGCATTGGAAAAATAATTTTTTTGAAAGAAGAGTGCGATATTTTTCAGCAGTCGGAAACGTCTTAACCAATCACGTAGTTTAACAACTTCGTTGTAAACCATAAATCACTGTGTGATTGCTTAAAATATTTTCGATGCGTCTACTCTGACTAAAGAGGAGGTCCACGTTATATCCGTCACCTTCAGTCCTATTGGATATTTTTTATCCAACCGCAGACAGAAAGTAACAACTACGTGGCTGAGCGTGTTCAGCTCTGCGAATCGTTTAAAAAATGTTTAACGCTGGCGGGTGTAACTTGAACAGTTCCTACAGGTACGACCTGGTAAACTAAGGCCTTGTTCCCATTGCTTGCATTCCTCCGTTGGCGCCGAGATTTATCACGTGGCCTGTGATGGGTTTGACGTATCGCGTGGTCACTGCGTTGAACTCTGCAATGTTCAAAATTTTTATCGCTGACGCTCCGAAAGTAGCGTGAACAAGACTTAAAAACTGCATGTAAGTTGGTATTGTTAAAATTGAGATAAAAGGAAAGAAAGATACGCAGACAACCTTGGATGTTTTTGGTTTATTATGGCTATTGTTTTGGCTGTTTAAAATACTATTGTATTTAAGTATTTTATATTTTCAACAAAGATTTTTATTTTCTTGCTTGAATTTGCTGGTATCAAAGCGAAATCTGTTTTTTTCTATTCCTTCGCATGACAGGTTCATGGAAGAAATGTTTCTTAAATTGGTATTTTAGTTGTAACAACCAGTTGAAGTTCCGAATCCTTCTAGCAATTCGATGAACTATATCAGCAACTAAACTTCTCATTCTTGCTTCTGTCAATCGTCTAACAAAACTATCTGTTCATATTCCTGATTGTTGCTGTGGAACGACGAATGTAAAATCCAGCTAAAGTTCTGGATCATTGTATGTCGTTGAATTCGCTGGTAGCAAAGAGAGGTCTGTTTTTATCTATTTCTTCACATCACAGGTTTATGGTTGAAATGTACCTTAAATTAGTGTTTTAGTTATAATAACCGGTCGAAGTTCTGGATCGTTCTAGAGTTCCGATGAACTAAATCAACAGCTGAACTTCTCATTCTTGCTTCTGTCAATCGTCTAACAAAACTATGTGTTAATATTCCTGATTGTTGCTGTGGAACGACAAATGTAAAATCCAGCTAAAGTTCTGGATCATTGTATGTCGTTGAATTCGCTGGTAGCAAAGAGAGGTCTGTTTTATCTATTTCTTCACATCACAGGTTTATAGTGGAAATGTACCTTAAATTAGTGTTTTAGTTATAATAACCGGTCGAAGTTCTGGATCGTTCTAGAGTTCCGATGAACTAAATCAACAGCTGAACTTCTCATTCTTGCTTCTGTCAATCGTCTAACAAAACTATGTGTTAATATTCCTGATTGTTGCTGTGGAACGACAAATGTAAAATCCAGCTAAAGTTCTGGATCATTGTATGTCGTTGAATTCGCTGGTAGCAAAGAGAGGTCTGTTTTTATCTATTTCTTCACATCACAGGTTTATAGTGGAAATGTACCTTAAATTAGTGTTTTAGTTATAATAACCGGTCGAAGTTCTGGATCGTTCTAGAGTTCCGATGAACTAAATCAACAGCTGAACTTCTCATTCTTGCTTCTGTCAATCGTCTAACAAAACTATGTGTTAATATTCCTGATTGTTGCTGTGGAACGACAAATGTAAAATCCAGCTAAAGTTCTGGATCATTGTATGTCGTTGAATTCGCTGGTAGCAAAGAGAGGTCTGTTTTTATCTATTTCTTCACATCACAGGTTTATAGTGGAAATGTACCTTAAATTAGTGTTTTAGTTATAATAACCGGTCGAAGTTCTGGATCGTTCTAGAGTTCCGATGAACTAAATCAACAGCTGAACTTCTCATTCTTGCTTCTGTCAATCGTCTAACAAAACTATGTGTTAATATTCCTGATTGTTGCTGTGGAACGACAAATGTAAAATCCAGCTAAAGTTCTGGATCATTGTATGTCGTTGAATTCGCTGGTAGCAAAGAGAGGTCTGTTTTTATCTATTTCTTCACATCACAGGTTTATAGTGGAAATGTACCTTAAATTAGTGTTTTAGTTATAATAATCGGTCGAAGTACTGGATCGTTCTAGAGTTCCGATGAACTAAATCAGCAGCTGAACTTCTCATTCTTGCTTCTGTAAATCGTCTAACAAAACTATCCGTTCAAGTTCCCGGATGTTGCTGAGTAACGACGAATGGAATAACCAAGTTAAGTTCTGGATCATTGTGGAGACCCGATCCACCAAGACAGCAGTTGAACTTCTCATTCTTGATTTTGTCAATCGTCTAACAAAACTATCAGGTCATGTTCCTGGTTGTTGCTGGGGAACGACAAATGGAATAACCAGCTGAACTAAATCTTCTGAAGCCATTATTCCAGATTAAATCATAACTTGATTTGTCAAAAATCAAACCTCACCAATTTTATAAACTCCGTTTCCAGTTTCATTCTCAATATCGTAGAATGTAAAGTTTTTAACATGTTACCTCCTTATTACGCACTTACTTGATTTATCAAAAACAATTTTAGTGGCATTACTAGTCTAGTTTTCTGATAATTTTCAATTCCATGTATGTATATATATAGATATATATATATATATATATATATATATATATATATATATATATATATATATATATATATATATATATATATATATATATATATATATATACATACAGGTGGTTATCAATATAATTTAAACGCCTATCAATATCAGTGGTGTTAATGAATGTGTTTCGTATTCCTTAAAAAACAAGTCTGGCCACCGGTATTTTTTTATATAATATATTGTACTAGCTGAAGTACCCGGCGATGCCCGGGATTTTAAGAATGTTTGTTAATTAAAATCAATTTAAAAATTAACACAGTATAAATAACATAGAAAAAATATATGTGAAATGTTATACACGTCTCAGAATTTCAGCCTTTCATCATTGTAGTACTAAAATCTGAAAAGTAAAAATGTCAAATTCTCTAATGTTTGTTAACCAAAATTAATTTAAAACTAAGCACAGTATAAATAACATAGAAAAAAAAACCTCGTGAAATCTATAAATATATAAATTTATAATAAACTCATCAAAATTCAGCTAGAATTAGCCTTTCATCATTGGGGCAAAAAAAAAGATGCTGCAATTACAGGTTCAGCAGAAATTTCCAATAGAACCATGATATGACTGCAGCGTTGCCTCTTAAAAAATGAAGTGTTTGATTGAGGGCTGCAAACCATTCAACTGCTTTCCACATTTAACTCCTGTAAACATCTTCTACATATTAAATTACTTTTCTCTCCATAATAAACTCCTCAGAATTTTGGTACATTCAGCCTTTCATCATAGTACCACTAAAAACTGAAACATCCTCTCCAGAGATATAAATTTATTAATTTCAATAATTAAACACACACAAATATATAAATTACGCAAAAGTTTTTTAACCAACATTTGAATAATTCGTAAATGAAAAAGCATATGAAAATAAGATAAGAACTTCCGGAATCGAAATTAATTACCCTTAATTTTTAATTAATAAAAAACCAACATAATATGAATAAAAACGGTAGTTGTTTAAAACCATATGAAAATAAAGATATTATAAAGATGATAATAAAAAAAGCATAAGATAATAATGCTCGCGCATGAAGTTAACGTTACGATATAAAGATAGTAATAATAATATAATCCGCGTGCATAAAATATTTAGCTTTCCAAGCGAAATAAATTAATTTTTAGAAAAAAACTACTTTTAATCGAGAAATTAAATACATTGCACAAAATTTTGATTTTACCAACTTTCCACCCTACAATTTACACCCTACTTCTTTTAAATAGGGTGTAAGTATAAAGTTTTAACAGCCAATTGAATGCCAGTTAAAAACGATTGTTGTTTAAAATCATATGAAAATTACGCTATTATAAAGATAATAAAAAAAAGTATAGGAAATTAATGCGTGCGCATGAAGTTAACATTACGATATAAAGAAATTACAGATAGACAAACATTCATTTTTATATATTATGTATATATATATATATATATATATATATATATATATATATATATATATATATATATATATATATATATATATATATATATATATATGCTTCATGATTGGAATACTAAAAGTTTAAAATAGTGGCGCCATCTACTGAACGTCTGTGAATCGACAGTCGCATCCTTCAAAAGTTGTTGGTTATTTATTCATTAAAAATATTGGAAAGTTCTTGTGGATCTGTAAATATACATGTGGTAACAGTTTTAAAATTTATAAATTATCAACCTACACAGGTGATAATTTATCCGGCGTTGCCCGGGATTTTAAGAATGTTTGTTAACGAAAATCAATTTAAAAACTAAACACAGTATAAATAACATAGAATAAAAAGCATGTGAAATGTTATACGCATGAATAAAAAGAAAACCCAACATAAAAAACCATAAATTTACAATAATTTCTTTAGAATTCAGCTAGATTTAGCGTTTCATCATTGGAGCAAAAAAACCCTGAAAAATAAAACATAAAATATATACATTTATAATAAACCACTAAAAGCTGAAAAGGAAAAATGTCAAATTGTCTTTAGGAAAGTAAAGAATTTTGAAAAGTAAAGCTGAAAAGTAAAAATGTCAAATTGTCGAATGTTTGTTAACCAAAATCAATTTAAAAACTAAATACAGTATAAATAACATAGTAAAGATTTAGCCTTTATCATTGGAGCAAAAAATCCTGAAAAGTAAAACATAAAATATATAAATTTATAATAAACCTACCAAAATCCATTAAAAAACTAAACACAATTTAAATAACATAGAAAAAAAGTATACGAAATGTTATACACATTAATAATATGAAAAATAAAATAAAATAAAAATAATAATTTTTAAAAATAATAAAATAAAATAAAAATAATTAAAAAAATAATAAATAAAAATAATAATAATAATAATTTTAAAAATGAAATAAAAAAGCCTCCATAAAAAAGCTGAAAATACAGGTTTAGCAAAATTTGTACGATCCGTATTCGAACCCGGTCGTGGAGCATACGAAATGAACGATTTTACCGAATGCGCCAGGATGACATGCTGCTTTATTGAGTAAATATAAAAATATTCGTACTAAAATTTCGGGAAAGTTGCCATGGGTTGGTGAATATACGGGGGCTGTCCGTAAAGTATCCGAATTTAATTTATAACTAAAAAAATATAATGGATATAGATACTACAGTTTAATCCCCTTCAAAGTATCGTCCTTGAGAAGCAACACCCTTAGTCCAACGTTGTTGCTACTCTTGGAAGCAGGATTGGAAGTCGTTCTTTGGAATGGTCAACAGCTGTTCGATCGCTTTTTGTTTGATGGTCGTCACATCCTCAAACCGTCGTCCTTTAAGCGCTTTCTTTAGCTTTGGAAATGCGAAAAAGTCGCACGGAGCGAGGTCTGGTGAGTAGGGAGGCTGCGGGACTTGAACGGTGCCATGTTTGGTTAAAAAATTTTGAACCACATGTGAGGAGTGAGCAGGGGCATCATCGTGGTGAAGAATCCATTTCCCAGATTTCCACTTTGCTGGTCGTTTCCTCCTCACGGAATCACGAAGTCGCCTGAGCACATCACGGTAGAACTCTTTATTAATGGTTTGTCCATCTCACGATGGTCTGTCCACCTCTAGCAATTTCTCGAACTGTCATTCGTCGATCTGATCGCACCACAGTACGAACCTGTTCCACTTTGACATCATTTCTCGATGTTGATGGACGCCCTGATCGTGCATCACTTTCCACAGATTCCCTCCCATCTTTAAAACGTCTAAACCATTGAAACACTTGAGTTCGGCCCACAAAATCATCACCGTATGCTTTCTTAAGCAAATCGAACGTTTCGGTTGCCGTTTTTCCAATTTTATTACAAAATTTGATGCAAACACGTTGCTCAGTAGATTCCGTCATGATCCAACCCGACATGAGACTTCCACTGCGTTCACTTTTCGTTATTGCTACAAGAGAACAGAGCTTCGCAGTGCTTGGCTAATTGCCAACATAACAAGTTTATATATGTTTAAACATGCTAATTAGCGTGCGCACGCAGAGCGGTGTCTGTATTATGTTTTATACATTCAGTTCGGATACTTTACGGACAGCCCTCGTACATGTATTTATGGAGTAAGAGGAGTTTTAAGTCAGAAATAAGTTAGCAGGATAGAAGCTTAGTCTTTAACTCTTCAATAGACACAAAGACATAAGCGAGGGGGATTGCAGTAGCGATTAAAAAAGATCTCGTGACACTTAGCGTGGTTGATTCGAATTTTCCATCGAGTGTGAGAGTGTCAATATGCCGTTGGATCCGATTTATTTTAGAGTATAAAATCTGACTTGAAAGATTATTATTTTCATTTATTATTCTGGTTTAATATATAACTCGAAACTTTTTTATTTTATTTATTTTTATCTTTTCGCTAGCTGTTTGCCAGCTAACCCTAACGTGGACGCCATATTCAGAGGGGTGATTCCACAAAGTGTAACAGCTTACATTTAATTTCAAAATTGTTGGTTTTTTGTTAATTAAAAATCAACGGTAATTAATTTCGATTTTTGAAGTTCTTCAGACCCTCGGCTGTTTTTAAAGACGCCTGTATGTAAAATTTCACGATCAGTGCTCCTAAACTGTGGATTTCTATACAATTACAGATAGACAAACATTCATTTTTATATATTAGATGTATTATTCTACTGACAGGTAGCAGTAATGAAGCTAAGGGCATTGTGCTTTTGGGGGGAACAGCGTAAAATATCAAATCTTGCAGACCTTGTGAAAAGGGCAAATTGTTTGAGCGCTTTTAAATTGGAGTATCTGTTACTGCAACCCCCAGGCTAAGTTTTTCGAGCTATGGTATCGGAAGTCATGATAGCATACAGAGTGCACGGAAAAACATCCTTTGCCCAACAGAATAGTGGACGAAAGGGAGAGCTGAGTGAAAGAGACGGACGAGGTATTGAAGCGGATTGTGGCACCAAGAAACAACTGTAACTAAAATGACCGAAAAGCTCAATCTGCATCTGCATGTTCCGGTATCAATCATCAGAGGTGGAAGGGAACTTCACAAACAAAGCCTTTATGGAAAAGTAGCTATTCCCAAACCATTCGTTATAGATGCCAATACAAAATATCGTCCACGATCTTGCCACGAGCGCAAATCCTGGTCGAGTAATATGTCGAAAAACGGCATTTGTTCCGATGAATCATTGTTCACATTGTTCCTGGCTACAGGATGTACGCATGTCATGAAAAAGAAGTCACATATGTTATCTTGCCCTGTACAATCCCCCCTCCCCCGACTATATATCATACAACCACTGTGATCTGTATAAACGGATAGAGAAATGTATCGATATCCACCACAGCATCTCTTTCATGATTTTTCCCTGAAGAATGATATAATATATTCCTAACCACTATTTATGACTTGTATAATACGATTCCAAGGTGAATCAGGTGGTATTAGATGACAAAGGTGATCCTGCCCCGCATTAATAAAGGTTTTCATGGTGTTTCTTAGTGTTTCCATTATTTTGATAACCACCTGTATATATATATATATATATATATATATATATATATATATATATATATATATATATATGATCAGAACAATATATTTATTTATTCCTGTTTCCAAAAGCGCGTGTTTTCTTTATTTTGTATCATCTAAAAGAAAAAAAATTCCATTCTTTTCCCTTTTCTTAATGCCCCATATCTTTGTCTTTATACTCACTCTTGAAAAGAAGAGCTAACAAATCGCTTAAATCCTTTTTAAAATACTGAAATTTTTAAAAATACTTCATTAAAACTATTAACATCAAACTTATTAAGAGCAGTAACACGATAATAGAAAAATAACTTAAGTATACTTCAAGTTAAGTGTAAATATTACCTTGTTGCTGCCCAACTATCAAACACCAAAAACTGTCAATCTTTCATTAGAACTAGCAGGTTTCAAGTTATTAAAAATACGATGTATTTAACTTCTACCTTAATAGTCTCACTTCAGATGGCCCTAAAGATGCCAAATTCAAGCAAGCATTAACGCTTAATTAATGTTGAATGGCAAATTATGTTCACCCCTAGGAACTGCACATTGGCCTAGGCATTGCAAGTTCACATACTAATATCCTGAGTTTAATATCCTGAGCTGAAAGCAGGTGATTTATAAATTGCATTAAGGATATAAAGGGATCATTTTTTCCAAGGCACTTTGTTAGCTTTCTCTTTATGTAGAAAAACTAAGGGGAGGGAATACATTAAACTGTAAATAGTTTTCAATTTGAACTACATCATTTTCTTTAAAATTTACTTTTAGGAAAGTCTGATTTAGTTTAAACAAAAATAATTGGTGAGGCCTGGACCTTTAGACCCTTAATGTATCTTTCGTAATTCTCTCTCATATCACCTCATTTGAAAATTTGTGCTTCCTTAACTTGACGCCGGAGGTCGGTGGGCTGTTATATCCGGCCGTCGATATCGTTATATCGCTGGCAGGATGCTGGTCTTTGATATCAAAGTTGCCGGTTCAAGTACTGTGGCTAACACGGATATTTGTGGCCGTTTGAAATCAACACTAATCTTTCTGGTTTTTTTCAATCCTTTGACTTTATTTTTTAAAACTCAATAAATGCTAAAGTTTGAAAAAACTAAACATAATTACTATTCTCACCGCATATTAAATTAGGAAACATTAATACTGCGTGTACATTCATGCAGCATAAATATTAAACGAAGTAAGTGACATCAAAGAAACATAAGTTTATAATAACGAGGGAGGTTTTGGAAATTTCAAATAAGGTAAATTGAGCATTTTATAACTTGTTTCTCGTTCGGCGACAGTCCTAAACTGTAAACAGTATCTAATTTAGTTCTATACTGGTTTATTCAAAACGATTTTACATACCATAAGGCGGGGATTACTTTGTGACTGCAGGGGGTAACTTTGTAACACATAGTAATTTTTTCATATTTCGGATCTTGCTCCGCGCCCATGATACCGGGAAGGTAAAGAACAGCGCCAACAGCTTGTCCGAGTTACAGAGAGACCTAGTGGTCAGTGTCCAAAGCTTCTGCGCGCCATTTGTCTTCGCTGGCCAGTGTATTGTTCAAACCTGTTGCCAAGCTATTGACTCAAACTTTGGAAACTTTGTGTGCTGAAGGTTAACACCTTATACAACCAACCACCACAGATAATTATTTTTTTATTGTCAATATGCTGGTTAGATTGTGGAGCAATATAACTTTTGTGTAGCTATACGAGGCATTTTTGAAAAGTAAAGATACAATGCCGCATACTCACTCGAAAAAATTTTAATTGATTAAATGTACATAACAAATTACTTAGTGGTACATGCCTTATTTTTCGACATAGTTGTCGCCATTGTCAAAGCATTTGTTAAGTCTGGGTAAAAGCTTTTGTATTCCACTGTCATAGAACTTTGCCGCCTGTTGTCGGAACCACGTTTCAATTTCAATTCTGATCTCATCATCGTCGTGTAAGATTTACCCTGCAAGATGTGTTTTCAGGTGAATGAATAAGTGGAAGTCCCTGGGTGCAAGGTCCGGGCTGTATGGCGGAAGATCTAAAATTTTCCATTCGAAACTTTTGAGTAGTGCTTTGGTTTGAAGCGCTGTGTGAGGACGAGCGTTGTCATGCAGCAAACAAACTCCTCTCGTCAGCAAGCCCCTGCGTTTATTTTGAATTTCCCGTCTGAGACGTCTCAAAGTCTCGCAATATGCATGAGAATTAATTGTTTGTGCCGGGAGGCATGAAGTCAACCAGAAGAATGCCTTGTCTGTCCCACAAAACAGAAGCCATGATTTCTTTGGCGGGGATCCTGTATCCCACATTTGGCGGGTTTCTGAATTGACGCAGGCATTATAAAGACGTGCTGCTCAAACAAGACTCACCGTAAAAATAACAAATGACCTCGAGGGGAAAGCGAAATGTTCAAGGTTACAGTCCGTGTTGTCAATGGGCTTACAGAAACTTTTCCTTTGCTGATATCGGTGAAGTATCTTTACTTTCCGAAAATGCCTCGCATTTCCGAGAAATATGAGAACATAACCTAAATATCGAAAGGTGACGGGGTTACTTTGTGACACATTGACACTGTCACAAAAATAACCCACAAAGCCAACCCACCTCCTCCAGCCGCTCGATGTTGCTTTTTTCCGTCCTCTGATGTACCACTGGAGAGAAAGAAGTATTAACTATCTGGGTAAAAAAAATTTCCGAAGAAGCAGAATGTGCCGAAAGACGAATTTCCTCATCTTCTTAGGTCTTTGATGATAAAGATATAGATAAGCTATCCAATATTTGTAATATGTATATATAATTGTGTATCAAGCTTTTGATAAGCGTTTTACTGTCTAACTTTGTGTCAAGTAATTTTTCCTCTTCGATTTCAAAGCGAAAACACGGATGTCACAAAGTAGCCCCACTTGGCAGGACAAGTTTGTGACACATTTTAACTTCAATTTCTCAATGGTATTTAAAGATCCGGGTTAGCGAAGTACATTACTACGTCAGGAAAGGAAGTACCAATATCTTGCGATTATTCGTTTTGGGCTGCTTTTAAAACTGGTCGGCTGGCACAGGAAAATACTTAAAATCCGTCACAAAGTAAACCCCATCTTACGGTATTGTTAAAGATCTGAAAACTTTTTTTCTGTTTTAACTATCCCATATATATATATATATATACTAGCTGTACCCGTCCCGGCGTTGCTCGGGTAATGTAATTACCAATTTTTTAGTAGCCTTAACCCTTTGTTAATGGGCGTCGCTGTCATCCTTTTCCTCACCACGATACATTATTTTACCCATATAAATTTAATCCTTTCTGGCACATTTTGGCAAAATTTTTGACATAGGATTACTAGTCGAATATCACTGCAATAGTAATCGATTTCCTTGAAAGCGAATATATCACATCCTCCACATGCTGAAATTCTTTGAAATCTTCATAGATTTTTTCCACAAATAATATGATATTAACTAAGTGCTGGCCAAAAAAATTACGGCATTACTAAATGTGATTTTTTAATCGATTATCACTGCAATAGTAATCGATTTCCTTTAACCACCCAATCCTTCATAGAAAACAAACGCCCCAACACATCACGTGCATGACATCGAAAAACTGGTTTTTCTCCTATTTTCACCCGCTTTACCTTCGTCCGGAAATGAAGAACGAAATCTCCAAAATGAGATTTCTCGCAAGAGTTTCCGAATCGTAAAATAAATTATTAAAAAATAACTACAATTTGTAAATTAATTTTGGTTCTGGCTTTCGAAACTGTGATGTCTAGGGTCTCTGAGATAAAAATTTCGTAAAAATGTAACGACATTTACGTATCGATTCGACAATTTGGAAAAAAGGGTCACGGACAAAATCGCGTTTTTTTCCGAAAAACGGGTGCGTACAGGCGATCGAAAAAAAAATCACAATTAATCGATAAATTAAGACAGACAATTTTAATTGTGATTTCCGTATAGTGTCATCTTTCCCGTATAGGCTCGTCCGAAAAAAAAAATTCTTGGACGGATACGTTAGGATTTACGGAGCTTTTACTCGTCCGGGAGCTCCAAATCTCGACTAAATATTTAATTACGGAAAATCTAATTAAAAAATCGAAAAAAAGGGCTTCGAGGTGCATAATGAGACCTCGGGAGGCATCTTCGTGTCGAATCTCAAGACTGTCCGACCTACCGTCTTTGCGCTGCGCCGCGAGCAGACAAAAACTCGGTCACACACACACAGACTTTGCCTTTTATATATAAAGATATATATATATATATATATATATATATATATATATATATATATATATATATATATATATCTGTTTTAACTATCCCATCAATTTATCAAATGTTTGTCCTTGTATTTGAAAATCATACGTTATACACATATTTTCGTAATATGCGAATTAATTTCCGTGTAAATACTATTCCGATGCAAGGTTTTAGAGAATGTTTCGTTAAATAGAAGACTTGGTGACATGAAAGTTCGTTATATGGAGATTCTTATATCGTTCCCGATCTGCATTTTAATGAAAATGCATTTACTGTTGCTGAAAATTGAAAATTACGAGAAGAAAACAACTTCATTAAAACAAAATCCCATGGAACAGCTGTCACCGTCTACCATTCGCCCCACTCTATAAAATCTACCTACTTAATGAGATACGCAACGAACTGAATTCAGAGCAGTTTAATTAATCTGAATATTCGAGTAATTACGATATGTAAACAACTGAAATGTCAAGCTCAGGCACTCGGGTTAGCAAAGTAGCTTTTACAGGAAATAATTGGTGGGGTGAACAAAGCAGGTAAGTTATCTGAATACACGATTATTTCTTCCTCATAATAAGCAACCACTTCCAGGAGAATTCAGCTGATTAGCAAATGTAGCCACTTAATTCCGATGAATATAATGAAGTCGGCACACATCCGGAGTAAAGGTTTTTGGCTATAAAAATGTAGAATTTAAAGATAGAAAATGAATTACAAATTTTGGATCTGGTGATATCGTTGTAAAGTATTTTTTTTATGCGTTTCCGGTTTCCATATATTCGAATTATTTGAAAATATTTGAAAATTACATTATTTTGAAAATCCAATTATTATTCTAGTTACAAAACTAGGCACGCGAGTAACTGTAGCTTACTTCCTGCTCTGAAAATAATGATAATGATGTCCGAACATCGTGGTCAAATATTTTGAGATTCAAATATATAATTCTCGATTCAGAGTCAATGCGTTCAACTTTCTCTGCTCATGTATTTCAGAAGCTATGGAAAAATAAATATAAAATAAACAAATAATGCTTTGAATTACAATGAATTGACCTTCTTATATCCCCAAATTTTCCACATTTTTTCAAAATTCAAATTTAAAATAAAATTGAAGTATCACTTCTTTAACTGCAATCCCCTTTGATGGCTGTTTTTACTTTTGCAACTGTAATGTTTCAATAATATGTCATATTTGAGAATATTTTACATATAGCTATTCTACAATTTTCTATTAAAAGTTTAACAGCGAAGCATGAATGGTTAGCAAATCCTGTATAGTGGACCTTTTCATGCCTCCGTGTTGTTCGAAAGTTTGTAAATAAGCGTTTATCTAGATGCTGTCTAGACAAAAGTTACGCACATACATATACATACCCACACATACTTTTATATATATATATATATATATATATATATATATATATATATATATATATATATATATATATATATATATATATATATATTATATACATATATGTGTGTGTATACATACACGTATATATATACATATATATATTATATATATATATATATATAATATATAATATATATTATATATATGTGTATATATATATATATATATATATATATATATATATATATATATATATATATATATATATATATATATATATATATATATATATATATATATATATATATATATATATATGAGGGAAGACTGTGGGTCCATCCTCATTGTATAACAGCTTAAGCTACTATCCGGATAACAGGGTTTTTAGAGGTTTGTGTACTGGTTCAACACATTTCTTTTAACTGACTACGAGAAATTTTAGGCAATGTGTCATATTACATGTAATCTTGTTCTTTTGACTTAAGCCCCTTGGCTGAAGAAGGCTCTTTTATGGCTACGGACTGAGTGATGCGGCTACGGTTTATGACACCACAAGATTGGGAGTCCTATTTAGCCAGGTGCCACCACTACTTTGTCTGAACACCCCTGCGGTGACATTGGACGGGCTCGTATCTTCTCCTACCCACTTACCTCAAAGAAGAATTTTCCGATATACGGATTATGCTTGCCTACATATACGGCCTAGACACGAAGGTATTTGAGCGTTTGCCGGGATTCGAACTGAGAACCCCCAGTCCGAACCCACAACGTGCTACCACTAGGCTATCTAGGGCCAACATGCAATGGTATACATGTCTACATTGGTATTTGGTAGCGTGGACATCACACTGAAGGAAAATTAAGGTAAACTTTTCAAAATTACATTGCGGGGTTAGAAATTAAAGTACAATGCAAGGTCAAGTTCATTACATGCAAATTCTTGCTTAGTACAACTTGAAAATGGACTTAACAAAAAATATCAATAAACTATAATCAATATAATAATAAAAATATTTCTTCGCCCGGACATAAAATATGTTATTCATGCGTTATACATACAAAAATTTCGACTCTTCATATTTTGATCATTTATCTAGAAATAAAATTACTTAACTTTCCAATCCTTAAAAAATTTAAGCAATATTTGAATACACACTTGAATTATTGGAGAGTAGATTTCTTGTATAAAAAATGTACTCGTAGATCGTCTTGTATAAGAAATGTAGTCATACTTAATAACTTTGAACATGCTTTAAACTAGGGGTCTTCAACCCGTTGCCTGCGGGCCACGGGTGGCCCGCCGAAACATTTCGATCAGGCAAAACAAAAGTTTGATATTAATTAAAAAAATAACTTAGCACAACAAATCCTCTTGGACAAATAAAGGATCAAGAATGCACTGTGAAAAGTAACCCACGGCACAAAGGCTACGGGTGAATCTCAAAAACGTATATTTATCTTGATTTTCAATCTTTAGTTAAACAAAAGCAATTTCAATTCTCTCATTAACATTCAGATGACATCCATCCTTCCAATAATGTGTTTTATTGTCATTTGATTTTAAAATGCTGCTATGCCCTATATACGCCCTGTATTCATTCTGTTTCATGCAATATAAAGTACAAAGTACATTGATTCAACTCATATTTTTTGTTGTTTCTCGAAAATAATACATAAAAACATTTTTTAATTAATAATAGCTATAAATGTACAAAATACTTTTTAAAACACAACATACACACAAAACTTCAGTGACGTGTTTTGAAGGAATTAATCCTTCATCATCATGCTATAAAAAACAAATCAAGCAATCATCTCAAAGGCTGAAGCCCGTTTGCAAATAATAAATTTTTTCCTCTGCATATGCTACTTACTTCACAGATGTATGGCCCGAGAAACTTTAAGAATTTTTTGGTGGGGCCCTCGAACGTAAATGTTGAAGACCCCTACTTTAAACATTTCAACTCGAAAATAACTTTTTGATGTTAAGTATGTATGAATAAGCATGTATGAAGTAAGAATGTATTAATGTAGCAAAATCTTACTTTCTTCATATTAATGTTTGGAACTAAAAAAGAAATTAATAATTTTTTAAATCCTATTGATATTGTTAAAATTTTATGGTTTTACAACTTTTTGGTTAACTTTGTTTCTCTTACTACTACTCCTACTTATACTTTTAAAACATAATGACGAACTTTTAACGTATACAAGTGGGCTGATAACACGGGAAAGACAAGGTTTCTTCTTTGCTTTGATATAAAAAAATACCTAAGCACACACACACACACACACACACATATATATGTATATATATATCATATATCATATATATATATATATATATATATATTAATTATATATATATATATATATATATATATATATTAATTATATATATATATATATATATATATATATATATATATATATATATATATATATATATTAATTATATTGTTAACATTTTATGGTTTTACAACTTTTTGGTTAACTTTGTTTCTCTTCACAGGCATTTGATGAGAAGTTACTTAAACTGATTGAGAGTTTTTCTTTTCATGAAAATGGCAATAATTTCTTTATCCAATACTGAAAAAAAAACTTTATTTAAAAAATTAATTCTCTATATTTATCCTTCCCCTTTTATAAACAGAAATGAGAAGTCCTCAAAATTCTACCGTTGTATAACTTTTTATTCTATTTTAGCGTTTAAATTCAAAAGTTTTAAGGAATTCCATTTGAGGCTCTTGAATAATGTATAGTGTCATCCGTTTCTCAAATATTTTCAATATTCCGTTATTTTTTCTGGAATTTACTTGCATTAGCATAATTCTTGACTTTTAAAGCACGTGTTATTTTATTCTTTCATTTGGATTTGTTTAACTTTTTTTTTCTTCAAAAATCTGCATTTGAGAAGGCTTACGATAAAATCAAACTTATATCCGATATCCTTTTTATGTGTTAAACAAACGTTACCATGCGTCTATCGCACGGAGGTTAAATTTTGATCTTAAAAGTAGCGATAAGTTGAAACTGGACGGAATATTTTAAATTTTATCGGTTTCGTATCTATGAATCTATTTTCTCAGTTATAAACCTTTTAATGTATTTAAATAACTTTATGAAATCTATTTAACGTTTAATGCAATATGATATCAGAGCAAAGGAAATCAAATGCCTTCGCCACAGGGATTTAATGTTATAACTTCGCGTTTTTTTCTGTAAATAGAATTTAAAATAATGCATCTAATTCTGTTTAGGAATAAAATAAATATAATTGAACTGAAGGAAAGCATTATTGAATGAAACTACTAGCTAAAAACCAGTACTTCGGTACGGAGAACATTCAAATTAAATACAGCGGTCAATGTATGCAATTAATGCCAAAAATACGTATATATATATATATATATTTATTTATTTATTTATTTATAATAAATACAACGATCAATGTATGCAATTGATGTAAAAAAACGAAAAACCATATTTATAAAAAAATTGTAACGGATATTTTTATAGACAAAATAATGTAGAAGAAAATATTCAAATTAAATCTAATAGAACATACTAAAGAATATAGTACAGTTAATATAGTACAGTTTAAGGAACATTTCTTTTACTGCATGTTAATTTTTTTTGGATAATATCCAATCGTCTTCCGCATTAACAAGAAATTTTTTTTTATCTATTTCATTGTTATGCACGTGACGCAAAATTAAAAGAAAAGATCTTGTACTTGATCAGCATTTAATAAATAAAATTCTAAAAATTAATCTTTAAAAATTCACCAAAAATCAGAAAATGGAGGTAAAGATTCGAAAAAGATTTCATTTTAAAGGAATTGTTATGATCTTTCACGTGATATAAATTTTATAACACCTCAGATTATTATTATTTTAAATGCAAACTTTAAAGAATGTTACAAAAACAGCTTAAAAATTTAATTTAAAAACTAAGAAGAATTTTTCAAATATCTCTCTTAGTGCACCCCACACTATAAGAAGAATCGCCATGCAAAATTTCAGCCCTTTATGTCCAGCGGTTTGGTTTGTGCGTTATATGTCAGTAAGTCAGTCAGTTACGGAGCTGTTTTATATATATAGTTAACGCAAACTCCAAACACATATTAAAAAATATATATATACTTATTAGAAGGAGTTAAGATATGTTTTATGAACCATATGGGACTCCTTAAGTGTGGCTTTATTACATGAGAAAATAAAAAAATTCATTATCTAGAGTTCAAACAACAGAACACAAACTACAGAGTTATGTGTTAATTTCATTCTAGTAGATGTCTCATTTCCCATTTAATTAGCTTTGTGACTATCAAATTATGAACATTTAAAAACAGACTAATGTTTACACATGCATCTCTCTAAACATATAAATGATTCTTTTACAAAGATGCTGCAACACACGAAAGAACTATACGGAAGGGATTGGCCATTAGTATGTGTGACGTGGGCATGTAGGAAATTCAGTGATTTCTTTATATTAGCCATTTTCCTATCAATACAAGTAGAATAAGCCTATTTATAACAACGCTGCTTTCATATATGAAACAAAATACTACTAGGTGTAAGAGAAAAAATGTCTGGTGGACTAGGGAAGAATGGAATCAGCAACGATGAATATTGGAACCATAGAATATATCCGGAAAATTATTGGACTGTGCTGTTTGGCGATATACTGCAAATAAATACAATTAGAATGCTTTAAAAACCGTCAGTCTTGTGTGTACAGCTGTGTGAGGGGTGTGTGCTGAGAACTGTTACAGATTCTGGATATCCATCCGAAATTTGTCACAGTTATATGCCTTCCGACACTAATGATTGCTTTATTTGGACCTTTTCCAGATGCGTGTGATATCATTGACTACCCGTGAAATCCCTCATGCATCACTGTAGACAAATCAGAAATTACTGAAAACTAGTTCGAACTGTTTGATGTCAAAATCAGAGGAAACATTGTTATAAATGTTCTCTGGTGAGCAGAATCCTCGACAGTACAAAAATGATCGATCAGGACTGTAAGAATCCAAAATCAGTACCAGGTCGCCAAAGAAGTTGATTGTCTGAACCGATTCTCGAGGATTTGCAGCCGCAAATACACTAGCGTGGGTGATCGATAGCGAGTTGATTGTACTGATAAATCAGATCAAATAATCAATTATAAAACAGACAGTCTTGTGTGTACAGCTGTGTGAGGGGTGTGTGCTCGAATCCCACATTCTCCCCCCCCCTCTCTCTCTCTCTCTCTCTCTCTCTCTCTCTCTCTCTATATATATATATATATATATATATATATATATATATATATATATATATATATATATATATATATATTGCTGCTTATAATGCTTTTCCCATCAAGAACTCCTTGGCTAAGTGGTTATTGCATCGGACTGCGGAGCGAGGGGTCACCGGTTCAGATCTCCGCACAAGCGCCAAATCACTACAATCTGCAGCCACTTACACCAAATGCATGTCGGCTAACTCTGCGTTCGAATAATTAGCTATCCTGCTAACTCTGATTCCTTGTTCAAAATGACGATTCCCTGCACGAACGCTCGGAACTTTCACGGAACGCCATCCACCGCTTCAGGAAAGCATTTTCACTACCGTCCACTACCCGATTTTGGCCAGGCTGTAACCCTAAAAGTAACAAGGAAAATTAACCATGTGGAATTTAAAAAATTATGCGTTCATGTTATGCACGATTTCGAATTCTTTGTACTGATATCCTCACCACTTAGTAAGTTAATTGACTGTCCTCAACAACTGTTTGTATTATTGTATTCACTAAGTTAAACTTTTGACTAAGGCTCCGAAACGCTCAGTTCCTTGGCTTTATGATAAAGTTTAATAAATTTTCTTACAGTGAAACTTGAATCATTTGCATAGCTACCAGGGAGAGTTAATTGTGCCACATTTTGTGATTTTTAGATCATACTTTGTAAAGGTTTTGAAATAATTTATTTCAGTTTTTTTATAATATATTTTATATAAGCGTGAGTATAAGTAGATGAACATAAATAGCTAAATTACTGTAAGTTTAGGTTCTCTAATATTACAAAATAGGTTGTCTAATTATATTTTCCTTTCTGTTGGTATTTATATGAGCAAACACACTGAAACTCGAGATTTTTATATAGATAAAAATATGGACGTGTAAAATCTAGCAATGAACATTATTGTCGATTAAGAATATACGCCATGATGATGACTTTGGCTTTGCGAAATTTTCTTACACCCCGAGGCAAGCCCGAAACTAAATTAAGTTAAATATTAATGGCATCATAGATTTGAAGTAAAACTTTTAGTGTATTTTTATGTGATATTTAGCAAAACAGTTGGTCATTCTAACGATCAACTTTTTGGTGGGCCTGTCAGATTGAAATGTAAAACCTTTATCTACGAGGAAACAGTTAAAAAGCTTCGAAAACTATAAAACACTGCTTAAGCATCACATTTTTTACAAAATGTCATAATTGATGTTTGCAAATGATTACTCTCCGAAATCAACCATACATAATCCTCCGAAAGAATCATTAACATTACAAGATGCTAATTTTTTTTTTAGACAACTGTTGGTAACTTTTCCCCCGAAAGAAAAAAGGGCAAAATTGACAAAAAAATAACCACTCGGAGAAAACAAGATAAAGTAACAATCTTACTGCTAGACCAACGAGATTTCTTTTCACATGCATATACTCCTCTCTGAGAGTTGAAAAACTTTTGTGTATGAGCCAGATCTAGCAGTTCTCTTTCATCAAAAAAATAAGCGTGAGAAGCATTTATCCCCACGCTGTGAATATTTTTAGGAACAAAATCTAATTTTGTTTTCTTGCACATGTTTGATTCCCCGCAACCAACTAAGGCGTTGTTTTGTTCTTATTTTGATTCAAAAACGAGCCACGAAACTTTCCTCCGTGGATGATTTCCTTTTCATAAAATAATTCCATGTATGAATTTCCTATTATTTTAACGAGAGTGTAAATATACTTTTAAAACATAATGACGTACTTTTAACGTATACAAGTGGGCTGATAACACGGGAAAGACAAGGTTTTTTCTTTGCTTTGATATAAAAAAAATACCTATGCACACACACACATACACACACACACGCACGCACACACACATATATATATATACATCATATACACATATATATATATGTACATATATATATATATATATATATATATATATATATGTATATATATATATATATATATATATATACATATATATATATATATATATATATATATATATATATATATATATATATATATATAATATATATAGAGAGAGAGAGAGAGAGAGAGAGAGAGACAGAGAGAGAGAGAGAGAGAGAGATGGAGACAGATAGATGATTGACGGAGGAAGGCTACTGTTTTATTGCTTTTAAATGCCCTTTATATGCCAGTACGAATTACAAGGAAAATGTCGATATTAAACGATGTTAATTGTTGTGTTTATTGAGCAATTTTCTATTTCTAAATAACGCGTAGAAGAAATGAAAATCTGTTTTTATATTTTTTTCAGTTGTCTGAACTTCTTTTTAATTTGTGTTGAACAAACCATCTTGAGTAAAAATGTAAACATTCTAGGATTCCACTCTAACACAAATACTATTGTAAAATATTCAAATCATTTTTCAATTTGAAAACATGTAATGTTTGGTATACACGCCTTTCATCACATCGACTTCTTTTTTCTTTTCCCAGGATTTCAACGTTTTATCCCAACTAAGCTTGACGTGGAATGTAAAACGTTTTTAATTTAATGGTTTTAAAATGCAAATATTTGGCAAAAAAGAGGAGTAAAAACTGTCGACACGAGATATCCATCCTTAACTTACGGTCTAAAACCTCGGAACAAAGATGAAAGAAATAGATGATGACACGAAGTAGAACCCATAATTTATCACTGTTTTGGAAAAAAAATGTTTTAAGAGTCAAATGGCGTCTGGGATAAAAGCAAGATGTATTGGTTGAGATGAATTTATATTAAAGTTAGACACAGGTGATATATGAAGAGATATCATTCTTTGCTGTTGCAATTCTGTCAAGTCAAGGAGATATTTTGTCTTGTGAGGGGAGTTGTGCTGTATTTACAAGATCACTGAAGGAAGCAAGCATTGGCGTACCACGCCCCACGGAGAACTGAACTTACGTCATATCGCAAGAGTCATCGCTTGAATATGTGTAAGGTCTACCTAATGATCGATTAACAGTAATCGATCATTGTATTTGCAGTGAATTTATATATATTGTGAGTAATTGAACTTCATTTCCTTGTATAGTGTTTATAGCATTTCGTACCAGTCTTTACTCAGTATTGTTTTTAGACTGCACATTATATGTGTCAAGGGGATAATTGACTTTGTTATTTATATAGTGCAAAAAGTGTCATTTCTACTTTATTAGAGGGTGACTTCGATATACATATATCCTAGAAAGGGTAGAAGTCAGATACCAGTAGCGTACGCAGAAATTTTCAAAGGAGGGGGTTATAGTCCAGTCAAATTAGGTTTTCATTTACGCATTAAATGAAGGGGTTGAGATTTTTTCAGGAATGTGTAGGGGTTGGTCCCCTGAACGACGCCTAATAATGTCCCCTCGATTTCAGGCACCGCGGGGTTCCAAAGGTCACTTTTTTAAGTTTTCGGCGTTTATCTCAAAAACAGGGTGTGGCACAGAAAATTGTCAAACCCAAAAATTAAAGCTTATAAAATTCCCTTCCAAATGGTATATCCATGTTTGTACCCAAGTGTTACCGTAGACATAGGCATAGACATGGTACATTAACGAGGCACCAGAGAACAGGGCTCCATATCCTCGGTATGGATAATTTTTTGTGGCTATACTTCCGTTCTCAGGATTAAACGAAAAGTGTTGACTTGAAAGTTAGAATAATAATAATAATAATAATAATAATAAATAAATAAAAATAAATAATACTAATACTAGCAAAAAATAAATAAGTAAATGATGTGGCAGGTTTTATTTAAAAATAATTACGGTAGCAGACGATTAAGAAAAATTAGTAAGGACAGTCTTGAGGTCGATCCATCAAAAAAACGCAGGTCAGAACCAGAAGCAACGGCAAATGTAAATTAAAATTTAGAAGAGGTTCGAGGGAGAGTTAAGAAAGGGGAAGGAGACCAGGGTGAATAATCAAAGTGGCCTTAGGACGCCTATAGCATTCCCTTGGGTCGTAGTCGGGGAGGTTAGATATTTCTTCGTTGTCTATTGAATATAATCTTTTGTAGAAGTTAGATGCGAGATCTTTAATGTGTTGCCGAATGGGTTCGATTCTCAGATCCCTGTGAATAAGTACGTTTTTAAGGTACCAGGGCGCTTTCCTAATACCGCGGAGTGTTTTATTTTGAATTGTCTGCAATCGCTGGATATGGGTGTCAGCCGCTGAGCCCCAAACAGGAACGGCTTACAACAGGATGGGACGCAGTACGGTTTTATACAAGAGTAGTTTGTTATCTAAACCCTTTTGATTCAGGTACAGGAGGTGGGCGATATACATACGGGCTTAAAAAAAATTCTAATGTTATGTTCAATATTTTTCCTCCACGTCAGTCGACTATCGAGGTAAATTCCTAGGTATTTGCCCTCTCTCTCAAAGTGAACCAGTTGATTGCATACTGTGACCGGAGGAGATGGAATTCTATTGTAACTGAAAAAAATAGCTTTAGATTTTGAAGGACTTAACTTGAGCCTCTACCGTTCGAACCATCGTTCAAGAATTCCAATATGTCTCTGTAGGAACTTGTGCATATATTTAACATTTTGATGCTTAGGTAGTATTGCTGTGTCATCCGCAAACATGGCTAGAGTAGTGAATGGAGAGTTAGGAATGTAATTCATAAAAATATTAAAAAGGATAGGTGCTAACTTAGACCCCAAGTGTTACCGTTTTCGAGATATGAGCCGTTGAATATGAATTTTTTTCAAAAAAAGTGGTAGCGGTTAAGGTATCTCGTCAAACTTCCTCTTCTAACTCTTTCCCCTTCCATTTCTCAGAAAACTCGTGATAGAAAAAGTTGTAGAGCGAAAGATTTCCTTCAAAAATGTAGAAAGTTATGCTAATTTATCTTCACCAGGTAAATAGTTAGATAGTTTTGAAGTTTAGGGGTACTTTTCAACATTTTGCTAGTAAAATGCTCGTCACTCAAGTTTTGTTTCCAAGGTCAGTAACTATCTTAATCACTTTGTGTGCTGTTTAATTAGATACGTATAGTATTCATAACCCATATAAATGTATACCTGTACGTATAATGTATATCTCATAATATACAGAAGAACACTTGTAGTACAAAGGAGGAAGTAAGAAAACAAACCAAAATGTATAAAAGTGTCACTAACTCAGATCATTTTGGAAAATTTAGATACCACACCATATGAAAAAGAAGTAGTTCAGTTTCTTTTGACCTCAGTAGAAATTACTCGACATCACATTTCCACAAATACCTCCCTTGCCAGCATTCAGTGGAAATTGAGCAACGAAATCAAAGGTAATGGGCCAACAGCAGCTTTGTGGGTCCAGTACTTTGAAATGGTGGTGTTGATGAAAAAATTCATTGCAGCACAGCGCAACTGGGAAGATCATATGACAAGCGCCCAAATGATGATACCTTACTTCCATGCCAGCGGGCATTTTCATTATGCAAAGTATACTCACCTATATGTACAACACATGCTGGGACTAACAACTTGCCACCTTCAACTTAAACAGGATTTTATTGATCCTGGATACTTCACTGTCAACAGAACTGGAACACCAATGGCTGGTGTGTGGTCTGACATGGCAATTGAGGTGACACTCATGTGTGACATGAAGAGTGAAGGAGAATTACCACGTGGACGGGACTTTAGTGATTCGTTGTTGGCGAAATGGGTTGGGGGAGCACGCACAGCTACAGCAATAGGTAGTTCACTTGAGATGTTTTGTGGTGTCCATACTGCAAGAGGAGAACAACATGTTGAGTTTCGAGCATCACGCATAACCACAGATGATCTAGACAGAAGGAAGCTTGCTCAATGGTTGGCTGATCACCCGCCTTTTGCTGAACGTAATTGTTTGATGTCACTTCAACTGGGAGTAATTGGAACAAGTAACGTCAACTGCTACCAGGCTTTGAAAATTGGAACCCGCACAATGAGCACTTTTGTTGGAATGAATTTCTCAGAAGTGAAACAATCCAAGAAGGACTCAGTCGTTCCTTTAGCTGCGATGAGCAATATGATCAAAGTTAATGATGAGGTAGTGGTGGTAGAGCCTCTGATGAAATTTCAAAGAACTCTGATCACCAAGAAGAAAGAAGGGGATGTAGAGGAGTTGCTAACGTACGAGTTAGCCCCATACCCTATGTCTTTATTCGCCGAGGGGATAATGAGAAAAATCAAAAGGTCAGCACTGTCTGATAATTTCCCAAAATGCAATCAACTGATCAATGTGAAGAACAGTTTCACGGTAATCCATGGCGGCTTCCTGCTTCATAGAGTAAAGTGGAACACCAACACCACCTTCGCCTCCATCTGCAATCAATATGTATCGTACATAATCAACCATTACGGCAGCAGTTCAGCTGTGGTTTTTGATGATTATGAAGACACGAACTCCACGGAAAGTGACGAACAACATCGGAGAGCATCAAGTAAAACATCAGTGGATATTGACTTCAATAAGAACACGGTGGCCACTGTTCATCAGGAAAACTTCCTTTCCAATGAAAGGAACAAAACCAAGCTCATTACTATGTTAGTTCAGGCCGTGGGTGCAAGAGGTATACAGTCTACTACAGAAAAAAAGAGATGCTGACTGCAGTATTGTCAGAGGTGAGTGGCAAAACACCTCTCATTCAACTGTGGTGATAGGTAAGACCTGCTCATCTAACTTGTGGCACTCACCCCACGAGACACCAATATGTGTTTCATGAAGGCCGGACGGGGCAACACAGAAGACAGGCTCTACTCTTCCCAACATCTTCAGGTCTTATCATTCAGCCAGTACCTTCTCTGCATCCATAGTTTCTCAGGATGTGACACTACGTCAGCGATTTATGGTAAAAGCAAAGCAGCAATAGTACAATGTTTCCAGCGGTATGCCAATGAAACAACAAACATCGCCAAAGTGTTTTATGACTCCAAATCTTCACCAGGAGACATTACTGGAGCTGAGTAACGAATGTTCCTGCTCATGTTCCAGGCCCCGCCAAATGAGCATGATCTCAATCACCACAGGTACCTTTCATTTTTCTTTGCTCGTACTGACCCCATTAAGTAAATTTAATAATTCATATAATTCATTAATATTCAATAATACATTATACACTATCCGGCCAAAAGTATCTGGACACCCCCCCCCCCCCCTAAAGAAGTGGATCTAGCAGGTGACGTAATTTGATGCGTAACCGAAAGCTATAAAAGTATTGGTAGTGGTTTGTCAGGTCATATTTATGCGTTTGTGAGACGATGAGTAAGTAAAAGGAGCTTAGTGACTTTGGTGGCATTATAGTGGGATGCCACCTTTGTGGGAAATCAGTTCATGAAAATTCGGACATTCTACAGAAGCTAAAATGATAGTGAAGACTTTGACTTGTTTGAAACTTTTTCCGAAGTATCAGATTGACGGCTTTTAATATACAGGAAAGCAGTTAATGAAATAAATTGTATATAATATATTTAATGTAACTGTTGTTTGAACTTACTTTTGATAACCATTTTTTGATTATATGAACAACTTTTATACATTTTGGTTTGTTTTCTTACTTCCTCCTTTGTACTACAAGTGTTCTTCTGTATATTATGAGATATACATTATACGTACAGGTATACATAATTTATTATTTATATGGGTTATGAATACTATACGTATCTAATTAAACAGCATACAAAGTGATTAAGAGAGTTACAGACCATGGAAACGAAACTTGAGTGACGAGCATTTTACAAGCAAAATGTTGAAAAGAACCCCTAAACTTCAAAACGCTTTAACTATTTACTTGGTGAAGATAAATTAGCATAACACTATACATTTTTGAATGAAATATTTCGCTCTACAACTTTCTCTATCACGAGTTTTCTGAGAAATAGAAGGGGAAAGAGTTAGAAGAGGAAGTTTGACGAGATACCTGAACCGCTACCACTTTTTTTGAAAAATTTTCATTCTCAACGGCTCATATCTCGAAAACGGTAAACTTCGGTACAAATATGGATATACCATTTGGAAGGGAATTTTATAAGCTTTAATTTTTGGGAATGACATTTTTCTTTGCGACACACCGTTTTCGAGATAAACGCCAAAAACTGAAAAAAGTGACCTCATAACCCCCCCCCCCCCCCGAGGCGCCTGAAATCGAGGGAGCTTTATTATGCGTTGCTCAGGGGACCATCCCCTACACATTCCTGATAACATCTCAACCCCTTCATTTAATGCATGAATCGCCGCCATTTTGAGCTAATTTGACTGGACTATTACTATGAAAGAGTAGTTTTGAGCAATCAGTGCAAAGCGTAAACCTAATTAAATAATATATGTAATCAGAACCAATGGGGGGGTTATAACCCCCATCAACCCCCCCTTGCGTACGCCACTGTCAGATATCTCTATATATGACTTGCACTCTTCAGATGGTGAATATGTTGGATATATATGTTTCCCCCTTGAAGCCTTTAACGACCACAGGCTTTAATAGAGAAACTGGTTCTGTAAGAATATCTATTCTTTCTAAAAATTGCAGTAACTGTTGTTGTGTCAGCTCGAAATTAAACCTTTATCGATAACATTCGTTCTTCTAAACCACAATCCTTCTCAGTTGTCCATTATTATGCATGGCTTTCATACGATTTTTTGCTCAATGTGAAAAGCAAATCTTGATATGCATTATTTTTTCCATCTTACATCTCTTTACAGAGTAAGAAAGAATTTCTGCGTAAAAATACTTTGCATAAAAGGGTCTTAAAAATATGATTTAAGTAAAAAAAAAAAAAAAGTATACGTGTACTGATTCTAAACTAGTATTTTGAGCTAAATCATATAAATGTGTAAATTTGTTTGAATAAAATGTTTTATATTTTATGAATATATATTTCAATACGTTTTTTTGAAATATTGGAAAGTTTATATTCAGAACAGATACATTATACTTGGAGAACTCTTAAATATGAGTCAACATGTTTTGAAATGTTCAGCGATACGAGAATTTTATTTAATGTTAGTAATATTTTGTTCGGAAAAATACATTATACTCAAAATCAGTACCTAATTAACCAGTAATGTTATTTTATAGTTTTAAGGGGACAAGCGACCTTCAACCTCGTTTTTTTTATTTATTTATTTTCAATATTTTACTCCATATAAAAGAATGAGAATAACTTATTATTTTTTTTTTTCATTAAAGACACTTAGAATTCCAAAATAAGTATTTTGGGGAAGAATAGGACCTGTTTTTCAAAAAAATTCATAGGAAATGCTAGAAATTTTTAAAATGTTCCTTGCGCATTTATTTCCTTCTGATTTCTTCCAAATGTCTCAGAATTGTAAGCCTAAAACTGTGCATAATTCTTTGAAATCACAAATATTTTTAAAATTTACCATTTAATAATAGAAAAATATGCACAAAATAACAGGCATATTTAAAAAATAATTATTTATGGCTTCAGATTGAATCAAAAAGAATTCAAAGCACACTTATGTTAAGATATCTATCTATCTATCTATCCATCTATCTATATATATATCGATATATATGTATGTATGTATATATATATATATATATATATATATATATATATATATATATATATATATATATATATATATATATATATATATATATATATGTATGTATGTATATATATATATATATATATATATATATATATATATATATATATATATATATATATATATATATATATATATATATATATATACCGGGTGTCCCCAAAATTACCGACGATTTGAAAAATCAGTTAAAGAAAAACGGAAGGTGATAAAAATGTACGGTTTGCTGCATTCTGCTTAGGTAACTAGGAAATTTATTCTCACCAATTTCCAAAATTAGTTACAAAGTTCGTCAACATATGGCGCTGCTGACTGGGAAAAACTATAAAACAATGTTTTCATAATAACCACCGTTTGCAGCAACAACAAGCGCAGTCTGAGGACAGAATTCGCAGACGCCCGTGCAAACATTTCAGTTTGAATGTTCTGACGAGCAGTAGAGATGTATTGTTCTAGTTCATCTACAGTTTGTGGATTGTGACGATACACCTGGTCTTTCAAGTACCCCGAAAGAAAAAAATCGCATGGTGTCAAATCTGGCGAATAGGGAGGCTAATCCATGCCACTTTGCGTATGATTCTTGCTTTGAAAACATTGTTTTATACTTTTTCCCAGTCTGCAGCGCCATCTGTTGACGAACTTTGTAACTAATTTTGAAAATTGGTGAGAATAAATTCCCTGGTTGCCTAAGCAGAATACAGCAAACAGTACATTTTTATCACCTTCCCTTTTTCTTTAATTGATTTTTCAAATCGTTCATTTTTGGGACACCCGGTATATATATGTATATATATACAGTTGGCACTCTGTTTAATGACTTTCAATGGACCGTGAAAAATCGTCCTTAAGTAGAGATCGCCCTTAAATAGAATTTGTGAAAAAATAACATTCCTTTCACACTTTACTGGCTAAGGACTGTCAAAATATTTCTTAATATAGTGACTCGTATAGAAATGTTATTTTAATTAGCATTATTATCTTATTCACAAAGAGTTATTTTAAATTACACTGAAAAAAGAGTACAAACAATACAATAAATTGGGTTTTTAAAAAGTCAAAAAGTGTTGATTGCTTCCTTTTTCTCCTTGTTTTCGTTATTCTCTTTTCCAGATTTTCTAAAATGTTAAATGTGTCATCTTCCTTATTCGATGTAATATAGCGTCGGGGAACATCTACAGCAGAAGTTGCATGTCTGAAAGACAGTGGCAGTGTCCCGTTTTCCATGTCTTCAACTTCACCTTCTTTGTCTGACACTGTGTTTTAGTTTACTATACTATATCTTCATAAATTTGTTGTAAATTTCTGTAATCAGGTTGTAAATTTCTGTTGTTAAAACAGATTCATCACAATTGTAGAAGTCTTGAATTGAAACTTCCTCATCTTCAACAAGACTTCTCCATTCTTCAGGGGTATTGTAATCCTCGTTGATTTCTACATCCTTACTTAGCAGTTCCACTGTGTGTTCTTTGTGAATTCCAGCAACCGGAAAGCAGTTTTTTATTGTGGATGAAGAAACTTCTTTCCATGCTGATGTTATCATGTGCATGGCTTCCAAGATCGTAAATTTTCTAATTTTCATACTGTAAGGCGAATTGTTTATTAATTTTCCTAATTAAAGTCGTTCTGTAGTATGCTTTTGACTGCGAATCATACCCAGGTCTAATGGCTGCAACTTGCTAGTGCAATTAGCTGGTAAGAAATGAATAGTCAAAATTGTACGTCCACGGATGTTTGGAGTATGTGCAGAGCAACGGCCGATTAAAAGTGAAACTTTTCTCTTTTTTGATGCATTTTTGTATCAAAGTTTCTAATCCAGTCAATAAAAATTTGTGATACCATCCACGCTTTATTGTTATCCCGGTACTCAAAGGTTACCTGGTGATATTCTTAAAACACCTTGGTTGCTTTGATTTCCCTATAACTAGTGGTGGAAATTTCTCAGATCCATTCGAATTAATGCACAGTAAAACAGTCAATCGTTCCTTACTGTGTTTTCCACCTAAGCACTTTTCGCCCATATACGGTGAAGTTTTATTAGGCACCATATTGTAGAATATGCCCGTCTCATCTGCACTGAATATGTTCTTCTCATCATACCCATCTAATATCCCCTTCAGCTCTATTTTCCATTCTTCCACTATTTTTTTCATTTACAGAGCCACTTTGCCAGATATGCTTTTAAATGCAAGCCCACATCTTTCTTTGAACTTTGCTAAACAACCAGTTGAAGCCTGAAAATTTTGCACTCCAAACTTTTCTGACAGAACAATAGCATTTTCTTTAAATATCACTCCAGAAATTGGAATGTTGGATGCTCTTGCTTCATGCAGCCATTGCAGGACTGCCTTATTAAACTTTTCTGATCGGCCACATTGAATTTTATGCCGTTTGGACTTGGATCCCGAACCAAATTTTTGTGCTGCTGTAAGAATTTTCGCTTTGCTTACTAAATTGCCTTTGAGAGTAGACTCGAGTACATAAAATTGTCTTGCGAATAGGACTTTTGATATTCCAACACTTTCTTATCAGTCTTCATTAATTTTCAACTTTTCGCGTAGCATAAGATGCTTTCACTTTGATGCCATTTTGCTCTGCTCACCTCATATTCGTACTGGAATGAGCTCCTACACACAACCATGAATTCTCTAAAAATGAACACCTGCTTCCCGGAAAGAGTGAGAGAGGGCTGCTATTAGACAGTTCGAAAGTCACATGACAACAGATGGCAGGGACAATAGAGTGCTTCAGGTCCCGCACTAAGAGCTCCATGAAAGAATATTCGATCTTCCGAGAAACAGTAACCCGTTTTTCCCACTGCAACAAGTCTATGATTGCAACACTGGAAAAATCGAGGAAATTCCGGGTCAATTATTGAAACCAAACTTATTTTCCCCCACAGAAGGTTCCCCTCCTGCAGATAAACTGTTGAAGAAAAAGTTTATCATGTTAAAAAATTCGTCGTTAAACAGAAACTACGTTGTCTTTAAATAGAGATCGCCGTTAAGTAGAGTGTCGTTAAACAGAGAGCCAACTGTATATATATATATATATATATATATACTTTCGTTTTGTACTTTCCACGTGTAGACATCCTGAATTTTTACACGTTCACACCACATAATGAGGAAGAAAAACTAGACCACATTAACTTGTCTGCACTGCAGTTATAACTGACGCAGCTCCCTAGAATCTGTAGTAAAGACTAGTTTATTTGAAATTCTAAGAAAATCGATCCAAATAAAGGAAAATTGCTTTTTCCGTTTAGCACTAATAAGAAGGACAATAGCTACTAATGTTTAGCGGACATGCAATAGTCTAGGAATGCAGGCATGTGCCTCTTTACACAGAAAAGAAATTTTGACACACAAAATAATAAATACAGTGTGTATTTTCTCCATTAAACGAGAAAACTTTTTTTTTGTCAAATTTTTAGTTCGAATTAAACGAAGTGATTAAAATTTAGTTCGAATTATTGAGATATTTTTAACATTAACTCCAATACAAGTTTTTTGGGACCTCTGGATTAGTTCGAATTAACCGAAAGTTCGATTTTACCGAGTTCGAATTAACGAGCGTGCACTGTATATATATATATATATATATATATATATACACTCATGGACAAAAAATTAGCGTACCAAGAAGGAGTCGTCAAAATGAAACGAAATTTTACATACGTAATGACTACTTTGATATAAGTAAATGATAAGAAAATTTAAAGAAAAAGGATAATTTATTTCAGAGAAAAAGGCAAAAGAACGGAGGAGTTAATACTCCGTTGGACCCCCTCTAGCGCGAATGCACGATGCGATACGATCGGGCATTGAGTCATACAAGTTCTGTATGATGTCTTGAGACATTTCGTTCCATATTTGCTGAAACCTTGCCTCTAGTTCGTTCAAACTCGCGGGATGCCCAACTCGTCGTCCCAAATGATCCCAGATATGCTCGATTGGAGACAAATCTGGGGATCGGGCAGGCCAAGGAAGGGTAGTAACAGTGCGGAGACAGTCTTGTGACACCCCTGCCGTATGAGGCCGAGCATTGTCTTGTTGAAAAATGGCTCCTGGGAGCCGTTGCATGAGTGGCAACACATGTGGTTGCAGGATTTCATGAACATACCGCTGAGCTGTCATGGTGCCACGGAACAATACTAGGGGTGACCGTGTATTGTAGGCAATGGTACCCCATACCATCACACCAGCTGTGGGAGTGATGTGTCGCTGTACAGAAAAGGCAGGATTGAAGCGTTCACCACGGGCTCTCCACACACGAACACGATTGTCATCACTGCCGAGATTGAATCTGGATTCGTCGCTAAAGACGACCTGGTTCCATTCCGCTGCAGTCCAGTTTCCTCGTGCTCGGCAAATCTCCAAACGGAGGCGTCGATGGGTTGGCGTCAAGGGCAGCACACGTAATGGGCACCGCGATACCAACTGTCCTTCAGCCAGGCGCCTTCGTATGGTTCGAGAAGACACAGAGGCCCCTAGTGAAGGTGCTACCTGTGCCTGGATGGCGGCCGATGAAGCAGTTGGCTGTACGCGTGCATTTCTTACGATGTGGCGGTCTTCTCGACGACTGGTTTGTCGAGGGCGTCCTGAGCCTGGTCTTCGTGTACATGACATCTCTCGGGTCCACTGGTCCCAACACCTCCTCACAACACAATCAGAGCGGCCTAATTGACGAGCTACTCGCCTAGCTGACCACCCAGCTTCCATCATCCCGACGATTCTCTCCCTCTCAGACTGCGACAACTGCTTATATTGTCTTCGAACACGGCGTAATGGCATGTCTATCTCATCTCTTCCTTTGTAAATGATTCAGTTCACTCAAACAAGCTTTGGTTATCTGTTTTATTCTCCACAGAGTACGATGTTCAACGCCCTCTACCGGCTATACGTAATGCGCAATCACGCTGCATTTCTAATCATTTGCATATCTCCCCGACATGTACCTTCATTGCAAGTTCCGTTATGATCCCGCAATTATTTCTTGGTGCGCTAATTTTTTAGTCCATGAGTGTATATACATATATATATATATATATATATATATATATATATATATATATATATATATATATATATATATATATATATATATATATATATATATATATATATATATATATATATATATAATATATAGGGAAGAGTAGTACACAGTGAGACAAATTTTTAAAAAACATTAATTAAGAGCTAAATACAATGGACTGAAGAAATTTAGCTATTGGATGTTTAAATCTGTTTTATTGGCAAAATCTTTCACACAAAGTTAATTAATACATATAAATAGAAACCAGAAATAATTAACGTTAAAATAATATCAGCATTCGTCTCACTGTGTACCACATCTCGCGCACAGTAAGACATTGCTAATTTATTTATTTAAAAAATATATTGTCACATTACTAAACACAAACTATGCTTCATTATACACAAGTTTTCATGAAGCAAACAATTGTTAATCTTGGAAAACTCACCGAACATTTATAAGGTGAAGTCGCAGTTCAAAACGGACATATCCTGACAATCTTTTTGTTTTCATGGGCATTGGCTGAAGCAGAACCATGACAATATCCAATTTATTTAGAGAGGCTACATCTGGAATTTGGCATCACAAAGGCATTATACACTGCTGGCCACCCAAATTGCAACACCAAGAAAGACAAGAGATATCACAAAAAAATTTATTTTGTAGATAACATGTTGACCAAGTATCAAATGTTTAAATTTATAGACTTCTGTGAAGTGTGGTTCCTGCCAAAATCAGTAGCCAGAGTACCCGCCATTGTTGGAGATCACCGCTGCCACACGCCTCGGCATTGATTCAAAGAGACTTTGGATGAGTTCTTGGGGTACAGCAGACCAAGCAGCTTCCACACGTTGCCAAAGTTGATCTGCTGTAGCAGCTGGGGATGGAATCTTGGTCAATCGTAGAGCAAACATGGACCACATGTTTTCTATCGGCGAAAGATTCGGAGAGCGAGGGGGCCAGGGAAGCAATTCAATCTGGCGATTGACGAAGAACCGTTGGACAATGCGTGCCACGTGTGGTCGCGCATTATCCTGTTGAAATACGGCTGTGGGCAAG
>OU015497.1:38621854-38714354 GCA_907164885.2 Dolomedes plantarius
TTTGAATGTACTCCGTAGCGAAGTGCGGGTTTTCAGCTAGTTTTTCTATATGAGCATTAGAAATGAAATTAGAGTCATTTAAAGATGAGAAGCCGCTATCAATTTCAATATATGTGAAAACTGTAATTTCGTATTCTGAAGAACTCCTTTTTTATCAAAAAGGTAAACGACTGTTATGATAACTCAAAATGTAATCCTGATATGTCTGTGAAATTTTTTAGGTGTGTTTTTCATAGCACTAAATATGTATTGAACTACAGATTTGGTTCTGGGTATTTGCTGATGTAAAGCTGCATTTATAAAAACTTTCATGAGAAATAACTGAAATTTTACATGTAATTCCATATAATCGCCTGTATATTTTTTTGGATTTCAAAATATCGATTAGGTTTTAGATCATGACCTTACGTACATATGATAAAAATAAATTAATTATATATGCATAATTGTGCTTTGTAAAGCTAGAGCCGTTTATTTAAAAATTTGCTCAGTATCGACAAGAAAATCCTCAATTTTGTAAAAGGTTGCATAGTTATGGTCTATTTTTTCATCGGTTTCGTTTTTACCATGTTTTTATCAACTTGCTTTCTTGTTTGTGTGTGTGTTTGTGTGTTTGTGCAGTACAAATCTTGCAATCGATTTTTAACTAACTTCCCGACTAGCTAGACATTTGAAACTTTTAGAATAGCTCAGAGCACGATGACAATGCATTTTTTAAATACTTTTAGCCATCTTTAAATAGATTTTTACCATGTTTTTTATTATTTTCTGTTAATTTTGTTTTGTAGACTGGTGCAGCCATCTGTCGGTCGGGACGGGAACGAAAAGTTTTAACGCAAGTTAACTTCCAATTAACTTCATTTTCTTTCAAGTTGATGGGATAATTCATCAAAAAAATTTTTAAAAAGTATCTATTAATACATAGAATTGTCAAGTTTATATGATTCAACAGAAAATTTAAAAACATGGTATATAAAAAGTTCTTTTTATCTTGTAATTATTGTTATTAATTATAAGTGTTATTAATTATAAGTGTATTGTTATTAATTATAAGTGTAATTAATTATAAGTGTTCCGAACGTAGTCGGATACCTTAAATACTCCAGAATTTCTGAAGGGGGAGACTAGTTTAGGTGTGACAATTCGTCAGTCGTTCGAGCATTTGAAAATATTTTCCCACCGGACAAATCCCAAATGAGAAGGGGAACAAATGGATGAAGACAAAATTTATGAAAGAACTTATTACTTCAAATTGTGCTAAATAAACGTTGATATGAGTAAATAAGACCATGGATAGCTTAAAAAAAAGAAGAAAAGCTCATTTTTAAGAGACAAAACAAAGGTAAGACAAAGAGGTAAGACAAAGGTAAAAAATCATTAAATTATTGGTGAAATAGATTCAGAAAAATAGTGAAGGAATATGAAACCAATTAGGGCTGAAGGGTTTTTCCAAGTAGGTAATACATATGAGATTGGCATTTCATAGAACAGGTTCAAGGTATTAGTAAAGTAGCAGTATCAAGAAATAAAAGTAATTGGTACTGAAAATACATTCAGTAACAGGTAATTTCAATTTATTCCCGAATTCCCAACAGTGCTTTGCGACAACTGTTACACCTTATACTGTATTAGACAGAAAGAATAGGATTATTCTTCCCTTTCGTAATACTTCTGGTGAGACAATCGCATCTAATGTTCTGTTCGTGTACTGGAAAGTTACAACTGTACGGCTGAATGCAGTCAGCATCCCTAACAATTATTGTAAACTGCCTTTTGTTGCCAACATCCTTTCTCCCCCAGTGCCTTATAAACCCAAACAAGAAGTCCTTTAGTTGCTGATTTTCCAATTAGCGATGCAGTGTATATGCGTATTCAATTTTTAAAAAATCTAAGCCTAGTAATTAAATTTCCTATTCCAATTTAAGTTTTCGAGGTTCAACTCTTTATACTCCCAGCTTAAATATCCACCAAATCTAATTTCTGTGCAAGTGACTGTTTAGCCATTGGTCAGCTAGAGGGAATACGCATCGATAGAGTAGGTGTCTCAAATATCGCCTACTCTAACTTTTTTTTCGACATTTCATCCACTTTTTAGTTTCTGATTAGGCTGGAAACTCAAAGAACATCCCTAAGAACTATTTCCTTTGGTATCCTGAGATCAACCAGCTCCAAAACCAGTGCCAGTTTAAGTCATGTAGCTAAATTGGAAAAATTAAAATTTCCATTGAACTCCAGAGCGATTCCTAATATCGCCTACCTCTGTTCCTCTTACCGTCTACCAGGCGAAATTAGGAGCACCTGTTAACACCTGTTAGGAGCACCTGCGTTTCTAGCAAAGTCTCTGTTTAATGTACTTGTAAATGGTATAAGCAAAATTATAATTTGGATGCACCTACCTGGTCATTCACTGGATTCTGATTCTTTGGAGCCAAAGTTTACGAAGACAACAGCCAAAACAACTTCGGACGCCATATAGTTTCTGTTGTCAGTGATAAGAGCGTTGTCGCTATCGCCGATGTTAGTACAAACCCAGAACTAAGAAGTTACTGCATTTTCTCATGCATAACGTGAATCATACTTTAGAAACACGAGTAGGCGATATTAGGCAAAGGGGCGATATTTGGTACACCCACCCTAGTAATTATAAATTAAAAGGAACATACCATGTATTAAGAAATACGTATTTGCAATCTGTTGACATTTCAGATTTTACCCTTCCCTACAATAGAAGAGGTCATATTTCGAGAAGCAATGTTCCTGTAGAGTGAATAGAATTATCCAATAATCTGTAAGCTCAATCTCCCCGAATAATAAAGCAGTCTTTCAACTTTGCCAGTGTGCTTCTTTGACAGGGCATTAAAGGAAGACGAGAAACAAAGCTTAAAAAATATTGCCATAAATTTTCCTTTTCACGTCCAAAAATTGGGAAACGTCTGGTTGATGTTAGTTTTTGTTTTATCGCCTTTTTTGTAACACCATATTTTGTATTCTCCTCCTTTATCTGACAGAGGCAAAGAATTTTTCATAAGCATTCCATCTTTCAGATTGATATATGAAAGTTGTTTCATGTTAAGGAAAAACAAATAACTTTTCTCGCTGGTTTTTATGTGCTCTATAATTCTTTTCTTGCACTGGGAATAATTTTTGGGGAATTTATCTAACGTTTTATTAAATTTTAAATTTATGACATTCGCCAAAATTAAACCTTTTTGTGCAGTCATTCCTCTTGATAAAAGACATTGTGCGTAGTCAGTGGTTTCTCTTTAATGAAACAACTGGCTAAAATCAAATGCATAAATTTATAAAAAAAAAACACGTTGTAACAATACAGGTTTTTTTCTTTTTGGGGGGTAGTGGGGGAGGTAGCGCATTGAATCATTATGAACTGTAACTAATGAGCTTTAAAAACACATTTGCAAAATAGGATAAAAGGTGATTTATACACGAAAAATTAGGAAAGGAGAATATACTCTTAATATATGGGATTAGATGTTCATGTTATGCTTTGTCTTCGATGTTTGTAACATACCTCTAATTTATAACTCTTCCGGATATTCTGGATATTAAATATACGAATAAATCACATACATTGACCATTGTATATAATTTGAATATTTACTTCTACATTATTTTGCCTATAAAAATGTCCGTTACGATATTTTTTATAATTTTTTTTTTGCCTTAATTGCATAAATTGACCGTTGTATTTAATTTGAATGTATATTATCTCTATATATAAAACTGTTCTGTGACTGACTAACTGACAGATAATGCATAGACCAAACCGCTGGACCTAAAGGGCTGAAATTTTGCATGGCGATTCTACCTATAGTGCAGGGGTGTATTAAGAAAGATTTTTGAAAAATTCCTCTTAGATTTTTTTAAATTAAATTTTTAAGCTGTTTTTGTAACTTTTTTTTAAAGTTTTCATTTAAAATAATAATATGAGGGTTATAAAATTTACATCAAGAGAAAGATCATAAAAATTCTTTTAAAATGAAATATTTTTCGAATCTTTACCTGAATCATTTTCTGATTTTTGGTGAATTTTTAAAGATTAATTTTTAGAATTTAAATTAGTAAATGTTGATCACGTGGTTTATTTTCTTTTTGTGATACTTTAAATTAATTTTGCATCACGTGCATAACAACGAAATAAATTGACAAAAAAGTATAGAAATACGGTAAAAGAAAAAATTTAACCACTAGACTAATTTAAATGGAAGATTTTAAGAATTTAATTCAAAATAGAATGTTTTCTGGATATTAAATATACGAATTAATCACATACATTGACCTTTGTATTTAATTTGAATATTTACTTCTACATTATTTTGCCTATAAAAATATCCGTTACGATTTTTTTTATAATTTTTTTGCCTTAATTGCATTAATTGACAGTTGTAATTAATTTGAATAAACTCCGTAGCCAAGCAAAGGTATTCAGCTAGTAATTATATATGAAGAATATCGTTTGTACAGCTGTATTCTAAATTTATAAAGGTACCAAAGAGAGATAAGTTTTGCAAGATTTTATAAGAAAAGCAAAGGCAGATAATTGAATTCAGCTAAAATATCTAAAACTAAACAAGATGCAAAATGTAAATGAAGATTCCTTCATTCATCAGTTTTTGTAGATCATATAGAATCGATATATGATTCAATAACTCATGTGAGGTATTGAAGTAAATATCTACGCACTCCTTTTATCTCAATAACTTCCTCTTAACATGATTCATAAAGATTTATAAAGGGAAATAAATGTAATAGGAATTATTTGAATTACTTGTTTTCCACTGCTTCCAAGTAAAATATTTATTTATAAATTAAATTTCCTGCCAAAAGTTCAGTTTGCCGCTATTGAAGAGAATTCGCATAAAAAAAAAGCTATTATCTCCTTCTGTAGTTTAGCTCAAAATCCATATGAGAAAAAATTTCCATTTTTCATGTCAGCATTTTAATGCAACTGCACTCAAATCAAATCCGTTGATTAATTGATGAAATGCAGCTTTCTTTTTTTTTAAATTCAATTACAGGCGGTAATTCTGAAGGTATTATTTAATCCAATTTTCAGAAATTGAATTTAATATAAAAGCCTTCTAAAAGCAACAGAAAACGCGTATGTAAAAATGGATTGAGAAAAAAGCATTACTTTCACGTATTAATAGCTATGTAGATGTTTTGGACCTAAGACAAAATGCTAAAATCTAATGGTATTTTCTAACCTATTGGTATAAATTCTCCAGATGGGGAGTCCAGTTTTTCCTGATATTACCTTAACTGCGAGCACACATATCATCAACAAAGATATATATACATATATATATATATATACAGGTAACCCTCCTATAACACGGTAGATAGGTTCCTACAAAATGCCGTGTTGAAACCGTGTTTTATGAGACACTGAGACAGTTCAAAAAAGGGGGGTTACATTCTGAAAACTTATTAAAAACAAACATTTTTTTAAAATTCCGTATAAGAAATTTAATTTTTATTAAAAATATCAATGTATGTATAACACAAAACGAAAAGAAACAAAAAAATATTATTTTCATTTAATTCGACCTTAATTTAATAAATTTCTTCCTCACCACTGCTTAGTACAATCAAACGAGAATGTGTTTTCGATTGAACGATATCACCTTCACTTTCAGAACCTGTTTCTTTTTAGATTTTTTGCACCCTCTATCCTCTTTAAAAAATCTGTAATTTTGGTTTATTTGCTGGTTCTTACAAGAACATTGTAGATTCACGGTTTGCAGATAGACAATTTTGCTTCTCCCTTTTGAATTTTCGGCTTCTTTCATCGGAAGGGTCTGCATTCAGGAAAAATGATTCAAGATTTTCAGCTAAGCTTAGGCCTTCTTGTAATTTTATTGAGTTATAAATGAATAAATTATAATTTTTTTATACATTTTCATGTAAAGCCACTATAGTTCATTATTCCTTCCCGTCATTATTTTAAGGAAATTTAGTTTTTAAATGTGTTAAACAAAAATCCTGTTATCAGGCGCTATAGAAGTACAATGTTGTACAAAGGTTTTCTCAATTATTTTTATCGTGTTAGAGCGAAACCGTGTTGTAAGATGCCGTGCTGTAGTAGGGCTACCTGTATATATATATATATATATATATATATATATATATATATATATATATATATATATATATAAAATATGTTGTTGTTTCTAATGCCTCCTGGCCGGAAGTGTTCCAGACCAGGTCTATATAGGTTTGCGGGCCGAAGGGTGCGTCTCCAGTTTATAATGGCACCACAAGTATCAGAGACCCACTTAGCCAGGTGCCACCTCAATTTTGACCGAGCATCCCCAAACCCCAGGGGTGACATCTGGGGATCGTACCTTCCGCACCCACTGATCTCAAAGAAGGACTTTCCCTCTACGGTTTGAACGGGCCCATATCCGGACTAGACGCGAAGGTATTTTTAATCGGGATTCGATCCGTGCACCCTCAGCACTGAAAGCCGACACGCTACCACTAGGTTACCAATGACCTTTTTAAAAATATAATATGTTTTAGTACAATTTTGATTTCTTTTTACATTATTATGTTGGATAGTCATACTTTAAGTGTCGGATAAAATAAAGATCTCCTAGATGTGTTTCAACAAATGGTGCAAAAGTGCTGCATTCAGATTAATAATCTACTAATGTTCAAAGTCGGGAAGTAATTTCTTCCTGTCGAGGAGGAAAATAACTGGAAATTTAAAACCAATAAGCAGAGAGAACACATACCTTTCGATTCATGATTGGTTTGCACTTGATACATTACTGTGACAAGTGGATCATAGGAAATACACAACCAATAGCAAAATCATTAACCTCAGAAGGACTTGCTTCTACGAGGAACAGTTGCAACTACCTTCCATACCAGTTTCCCCTCTTTCCATCTGATATTATTTATTTATTTCTAAAAGTTATCAAATAGCGCTTCCATATTCATGCAGGCAAGTACCCCCCGACCCCGCTTGACACCCTTTTGGGGTCTATTAGTCACACTACATGAGCGTGACCCCCCCCACCCCACCTTTGATGCTCTGTGAAAAACCGCTCGATCGCAGGATCGTTGCAGATTGCTCTGCCCATAAATCACTGGTTTCCCCCGCAGAATACTGTGCAGTGCAGATGAATGTGGACGCCTTATGAGAGACCAGTCACCCAATGGCTAAGTGGTAAAGGCATCAGCCTGCCGCGCCGGGGGCGCAGGTTCGGATCCTGCATAAGACTCGTTTGTATTCTGCCTTCCGCCTGCACAAGGAGCTTTGTCTAGAAAGGGGAGCTGCAAACCATCGTTTGTTAATAAAAATTCTTCTGTGATTGTGTGGTTTATGTTTCTATTTCCTTGTATTCATATGTACACCGGACTGGGGTGTGACGTATAGAAGTCCAACCTCTCTTGAGGCAATGGCACCCCCTCTTCTATGGTAGTTTTTCTATCCACAGACACGACAGCAAACAAACATCTCTGAGACCAGAGGTTTAAAATTAATTAATTTTAAATTATTGTGCTTCAGAGCACATTAGAGTTACCTAACTGTTATTTTTTATTCTTCTCTATTAAGAATGTTACTTTTAGAATTTTCAAATATAATTGTAGTTAATACGATGACATTTTGAATACCATCAACTGGAGTAACTTTGGTCTAACATTGGTTGGTCCAAATGAGTAAGCCATTGTTTAACCTTTTTTCGTTTGTTGGGCAAAAGTTACCCTCAAAGGTAAAAGTTGGCGGTATTTTTGTGAGGTCTCTTGCCATAGGAGTTTCATTGTCATAACATTAGTTATTCAGTATTTTATGAATTATTTTTAAATCTTTCTAGAAGATAACTAAAGCATATTAAAGGCATAGTAAAGCGTAGTAAATTTTACTGTACAACAATTTACAAAAAATTAAAAACATTTAGAATTGTATGCATTTGTCGATTAACGTAGCATTGTCTTGCAGAACAAAATCACGCGATTTTCCTGTTATCGGTCATAAATAGAAGCAGTGAAGCAGACAGCATAACTGGCGCCCGAGGCACGATACCTTTAGGTCCCCCCCCCCCCCCGAAAAACATATAGTACAATACATAGAATTAGTTAAAAAGATAGACCATTTGGTGGCACTCTGTGAGTTGCGCCCGGGGCATGATAGACCCCCTTGATCCCCCCTCCCCCTCGCTACGCCACTGAATAGAAGCTTCCCGAAAATATATACTTTAATGCGACTGAGTGTCATATCAGTGAATTCGATTGTTCTCTAAAGGTATGGTTATGCAAAGTGCTTGTAATTCTCTAGAACTTTCTATTTTTAAGCCTTTTTTACGATCATAATTCAAACTATATTGAAATATAATATTTTATATCATAGTATATTTCCTCATATGTGTTACAGAACCTAAAAAAATATCTTAAGGTTAGGTTTTATACATTTAGAACTTCTTTTTTATTCTGATAATTTTGTAACAGTATTTTGAGAAAAATTTTTAATATAATTTAATTTTTTACTCTTATATGTTTTTGAGTGGATCAAGATTAGAAATAATTTTCATAAATAATTTTGTTACATACTACAATAAAAGAATTCATAACCAGGTATGAATACATAACGACAAATAATTATTTATTAATGATTCGATATAAAGACTTTTTCAATCATCTTGGCTACGGCATGCGGATGTAGCGCTTAACTTGTTTAAATTAAGCTACTACAAACTTATAGAAAAGGTGGAAGCCCGTTGATAAATAATAACAGAGTGTAATTCAGAGTTTTAAGCAATAGATACTTTAGCAAAAGGGTTTGCTTCAGATAATCTCACGTTATTTCCTCTCCAGAGAATTGAAAATGGCACATCACTTTTCCTTAATTATATTCTTTAAGTCGGACTCTTTACTTGGTCTTTAGGCGTATAATTACAGGTCCTCATAAAGTTACAGTTCACGAGAGTATGTTTAAGATGATTATCACAAGCATTGTTTGCAGGCAGTTAAGGAGCAACTTGTAATAATCACAAGAAATCGCTGTCTTCAGTTTTGTGTTAGACTCATTAAATTTTTCCCAATCATTATTCATCTCTTTTATTTACCCTTTAAATTAGTATTTCGAAATGACACAGATTTTCAGTTGTATTTAATAAGGCAATTAAATATTTTTCCTTCTATCAAATATAGTAGTTAAATTGTTATTATTATATATGTATATATATATATATATATATATATATATATATATATATATATATATATATATATATATATATATATATATATATATATATATGTATGTATATATATATATATATATATATATGTATATATATATATGTATATATATATATATATATATTTAAATATACAGAAGGTCGTTCACACTTTATGGAAACGATTTTGATAGTTACGTTTTATGTATAAATGCCGTATTTTATGCGGTGATTTGCTTCTATCTGATAGCCATGGTTCTTGACAATAGCTCTAGCTCGAATTTTCCATGAAAGTAAATTTTTGCCTAGTACTGTTATGTCAGTTTTACCTCATTCCTCTTAAACAGTTTTCCAAAGTCCGTTCAATATCCTTAGATGTCGTTTTCCTAAGGCGCGTTTTAAAAAACCGAAATCGCAAAAGTCCATTGGAGAAGAGTCAGGTAATTTTACAGGCATTTCATTAAATGGGATGCATTTTATTGCAGTTTTTGATTATTTCTTTGCTAAATAAGCGGTATTTGATTTAGACGTGTGACTAGAGGCTTTGTCCACATGAAGTTCAACTTTATCAATGTCCTTTCCATATAAGGCTGGAATTTCTTCTTCAAAAATTGGTTCTAAAATATTCTGCTGAGTGAATTAATTTTGGCTTTACTTGACTTTTTTTATTTTTAATTTGCCGTTGTAACAAAATCCTGCTACTATCATGAACTCCTTTGAGAACTTTTCTGTACACTGACGTAGTCATTTCGTACGGTCATTCCCGTCAGTTGAGCAATAGAAAATTTATCATTTTTTGTTACAGTCACTTAAATACACCCATGCTCTATCGAGTGTTACCACAAATTTTCGTTTTTCAACAGCTAGGTGTTTTTCATATAATTTTCTACAATTTGTTTTCCTTTCAGCAATATGCTTTAGCAAAAGCAGATGAACTTTAGGTTCAAACAACTTTTTCAACTTCAAATCTTTATGAATGATTTTACAAATCTTTATGAATGATTTTACTTACAGTGCCAGAAGACATTCCTAGTTTCGATGCAATGGATCTTTGAGTCGCCGGATTTTCTTTTAGGATCAGAGACTTCACTTTCTTGATATTTACCTGCGTTCGAACAGTCTTAGGATGAGATTTAGTGGTCATGTTTTCATTTTTACTTTCAGTTAGACATTTTTTACCTTTGAAATTTAATATATTATAAAATACCAATTTTTGAAATGCCATAACCGCAATTTTTACACCTCTTTATGATTTGTTGATACGAATATTTCTCCCCGGAAAGTGCAGTTACGTAACCTTCGAGCCATGTATCAATTTTAGGAGCCGTTTTCAAAATAAATCTTTTATTTTACATTCCAATCAAATCAAAACAATAGCAGACGATTACCTTGAAGTTGCCAAATTTTTATCTCAAAATGCAAACGCTAAAAAGAAATTACAAAATCGTTTCCATAAAGTGCGAACGACCTTCTGTATATATATATATATATATATATATATATATATATATATATATATATATATATATATATATATATATATATATATATATATATATATATATATATACAGAAGGGGGGCATGGGGGGTGGCATGGGAGTTGGAGTAAATCAATCTTAGTAGTAACTAATTAACAACCATCGTAAAGAACAAATGATAATTACAATTTATTTACATTGAGAATTAAAAACACGTACTCCATCTACGACGGAATCCGAAGCGGGAGTCTTGCCCCAGACATAATATGGGTTTACAAATGCCATAGCTAAAGTTTGCAGTTCATAGTTGAGAGTTTAGTTCAGTATCCTACATTTCGGCCATCCTAGGTGCCATGCGGCCTCGGATGACATTAAACACGAAGCAATAAAATCTCTGAAAATGCTATTAAATGGAACACACTTTCAGTACTCGAGACCACGCAGGGGATGCTCTAGTGCTGACATCGGATAGCGGGGTACCTTGTCAGTCGGCTGCATGGGGATAGTGGGGATGCCATGCCAGTCGTCTGAATCAGAATAGTATAGGGATGGCATGGCTTCGTGTAGTCGGCAGCAGAAGACGTGATGTTGGGACGTTCGTGTTTTCGGACTTTGGCGACCTCGTACCGGTCATGGAACTTGACGCTGGTCACTTACTTGGTAGGGACCTAGGAATTTTGGTCATAATTTATTTCCAGTCCTGTACTGCTTACGCTTGATTGCACGTGATTCTCCTATCCTATACTCGTATGATTTTTTTTCTCTTCTTATGATAGTATTTCTGGTTTTCTTCTTTCATCTTGAGAATATTTTTTCTTGCGTCTTCCTTCATTTTTTTCTCTCCCCATTTCATCATCGCATTAAAATACTTATATAATATGCCATTTTTGATAAAATGTTCTTCATCATTTCCTTTTTCTATCAAGGTTTTAATCATCTCAATGTTTTCATCTGGTTTGGGGGCAGCTTTAATTTTGGCTGTTATATCGTCTTCTGAATTTGAAATGATTAGCACAGTGTTGCGACTTACATGTTTTCTCTGTGACCGATGCTCCTGACCGATAAATAACTTCGTAGTCAAATTTTCCCATGAATAATGACCATCTTGCAGTTTTCGGAGAAAGGTCTTTTTCGCCCATTGCCATCCGAAAAGCCGCGCAGTCCGTTACAATTGTAAATTTGGAACCAAGCAAGTAATTCCCAAATTTCTTTAATGCTTCTATAACTTCGAGAACTGCAAATTCATACCAGCAATAATTCTCTTCAGCTTGTGGCGTCTTCTTGCTCATGTAATGGATGGGGTGATATTTTGCATTTTCAGCTTCTTGCAATAGCACAGCTCCGTATCAATGTTTACTAGCGTCGGTATGCACTTCGAGTTTTCTGCCTTGCGTAAATATACTCAAAACGGGTTCAGTAGCGAGATATTGTTTTAATCACTAAAATGCTTCGTGTTGGTTTGGACCAAAAGTAAACTTCTCGGGTTTTCTGAGCAAGTCACTCAAAGATTTTGCGATAGTAGAGTATCCAGGGATAAACTTTCGAAAATATCCCGTGAGGCCTAGAAATCTTTGGACCTGCTTAACTGTCGTTGGCTGAGGAAATTTCTGCCCTGCAGTTGTTTTTGAAGGGAATGGTTTAACAGTTCAATTTTCGATGACGTGACCTAAGAAATCTACTTTCTGCATTAAAATATAGCATTTCTTCAATTTAATTTCCCATCCGTATCGAGAGGCTATTTCTAAAATTTGACGTAATCGTTTAATATCTTCTTCATCTACTGAAGGAATAATTATATCGTCCATGTACAACACAACAATTCCTTCGTTAATAATATTTCGAAATACATGAAAGATATATCTTTGGAAAACACTGGGACTGTTAGAGACCTAAAGATGTTTTAAAAAATTCAAATTGTCCATTAGGGTTATAAAACTTGTAAATTTGCGACTATTTTCTTCAACATCGACATGAAAACACTATTTCGGAGATCAATCGTTGAGAATATTTTTGCACCCTGTCATTTATCCAGAACGTCTTCAATTAACGGTAAGGGGAAATATATATATATATATATATATATATATATATATATATATACAGGCTGTTCGCACATTTTTTAGATGATTTTGGTAAGCGGTAATAAAAAATCGTTTGCTGCAAAAGAAATAATTGCAATTGTACTATGTTTTTAAAAGTCAAAATTATCGTCTGCGGCTTGAAAGTTTTGTTTTTATTCAAAATGGCGTTTTTAACAAAGCAGTGGTTCGAAGGCTACATTTATGCTCTTTCCGAAGAGAAATATGCATACTCCGTTATCCAAAAACGATGTGAGAGTCATGGTTTTGTGATATCTAAAGCGTCGACAGGTAATATCGTCAACAAGAAAGAAAAAAAACGTCAAATTGGAGCCTCAAGTGGGACAAAAATTCCAAACAAGTATCCAAGGAAAAAACGGACATCTTCGACTATTGCAAAGGTACGTTGTTTAATGTTAAAAGAAAATCCCCCTAGTCAAAGGACAGTTGCAAAATCATTAAAATTCTTGGTGTCCACTGTAAACAAAATGATAAACGTTGATTTAAATCTTAAGAAAGCGAAAAAACGCAATGTGCATCGTCTTCTTCCAAATCATATCGCTGAACGCAGCACACGCTGCAGAATTCTATATGAGAAACACTTATCCAAAGAAAAATGGAAAACAATTGTCACAATAGATGAATCATGGGTGTATTTAAATGATTGCAACAAAAAAAGAGCCATTTATTATCATAAAAGGGGAGAAAAAATTTAAGTACATGGTTCAAAGAATCGAAAGAAAGTTTTTCTAAGGGATTCATGATTGTTGCTGGTTTTTCTTATAATGGCAAGTTAAAAATAAAGAGAGTGGAAAAAAATGTCAAGATTAACTCCAAATACTACCAGGAACATATTTTATCGCCAATTTTTCTGAATGAAATACCATCGCTTTACCCACAGTGCCATCAATCTGTGAGACTCCATCAGGCAAAGCTAGCAGTCACACATCAAAATCCACTGTAAATTTCCTAAAAGAAATGGAACAAAAAACTGGTATCAAGGCCATACCCTTCACTGATATTCCTACTAAATCTCCCGGTGTATCACCTATGGATTTTTGTGCTTTCGGACTTTTAAAATCTGTATTATCCAAACATCGTCCCAAAACCCTTACAGGTCTCTGGAAAGCTGTTCAGGAGGAATGGGATAGAATACCTCTTCTGACACTTCAAAAAGCATTATTATCCTGGAAATTGCGGTGTCGAAAGATAGTTCAGAATAAGGGATGTCAAATAGAACATTTAAAACACAAGAATTTTATGTAATTTAGTTTTGTGAATACATTATACATCGTCTAAAAAATGTGTGAACAGCCTCTGTATATATATATATATATATATATATATATATATATATATATATATATATATATATATATATATATATATAAAGTACATATATAAAGTACAATCTCTACCAAAGTACCTATCTCTACCAAAGCCTCTACGCTATCTGTTTTGACCAAATAACTAATGAATGTCAATTAAGAATGCTGTCCACTGTGTTTCGAAAACGAACTGACCCTATGAGAGACGATGAGAAATTCTAATGTCCAAGTCATTTAGAGAAACCATGCACGCCTGCATTCCAAAAACAAATTTTTAATGGGAAATATATTAATTAAAAGAGATAATTCTTAGGTAAGGAAGGTATATATGTATGTCTGTATATGTGAATGTATGTATATGTATGAAAGTATATATGTATGTGTGTGTATGTATGTCACTATGAGATTGCGTGATGAAACGAGAAATGAATCTCTCTGATTCGAGTGTTATACATACTAAGTGAATTTGAAATATTTTTCTAACATGCAACTGCGTATAATCCGAATAAAATGATTTTCAGGTAAAGTTACAGCTCAAGCTGCAACGTCAATTTCAAATCATATAATATTGGGGAAGTTTGATAACGTTAACATTAATTAAAGAATAAAAACCTCGTCTCAGTCATTTTATTTTTATGTGTTTATAATTTCATTAAAATTATTTTATGTTGGAGTTTTTTTGTCCAGAAGGTCTGAAGTTACGCGGCATCAATCTATAAAATTGAAACTGCTCTGAACTTTTACTAAAAGGAAACATGGAAAATAAATTTGGTCTAATCATAGTTGACTCGCAATTTATATTGCACCCATAGTTTCACTTTAAAAATTCGTTACATTGAAAATTCATAACAGAATAAGTAATTTAAAGTTCAAAAGCTTTAAATTATACTTTAAATTAATAATAAACTTATAAAGAATAAGTTCTTATAAGAACTTATGAAGTTTAAGTTCAAAAGCTTTAAATTATACTTTAACTTTAATTTAAAGTTCAAAAGCAGCAGGGTCGGAATCAGGCATGAATTCGGATCATCTCCTAACTTGCTATGGGCTTGACAGAATCTCCCACAGAAACGGAGATATCAGCAAATTGTATTGGAATGCAAGGTCCAGTATGAACTCTCTTTGCAACTGAACTTTTTGATTGTGTATATTTTTCTAGTTTATCATGTTTCTAGTTTTTATTGTTGGTTTCTAGTTTATATTGCTGTTTTGTTTTGTTTCCTGATCCTTTGTAATGTTGTGGGCTGCCTGATTTGTATGGATTAATTTCCGGAAGAAAGCCGTAACAACATGTTCAAAAGCGTAATTTAAGAAAAGAAAATAAATAAATATTTTAAGAGGGCTGTTGTTTACTGTATTATTGCAATCAAACGTTGAAATAGTTGCTTCCCATATCAGTGAAAACAAGTTTATAGACAAAACTGGAAAAATAGCGAAAAATACCTAGAAACTTAGTTTTACTCATGCGAAACGAAAACAAACAATTTAAAATTAAACTACTTGAATAAAACTGAATCTTGCACTGAAAAAAAATATCAAGCATGATAAATTGTAGATTTGCCTTTGCTACTTCTGACTGATGATCATGTAAAGCTTCTCGGAAAAACAGTTTGTATGAAGATAAAACAATGCTTCTGAACAAAATATAGAATAGAGAACTCTGTTAATATTATCCTCTCGCATTCACATTAAATTATTTTCAGTTTTATTTTCCTTACTTTGCTGCAGAGGGATACTTACAGTGATTGATGTTTAAATAATATTTTCGGTAAACAAGAAAAATCCTTTCAGAAACAAACATGACACAGTTACGGGAGTTTACCGTTGATTTTATAGAACATAAAGTTACAGTCTGAAAAACCCTTTTATGATAGTCGAGAAAAGTTAACGGGAAAGTCTGGGAGATGTAACTTAAAATGATTGTTTAATTATATCGCATTAATTTTTCCGATACAAACAAAATACATCACCCCTAACAGGGCAACAAATTTCATCATTTTTAGAGACAAAATTTGAGTTATTCTCTCACATAACGAAGAACATACTCCTTAATACAATTAAGCTGGCTATCGATGCGAAAGCAAAGAAAGATGTCGGTCTTCCGAGAAGTTTGCGTTTCAATTACGGCGCTTCATGAAACTCTGGAGGGAAGGGTTTACCGGTGTATTCTTATCTCTCTATGGTAGCCTCGGGAGGCAGGGAGAAATAGGGAATTCGAGTCTTTAATTACATTTTGTAGTACCATTTCCCTGCAATGCATCTTACGAGATTAAAGGGTGTCGGAGATCTGATCTGGTAACAAGGGGATTCTCATCTCCAGTCTTTAAGGGCATTCCTCTTCCAGCAGTTGGTAAGCAGAAGTGACGTAGAAGAAAAGCTTTGAGATTGTGTGGTGTGTTGGACCCAGAAAAGGTTCAAGACTTATTATTGACCTTTTCTGACTGATTATTGCTCTCTTTCATTAGATACCTTTGATAAAAATCAAATGTTTCTCTTCCTGGTGAATTAACTCTCCTTCCAGAGGAGAAATTTGGCTTAAAAACTTATTTTCTTTCACTTTAAGAAGGCACGAATCCCGGCGTTTGATTTTTTTCTAAACCGATTATATATATGAAACTACTTAAGTAAATAATTTTGAGGACATATGAACCACAGTTAGAGAAACCAATCAGGGAATAGATAAGCCTTAATACAAGGTGCGGCCATTAATTTCCAGGACTGATTCGATAACTCCAGAAAATATTACATGAAATACACACCCATTTAATATGTTTCGAAGAAACTCCCATCTGCCGTAATGCACTTCTGTGCTCGGCAGGTGGGAGTAAAGTTTCGGAAACAACGTCGAAGTCCTCTTTCGAAATGCTCTTTAATGTGGACGTCATCATTTATTTATTTATTTATTTATTTTTTGATGGCTTCGACATCCTCAAATCTTGTTCCCTTCAGCAAATTGGCCCAGCATGAGTTTCGTAGATATGCAGCATCCTCCATACTCTCCGAACTTAGCATAGGCAGACTCTTTCTTGTTTCCGAAGCTGAAACATTTGCTGAAGGGAACAAGATTTGAGGATGTCGAAGCCATCAAGAAAACGGTGACGTCCACATTAAAGAGCATTCCGAAAGAGGACTCTAAAAGTTGTTTCCGAAAGTTATACAGCCGAGCACAGAAGTGCATTACGGCAGGTGGGAGTTTCTTCGAAATATATTAAATGGGTATGTATTTGATGTAATATTTTCTGTAGTTACTAGATAAGTCCTGGAAATTAATGGCCGCACCTTGTATTTCTCTATAATTAATAGTAAAACGACTAGATTTGAATTCCAGAAATAAAATCTCCTTTTTTGGCCGGGAACAGATCGAGAGAACGTCTACATAAAAGGGAAAGAAGGCAAATGATGACCACGGAGTGTTGGCAGACGATTAAGCAAAAGGATGAAATTTCCAACAACGAAAGCAGAAAATAGTAGAAACCACAGAGCAAAGAAACACGGGAAAGTATCAAAAGCCCAACTATGCCAGACTTCGGGCCTGTTCACACAGAATCCGTCAGCGTCAGCTTTACTCGTATTAACATATTTTAAACCAATCACAGGCATTAACAATTTTGTTTCTAATTGTTTGTAGGTTTGTAATTGGTTAAATATATTTCAATACGAGTAATGCTGACGCTGACGGATTCCATGTGAACATGCCATTAGTCTTATTTAGTGGAAGGATGGGGGGGGGGTTGCTGAGAGTGTCAGAGGTTTTTTTTTTTAGAAAGGTCAGTTGCTTCAAGTTCCAATTACATTTGGACCTCTATTTAACGAACCTCTATTTTGCGAACTTTTCCTTGGAACCAAGAACATTTTGCGAATTTCTTCGTAAAATAACCTCCAAATAGCGAAGTGCAATCTCCATTTAACGAACTTTTTCTTGTGATCCAATATTTTTTTCTCCATATTTCTCAAAATATTTCTCAACATTTCAAACTAATACTTTCTTTTAACACATTTAACACATTAACTTTCTTTTAACACGTTCCGAAGCGTATTACAGTTTGAAGAAAATACGCTTGAAGGGTTTTTTGGTATATTGCAAAGATGCGAGACGTAACACGCGAGACGTTATGAGAGACAACACTTTTTCAAACAAAAAACTCAGACAAAATTAACAAAATTTATCAGTAATTAAATTTAAGGACGCATGTGGTAATGCAAGCTTAAAATTACTTGGTATAATAAATGCGATAATGCCATTAAAATTCATTAATTTTAATATAATTTTTTTTTATTGAAAATACAATGTATTCCCGGACAATGTTTTGTTTTATTCTTGTTCCTTGAAGATTTCTGTTTGATGGGTAAGATATATAAAGCAAATAGACATTAATTTACAAAATAAAGGTGTAATTAATTACTTTTATTAATAATATTTATTGTTTATGAATTTAAAATCTGTCTTGTGTAGTTTAAAGTATTTTAAAAGGTAAATCTCTATTTAACGAATTTTCCATATAACGAACTTTTTTCGGGATTTAGCGACTTTGTTAAATAGAGGTCCGACTGTATTTTCAATTAAGACATTTCTTTTTTTTAATTGTTTTCTTCGTAGACTGTGCAAATATGTTTCCTTTGGAGATCCGTGAATTCTGGTCTCTACAGTAGCATTGTTTATTGTTCACAACTTTACAACTTTTATGTTGCGCCCTAATGACAATTAGATATAAAATCTTTAATGTCAATCGGGACAGATATTAAAATAATTGCTTCAGGAAAAAATAATTATTTTTACAAGAGGTAAAACTATCACTTCAGATTATTTTCAAAACACTTTCCCTTAATTCGCAAATTGAAATAATCCATTTAATTACTGAACAATATAAATTCAAATTCTATTACCTTCAAAGCGAGAAAAATAATTCCTAATCCAATAAAACTGTCAACCAAAACGAAAGAAAGAAAGGTAAAAGTTACCCCAGAAGTTGGCGCTTCGATTAAAATATCCAGAATTTGTCGTAGGTTTAGGGTTCTACACTATTTCTAGCCTGACATACTTTGTAAAAAGAGAGAGGTATGAAATTTTAATCTTTAATTGCATTTTGAAAGACCTTCTCATGGCGTTGTTGGTTATTTGTTCTTCTACAAAACAGGATGGAAGACGATCTGGATTTTCAGAGATATGCAGATCTGCAAACTGCGAACTCTAGGTTCACCAGTGAGTGCTTAAAATGTCTTACATTCCAACAAGGGTTAAATTTTCCAGGTATGTAAAAAAGGCGGTACTGAACATGCGTCTCCTGGTCATCTCTTTGTCGATATGGGGCTGCCTAGAGAGATATTTCCTTCAGCATCTATTCTGGGTTTTGGTTTTTATGATGTTGCATGGATTCATGGACTTGGTCTAGTTGGGCCTAGACCAGAAAGGATTAGGAGCAACGACAATAACTATAAAAACCAGGATAAGAATTTAAGAGTTAGGGCCTGTTCACATAGGAGTCCGTTGCGTTGCGTTAAGGAAAAGATGACGTTGAGACCAAAATAAACCAATAATAGGCGTTAAAAATTTCATTGCTAATCGTTTGGAGGCCAATGATTGGTTTATTTTCGTCTCAACGTCATCTTTCCCTTAACGCTACGCAACGGACTCCTATGTGAACAGGCCCTTTGAGCTAGACCACATAAGATTTAAAAAGAAGAAAAAGGATGTATGCGTTTAAGAGAATTTCACTTAGAAAGACTAGTTGGTAAAAAACAATGTAGAAACATGCGATAAGCACAGCAAAAATTTATGACATAACATTATATAGTTTTAAATATTGTGAGAATGCATTTTAATATCAATGTTTTCGCTACCAAATTTTAGTTAGACGGGCAGCTTCCGATGGAAGTTACAATGAGACCTTTGACATGCCTCAAAAATATGTAACTTTGCACTTAACAGGAATTTTGAATCGAGAGTCGCAATAGTCTGACTTTGTAAATAATTTTATATAATTCGAGAATCTATTTCAAAATCAATGTTTTTGCTACATAACATTAATCAGTCTGGTAGTATCTATAGCAGGTTATGATGAAACATTTTACATGCCTTTAATATTTATAGCCATGCGCCAACGACAGAGAAAAAACGCAGGAAAATGCTTTAATTTCTGATTTCATTAAACTTTAGAGTTAAATAGAAACATCGATACACTTTGGACTATATCGTGTCAATAAAGACAAAAATTAAGTTCATGATTGATATAAAATCTGGGATATTTCAACTATAGGTGTTAATTACCTAGAAACAATGGATGCATGCATGGGTTGGAACAAGCAAGGAATACAACGCATTGACCTTAAACATATATTTATTTGATAACCCAAATTTCAATTAACTTGTCAGAGCTATTAATATTACAATCAGTTTCATATTAACAATTTTGACATAAGGAACCCAGAAGCAGAGGCAAACTATAGAGTCAAATATGATTTTTAGAGTCTATCGGGGAGGCACTTACTATAACGGATGTATGCAGCGATGATCGTAGCATCGGCGACCGGGACCCAGTATCATCTCCAGTGTAGGAACACCTTGGCGGGATATTTGCACTTCTCCAAGGCTATGGGGCAGACGAGAGTGTCTGACATCTAACTCTCAGGAACCCAATCTCAAATCCGTCTCCTTCTTTTTCAAATCCTACCGTCCTTAACGGAGCTGTTGTCCGTTTACAGGGGGGCCATTCTGGCACGCCCCTCACTTTCATTGGGCAGTGGGCTTTTTTCTTTCAGTGGTTCCTACCCCAATTGGTTCCTTATTACACCGCCTCTGTCGCCTCTGTAAATAGTCTATGAAGTACCTCCCCCAACATAATTTTATTTTGCAAAACAACTTTGAACCTTCTCATCTGACGTTTTTACTGTGGGCCATAAAATGACGACCATCCATCTTGTAAAATTTAGACTTCAGATCGCTATCACTGGCCACACCGACAGCTATTCTTCTATTTTTTATTGGTTTACAATCCTGTATTTACCCCTGCCTCTGCATCCTTTATAATACATTATTTATTGGCCACACACCGTGGGGAATTCTACCATTTTCACTTCTACATCAACCTTCTTAGATCATGTGAAGTTAATAACCCAGATAATCGAATTTAAAAAAATACTTTCATCTTTAAAGTAAATTTGTTAATGTAGTTTTATAACTATTAATTTATTACAGTAATTTCTTATACAGGACAAAAAGTTTAAAATAAATGACATTAATTATTTTAAGGCCTTTAATAGTTGTTTGTTTTAACGTCGTTCTGCATTCCGTAGCTGCAAAACCACAAATACCTCTCCAACGCAAAAGATTTTTTTTGTGTGTCTGTTACGCACTTTGAGGCTCTTTCTTCATAAAAAAAGCCCAAGTGCCTACGTTTGATGGGCTCTTTGTAAAAATAAATATTAATTTTCATTTTTATAAAATATTTTATTTCTGTTGTGTGATCTAGATAATCAAAAATTCCGAATAATAGAGATTAGGATAGTGGAATTTCTACTGCATATTTAACTTTAATCGTAAAATCCTATGGATGTATAAAATAATACGCCTCTTTCAAACCCATAAGCCTGATCTCTCCATGCAAAGTAAGTACTAAGCCATCATGTATATATATATATATATATATATATATATATATATATATATATATATATATATATATATATATATATATATACAGTAACCACAGCTTATACTGATCAATGGTTATAAGAATCATCCGCTTATAAGAATCAATATCGCGAAAACAGAAACAAATGTATTATTTCCATGTTAAAATTTTCGCTTTAAAGAATCAATCCACCGGTTTTAAGAATCAGTTTACACTCTTCGCTTTCCTTTCATTTTTCCCAAAAAGCCACTTAAACTCTCAAAAGGCACGAAGTTCTTTCCTCTTTTTTTAAATAAAGATTGATAAGATGGGAAGGAATATAATAGTAAAATTCATCCCTTTCTTTGTTAGACGTAACATAAAAGTTTCCGCTTAAACGCTTTAGCACAACACTGTCCTATTAGCTTGACCCAGGGGCATCTTTACCCGTCCGGGTTCGATTTCACTTTTCTCCACTGACAAACAAAAATAGGAACTCTTTTTTTCCCACCTCCCACACGTAAGCTAAAAGGTGAATCTTCGTCTGAGACTATTAGTATTGAAAGAGGTATAAACAGCCTCCTGAAAACTTCATTACGTCAAACTACCATAGAAAACTTTTTCTTGCTCCCTTCCTTTAGTTGAAATTTTAAAACTGTTAAGCAGGTATGTTGTAACAAATATCGGATTTTTTTTCTTCTTTTACTATAATCCTGTGTATCTACTTATAGGTCTAGAAATTAAGATGTATTTTAAAAATTATAAAAAATAATTTTAATAAAAGATAATTAACGTAAACTAAAGAGTATTTTATGGTAAATCATCCAATATATGTACATATAGGTGTGTGTGTGCCTGTCGAAAAACCTAAATTTCGGCTGTAAGAATCAACCGCTTATAAGAATCAAAAACAGTAATAACAAACGTGATTCTTATAAGCGGAAATCACTGTATATATATATATATATATATATATATATATATATATATATTGTAATTAGGAAATTCTGTTTGGTAAAAGAGATTTGTATTTAAGTCCCTAACATTTTAGTCATGCTCTAACACAAACTCGCAATCATGAAGTGCGCGTATAGGTTCCTATTTTAAATTTGCAAGTAAAATAACACTGCGAAAGCCTATGAATAATTTAACAAATCATATTTTATTTTCTCTCCAGCGTTTCATCACACCATTTTAGACGTGTGAAATCATAAACAATAAATTCTCATTCCTTTGTCACTACTCATTCTAAAAGTTACCGCTAAAGCCCAAAGCAAACACCTTAATCCAATAAACCCACTAATTAATGAGTAAACCAAGGACTGTTTAGATTTTCAGGACCATTTTCTGATTACCCGAATCTTCGGGGCGAGGACCAATAAAGACGTATAAAGGACGCGGAGGAGACAGTTATTTTATCTTTCTAACCATATTCTCCTTAGAGAAGTGAACACATTGAATTTCATTCCTTAATTACGTTTCACGATGTCGCCCGCCTCTCCAGAGGAAGCAGTTAGGATTAAGATAAGACAAATATTTGCTCATGAGAAACGAGTTTCTCCCCCAATTGTTTAAAGTGTCATTTTTAGGGAAGTTTGTGTGGTGAGCCGGTTCTAGGCTTAGCAAATACTTTGCATGGAGAGATCAGAATGCTCGGTTTGTACGAGGCGGACCATTATAAATCCAAAGGATTTTAAGATTCGGGTTTAATAAGGCAATTTGCCAGCAGATATCCTCAGAAATCCACAAATATTCAATCTTTAAATAATAGATTTAATAGTAAAATACTTTTGGTGATACCTTGTGTCTAAAACTTAGATCCTTAATATCTTCTCACAAGAGTCCTAAATATCTTAAAATATCATAAATCTCCCTTTAGGTACGAAAATATTATTTGAAGATCGAATTTATGATTAGAATTCTCTTGATGTGATTAAGAGGAAAAATCTTTGTATGCAAGAAACCTAACTAAAATCAAATAATGGTACCGATAATAGTTAAGATGACGTTGAAGAAAATTCAAGAAATTATTTATCACCAAGAATTCAAGCGTCAGGCTTTTAATCGTTCAAGAGTACCAACGAAGTACACTACTTCGCTCAAACCGTGAAGCAACCAGGTGGCGCTACCAGTACGCTACCAAATATATATATATATTCAATTTTAAACAGAAATTTCTACAATTAAATTTGTTGACGAGAAGGTCATTTTTAGCTGAGACTCTGTCCCCTGAATAGATATACTGAAGAATGATGATTAGTTATAACTGACGAATCCATTTAGTCTTATTTAGTCTTAATTTTACTCTTATTTTAAACAGGACGAGACAGGTATCGGATTTACCATATTTGGCAATAAAATAACGTTAATTGTCATTATAAGACAGAGATTTTTACAAAAAATCTGGAAGAAAATAAATTATTACTCTAGCTTGATATCATGCAGCCTTATAAAAGCGAATGCAAAAAATAATGATGACCAAAGAAATATTGCTGCTAGATTTTTATGCACCAGAGGAATCTGTAAATATATGTATGTGTCTATTATTAAGTTACAGATATAAATCCAATCACAAATACCCAAAGGAGTCTAAATTTACCAAATCTTCGTATAACACATTAAACAATGTGCTGGTTTTAAAAAGAAAATTGATTACTAATCAATTTTTTAAAAATATCGATGTCATTTTGTTTTCAATAAAGGATTTTTACCCTCATTATAAAAGGATCACACTGAAGATGTTTTGCATGATAGGAGCTGTTTACTAGTGCTTGATTTTAGGAAGAAAATGATAATTATTGGCATAGTATGTCATCAAATAAAAAAATACGAAAAGCTATTATCAATTTAAAACAAAACTTAAAGAATAACGCTTTGAAAAGGGAATCATGGGGATTTATTTCATAAATAAGAAAAAATATTATGAAATCAAAATGAAGAAGGTTAGTGCATTACAATATCATGGAAGTTTTGTTTATAACTATTTAACGAACGCTTACGAGAGAGTTTCTGTTGGGAGTTTTCAAATCATATTTTATAATGGTTTTGATAAATTAAGTAATTCTTTAAATACAAATAGAGGTAAATTCCTAACTTTATTCCCTTAAAAAAATTCATATTCTTATGAAATACTTACGTGCAAAATGTTTCCCCAAAATTTAAAAATCGCAATGAGTTCACAATGATTGACACTAACTTCTCTCACTGACATTTAATTTAGAAATTTGTGGTATTAATTATCGAAAAATACATCACAAATTAATTTATTGTTGTTTATTTTTTTTCTAACGTATTTAATCTCATTTGATAACAACCTCAAATTTTGCCCCATGCTCATTTATAATTTTTTTCTGCGTTTAAAAAGAAACTGACCAAGGCATGAGTTGAACATCCTTGGAAACCCAATCAGGTATTTTAACTCCTGAACTATCACTAACAGTCACTGAACAGCTTTATAACTTGATTCTTCAGTCATTTGTTTTCATTTGATCATACATTCTCCAAATAAAACACGCTAATAGCTTTGAAATATAGAACATCATACTAAACTTCTGTTAGAAAGTTCTTTCGAAGAATTCCCTTTACGTTGAACTAGCGTTCTGGTATAATACAGGGGGACACACTCGAAAGAGGCCCCCAAATATTCTCTAGATCAGGTCAGGTATATTATGTTGACGGAGTGCCAGGGTCTGAAAGACTTCACCTCCAGTAAGTAAATTAATGCATCAATATACACTCAAGAGCCAAAACATTATGACCACCTGTCAATAACGAGTTGGCCCACCTTTGGCGCGCAACACAGCTTCAACCCGCCTTGGCATGGATGCCACAAGTCCTTGGTAGATGGCCGGAGACAGATTGTACCAGATGTTTAAGCAACGGTCACGCAAATCCGAGATATTGCGAATTGGTGGTCTTTGAACTCTGAGCTGCCGTCCCATGACATCCCAAATGTGTTCTATCGGATTGAGATCCGGTGAGTTAGGCGGCCAGGACATTAACTGGAATTCAGCATCATGTTCCTGGAACCACTCCAACACAATTTTAGCCTTGTGACACGGGGCGTTGTCCTGTCGGAACATTCCATTTCCAGCTGGAAAAACAGAGGCCATGTAAGGGTGCAACTGGTCCGCAATGATGTTCAGATACCCTGTAGCATTCATGGTCTGCTCTACCACAACCACGGGTCCCAGAGACGCCCAAGAGAACGTCCCCCAAAGCATAATACCGCCACCACCGGCCTGTGTATGACCTACTGTATATTGAGGGAGCAACAGTTCGCCTGGAAGACGGCGTATCCTGACACGGCCATCGGCGTGATGAATGACAAACCGTGATTCATCTGACCAGGCAACTCTCTCCCACTGATCCATGGACCAGTCGCGATGTTCCCGGGCCCAGCGCAGGCGCAGTTGGCGATGACGCTTGGTCAGCAAAGGCACACGCGTTGGACGTTTGCTGCGTAGCCCCATATCCAACAGTGTCTGCTGAACAGTGTGCTGCGATACTATTCTACTTGGCCCTGCATTGTATTGGGCTGTCAGCTGAGCCACTGTCTGGCTCCGGTTTTGCTTCACCATGCGAGACAGTCTCCGTCGACCTTTCTCTTTGATAGCGTGTGGACGTCCAACACCATGTCGTCTACTGCTGGTTTCACCGTCATTCATCCACGTTGCATAAGTACTATCAACTGTAGGTCGCGAACAACCCACGAGTCGTGCAGTTTCGTAAATACTTGTTCCGAGCCTTCGAGCCATTACAATCTGCCCTCTATCAAAGTCTCTTAGATCCGCAGCCTTTCACGTCACACACAGAAGTAAGTGAAAGAATGATTCTTCAGACTCTCCAGCAGCAGTTAAATACCACTTCCACCTGATCACGTGCCTTCCACGTCATCCAGGCAAATTCATTGCAAAATGTAGGGGTGGTCATAATGTTTTGGCTCTTGAGTGTATATCTGCTCAGCAAGTAGTAAAAATATAAGAATTAGACCCTCATCAAGTAAAAATAATTTTAAAATTAAATGAGAATTTAAAGATTAAAAATATAGAAAATTGAATAGAAGTACAAAAATGCCGCCGGTGGGAATCGAACCAAGGCCAAAAAGATAACGAAGCACGCTCTCTACCGACACTGCTATTATTCCACAGTGGTTTCAAGAGTAAAGGGGAAGATATTCGCACTGAAATTATTCAGAAGTTCTTAGGGGGGTGGTAAAAATACATGTGGTAGGAGTTTTAAGATAGGATAAATTTGCAGGATACCGAAAATTCTCTAGTAAATCTCGTTGGGAGGAAGCAATGTGAACAAAAAAATCATGCTGCATTCCTTGACGTATCTGTAATCGATTGCATTATAATGTATACGCCTGACACGTGGCTCCCTCTTGCTGTAATTAACCTTCCGTTAACACACGATCGTCCAGTTGATTCGTAAACTACTCGGAAATGTCCAGGTACACATCAGTGTTCACGGTCTTGTTAAAGAAAATGGTGCTTATAATGCGCAACCGAGACCGCGCAACGCTCACTAACTGTTTGATCATGGAGCGGTGTTTGGTGAGTGGCAAAGAAATTTTCAGCTGCCCATCTACGGGTATTTTGCGAGTTAATATAACCCGACAAATGAAACCACTTAAATGGAGATCATTTCCAGCAAAACGTGTTATGCAATCGATTACACGTACGTAAAAGTATGCATCGCATTTGTTGTTGTTGTTGTTGTTCAGATTGCTTCACCCGAGCGAGAGTTACAACAGAATATTCAGGTACTCTTTCGAGTAAATCACCCTGTATACGCTAATGTAAAAATTTATTTATATCACCTGGTCTCAAGGTGGCCTTGCGGTAACATGCTGGCTTTCGGTGCTGAGGGTGCTCGGATCGAATCCCGGCGCGTGCCATTAAATACCTCGATGTCTATGCTAGATATGGGCACGTTAAATCCGTAGACGGAAAAGTCCCTCTATGAAGGTCAGGGAGGGTGGGAGAGGGTGCGATCCCCCCCAGATGTCTCCCCTGGGGTGCTCGGTTAAAACTGAGGTGGCAACTAGTTAAAACGGACTCCGACCCTTGTGGTGCTATTTAAAACTGAAGCCTCACACTTCAGCCCGTAGCCTATATGGACCAGGTTTGGAACTTCAAGCCAGGGGGCATTAGAAACAACAACATATTTACAATACCTTGACGGCTTGTTTTGAAAAATATCGAAAAACCAGTGCTTCACAGAACACCTGTTCGCAACGTAAATGAAATGAAAGCCCTACTAATTATCTCCGATGCAAGTCTGATGTCTTAACAGTCTTTGAATACAACTAGAAGTCACTTGACTCTTGGCGTAAATGAGCCTAAATGTGCCAGGACAATTTAATTGCAACCCCAAATTTTTCGAAACACACCAGCCTTTTAGCATTCAAATGTACTAAACCTAAATCGCATTCATAAATTTCCTTTCTATCATTTTTTGCTAAAATTTAAATTAAGTGTGTTTTTCTTACTGCCTTTTATGTTCCCGGCCAGTATCTTATTTGCTCTCTTCTTATTGTCCCTGTTTAACGCCAAGCACACGGTGCTGACAATAAAATCCCTTGATTATGTTTAATGTATGTCCCTGTCTAATAACATCCGCCCGGAAATGCAAACGCAAACATTTAAAACCAATTAACACCAAAATCAATATGGAGACAAAAGGAGCACTTTGAGTACCGGAACCTCTCGGAGCTAATTAACACATCTAACAATGAGATGAGAGCTGCTTTAATAGTCCCATCTTCTTGAGGACGAAAGGTATCATCTTCACTAATTACATTTATAATAATAGAGACTTTTATTCCAATAATCAGCAAATGCACTCAAAGGAAAAAAAAATACATATTAAACTTCCTATTCTGGGGGGGGAAATGAAATAAAGTTTATTCATTTTTTTTGTTACAATATACAGTTTTGAATGGTATATACAATAGAAGGGAAGGACGGTAATAAAAGATTCGCAGTTGTCAAAAGTGTATTTTGCTTGTAGTGAGAAACAGATACGGATCAATAATGAGGCTATATTGTACAAAAGTTCTCCGTAAGTCTGAGTAGATTTTCAAGGAAAAGCGAAGGGAATTAAATTTTAATTATTATTACCCTGCTGATATCAGCATAATACTCTCACATATGGGGATTTTAGAGATTCAAAGATTCATAAGTAAAGCCTAGGCTTAGAGAAGTAAAGTAATCATTCTTATATAATTCAACTGAATATCACAAATACTTGCGTAAAATTTCAGCATTTATTTAACCAAAAAGAGTGATTAGTAAAACACCGTTACATCTCCCAAGAAACGTAACCGTGCCGAGACCTGTGATCACTAGACTTGGTCTTGGTACACGTATGTTTGGATGCTAAAATTACTTCACTCTCCTTTTTGTGATACACCGAATTCATTGTATGCTCCGTCTCTGAATGGATATTTATTAAAAGCATTAATTTATTATGAAGTTGCTTTCATTTACGCTGATCTTCCTAAAATAGTGCAGCCAAATTTGAGCGCAATCGCTAATACCCCAATACAGGGTGTTGCCGAATTCGACCGACAAATTCAGAGGGGTGATAGTAGGCATCAAGGAGAGCAATAATCCCATAGGAATGTATGACCGGAAACGCAAACCTTGTCAACTAGAGGATAAACAAAGATGAAGAAATGTTGACTTTTCATTTCTGCATCTTTGTTTATCCTCTAATCAGGTTTACGTTTCGGGTCATACATTCCTATGTGATTCTTCCTATGCGATTCAGTTCTGTTTTGGAGTTTTCTGCCTCCTCCAGAAAAATGCGTTATTTCCGGCCATCCAGTGGGGTTGGTAAGAGGCATGGTCCGATTAAGTAAACAGCGCCCTCCAGCGTCAGGTTGCGGTCATACATTCCTATGTGATTATTGCTCGTCTTGATGCTCACTATCATCCCTCTGAATTTTTCGGTAGAATTCGGCAACACCCTGTATTCCTAACAAACAACTTGGTGGTTGCACTCTGTGACACTAACAGTAAGCTCAACTTTAAGTTATCCTTTTCATTTTTGTACTATTATTTTAGGTTTATTCTGTCGTGATTTTCGGTTGGTAACATTCTCACTTCTGCAAATGCCGTCCTTGCCACAAACAGGCAAAGACGGCATTTGCAGAAAGGGTGACATAAAGGGTGCAGGAAGGGTGAATGAAAGGTGAATGCGTGTAGTTACAATTATTTAAACTATTGTAGAAAAGTATGACCCGTTCTTGTGAAACGGAAGAAATAAATTATATAGTTCTCCGTGTTACTAAATGCCTGTAAAGTAAATGTATAATTAACTTCAGAGTTTAGTTCTTGACTGAACTCTCGCACACCTTCCTCTATATTGATCTTCTTAAAATTGTGCTGCCAAAATTTGTATACTTTACTTACATCTTAATATTCCATACGTGACAACTTTAAAAATGTTGTGTGACGACAACAGCAGACTTTATTTTTAGTTATTCCTTTCTTTTTCTACGGTATTATTTTATTTTAATTCTTCCCTGCTTTATAACTGGCAACCTATTTAGGAGCTTTGTCAGCGAATATAAATAGAGGATTCCAGTTGGAAAGAGATAATGCAAGCAAAATTTAGTAGTGAGCGAAATTATTTCAAGTCGCAGCTCGCTTATTAATGCATCAGCCGGTTTTCGTTACAGCTATGGAAGCTGGTAGAACATCTATTACGATTTGGCTACATTAGGAAATTGTAAGCACTAATTGTTACTCGTACGTTAAAAATAAGTGAGATTTAAAGTGACTGGATAAACTAGGAGTACTTATTTGATATTAAAATATTTATTTAGCATCATATATAATTCAGTATTCTAAGGTAACATGTATGTATTAGGTTTTGGAAAGCTTCGGGATTACAACTGTTTACATTTATAAAGAAAATTATCTAACATTTTTATAGTAAGGGGAAATGTAATGTGTATAAGGATTTTGCATTGTCGCTGCAGGCCTGTCGTATAAATTTATTACTATCTTAAGAAATTTGTCTTAGACCGAATGCATGCTTCTCATTTTTATAAGCAAAGATAGAAAATGATATTTCGAAAAGGAATTTTAATATATCAATTTAAAACATATCCTACAACAGAGTCGAATACAGTTGAAGTCCATACAGTTTTTCAGAAAATGTACTTTCTCTAATTATACGACTGTATCTTAAATCGTCTTAAACCGGATTCAATGGTCAAATTAGGATGATTCAAACCGGTCAAACTGCATAAAGAAATACTGAACACAAATGCTATCACTTACGCATTTCGTGTTTGGCTGCACCTATTTTGCGGATTACCCACCATTTATCCACACAAAACGATTAAAAACCGCTAGTTGATGGGTTTAGTCTACTAAAAGTCTATGATAAAATTAAGTGAGATTTCCTCATGTCGCCGGGATAGTCTAGTGGTCGAGAGACGCTTGCTTCGAAGTCGAGAGGCATGGGAGGTGACCCCTGCTTGCGGTAGACAACCGCCACTGTTGCTCTCGACTGTTTCCTGCTGCCTTAAACAGATTGATGATAGACCATTACGACGAATATAACAAACATATACCGTGGGGAAAAGATCAGCATCGTTTGGTAGTATAAAAAAAAAAGAAATGCGATGAGTTGTTGGAGCAAAAAGCCACATTACTTGTGCAGGGATCAGAAGATAAAATTTCACGAGACGGAACGCAGAGTTATGAAAAGCCTGCACTCAGGGCAGTCTTGGCGCATATGTCCGATGATGGACCCTGCGCCAAAAATCAGGGCAGTGACTGGTGTTGGAGGCTTAGAGGTTTCAGTCACCCTGACAACTTGAGATCCCATTCTTCTTAAAGATTGAAGATTTTCTTGAAATTTGACTAGGTTCTTATAAAATTTCTGGGTGATTTCTACCAAATTTTCTTCCTTAGTTGACCACAACCATTTATAAACTGAAAATTGTCAGTTCCAAAATTTTATTAATCTTTTTTATTAAAAGAAATCGAGCTCGAGTAAATTATTTTTGTATTAAAAATTCCCCTCACAAAGTATCTCATATGCGATTAAATTGTAATTTAAGGCTCAGTTTAAAATCAAAACTCGTGTTAACTTGCCTTAGTGTTGCTCATAAGTAAGGAATCTCTCATTTTAGTGTTTAAAATTAAAAAGGAATGTTACAGTTAAAATGAACGAAATATGAATAGAAAACGGATACAAAAAAATTCGAAAACCCATATTATATATTTAGCAGTATTCCCAAGTTTCGAATTCAACATAAATTTATGTCCTATAAATATCAACCTTAGTTTCTCTAAATTGTCATAAAGTGATGTGTAAAAATTTTTCATTAAACATTTTAAAAATTTTCATTAAACGTTTTTTTCTCATCGTTCACCTTCTAAACTTAACTAAGTAATAGAGAAGTTTTCGGATCTCATTATCTATGGAAATACTAAATTTTAGTATTATTGTATCTTACCTTAGAATAATATGCAATTTCTATGGCATCAGTAGTCATAATGCCTGATGAAAACAAAATTTTTGGCAGTTAAATTATAACCACTGTTTTAGAGTGATACTTTCATTAATTAAGTGCACGAATATTCTTAAATTTATATTTGCTAACTCCTTTTCGATACTAAATTTAATAACCAAATAATCCTTGAAAATATATGATTTCATACTTTGTATATTCATCGGCTAACAATTTGAATGTTAAATAAAAAATTAATTCTAATTAATTTTGCATTCTAATACAAGTACAATTTTAATGTTTCCCCTAAGCCTAAATGTTAATGACTTAATATGGGAAGTAATAATTTTAACAATTATTCAGAATTCATTCAGCAATAAAGTCCAAACATTTAAATGTCGCAACAGTCAATCTTCGAAACTCAAAATAAAACCCTATAATGCGTTCACAAGAAGAATTAAGCACGGAATAAGAAGAGACCAAAGTTACCGCCCCTCCCCTAAAATGCTGATAAATCGATAAACAATTATCCAAGAAACAGGAAGAATTCTTTAAGTTACAGTGGGGAACCCCAGTGCAACATACTCATAAAAGTTTTAATGAATTCTTTTTGAACGTCTTCTCAAAAAATAACTTACCCCTGGAGAGAAATTACGAAAAAGAAAATTAAATTTCCAAAAACCCAAAATTTGTAGGAATATGATTAGAGAATAAGTCGTAAAATATATTAATTGTTCATTCCGAGTGTAAATGATTTTCATCCCCGTGATGGGTTTTTAAGAAAAATTTAAACAAAATTTTGCTAACACGAAGATTAGAATTAAATTGACATTGTGTCTCGAAGTTGTAATGAGCTATTTTTACTTTTCTAAAAACCTCCAGAAGTCCTGCGTTGCTCTTCCAGTCATCTTTGAAGTATGTAAAAAGACAAGGCATAATTCTAGCATTGTCTAGTACTCAAATATTGAAAATTTCAAAATTTTAAAGTTGCGTATATTCAAGAACAAGTTGCAAAATACAATAACTGTTCTTTCAAAGTTTCATGACAATATATGAACAATGCATCACAACGTAAAATAAAAAATCTAATTTAACAATGACAATACAAATCAACAATGTACGTGGGAAATTCAAGTAAAATATGAAATTTGTACAATTATTATACCGATTTTCCAAACTCTACGATTATTCTCTTCAAAATTTCAACACTTTTCAATCAGTGAATAAAAAAATATTTTTGAGCATAAATTCAAAACATATTTTCGTTTTTAAAATCAACAAAAATACTAAATAATAAATCTGTACTTACTGTTATTTTACTATGATGCTTGTCTGCGACGGGTAACAGGAAAACTGATAGAAATTTAATAAAATTAAATTCTATGAATAGAAGAACAGTACACATTATGTTTTATGAAGTACCGGGACATTAAATCCAAAATTCCACCTCGGGAATGTTTTATTGCTACGGTCAAATAACAAACTTATGCAGACCAATTTCTTCCATAAATTTCGTCTTATACCTTCAAAAGTTCCAAACTGGGGGGAACAAGCAATTTTGTGTAGCTATATTTTGTATCGACTTCTACTCAAAGAAATTAAATTATAGACGATAAAAAACAATTGCAGCATAACTAAAATCTTAAAATAAAATATTTTTACTGTAGAAATTATTAGATTAAGGCTGATATGTACTAACCCCATTGGATTCGCTCACCTCAATGTTAACCTATGGAGAAAATTTGTCCACGGATTGCCGACTTGGATTCAAAGATTTTTTTTAAAACATTGTACTCCGTCATAGAGAAAAAATTTTACATTTGTGTACATTTTTCGTTTTTTTTTTTTAAAAATGCAATTAATATTTTAAAATTTAAACTATTCGGGGAAAAATCTTGTATAGTGTGTTTTAAACGCTCATAAATTCCTTCGGTGGCCGAAATTTATAAAATGAATCCTGTAGCGCTTTTCAGAAAAGTTAAGGCTATCTGACAAAACCAATTTTATTTGATTATCAGCATTTATGTACCTGTAAATAGTTGACAAAAATATATTTTCAATAATAAATTGGGGGCAGCGCTTAACTCCCCTATGCAGAGAGAGCCATTACAATCCCTCAAAATGTCAATCCTAAGGGGGGTGGAATTCTCGAACTGTCAACTGGACTCCTCCTACCACAAGAGTCTGCAAGAAGAGGAAAAGGGAAATACGATTTTTTTTCTTAGTACATAGCATCCTTGATGATAAACTATTCCATGAAAGAATTTTGGGTCTAATACGCCTGCACTTAATGAAAACTCAATTTCAAACTACTCCTACTTCGCCTTCATTATTAATGTTACCCGACGTAAACAATCCCCATAGAAATTAAGCAGTAGCATCTGCTATATTGTTTAGTGATATTATTGATTTTAAAACTGGGTAAACTTCTTGAAATTTCGTTCTATAAAAGTACTCACCCGTTTCATATAAAACTAGTGTACTGTCCGACCACGGAAGCAAGGTCCCTGGAAGCTGTTACGCATGCGCGAGAAAAGCTAGTCTACTTAGAAAATAGGGGAAAACGTCATATTTTCGGATGTGTTTGTTTATGAAATACGGAATGTATTTCAGACTGCTTTTTGTCCGCAATTTTAAAGTTACTTTTTAAAACTTTATTTTTGATCGAATATGTGAATAATAATTTCAAAATAATAAAAAGAAAGAAGCAAATCTATTTAAAAAATAGGAGTTTTATAGGAGTGGATATTTTCGGATTACATCACAATCAAAATTATCTAAAGCTACGTTTTCGGTGGTTCTTTTTTTCTGACGTTTCCTCGGAGATTCAAATTTTGGAGTTTCTTCACCCTTTGCTTCTCTGCGTATTCTTTTTACACTGGACATTGATATCCCGGTCATTTCACTAGCTCTCTTTAGGGATTGCAAAAGTGGAACAATAACATTTCCTTCTAGTGCTTCTTTATCACACAATTTAATTACATTGTGTATTATACGTTTACAATCACTACGGAACGGCTTATTCCGAGCAGTTGTGTTGGGTAAAGGATCCAGTAACTTTAATATAATAATCAAAATAACAGACGAGGAAAAAGCAAGCAAGCGAAGTTAGTAACCGATTCTAAAGAATGTCGAGAGAATACGAGACTTCCCCCCCCCCTCCTTCCTCAGCAGACTTACCTGCAGCGTGAATAGAATCGTCTTGGCACTATGCCAACCGTGGTTCTTCGTACTGTGGTCGGACAGTAATTCAATCCAAGCATGTGAAAATACACTTATTGCAACAATGCACTAATACAGCTTACGAGCGCAATCCCTGGCAGGTCGAGGACACATTTTGAGTCTTGAAATGTTCTCAACAGCATAAACATAGCTACCCAATAAATATGCAAGAAAAAGAACAATTCTACGTTTAATCCCTTTGTTGCATCTCTACTAGATGAATACCCCTGCTTCGCTACGGAGTACATTCAAATTAAATACAACGGTCAATGTATGCAGTTAATGCCAAGAAAAAAAATTTATAATAAATACAACGGTCAATATATGAAATTAATGCCAAATATATATATATATATATATATATATATATATATATATATATATATATATATATATATATATATATATATTTATAAAAAAATTGCAACGGATATTTTTATAGACAAAATAATATAGAAGAAAATATTCAAATTAAATCTAATAGAGCATACGAAAGAATATAGTAAAATTAATATAGTACAGTTTGAGGAACATTTATTTTACTGCATTTTAATATTTTTTTGGATAATGTTCAATCGTCTGCTGCATCAGAAAGATAAAAAAATTTTGTCAATTTATTTCGTTGTTATGCACGTGACGCAAAATTAATTTAAAGTATCACAAAAAGAAAATAAATCACGTGATCAGCATTTAATAAATTAAATTCTAAAAATTAATTTTTAAAAATTCACCGAAAATCAGAAAATGGAGGCAAAGATTCGAAAAAGATTTCATTTTAAAGGAATTTTTATGATCTTTCTCGTGATATAAATTTTATAACCCCCGGATTATTATTTTAAATGCAAACTTTAAAGAATGTTGCAAAAACAGCTTAAAAATTTAATTTAAAAAAATCTAGGAAGAATTTTTCAAAAATCTTTCTTAGTGCACCCCTACACTATAAGAAGTAACTCCATGCAAATTTTCAACCCTTTAGGTCCAGCGGTTTGGTCTGGGCGTTATCTGTCAGTCAGTCAGTTAGTCAGTCAGTCTATCAGTCAGTCTGTTTCGGAACTGTTTTATATATATAGATACGGGATGGACTTCAGTATTCGGTTTGGGTTGTAATGAGAGCACAGAGACTCTTTTTCTATAAACATAACAAACCACCAAATTTGCGAGATGCGGCGAGATTCCTATGTCTTGTTATAGAGACCTTAAAAGAGGGCCAAACTATTCTACGACCGCTGTATGCACAAAACTACTTGTAGGATAAATTACTTTCCTTATAAAATTAGAAAAAGGGAAAACGATTCATTTAATTTTAACTGAGTGATTTAAAGTGTTTGGTATTGACTAAATTAGTAAGTAAAGAGAAAATACTTGATAAAAATTTAAAACCGTGAGAGTTATTCCTCAGGTAATAAATAAATTTTCGAAAATACTTATAAAATAAATTTTGAACTTTGATGTAAAAGAAAGGGTTAATGAATTTGATTTTTCAGATACTTTGGGTTGCAAATTTTTATTACCCTAAGTTTCGTTATTAAACGGAAGCTTATGAAAATCCCTCAGATCTTAAGTAATAATTTTGTAAGCGTTTACGTATAAAAGAACGAGGTAAGAAGCAAAATACTGGTGTATGTCGTAAAAAAACAAAAAAAAATGCAGCAACACGTATAGTTATTTAAGAGAAAAGAATATAATAAAATGCAATAAAAAGAAGAAGAATGCGAAGCAACTTACAAGCAATTTTCTGCAGGAGGCTATTATTAAAGTTTAGCCTTAACATCTCCTTGCATGGCGCGTGAAAAGGGATAGTAATTAAAACGCTCTCTGCTCTTAACTCTAAAGGACGTGTTTCATGTAGCCCTGTTTGAATGTCTTATTAATGTCTTCGCGGCTCAAAGTTTTTCAGAAGAGCCTCGTCAACTGATTAGTCAACGAGGCAGTTGACTTATGAGCGTGACAATTATTTAACGGCTTTAATTATTTTTAACAGGCAAGACGGTTTTTAAAGCAACAAAAATCCGAAGCTTTATATGGGGAAGAATAGAGCATAGGCGATAAACTTTCCTAATGAGATATTAAAGAGTAAAATCTGCATGTCTACTTAATAAATTACTTTGTTACAAAATGTCAATAAATGTGTTAAACGGTATATATGAGGTCAGATAGGCTATCGACTAAACCCAGGCAATGTAACTGATGTAATGAAGATAATTATCAACTGGTTTGTAAGATATGTCGATGAAAGATATTCGAAAAATCAGTTCTAATACACGTACCATTTATCCAAATGTCAATGAATAATCTGATAAATTATGTCTCTTTTGTGAAATGTGTATTTAATGTTAAAAAGAACTATGTTACATGATTAGTGAACTGAAAAAAAAGACAATTACTATGAAGCATCAGTCATAAGCCCACAGTGCAACAAGATCATATATTAAATAGTTCTTATAGCAACAACGACAGTAACCTAGAAGCGAAGCTCGTCCATATGAAATATTAGTCAATATATTTTTGACTGACAGAATTCCACGAAATATCTTTTTGTAACTAAATAAGATCTTGACAAAAAGTAAACTGTAATTTGAAATTACTCAAGATTTCTAACCGGAGATCTGACTAATAATGAAACTTGACTTTAACAAAGGAATTCGAACCTTAATTCTACCTATCAATAGCACACTTTTTAAGCCATAACTCTTCGACTGTCCTAATTCGAAAGCTATGGCTGAAGCGTACCCGCCTCTACACGCCTATTATGTAGTTATCTAGAATTATGTTGATGCTCTCATAGCACTGTCGTCGATGTCATTTTTAAATAATGCGACGTATAATGCTGCCTAGTAGAACCATGCGATAATGAAGTCACGTTAATAAAAAACACTGATGTGTTTCCTTTCATTATATCACACTCAGCTTTTGCGTGTCTCCATAGATATCCTCCGTTCTCCTTCAATGTTGTATGCATTACGTCCCCATTTGAAACACACTGTATATTCATCGATAAATTAAATTAACTCTATTTTCCTGTAAGGTCTTCATGAGAGAGAGAGATAGAGACCACTTTTGTGACATTACTACTGTCTATCAACACTTTAAAACGAAAACTAGAGTAAATCGATATTAAAAGATGAAGGAACTGAAATCGAAATCTGTTTGTTCAATAAACTGTTCATGAAAAGCGTCGATAGTTCCTGCCCTTGTGTTACGGATGAATCAAGTCCTCAGGCCGTGGTAAATACAGTCGAACCCCGTTATAACGAACTTCAAGGGACCGAAGGTTTTGTTCGCTATATCTGGTGGTTCGCTATATCCTAACCGTTAAGAAAAATGTTAGAGTTCGCAAAATGTATAGCTCATTAGTTTCTATGTGTATCCAACAATGATGTATTGAAAAAATGATAAAATTATTAAAAATGATAATTAATGATTCACTGTTTTGATACAGAAATAATCGGTAATCTGCTGACGTGTTGCCGATTTCAAAAGCATTTTATGAATTTCTTTGTCCGATACATCAAATGACTCCAAAACTCTTTCTTCCTCTGTTTGTGTAGATTAAAACTTATCAATAACACTCATCTCTGCTGTAGCATCTGAGATGGTGGGGATTTCGTCATTTATATGCTCCTTTTCATCAGCATCAGATGAGAAATCTTCGATTTCAGAATGATTCATTTTAATTTCTTCCACAATATCTTCATCAATCGAATTTTCGCATGTCACAATCTGAGACATGTGACAATCTGAGAAAGATGAAATTTTGTGCTTTTCTATCCACATAGAGATAGGTAAATCTTCATAATCTTCTTCTTCAACATTCTTTGCTTCTTCAACATTCGTTGTATCTTCGACATTCTTAAAAAGTTTTTTTAAAAAAATTGAGTAGTTGACTGAAAAAAGGTTCGTTATAGTCGATTCTTAAGATTTCAGAGGTTCGATATAAAAGGAAAAATTAGAATTAAATAAATAGGAAAACGGCGGGACCAAAATTTTCGTTCGTTATATCCGTGAATTCGTCATATACCGGGTTCTCTATAACGGGGTTCAACTGTACACCAAAGATATTTGCACTTCAAAGCCTACAGTTTCACATCCACGAAACATCAGCATGTTGATTAACAGTTATTCTTTAGTTCTTACCTTGATACTATTGCCTAGTAGTTTTATCTAACTAAACTTTCGAAGCAAACAGAAACGTTAAGTAGCCATTAAATAAAATGCTAACGAAAGATAATTTAAAAGAATTTTTTCTCCCTGACGTGAACGTTTAACAAACAACTGCGAATTCGTGCATAAAAGTTTGATTATCACATTCGTTTCAATGGTGCTTCAAATAAAGTTTTATGACATGCGATAATATTCAACTCCGAAATTGCTACAGTGACAGAACTTGTTTATCTGCTTCAGCAATATGATTCCTAACGAAGATAGCTCGCTCCACATCGAGTCGTAATCACTAAGTGGAATGACTCGGAAACGGAAAAGCCCTCAGTGAAAAATCAATAACCTCTAAGCACTTCTGTCATAACATAGCTAAAGCTGTAATGGCTTCCGTTCTCAATGGCTCCAACGGGACAAATAAAACAAGAGCATAATTAAAACTCTCTATCCCCGTTGTTTAACTCGGGAGAAATATTATTCTCTACGGCAATTTGAAGCACTTTAAGAGCACTTTAGTCAAGTTTTTAATGCAGATTCATAACAACGAGGCTCTGATTTTTAATTGTTTGAACTTTAAAAGCACGTGAGGGGTATTATTTTATAATAGGGAAAGGTGGTTTCGTTTAACCAGTGCTCGAAATGAAGCCATAAAATTTTTGAGTTTATTTTTAACTGAAATTTTATTTAACTTCCCTGCATTAGGCAGCAACAAATTCGCCAAACCTCTTGAGAAATATCGATTTCATTTTAAATTAAATATTAAGCATTCGAAGCATGCTTTAAACAACAAAACAAATATAGGTGATACATAGAAAATAGAAAAGTAATCTTCGAAATTTTGTCTATACTCTTCTATCATTCTAATTAGAACTTTATTAATTGAACAGGCAAATGTAATCACCATGAGTTTAAAGAATGCTTTAAATTAGAAATAAACTTTTGACCGGCCTAATCTTTAAATATTTACTTTTTCATTCAAGTACCATTTAAACTTTTATCAGGAAAACAACTTAACTATATCATATGTTTTTATAGATTTAGTAAATCTTTGAATGCATTTTAAAACAAATGTTTTCTTAGTCTGATGACGTTAATTTTAAAAAAAAATTTTCTAAGTTATTTAAGTAAGGTAATTTATCAGCTCTATAACACAGACGAATTCTTTTGAGAGATAAAAAAAGTTGGCTGCAATTATTACTTCATCACTTGAGCGACATTTGTATATCATTCTGAAAATCTGCATACCGTTAATATATATATATATATATATATATATATATATATATGTATGTATGTATGTATGTATATATATATATATATATGATTTTTCCTGTTTAAAATTATATTTATAAGTATAGGTACACTAAAACTTAACTCTTAATGCTCTCAGAAAATTTAAATCAGAAAAAGATTAATCAATGCACTGTACAAAGGAGCAATGTGTTTTTAAAATAAAATTATTTAAAATAATTTTGTTCGATGGAATTTCTTTCAGGTCAATTCAAAATCTCTTTTGAGCTGTTATATTCTTCTGCAATAAGTTAAAAATAGTTTGTAAAGTTCGACTGACAAAACTAGGCTATGCAGTAATTTAGTATATAATATTCTGTTAACAGAATGTCCGGGATTGGAGTTGCACGGTATTTTTTTCAATGGATTGAACATATATGCAATAATAACGCCACGGCAGTTTTAATTCTATTCCAGTCTTGTCTTTCCCGTTATACAGGGTCCTCAAAAAATGTGTCAGTGATTGAAACGTGCATGGTTCTTTATATATATATATATATATATATATATATATATATATATATATATATATATATATATATATATATATATATATATATATATATATATATATATATATATATATATATATATATATATATATATATATATATATATATATATATATATATATATATATAATATATATATATATATATATATATAATATAATATATATATATATATATATATATATATATATAATATAATATATATATATATATATATGAATATATATATATATATATATATATATATATAAATAAATAAAGAAAGAAAGAAACATATAATATAACTCATGGTGTTTATTTTTTCCCCAAAAGGTGCAGAGACTAATCAAGTTTTGGGCATTACCTAGTAGGTTTCGATTGGAGCACCCCTTGTGACTTGGCACACATCTAGGCAATAGTCGATCTCCATCCAGGTACCCTCGACCATAGCAGGAACAGTCGCTACTGCAGCAGCGATTCTGTCGGATAAATGGCGTAGTCCTGGAACTTCGCGGAGTACACAATATTTGTCACGTAACACCATACAAAAAAGTCTAGCGGGGTCAATTTGGGGCTTCGTGGTGGCCAAAAAATTTGACCGTCCATTCCTTACCCATGAAGTCAAAACCCATGTAGGAGGAAGCGCGACTTCACAGCGTTGACGCATTATCAGAATTCATTACCGCAGGAGCTCGGAAAAGAAGCAAAGTAATAGTACTACTCGTCTTGAGGCGTTTAGAAATGAATGATCAAACACTTCTTGCCATTTTTTTGCTGGTAGTGCTGATGCTCAAAAGCCACACCTGCATCTGACTTAATTTAAAATGGTTCACACAACAATGCCAGAAGACAAGAGATCAATGTAACAGCTTTCTAGGTAACGATGAGTAGTACCACAGCGCAGTCAAGGTCACCACGACGTGGAAAAATGAAACTCCCAGAGTTAACATACTGCAACATCGTGGGTCTTTTGAAAAGAACCACCCAATTCTAAAGCTTTCCTTTTCGAGGGAGGCCTGGTTCCGAGAAAATAACCAAGGGACCATTTAATTACCAACGGTCACCTCGCTTCTTTTCTTCTACGAGACACCGCTGACAAAAGAAAAAAAAATCCTACGAGTGAAGCCCCCTGGTGACAGCTGAGAGCCACCCCCGGGGATGCGGAAATTGACCAGCCCGCAGCGTAAAAAATTACCGGACGGAGAGATAAGTAGGGGCACCGAAGACTGCCCCTGAGAGATGGTGTTGAGCCTCGCAGAGCCCTGTCTACAGCAGTGCTAATAGTGTGCTGTGCGGAGACGAGGTGAGAGCCAGAAGGGCCCGCGAATCCCAGATAGTGTTCAGCTCTGAGATACAATATTTCAATAGACCCGCAGTTTCGCGGTGAGAGGAGCCCGCTTCCAGTAAACCACATCAGCGAAGGACGGTCATTTTAACTCGATTAGAGACTGTTAGAGAGATGCCTCTCTCTTGAAAAACTGGGAGACTCTGAGGGTCTATTGAATATAGAAACACACAATATTCAATAGACCCGCAGTTTCGCGGTGAGAGGAGCCCCCTTCCAGTAAACCACATCAGCGAAGGACGGTCATTTTAACTCGATTAGAGACTGTTAGAGAGATGCCTCTCTCTTGAAAAACTGGGAGACTCTTCGTGAAAGTTTGTTTCTGTTCCTGTGATATCTCTCGTATGCAGAGGAGGATAGTCTCTCTGCCTTTGTACATACTGTACAGAATTAGTTTTGAATACAAGCTCTGTGTTATAAGTCTGTCACTCGTGTGTTTATTTCAATTACGGGGACGTAAGAATACCATCTGCTGCTACATAAAATCCAATCAGTCGATTGCTGTTCCCCGTGTGCACAATTGAAATCGCGGAAACTTTTTTCGATGATCCTGTCTAACTAACTTCCGCGTTCTTTCCATATGCGCCTCGATGCCAACTGGCACCACAGAGGTTCACGTGGTAAACAGAAACGAAATTTCATATATGCTGGTGTGAGCGTCGGTAATATGGACTTGAATCAGGGACTGAACGGACGCCATTAATCAATTTTCTCTGCTTGTAAATATATAAATAGCTTCTACTCCATTATATTTTACATAATATGTTTAACTGCTCAATACCCATAATATGTTTAAAATAATAAAAGTATTATTCCGTTTAAAGGTACAGTGGACGTTAAAATTTATTATTTTTTACTTTTCATCATAGAGATACGAAATTTTGTACATATATACATTTAACTATAAATATATAGAATACCTTAAAAGAAATTTCTAATCTCATTATAATTTTCAGATTTTTTAAAAAATTTGAAATTTATAAGCAAAGTTTTTAAATGCCCCTTGCTACTTAATTTTTGAGATATTTCCTCGATTTTGCTATTTAATCACTTTAAACTGTATGACAAACAAATCTGGGTATCAATTATTTAATCCCTTGATTAGTTAATTTTTGAGAGATATTTTTTCTGAATTCCATTCCGATTTTCATCAAAATTTTGCCTTTTAATAAGTTATAAATAAAATTTAATTACCTTAATGAAGTCGCATTGTAAAATGCATACCAAGTTTTTTTCTAAACAGTATCAGGATTCTTCCTGATCAATTTCATGAATTTCGAACAAAAATTAAGTAGCATAGAGCATTTACAAAATCTAAAATCCTTGAAAAATCTGTTTTGAGAAAAACAGATTTAAAGTTTATTACTACTCTTACCCTTTATAAATTACTTCGTAGAAGCTTCATAAATGATTTTTTACTTGAAAAAAACTATTTTGGTGCTATTACTCTACAGAAATATATATTTAAAAATATTTTTCGTTACAATAACACAATCAATATTACAATGACAAGATTTGCTCAAATAAAGGTCCACCGTTCCCTTAACTGAATTATTTCATTTGGAGTTTGTGCCCCCAAGGCCCGACTACCAAGCCTAATGCCTGTTCTGCTGTTTTCCTGGATAACGTCGTTAAGTGTCATCTATAGATTCGGTATTTCATATATAATGACAGCGAACTTGAGTGATTCTTTAAAAATATGCTCATGTTACGCCACTTTTAATTTTAACGTAGGATTGCTTTCCTACATAACGGTCCTCCGGAGAGGAAAATTTCAGACGCTAAAACCATCCGTCCGTACCTCGAGAGTTATAATTTTGGCAGCGCACCAAACCCAGTCTGTATCGCTTGGAAAAGCAGTAAACAATTAAACAGAAAAGTATCAAAATGTGTCAAAATGTTGACATACTTATATGTATATATAGATACATACGTACAGATACGTATTTACATAATACATACATACATATGAGGCGGTGTAAGGTAAAGTGGTGTAAGTCAATAAGTCAAGTGGTGTAAGTCAGAAGAGTTGAACTGCAAAAACTACAAAAAATTCCACTATAAATTGAACAAATTGTAATTCATAACAATTATTATAATACTGCAAATAATAACTATTTACAATTACACTATAAATTGAACATGGATATTACATATTTGCCCTCAAAGGAAAAAAGTTGAAAATGTGACTTACACCACTTTGCCTTTCAACTCCTCATATATATATATATATATATATATATATATATATATATATATATATATATATATATATATATATATATATATATAATATATATATATATATATATATATATATATATATATATATATATATATATATATATATATATATATATATATATATATATATATATATATATATATATATACAAAAGAGGTAAGCAACGATAAGTAATCCTACGTTAATAACTCGCGGTAGTGTCGTTAGAAGAAATTTGTTTTTCTTTGGACATACTTGCATGTATGACCATGCTTATGCATTTAACCTTAGTTAAAATATCACAAGTGTCAATATGAAAACTTATTTAAATTTTCTATAAACAAATAGTGAAAAGAATAACTGATTTCTCAAATATTAAATTATTCAGGACTAATTTCAAGTCAAAGAAAGCATCTCAAACTCTGTCCTCTAAAGATTTACTTTGACACTAGGAGACTCTGTAAGACTGTTTATATTTCTTTAACGAGGTGTGAAGAGAAGTTCTTATTTATGAAAACTTTAAGGTAGAAAATCGATTATCAGACGGGGAAGTGTTACTCGTACTTTAAATGTGTTCATTAATGCATTTTGAGAAAAATAAGAACAAATGCAGCTTCTGTTTTGAAAGGCTTGTACTTCAGGTCTTTTAATGAATTCCAAAATAAAGTTTGTAAACTCTTTCATAACGAACTTACGGGAGGAACAGTTATTGAACTTTTCGGGAATTTAAATGAAATAAGCTTATTTTTTTTTACAGCTTCAGTAAGAAAGTATTTAACAACGACATTCATTTTATCTGATGGGAATAAATATCTCAAGACTTGGAATAATTTACCGGATCTGAAATTATCGGAATTATTTCGTGGGTAAGTATATATTTTTTGAAATATTGAATTACACGCATAAGTAACTAGCTGAAAACCCATACTTCGCTACGGAGTACATTCAAATTAAATACAACGGTCAATGTATGCAATTAATGCCAAAAATATGCATAAATATATTAATAATAAATACAACGATCAATATATGCAATTGATGTAAAAAAAATGAATAAAGATATTTATAAAAAAATCATAACGGATATTTTTATAGAGAAAAAAATGTAGACGAAAATATTCAAATTAAATCTAATAGAACATACTAAAAAATATAGTACAGTTAATATAGTACAGTTTGAGGAACATCTCTTTTTCTGTATGTTAATATTTTTTTAGATAATGTCCAATCGTCTACCGCATTAGCAAGAAAAATTTTTTTTGTGTCTATTTCGTTGTTATTCACGTGACGCAAAATTAAAAGAAAAGAACCTATGTAATCAGCATTTAATAAATTGAATTCTAAAAATTAATCTTTAAAAATTAGCCAAAAATCAGAAAATGGAGGTAAAGATTCGAAAAAGATTTCATTTTAAAGGAATTCTTATGATCTTTCTCGTGATATAAATTTTATAACCCTCAAATTATTATTTTAAATGCAAACTTTAATGAATATTACAAAAGCAGCTTGAAAATTTAATTTTGAAAAATCTAAGAAGAATTTTTTAAAAATATCTCTTTGTTCACCCCTACACTATAAGAAGAATCGCCACGCAAAATTTCAGCCCTTTATGTCCTGAGGTTTGGTCTGTGCGTCATCTGTCAGTCAGTCAGTCAGTTTCGGAACTGTTTTTTATATATAGATAATGCATTAATACGCATTCTGAGTTATATTTTTATTCGGAAATTAACTTGAAAATAATTAACCAAATTTGTCTCTGAAGATATTTTAATGAGTTGGTCCTCTAACTTCGAGAAAGGTGTTTTTATAAAACTCGACTATTCTGTTGATGTCAGTGCTGTTTTCATCGAATTAACTCGCATATTTCTCCGTTCTTTTTTAGGCCAACGTCATAAATTAATCCTTGGTGTATCTTTAATTTTTTATTTATTCATTTGGCGATGCTGAATTTCCCCCCCCCCCCTATGGGTTGTATTGTACGCTTTCTAATTGTCTGAGCATCTTTGCAAAGCCACTTGCTCGAGGAATTTAGGATTAAGACGTTTGAAATTCTCTCCGCAGAAACTTTCTCAAAAAGTTCTCAAAAGTGGAATAATAGAAACAGCTCAGCCCCTTACAGCATTGCTTTTAAGGGGGGGGGTCCGGGACACATTTAAAATTTTTTTTTATTTATTGAATTTTGAAATTTTTTTTATGGTTAACCATATAATTTGTAAACAAAATCACATCATTAAACTTCTCAAAAAGTTTTTAAAAAATTTTTTAGTTTTAAATTTTTACTAAAAATTGGATAATTTAAAATCGCTATAACTCGAAATGTGACTTGTCGAATTTCAAAATTTTTTCATTTAACTGAACAGACATATATAAGTTTTAATTTTGATTCACCGTTTTTTAAAATATTAATTTTTTAAAAAATTAAAAATATTTAGATGATAAATTACAAAAAAAAAAAAATTATATAACTTATTTTTAAAAAATCATATTTTCAAAAGTAAATATTTTTTCAAATTTGCTGAATCAAAATTAAAGTAAAATAGTTGATAAAGACATGTTACAAGTTTCAACCATTTATCTTTAACAGTTCTTAACTTATAACAATTTAAAGACGAGAAATGGGGAAAAAACCCATCATGCAGAAAGACGCACTTACATGTTTAAACAACGATTGGCTACTATTAGAATGTTGCAAAAAAAATAATAAATTCTACTGTTCTAATTAAGATAGAAACATTATTCAAATGTCATTTTAAACGTAAAAGAACACAGAAATTTTTAATGCAATAAAAAATTTTTCGAAAATTCGAACAATTTTGTGCCCTGGACCCCCTTAAGGGGATGGTGGACATTAGAAAGCAATTTTTGAAATTTTTACCTCAGAGATATTAAATTCTGCATATATATATTTATTAAAGTATAACTATATCAAACACCTAATAAAATTTTATGAATATTTTAATTTTTTTTCAATTGAAATTTTTATTATGTTTTTTAAAATGCTCCTTGCGATCCAATTTTTAACTTCCCCGTAATTTTACATTTATATTGCTTATAAAAACATTTCGAACACAGTTATGTATCTTTTGTGCTTTCGTTGAATAGTTAACTTTTAGGAAATATTTTTATGCTTGTACTCTGAATTTTCGTGAAATTTCAGTACTTTTCTACGGTTAAGTTAAACTATGATAATCTTAAGGATGTCGAAAGCTGAAATGGATACATAACTTTATTTTAATGTATAAGAGGTGTCTTATACACTCATTTTGATAAAAAAAAAAAGCCATTTAAAAGATGTTTTTCACTTACCTTTAATATTTGCTTTTCTAAAGCCACCAAGTTTTCATTCTACTTTTCATTACATATTTTAAATGCATTTTATTCCAATATTTACATATTTTAAAAATATTAATACACCCCCCCCCCCAAAAATTCCAGTTTTTGTTCGATTTTTGGTAATTTGAAAGTCCACCATACCCTTAACGGATTTACAAGTTATGGTAGCTAGGGAAAGGTATCTCTACGTATGGCCCCACCTTACATAAGACCAGCCTTTGTACTTGATACTTTGCGAGTAATTTCCAAATTACGTTTATTTAGGTAATACATATTAACAAGCCTCGCGTAACAAAATATGACGTCACTTAAAAACATAACGACCCAATGCTAAGCAGAAATAACGGCAAAAATTCAAATAGCCCGCGCTTTCTTTACCAGAGGAGCCATCTGCAAGGGCCATGATTGAATCAGGGTCCCATAACCTCGAGGCTTGTATGCTTCCAACTGAAAATTTCTGATGATGTGAGAAATTATTATTTTCAAAGATTTCTAGGCAAAGTGATTTGTAAGCAAACTGAATAATTATGAACTTATCAATTAAATTATGTTCATTTGCAGAGAGACAAGAATAAAAGCACTTTCTCTATCCGTTACTACTACAAATGAACTACATGTAAACAGATTTTTGAAACTACTGCTGAAACTATACTATCATTATATATACTTTTTAAAGTGAAACGTTATAAAATTTTCATATTAGTATACTAGTTTCTCAATTTTTTATTCTTTCATTAAATGAATGCATTAAAGCAAAAATTAAATCATATCGCATCCTTTATATTCAAATAATTTTTTATTAAACATATGTTCAATGTTTCACAGAACGTGCATGCTAAGTTCTAGAATGAAATCTTATTTATCTATCCAGTAATGTAAATCTTCATTGACGAATCTAGCAATTTTTAGCACCTGCTGATTTGTGAAAAAAAAAATAATTTTGTCCCGCACTCCATTTTAATCTTCAAAAAGAAGCAAGTAGCTAAATTCAGACACTTTATTATAACCTTAACCGATAATTTTTACTAATTTAATTTTCCTAATAATGTAAATTAACAGTCTTAGTATATTACTTTTCTTTTTGAAGCTATCTACCAGAAAACGAGCAATAAAATTAATACATTCGTCACATTAAACGGCCTTAAATGCTGTATATTACTCACTTTTAAGATTTTGCCTCGGAACTAATGACTGCAAAAGTAAAAACTACTAAAGGCGAAAACTTAATTAGGCAACATTTTACGATGTTGGCCATCTGTTCTTCATATCTTTTTCTAACAGTAATGTTTCTGCGAGATTTACAAGATACAAATTTTATTATGCCTTAATTTCGCAGTATTTCTCTCGTTTTTTGGATGAAGGAAAAGCCCTTGAATATATTTCTTAAAGTGCAATTCTTTCCAACAATAAACAAGTAAACGTAGCTATCGTTGGTCTTTTATTGTAATTACAAAATAATTGTTTCCAGAAGATTTTTAGGAGCGGTTAAGGAGAGATTTATGTACATTTTTTGCAGAATTATTTCTTTTTAATTCCGATGTAGAATTGATAAAATAATTTCGACTGACTTCCAAATATTTCTGCATGGAATAAAATTCGATCTTGTTTCAAGAAGCACAGGGTATCCGGGGTAAAGGTATCCAAAATTCATGACTTATTTTTACGGAACTACCCATTAGAATTTTTTTTAAATATTTAAATAGAAAGAACATCTCACCAAGTTTTAATATCAATCATAGATTTTGATCATAGTATCACAGATTTCGATGTGTGCACTTTTTGTGGCACGACTAGCGTCTAAATGGTAATCCAGTTCTCTCCAAGTGTTTCGTAGCATATCAGGCGTTATTAGACTTTTTTGCTTGGGGATTCATTAACTCCGTTTTATATAAGCAAAAAATTGAAACTTTGGATGAGTTGAAGAAGCGTATCATTCAAGCAATTCGTGTAATAACTCCTGATACGCTACGAAACACTTGGAGAGGACTGGATTACCATTTAGACGTTTGTCGTGCTACAAAAGGTACACACGTCGAAATCTATGATACTATGATCGAAATCTATGATTGATATTAAGATTTGGTGAGAAGTTCTTTCTATTTGAATAATTTTTTGAAAATTCTAATTGGTAGTTCCGTAAAAATAAGTCATGACTTTTGGATACCTTTAGCCCGGACACCCTATATAAATGACATGCCCTTCTTATAATCTTAATAAGTAGTATATCAGTACAAGTCCATATTATTTAACACTAATACTTAAATATCTGGATTTCCATGTTCTATGATTCTTGGAAAGTACTTTTTAACGATATTTTAAAATGAGTAATGCAGAAACAACCACGTAAGATTTAGGCAGTTTAACAGGAACGCAGAGCTTCTTAATATCCAGAGTGAGAAATAAAAGGGTGGCTGTTTATTCGTATGACTTGTGTTACATCGGGAGACTAGTTGAAACATCCTATGTAGTCTACTCGTTAGAAAACAAATGATACTTTATTTATCAAAACAAGTGTTTTCTGAAAATATTCAACACTGTCAAAGGTATAAAATTGAAAATTTGCTCTCGAAAAATAAAATGACCCTTGTATACTGTAAGACTTATAACCATTAAAATACTAAAACTAAAATTATACAAGGCGTATTCCGCCAAATGTGGTGGTAAATTGTTGGGTTGTCGCCAAGATGGTACGAAAAGGAACAGTCTCTACGAAAATGGTTTAGTTTTAAAAGGATAATTATAATGTAGCAGCTAGGCTTAGTCCCGCTTATATCCTTTGTAAAACTATTTGTTAATATTTGTGTGTTTTGTTAATATATGTATGTTATGTTAAATTACGTGTTCTGTTTTCTTGGGTATATCTTTCTTAAAAATGTTCAGCTTGGATAACGATACTTCGAGTATTCTACGGGTGACCATTAGCTTTTAAACACAGGCCTCGACGGAAAATTCCGCTGATACGGATAGAAGTTTTAGTCATACCAATCTTCCACTCCATTGTCTTTGCCTAAAGATATTGTTCAAGATGGCTGTGTCGTAGCAGATGAACATCAAACTGTTGTGTTATAAAAATTATATTATCTCTTATGAAATAATGTGCTGTAATTTAAAACTACAGCACATAAATTGAATATTTACTTTTATTGTACGCAGACGAAATATCTTCATTTGAAAGGTTATGCTCAAAAAGTAATTATACGTTCTTATCCATGGTTTCCATTGAGTCTACTTCCTTCCTTAGGCCACTTAAAGCTTCTCGACTCCATGTACAATTTTAATGCTTTCACTGAATACTTAAAAGGCCTTTCGCATGTCTCATTATTAATGATTTCGTAGTTCCTTTGTGATAAAATTATTATGTTCAATGTGCTGATGCATTACGTTATAACAACTGAAACCCACATTTCCTGTCATTGTCAAAAACACGCGTAATACCACATCGGAAAGACATTTATAAACATTAATTGAATAACTGTCCTTTCACTTCAATACTACATTTACTTAAAGTTTTGATATTTATTTGCCAAAAAGGAATAATGGTAAAAAGCTGTTTCATATTTCCCTTACAATTCATCTATAACAATCAATATATGTTGACCATAGACCGAACATTTGTTTTTCGGCTGGCTTTCAAGCATACAACGTCACACGCAGTATGTTTCTAAATTTTCGCTCGTTATGAGACAAGAGAGGCAGAGTTTTAGAATGCTGAAGCCGGAACTTTTCTAATCTGACCGGTAACATTTTTCTGGAGTCTAACCGGTGCATTCGAGGTTAGTCCTCATAGCTGAAATTGATCCTTGTGTAGTGATGACTATAAATCAAAGCTGATAAATCCTTGAGATCTAAATTGCTTCCTTAACTTACAAACCTAATCACAAAATTTGTCCTGTAACCATATTTACTTACATTAGTTCGGGATTGATATGATTGCAGCGCGGGGTTGAAAATCGCGAGACGGCGGACATATGGAATACACAAGTATCCCATATGTCCACACTCAAGTGTGGTCTAATAAATTCGAAGAGCACGAGGGGGAAAAGCTGGGTGTATTTAACTTCATTGGCACTGAATCCATGTCTGAAAAGTAAGTGGTTTTGATTTCAACATAATAATTAGGCTAAAATTATGTAAAGTATTAGTCTTAACAAGCTTTCAACAATAGAAGTTAGGTTAATTTTTAATGACTTATATAGGCTTTTGAAAAAATACATTTAATATCTATCAGACTATCTATCTACCTATCTATTTATCTATCTATCTCTCTGTATAAATAAATAAACTAATATATATATATATATATAAAGGCTTGAATTGAGGCATTTGATACAAGGCTTGATCCTCAATCAAGCCTTGTCAAATCCTCAATCAAGATTTGACAAGGCTTGATTGAGGATTCCGGTGCGCACCGTTCCGGTACCTCTCTTTAGGAGAGAAAATTACGATAGTTAAAAATATTTAATCACATATCCTCGCCACGAAAAAGAAGGTAGGAAAGACAAGCCTTTGAACTCCGAAAAGTTTTATGGGGCACTTAAAAAGTCTATTGAAACAAAACTGCTCAGTGAAAAAGACTTTGAGCTTTCTGACACCATCAAAGTAATGGATGAAAAAACTGGCCACAAAATGTCCCAATAACATTTGGGGAAAATGAAACGAGGAAACTTGTCTCCAAGTTCAAACTCAATGAAAGGCATCTACTAAATTACAGGATACCGAGAGTATCTCTACTCCAGAGTGTTCCCGGAAATCCTCACCCTGTTGAAACAGTCAGTCATTTCGATAGCCAAATCGTCGAGTGAATGTGAAAGAGGTTTCTCACAGATGAACCTTATTACCACACCACTGAGATCATCACTGAATATTGCAACAGATTCTGGCCTGTTGTCTATAAAGATCAATGGACCTCCTCTTCGGCTCTTTAACCTATCTAAGTATGTTGACTCTTTGCTTGTGTCCGGACACCATTCAGCATTAGCCGTCAAGCGTAAGGAGAGGTCAAGAGACGAGAAGCACGATGAAAACATGCTGAAGTTTTGGACAATCTTTTGGGATGGGCAAACAACTTAAACAATCATGAAACTGTGCTTTTCTACTGCTTTTATTACTTTATTACAACACATTTTTGTACTTGTTTTGCAAAATAGAATTTGGAGTTAAATAAAATGTTCAAGTCTTTGTATAACCAAAGATTTTTTTTCCAGGACAATAATTTGGAACCCCCCCCCCCCCCACGTACCCCGGAAGGTTACAGTTCCGGCACCTCTATTTCTAGTAATCGAGCACTGCATATATATATATATATATATATATATATATATATGTGTGTGTGTGTGTGTGTGTGTGTGTGTGTAGAAATGTAGGCATATGTATGATTATATTCACATATATACATATATACATACTATATACATACTATATACACACGCACAGACACACACATATATATAGTATGTGTGTGTGTGTGTGTGTATACACATAGGTGTGCGTGTGTATGTATTTTTTTAAAGCATGCCCCCAACCAATTATTTCTCACACAATTCCCAGTTCGCTCTGTGTTTTGCGCATTACCCTCATAATCACCGCTCCTTAGTGCTTGTATTGGTGCTTAAAAGTGAAGAGACACAACGAGAAATTTTAATTGACGGCGCAATTTACTGTGTACACATAAAACTGATGCCTTCCTGGTTAGATAATGTAATTTCGAGTTGCATGGATACGAAAATCTAATTAACATCTTGGTGTTGAAGCCATTGTGGTAGAGGCTCCTAAATTTATGATAATGCTTAGCAGACCTCTGAAGCTGACAATTTGGGAAAAGTAAATGGCTTCAATTTATCCCCAACTCTCTGCGTAAAAATAAATTACTTCGATCGTGAGTAGAAGAAATCTTTTTTTTTAATCTTGCAAAGATAAAACTGTTCGCTAATAAATAATTTATTTACTCTGTTTTGATTCAAGTAGCGTATAAAAAGTCAGTATTAATAATGACGGCTTTTTACGCTACATTTTTTTACGTACCTAAATATTTATACATTTTATCGATATTTGTCTAAACTGTCCATTGATGCCCGTGATCCATTTTATCAATGATAGATGAGTCGCGCTAGACGCAGCCTTAATTATAATTATATTAACACAGTCTGTGATAGCCCATTTGTATTATTCATTGCCGTCTTCATAATTACAAGTGACATTATAATTCACAGTAGAAGTTAATTAGGAGAGAACAGGATTACTGGAAGCTGAGGAAATGGGATGAAGGTATGCTGGAAAGACGATATCACAAAATCATCCGTCAAACTAAAATAAACTGCAACTTAAGGGTCCTATCTTGTCACAGAGTTTCATTTTTAGTATGAGTGTGAAAAGCTGGGTGAATTTAAACTTCAGTGGAAATGAATCCATGTTTGAAAAGTAAGTGGTTGTGATTTCAACATACTACTTAGGCTAAGATTATGTAAAGAATTAGTCTTAATAAAAGAAAAAATATCGCATTTTTCGGGCCTTAAGACGTACCGGACGATTAGATGCATCTCAGATTTATGGGAGGATTTTTAGAAAAGAATATTTTGTATTTTGTTGGGTATATAAAGATATTTTCAATTTATTACTTAATAAAGATAAAGTATATATATATATATATATATATATACATATAATATATAATAAATAATATATACTATATGGTGCCCGGCATGAAAGGATTGAAAAAAAGTGATTTTTAGATATTTGTTAGTATTGATAAAAAAAAAATCTTTTGACTTGTATAAAAGGCTTAAGTTTATCAGTTTTGTATACAAAAGTACATTCCTTTGTGCAAAGACTCAAGTCAAAATTATTGATATGCGATTGGCATAAAAGCCAATAACTTGTATATTTAAATCACTGTTTTTCACTTAAGCCCTTTATACCGAGCACCATATATATATATATATATATATATATATATATATATATATATATATATATATATATATATATATATATATATATATATATATATATATATATATATATATAATATTTATAATAAAATATTCATTTTATTTAAATGTTACCTTCAGACCATAAGACGAACGCAAATTTTAAGTCGATTTTTTTATGTACAAAGGTGTGTATTATGGACCGAAAAGTACGGTACTTTGTTTCTACCTAGGTCATTTTATTTGGTTCGGCCATGCAACTCGGAGGTTTTTTTCTCTTTTGCCACCGTAATTTTAACTGTTGTCTTACAGAGGTTACTATCTGAGAGTCCATATATCGCTTCGCTTGGCATCGAAAGAAATACAAAGATGCGTACAGATGACCTCCGAACCCTGTATTTAACATTCCCACAATCCACCTGGGTTTCGTAATCATTAAACAGGCGCATAAGTAGGTATTTCTAATCCCTCTTCATCCTAACTCTGAAGCAACGGCCCTAAAATCGAACTCGTTATCTTGGAGTCAAGCTTCTTTAAAAATCCGAGTTTCCAAATCTTGAGATTGATGTTTTTTAGAGGAAAGATACATCCATGTAGCATTACACTTCAGGGGAGCAGGTTAGTAGCTAGGAATATCATTACTGTGGATTAATTCAACGCTCAGTTACAATATTTTTCGAGAAGCCTGACCACAATTGAATTTTCTTAAACATATTAAATCTCCTTGAGTGAAAGAAAAACGGCGTGTTGTGAAAAAAAAAAAAAAAAAAAAGCGAGGATTTTTCCGGAGAGAGAATGATGGAAATTCTTTCACTGTGGTATTGGGAAATGATCGATGAAAGAAATCTAGAACAGATATAAATCCTTCCTTATCACACGATGAATAATGAAAGAGAAGATTATGAGATAGCTCTGGAAGCCTAAGCTTTTCTTCTCTGGGCTAACCTCTTTAAAATGTTTTTCTCTTTTGATGCTTTTCTGTTACTAACATAAAAAGAAACATTATCCCTTTATTTTGATGGAAATTCGATAAAAGATTCGGGTTTTTGTGAAAGAGTAAGAACGTGAAATTTTCTACAATAATTTTTAACACTCTTCGAATCTTCTTACGCGTTTGGATAAATTAAATTATTCAAAGTCTGTGCAAAGATAATATGTAAATATTATTTTTGTTTCGGAGTAATAAACATATGTTTTCGGACTTTTTGAATTTGAATGCCAAATGCACTCCCAACAGTTTTATGATGAGAAGACCTGTTTGGAAAGTAGATAGCTCAGTGTTAATGTCGTTGTATAGGGAATTATTTTATACCGCCCTAAAAAAAAGCCCTTTTACCCTTCAGCGGGCGCGTTAATTTTTTTTAACACCAGCAGGCGCGCATGTGCATAGAGTGCTACGTCTCTTTCAACCTTGATAATTCATTTTGTAATAAACTTTTTTTTTTCAAATTGAAAATAGAAATTCTGAGTTTTATGACAATATATAAAATGTTTATAATATTGAGATATATTTATATATTTAAAGACCAAAGAATGCAGACACGAATGCAGACACCTTATTTCAAATCTGTCCGGTTTATTAGATCCAAGGACAACTTGCGAATCCATTCCTATCATGTCCCTACACCTAAAACAACAATGGGATTGCCTACCTTCGTGATATGCAGGATACCGTGTAATAGCTGCACATTTGATCGAGTTCATCAACTCCTGCTTTTGTCGTATTGTAATCCAGGATGATCGTTGGTTTACCACGGTTAAATCACGACTGCCAGTGAATGGAAAGGAATACAAGGGTCAGAAAATCAGACCTGCTTTAGAAAGGGTGTAGCTATACATAGAAACTGCTTACAACATTAAAACCTTACAAGTAAATACAAACCATTCAAAATTACGAAAATGTTACACTGTACACGGGCGGGCTCGCTGAAGAGTTAAATATAGTTTAATGCCGTATAGTGTACAATATGAAATATTGAATATATTGGATGTCTGCCACTATGAACCTACAGCATTCAATACTCCATATACAAATTTTGATAATAGGAATATCAAGAGTAAATTAAGGATAACAAGAATGTCAATTTACAGCATAAATTTTCTTGTTTGATTTTGAACCAGTTGTTAATGTTCTGATATTATTATAAACCAGGATACATTTATTATAAACTAGGATCTATTTTTTTTAACTTGTTCATATTTTCTCGTGACTAATTTCCTCATGATGACTTTGAATTCTTTTTAATCTGCAAAGCTTTAGCGGTCCGCTGGTGATAGTAAGTCTTAGCCATGCTGGTAAGTCTTAGGTGAACTAGAAAGATTTAAAAGTTAGATTACGGACATGCTTGGGTGAAATAAAATTCCTAAAACGTTAACATCCGAATAAGATAACAAATAGAGAAATTGTATGATTCTTCACAAGAATTTAACTCCTACAAATTATCACCCTAGTCTCAATTAACAGTGAGAAACATTTACCCAGAATCGACAACCAGGTATTTTTTAAGCTTTAGTGCATTTGCATATTTTGTTTTTGTGTTGCTGTGCTTTGAAAATTGACAAATTTGATTTAATACAATACATAATGCCGAAACCAACATTTCAAATGCTGTACCTTGCATTTCTTCACTTCACAATCCCTTCATGATAGTACCAGAAATTTAATATATCATCTTTCATAATAAAATTCTACAAATTTCTTGCTGATAGATAAAGAGGTTCTCAACTCTGTCAGAGAGTGTACTGGCGTTTACAAGAGTGTAAACAAGTGAAAATTCCATAACTCAAAACATTCGGCTCCAGACGTGTCCATTATTTTACAGCATAAGGGCCTAATTTAAAAATGGAAATATAGGTATTGTGTTATATGGTTCATCAAAGGTAAAATTGAGCGTTGGTCTAATATACTACCAGAAGATCTGACCTTAAATAATTTTTTCCTGTCGAGTGGCCATAATCTATATATACAGAGGCTGTTCGCACATTTTTTAGACGATTTTGGTAAGCGGTAATAAAAAATCGTTTGCTGCGAAAGAAATAATTGCAATTGTACTATGTTTTTAAAAGTCAAAATTATCGTCTGCGGCTTGAAAGTTTTGTTTTTATTCAAAATGGCGTTTTTACCAAAGCAGTGGTTCGAAGGATACATTTACGCTCTTTCCGAAGAGAAATATGCATACTCCGTTATCCAAAAACGATGTGAGAGTCATGGTTTTGTGATATCTAAAGCGTCGATAGGTAATATCGTCAACAAGAAAGGAAAAAAAACGTCAAATTGGAGCCTCAAGTGGGACAAAAATTCCAAACAAGTATCCAAGGAAAAAACGGACATCTTCGACTATTGCAAAGGTACGTTGTTTAATGTTAAAAGAAAATCCCCCTAGTCAAAGGACAGTTGCAAAATCATTAAAATGCTCGGTGTCCACTGTAAACAAAATGATAAACGTTGATTTAAATCTTAAGAAAGCGAAAAAACGCAATGTGCATCGTCTTCTTCCAAATCATATCGCTGAACGCAGGACACGCTGCAGAATTCTATATGAGAAACACTTATCCAAAGAAAAATGGAAAACAATTGTCACAATAGATGAATCATGGGTGTATTTAAATGATTGCAACAAAAAAAGAGCCATTTACTATCATAAAAGGGGAGAAAAAAATTTAAGTACATGGTTCAAAGAATCGAAAGAGTTTTTCTAAGGGATTCATGATTGTTGCTGGTTTTTCTTATAATGGCAAGTTAAAAATAAAGAGAGTGGAAAAAAATGTCAAGATTAACTCCAAATACTATCAGGAACATATTTTATCGCCAATTTTTCTGAATGAAATGCCATCAATTTACCCACAGTGCCATCAATCTGTGAGACTCCATCGGGACAAAGCTAGCAGTCACACATCAAAATCCACTGTAAATTTCCTAAAAGAAATGGAACAAAAAACTGGTATCAAGGCCATACCCTTCACTGATATCCCTACTAAATCTCCCGATGTATCACCTATGGATTTTTGTGCTTTCGGACTTTTAAAATCTGCATTATCCAAACGTCGTCCCAAAACCCTTACAGGACTCTGGAAAGCTGTTCAGGAGGAATGGGATAGAATACCTCTTCTGACACTTCAAAAGGCATTATTATCCTGGAAATTGCGGTGTCGAAAGATAGTTCATAATAAAGGATGTCAAATAGAACATTTAAAACACAAGAATTTTATGTAATTTAGTTTTGTGAATACAATATACATCGTCTAAAAAATGTGTGAACAGCCTCTGTATATAAAACAGTTCCGTAACTGACTGACAGATAACGCACAGACCAAACCGCTGGACCTAAAGGGCTGAAATTTTGCATGGCGATTCTTCTTATAGTCTAGGGGTGCTCTAACAAAGATTTTTGAAAAATTCTTCCTAGATTTTTTTAAATAAAATTTTTAAGCTGTTTTTTGTAGCATTTTTTAAAGTTTGCATGTAAAATAATAATTTGAGGGTTATAAATTTTATATCACGAGAAATATCGTAAAAATTCTATTAAAAGTGCCAGTTATAACACATAGAGTGGTGGGGGTGGCATAGCTCGCATCAACATAGGCCTTTCTCCTTTAAATTTATAAATGTAAACATAGTTATATTTTTTAAGTAGAAACTGTGTTCAAACTAATTTCTGTGTTTAAAAAATATTTCTTCATTGTAATTGATGTTTTTTTAAACACTTTCCTATTCTATTATAATTTATATAAACTAATTTAACTTTTAGTGTGTATAACTTTTTAAATGTTTTATTTAATTTATTTCTATAACGCTTTGATTAAACTACAATATTATTTCTAAATTTCGATCTAATGCCTGCCCATTAAGTTTAAGGCAACAGTGGACCTCCAGATTGACAAAAATATGTCTCCAAAACGATTATTTTTTCTTTCAGAAAATGAATCTGCAACTCATCAGTTTTAAATTAAAAAACAGTATGTTGATCCGATCATTATTAACCGAGTTATAAGTATTTTTTCAAACGTAAAAAATGGAAATGTTACGTTAAATTCAAATTTTAAATGCTATTTTCTCAAAACAAGTTGTCATGTCGCTTCGGTAAGTTCAAAATGTTCCATGTGTCATAATTTTTCTTGAATTTTCATAAAATTTCATAAAATGATTATTTATATATGTTAGAATAAAACTTACTAATAAATTCACTATACTATTTTAAAATAACTTAAAATTTGTACGATCCAAAAAATTTTTTTGATAAAATTTTGCATAAAATGACCTATTTTTATCGATTTCTTTTCCAGTTTTTATGAATATGACTGTAAATGAAATATTGCTAGTAACTTTCATTATAACTATATTAAAGCTAGCTTAAGAAAGAAAATTAGATATCTGAGACAAAAATTGATTCGTATGGAGCATTTTTAAATAGAGTAATTAACAAACTGATGTTAATTAATATCTTAATTATTTACATTCTGATTTTTTTTATTTAGAATTTCCATCTCTAAACAACACTGTATAAATATACAAGATTTCATAGCAATTGGTTGATAAATAAAAAAAAAAGTTTTTCATGGTCCATTGTCGCCTGAAAATATTTGCTTATACTTTTCGGAAACATTAGTTATACATAAGCTGATCCTTAATCAGACATCAAGCTTAAGAATCAATGAAATGTAAAACATTCTTAAAAAATGTTCAGTACTGTTAGATAAAGTTTGTTAATTAGGAGTTATAACATAAAGGTTGGTAGGGGTGGCATAGCTCACTTCAACATAGGCCCTTTCTCATTTAAATTTATACCTGTATACATAGTTATACCTTTTAAGTAGAAACTATCTCCAAACTAATTTCTGTGTTTAAAAAAATATTTCTTCATTGTAAGTGAAGTTTTTTTAACGCTTTCCTATTCAATTATAGTTTATATAAACTAATTTAACTTTTATTGTGCATAACTTTTTAAGGTGACTGCCTACGTTGAAAATGCCATTTTTTTTTTTTACTATTTTGGTCAATTTTATTTTTTGCAAGAATCGTGTAATTCTATCTTTTCTCTTTTCAAAACCGTTTTGATTTTAATTCTACATTAATTAGAAGCAGAGTTATAGCTATTGTTAAAAACATCGTCTGATACAAAATTGAAGTGACACACAACTTTAAATGCGTTTTTCTCAGAATTATGTTTTTTAGCACAAATATCTGCCGTTATCATGATATCTCACATAATAATGCATATAATTTGATAAAATTTTCAGGAAATGTTTTAGATTCTATTGTTAATGAGATGATACACAATAATTGATGTATAATAAATAGTTTTTTGTTTGGGGCTGTTTTTATAAGGAAAGGAATAACGAATTGGGGAAAAGTTTCATATTGGAACATAAAATTGTCTGTATTATTTTTGCATTTTAAAATTTCTCTTAGATTGAAGGTCATTTTGAAGATAACTCTTATATGTATCATGTGGGAGAAGGAAATTAAAATAGTAGCATTAAAATTTTGTGCAGAGTGATAGGCGTTTTAGCTAAATTTCATTAAAAATTACTTCAAATTGACCAATTTATAAAAAAGTATGTTATTTACAGGCAAGTCTTTTTTTAATGCTATTTTACCATAAAAGACCAAAAAATCCTTAAAAAAACAATTATTTAAAAAAATTGGCAACGAACGTAGGCAGTCACCTTAAATTCTTTATTTAATTATATAACGCTTTGATTAAATTACAATATTATTTCTAAATTTGCTCTAATGCCTCCCCATTATGTTTAAAATATTTGCTATTCATTTTTTTTCTCACTAGTGAGGCATTTCTAGAGACACACATGAAACTTTTGAACCTCCCTGCTACACACTCGTGCTTACACTTGGTGCGTCACATTTGCACATGATTACAATCGAGCGATATCATTTATTTTCCTAACTCCAACTTTAGGCATTTTAAAAAGGTATTATAAAATTCTCCATAGATGATAGATACAGTCACTTAAAACGTAAACAGCAAAGTTTGTTTTCCATTACCTCCTCTCTACATTTGGTTCTAAGTTTCCCAATTTAGCCCGAGGACACTATTTCCCTTCCATAGATTTTTTGACAGATGGCTTACCCCTTATAACAACGCTATCACAAATTTCAAATGATATTTTTCTTTAGGAAAAGGATTCCAGCTACACGAAAGGGCTAAGCGCAGCTACCAAAAAAAAAAATGAATGAGAAAATATACTTGCTCATTTTTTTACTATTGATGCAATATGTATTCTTTATATTCTTTCAGATTCATGTATTTTCAGGTAGTGATTATCTTTCTATTCAAAAGGAGAATAATATTGACCATATTTTAAGCTATTATAGCAATTAAATTCTTGAACCCTGCTTCAAAATATTTTTATAACTTGCGACTGAGTACAAAAATTGTTGAACAGAGCATCTTTAACTCAGACGCAGATGTTTATCTGAAATTATAACAATGTTATGTGTATTTCACAATTTCTCAAATTATAAATTTTATAAATTTCGCACTGAAAATGTCATATTCTCCTCATTTTCTCACTGTTTTCTAACATCAAAAATATTGGAGTTATTAGTTACGATCTTTTAATTTGAATTAAATAAGGTACAGATGTAGTATACGCAACGAACGCCAAGGGGCGATTTTTCGCCAAATCAGATGGTTGTTTGGCGGTTTTTATATTCTGGCAGGGAGGATTTTAAGATCGGATGGTATTTTTTTGCGATAAGCTTTGTTTTACTGACCGCTAGAGCCAGCGGAAGCTTTTTTTTTACTTTACAACAGCCAGCGGTATGTAGCGAAGTCAGCGGCTGGGGGATTTTCTGTAATGTTTTTGGACGGATGCGTAACGGAGCGTAGCGGAGTGAAGCAAGGGTATCTGAGCGAAGCGAAGATCCCGTGTGCACCTACGAATTTCATAAAGCCAGCAGTAAGTTTGTTTTCCAATTTATTGTTTACATTTCGCAGTTTAGGCCTAACAGGTCTCCAAACGGGATTTTGGCGCCAAATTGGCGATGGCCCGTTGCGTATACTACCTCTGTTCCTTGAATAAATTTTTGATTGTTTAAATCGTGGTATCCGTTAATCACCGTAAACTGTTTAACGGTCTGTTCGTACTGAATCCGGAGCTTTAAGTGGTATCAGCGTTAAAAACCATTCATAAAACTCAATTCGTTGACCACGTGATATGTCAAACCAATCACAGGTCATGCCAACAACAACGGAGCCAACGTTGTAAAGTAACGCAACGCTAGTAAGTAACGGTTGTAAAGTAGCTCAAGGTGTAATGTAATGTGGACAGGCCTTCAGTGTTCAAAAAATTTTATTACAGTAAACCCTCGCTTATCCGGCTCTCGTTTATCCGGCTCTCGTTTATCCGGATCTCCAGATAATCCGGATAAGATTTGTAGTTTTTTTTTATTTAATTTTTACATTAGATAGTAATTTTTAACTATGAGAGAAAGAACGTAACAAAAAGTACGTCAAATGTAAAAAAACTTTTTAGTTTGATTCAGTGTACAGTTCCTGCATCGATTGTACGTAGGTAGGCTGAAAAGTAATGCACACATGCTTGTAGAGCGCGAACGAAATGACCTTTAAAACAGCGCCAAGTGGCATTTGGAAGTTCCATCCCTCCTCAATACGCATGCGCAGGTTTGAAATCGTTGTGTTCATCCTGTGTATTTTGAAAAGCGGTAGTCTGGAGACGTGTTCTAGTGCTATGTCAACGGCGAGTTATACAGCGCGCTGTTATCGAATTTTTAACAGCTGAAAAAGTGAGTCCTACTGAGACTCATCGTCGTTTAAAGGCTGTTTAAGGTGACGATACTGTTGATAGGGGTACTGTAAATCGATGGGTAGTAAAATTTCGTGGTTTCGAGCCTGGAAAAAGCCATAGTTGTTGATGAAACACGCAACGGACGTCCGATCACTGCCACAGACGATGAACAACGCAAACTCGTTGACGATTTGATTCAAAGTGACCGGCGAATCACTCAAAAGCGTGTCGCAAACCATAATGGAGTATCCAAGGAATGTGTCTGCTTCATTATAGAACGATTGGGATACCGTAAAATCTGTGCTGGATGGGTACTACGCCGTCTCACAGACGAGAACAGCGTCGGACTAGAGAGGCTCTGCGAAACCTGAAGTTTGAACCGATTCCACACCCTCCTTATTCCCCCGATCTTGCGCCTTGCAATTTTTATTTTTTTCCTCTACTCAAGAGAGACCTAAAGGGTAATCATTACACCTCGGACGATGTGGTGAAGGCAGCTGTCAAGTCGTGGATTCGAGAAAAGTCGGAAGAATTTTTCAGTGACGGAATGAGAAAACTTGTTACACGTTGGGAGAAATCTGTTAGCCTTAACGGTGACTATGTTGAAAAATAAATATATGATTTTGAAGCTTAAGAATTGTACTTTAATGTTTTTTTGCCCGAGCTCGCTATTTCTTTTTGTTCGTGCTCTACAAGCATGTGTGCATTACTTCTCAGCCTACCCTCGTACAATAAATTATGGTAACAATAAAATGCTTTTTTGTTGAGTTTTGTTGAATTTGTTGCTTTTGTTGAATTTCGTTACAAATAGTTTTTTATAGTAATAAACGGTAAGTCTGCTTAGTTAAGGATTTTGTTTTACTTATTACCCATATTACCCGGGTTTTCCGTATTTTTGATTGTTCGGATTGCCAATGGTCCCAGTCAGTCCAGATAAACGAGGTTTTAGCGTAGCTTCAAAGGGGAGCTCAATCGACCAGTTCAATGACTATCCGCCCAGCTTCATACGCAAAGTAAGTTAATAAAATAACTTGCGTAATTTTATTAACTTACTTTGCTTAAAAATAAAATTACGCAAAACCATAACTTACACTCTTTCAGATGCTCCGCAGCCTGTGGGTGCTGAATATAGAATACTTAAGCTATATCCTCTAGATTTTAAAACATCTCCATTACAATATTATTTTTGTTTATTTCATTTGGCTTCTTAGATTAAGAATTTTTTTTCAGGAAAAAACAACTGAAACTTATGAATTAGGTGATTCATCTGTGTTTAGGTTTTAAATGAAAACAGATGAAGATTTTTTATTTCCATGTTTTTATTAACTTGCTTTCATGTTTGTGTGTGTTTGTGTGTTTGTCCAGTACAAATTTTGCAATTGATTTTTAATTAATTTCCCGACTAGCTAGACATTTGAAACTTTTAGAATAGCTCAGTACACGAGGGCAATGCATTCTTTTAATACTTTCAGCCATCTTTAAGCAGAATTGAATTCATTTCCATGTTTTTATTAATTATCTTTCTTGTTTGTTTGTGTGTTTGTCTAGTACAAATCTTGCAATCGATTTTTAACTAACTTCCCGACTAGCTAGACATTTGAAACTTTTAGAATAGCTCAGAACACGAGGACAATGCATTCTTTTAATACTTTTAGCCATCTTTAAGCAGAATTGAATTCATTTCCATGTTTTTATTAATTATCTTTCTTGTTTGTTTGTGTGTTTGTCTAGTACAAATCTTGCAATCGATTTTTAACTAACTTCCCGACTAGCTAGACATTTGAAACTTTTAGAATAGCTCAGAACACGAGGACAATGCATTCTTTTAATACTTTTAGCCATCTTTAAGCAGAATTGAATTCATTTCCATGTTTTTATTAATTATCTTTCTTGTTTGTTTGTGTGTTTGTCTAGTACAAATCTTGCAATCGATTTTTTACTAACTTCCCGACTAGCTAGACATTTGAAACTTTTAGAATAGCTCAGAACACGAGGACAATGCATTCTTTTAATACTTTTAGCCATCTTTAAGCAGAATTGAATTCATTTCCATGTTTTTATTAATTATCTTTCTTGTTTGTTTGTGTGTTTGTCTAGTACAAATCTTGCAATCGATTTTTAACTAACTTCCCGACTAGCTAGACATTTGAAACTTTTAGAATAGCTCAGAACACGAGGACAATGCATTCTTTTAATACTTTTAGCCATCTTTGAGCAGAATTGAATTCATTTCCATGTTTTTATTAATTATCTTTCTTGTTTGTTTGTGTGTTTGTCTAGTACAAATCTTGCAATCGATTTTTAACTAACTTCCCGACTAGCTAGACATTTGAAACTTTTAAAATAGCTCAGAACACGAGGACAATGCATTCTTTTAATACTTTTAGCCATCTTTAAGCAGAATTGAATTCATTCCCATGTTTTTATTAATTATCTTTCTTGTTTGTTTGTGTGTTTGTCCAGTACAAATCTTGCAATCGATTTTTAACTAACTTCCCGACTAGCTAGACATTTGAAACTTTTAGAATAGCTCAGAACACGATGGCAATGCATTCTTTTAATACGTTTAGCCAACTTTAAGCAGAATCGAATTCATTTCCATGTTTTTATTAACTCGCTTTCTTGTTTGTTTGTGTGTTTGTCTAGTACAAATCTTGCAATCGATTTTTAACTAACTTCCCGACTAGCTAGACATTTGAAACTTTTAGAATAGCTCAGAACACGAGGGCAATGCATTCTTTTAATACTTTTAGCCATCTTTAAGCAGAATTGAATTACTTTAAGTTATTTTCAGTTAATTTTGCTTTGTAGACTGGTGCAGCTATCTATCAGCCGGAACGGGAACGAAAAGTTAAACGCAAGTTAACTTCCAATTAACTTCATTTTCTTTCACGTTAATGGGATAATTCATCAATAAAAATTTAAAAAAGTATTTATTAATACATAGAATTATCAAGTCTATATGATTCAACAGAAAATTTAAAAACATAGTATCTAAAAAGTTCTTTTTATCTTGTAATTATTTTCAGTTAATTTTGTTTTGTATGGAAAGTTAGTTAAAAAAAATCCGCAACTTGGCGCTGCGATCGAAATCAATGCTTTCTCTCTTGCGTAACGCCGTTTGACGATTGCGGTTGACCTGGCACCCCAAAAAAATTGGAAACCAAGTAGACTCTGGTATTAATGTTTGTAAAAATATCATATATGTTGTCAATTAATAAATGTTTGAAAATTTCTTATAATTGCTCTCTCTATTACCCATTTGATCATTTTCTTTCATGTTCATGGGATAATTCATCAAAAAGTATTTAATAATACATAGAATTGTCAAGTTTATATGATTCAACAGAAAATTCAAAAACGTGGTATATAAAAAGTTCTTTATCTTGCAATTATTTTTAATTTGATGACAAAGACCAAAGTTATAGAGCTTATAATAGAAGAAGCCCTAAAAACAATGTTTATATTTATTTTCTCAATTTCTCCTCGATTTTACACACACGTAGTGATTTATTTATTTCACATGCTAAATTTATGATTACTGTTGCTACAAATCCCATTAAAATTAGAATCCTAGCATTATTTCATTACTTAAACCGAATTTCGATGAAATTTAACTGAGTAATATCAATGCACGCGAAGTAACTTATTATTATTAAACAACTTATTTCGCAATTCCAACTGTTAGCTGATGGGAAGTTACGTATACTTGCTAAATTTCAGGCTTCGGCTCTCAAAAATTTTCAACCTTCTAATTAAAAGTTCCGAATAGCACATTTTCAAAGCAGTTTGAAACATTATCGTTCATTCTTCAAGGAATTCCTTTTTAATTTTTAAGGAACAAGAATACCATAAATCTGCAAAGTAAGTAGGGGGGGGGGGAGGAAAAAAGGTGTGTTCCGCTCTCAAATTTAATGCATGCTATAATTTTCGTGGAGTGAAGAATTTAATTTAACTGTGAATGCCACTTTTAAACTCGACCAAATATTTACGGTTTTTAATTAGAAGTAAAGAAGTTTAAAGTTATACGACGAAGAAACAAACTAAAAGCAGAAACTAAGCGTCTCCCCTTCGACATATTTGGCCACAAAAATTTTCACCGAGAAATTTCGTCGAGAAAATTATTAACGTCAACCGTGGTATCTGAGGCAGACGAATAAATTTTACATCGTAGTTGTAATAATAGGTTTTAAAAATGGTTAAATGGTAGATAATATGCAAAAAATATTTTTCAAAACACGAAAATGTAAACTATGCTTTTTGACTGAAACATTAGATTTCGTGCCTCTACAGCAGTCTTGGATCCATTCTAAAGTTCTGTTATAACAAATTATATTCGTAATAATAAATTATATTCATAACTTTCATTGTCGTAATTTGCCCTGAATTTTCTTTTCCCTTGGATCAGTTTAAAAAGTTTTAAATGCTTTTAAATCAATTTTAAGATTTCTCACGATTTAATTTAACAGTAATGTTATAACAGATCATAGCTTTAATTTTTTTAAATTTAAATATCAAAATCTTATTTAAATTTTTTAATTTTTAAAAATTAAAACTGTTATCTGTTATAACAGATTATAGTTTTAATTTTTGTTTAATTTAAATATTTAAATAAGATTTTGATATTTAAATCTAATATCAAAATTATTAAAACCTGTCTTTGATTAATATTATCAAAATATTAATTTTAATTAATTAATTTAATTATCAAAACCTGTCTTTGATTTTCCTGTCTTGGATCAGTTTTGAAACAGTTTAAAACAATTTTAAACCAGTTTTAATACATTTAACTCTTTAATTTTACCTTTACAGCAATGTTACTCAAAATTTTAGCCATAACTTTGATCACTGCAAGTTGTATTTGATTTCCTTTCTTGGACCTACCCTACAGTGTTCAATTTCAAGAAAACCCCTTCTCTTCCTCAAGCTAATCTCCAGCAAGCCTCAGTTCCATGGCCGTGGGATGTTACGAGGAAGGTTGAGTATTTGAAAATGCAATTAAAGTGTACATTGTCTTGATTTGAACGAACCTCTACTCGAGATTGAGCATGACAATTTTAAACCTCGGATACTTTTAGACATCCTAATTGCAGCTTGAGTGGCACTGAAATTAAAATCCTCTAAAATGTTTTCGCCTCCACTTCAGCAGTTTGGAATCTTGGATGATTATATACCGAGGGTTAAAAAATAGACAAGACATTTACGATCGACTTTCTTGAACTTCGCGGTTTTCCTTTATGCACGCCTTTTAGTATAAATGAAAGACGAAATGGATTGATAATTAACTATTTACAGCAGAACATGAGAAAGGAATTATGATTAACAAATTTTAAAAATAACTGACTTCAAATTAATAACACATTAAATAAGTAAGGCACACACTGCTTAAGAAATCCATTTCTCATGTGATTTCTGATCGGATAAATTTTAAAAATTTATATCTTTATAATTCACACCATTGAGAACTTTTTTTTTCATCAATTTCCGCAATGCTGCTACATAGATGAATTAAGATTCAAAAGCTATTAAGTAATTTTTTCTACATAATCATTTTATTAATTTATTCCTTTAGCTTTATTGGCGATTTTCTTACACGTTTCCGTTTGTCTTGTTTCGTTTTGTTTTTCTCTTTTCTTTATTCCGGTTATGAGTTTGGAAATTCCCAAACTTCGCTGTCTTCTTTTGTAGCAGTGGCGTGCTTTATGGCCACCTCTGCTTTGCGTGTCGTACGATTGTAATGAAAATTTTCATGTTCGCAACAACAAATAGGATTAGTGATTTTCTGGAATATTGAAGTGAATACAAAAAATTAATTGATTGTTTATAATTCCTTTAACATTTTGCCAGCAATAGTTTTTGTCAATATACGTAAGCACTGAGCCTCCGATTATTCGCCGATGGATTATCCCTTTTGTGGATTATTCATCTATCACAAAAGAAGTAGGTTAGAAATAAAAGGCACATCCTCTGAAAAAAATTAACGTGACTGGAAAATAACTGAAAATAATGGACTTCTTTTGAAAAAAAAGCACTGAAATACGGTATATCACGTGACTAGCTGAATACCCGTGCTTCGCTACGGAGTACTTTCAAATTAAATACAACGGTCAATGTATGCAATTAATGTTATATATATATATATATATATAAAATAATAACGGATACTTTTATAGACAAAATAATGTAGAAGAAAATATTCAAAAGAAATACAACGGTCAATCTATGCAATTAATTTTTATGTTTAATATCCATAGAGCATACTATTTTGAGTTAAATTCTTAAAAAACTTCCATCTCAATGACTTTAGGGTTAAATTTTATCTTTTACCGTATTACAATTTCTTTTGTCAATTTATTTCTTTGTTATGCACGTGACGCAAAATTAATTCAAAGTATCACAAAAAGAAAAGAAACCAAAATACCTAAATTAAATTCTAAAAATTAATCTTTAGAAATTCACCAAAAATCAGAAAAGGGAGGTAAAGATTAAAAAAATATATTACATTTTAAAGGAATTTTTAGGATCTTTCTCGTGATATGAATTTTATAACCCTCAGATTATTACTTTAAATGCAAACTTAAGAAAAGTTACAAAAATAGCTTAAAAATTTTATTTTAAAAAATGTAAGGAGATTTTTTTCAAAAATCTCTCTTAGTGCACCCTTACACTATAAGAAGAATCGCCATGCAAAATTTTAGCCCTTTAGGTCCAGCGGTTTGGTCTGTGCGTTATCTGTCAGTCAGTCAGTCAGTCAGTCACGAAACTGTTTTATATATATACTCGTAGATTACGTTCACTACATGTAATTAATTCACCATATGTGGTTCATAATATTGTTCCTAACGCCCCCTGGCTGGAAGTTCCAGACCAGGTCCGTATAAGCTTCGAGCTGAGTAGTGCGGCTCCGGTTTATAATACCACCACAAGTGTCGGAGTCCGACATAGATAAGTGCCACCATAATTTTGTCCGAGTACCCCCAAGGGCGACATCTGGGGGAATAGTACCTTCCCCACCCACTGAGCTCATAGATGGACTTTCCGGTCTACGGATTTAACGTACCCATATACGGCCTAGACACGAATGTATTTAACGTCGCTTGTCGGGATTTGATCCGAGCACCCTCAGTACCGAAAGCCGACGCGCTCCCTATAGGCTACCTCGGGCCCGTGGTTCATAATAAATCGCTGAACCACCCCTGATTTCTGCGATAATACAGAGTCATTTTAGTATTACCCATATTTTCGGGTTTTCATGCATACCCTGCATCAATCAGTTAGCTCATAAAACATTTGGAAGGTATGTTTAAATACTGTTGAAAAAAGTGGTGATTCTTATTTTGAATTTTCACACAGAAGAGAAAACGTTAATTTTCTACGTAAATATTTTCAAGCTCATAAAGTTATTTAATAATTTTTTTAATTACCCATGATGGGATGAACTGAATGCGGCCATATCAGTATATAAACAAATTGGCCTGTTTTGCCGTATTGCTGCCTGAATCCAAGAGACGAATTCCCGAAAGGCCTGAAAATATTCCAGTAATATATAAATGGTATTCTGTATAACATCGGAAGAACGACTGCTTTGGAGATAAGTTAGAACGGTATCGAACATCTTCTCCCATGCAATTCCATAGATTCTCTATTCTGTTCATGGAGCAACAGAATGTCCTTTTATGAAGTGTAAAATCATAGTCGCAAAATCAATCACTGACATCGAGGTATTCTCTAACGATGACAGTGGATATTGTCAACTTGAAAATATCCATTAATTTTTATTAAAAAAGCACCAAAACAACACATATTAATTCATCATAAGTTTTAATAAGGTATTCATAAAATCTATCGATGTTTCAGCATCCAAAGCATTAAAGACATTCATGCAAAGAAATCAGGAAAATCATTGAATATAACAATCCTTCTTATAGTTAGAATAGTTCAATGGGCCGTCTAGGTAAAAGCAGGGTTTGAAACGACCATCGACATTTTTTACAGCGTAATCGATGTATGGAAATAACAATGACGAAGCAAATGACAAATAATGATCGCGGAAAATAATCTAGAATTGTAGAATGATTAAATATAAATAAATAAATATTTACTTTCAAAAATCCTTTATTGTTGATCTAAAAAAATGAATAGGTGAAAGAACATTTCATTGGAAAAAACACTTTCTTACATCGTTAAGTTCAATTCCTGACAGACGTTGGTTATAAAATTTTAACATACCACTATGACAACCTGCTTTAATTTCCCTCAAACAACAGATGCACAGGGTCTCGCATACTTACACAAACATCCCTGTTCTTTGATGAGAGAATGGGTGGAAAATGAATTTGATTCAACATATGTGACTTGTCTTGTATCGCTGGTTGTATTGGAGCAGTTTAAAAATCGAAAATATTCCTCGAATGTTTGAAAAAATTAGCTTAAATATGCAAGCTATTGCACATATAAACTCTGTTTACAGGGGTGTAGAATTCATTCTTTTTCTTTCATGACTTCTACCTATGCGTCTATTACGAGTATAAAATGACGGGGCGTCAATGTGACTTGGTTGTTTAGATAACACATCGAAAAAACTTTAAGAAAAGTTACAGCAATGCAGTAAGTTTTAGAAGCATTGAGTCATTTTGATTCGATATTAATCGAAAACGAAATATTTTCAAACAACTGATACGTAACATATAATTACGAATTAACCACCCTTTAAGTTTAAGCGCATGCCGATTGAAATTTTCAGGTATGTGAAAAATTAAGAAACTTTCAAAGAAATCTAACCTTGATACACGGCTTACCCTCAAAAGCGTTAGTTGCGTTTGGGATAATCAATGAACTCGAATTACAAACAGCACATTTATTACCACTCTAAACAGTACTTCTAACTGGGGAAACTTGAAAGGGAACCTGATATAATCTCAAAGAACCTTGAACCTTACTTACGTATAATAAAGTAAGGTACACTTAACTTGTTTTATTTACAGGGCACTAACCGTCTAAAGTTATCTTGCTTATTTGCTGAATCCACTGCTGGAATATATTACATTCCTTTCGGCTTCGGACGGCTTCTCGAAATCGAATTTCTCAACTGTGACAATTCTCCCTTTCTCAGCACTTATCAAGTAGTTCGGTCATTTGGTTACGTGATACTTCCTAATAAGCATGCTTGTTAATGCCTCGTAATTGTTAGCCGATGTCTGGGAAAGGATTTATGGCAACAGAAGTATGAAGGGGACTCATTCTGTACAGTTGTATGTTGATAAATATTTGTGATGTAGAAGATTATGGGCTATTGCTGCTGATGGGATGAAGACAGTCTCCTTAGCAAAGTGAAAATGAAGGGACGGAAACAGTCTAAATAAGTCTTACTGACATCCGTACTGTTGAACGTTGATGAGGGATCAAATCCAAGTTGTAGGACCCCTGAAGTGTCGTCCCATGAGATCAGGAGATGTATAATGCTACAGATTAAGTTCTTTAAGGGACGAGAGACTACGGCTCTTCACAATTTTCTAGAACGGTAGCAGGAGACCCCTAATTCGGGTGGCTGGAAAGAGGAGTTGATTACGTGATCGTATAACACTGCCTGTTCGCCGCAATCACCCGGTAGTCACTGTCAACGTTAGCATGGCAATAGAATCTGGTAAGCAATTAATCTTCCAAAGCATTTAAAATTTTTAAAAAAATGTTTATTTTCAGTGACGTCTTGGGTAACATGCACTATGCTTACAAGCAAACACTGGAGCTCATGAACATTGAGCTATAGCAATACCACAGGTTTGGACAAATGCAAAACTAGCTCCCCGAGACAGAATTGGCAGAGCCTAAACTGACCGGGGTGCTTAAAAGCAAAAAAAATTTATATCTGCCCACTCTCTCACAAAAAAATATGGCTAAAACTCTCAAGAACACACACGACGAGGGAACGGTATAGAAATTACGCTATTTTATTTAAAGGGACAACTATTTAGAATTAGAGATAACATTAATTTAACTTGCGCTATGAGCCCAACCAAATTAACTATTTCTGGAACGAATTCCTCGTTACAAGAAGAGATAGCAAAATGACTTGAAGGTTATTGCTTACTCAAAGCTCATTCAATGCTAAAAATAAAAATAGCTTTACAGCAAGCAACTATTCATATCTTGTTATAAAAATGAATCCACTAGTAGGGATGAGAGTTCATTCCTTTTAGCTGAAAAAAAAACTCACTCCACTCGAATCTCTCTGCTTTGCTGATGAATTCTCTACCCTGAGGCGCGCTTCATCCTCCTATAAATAGATCACTCTTTTGAGTCATCATAATCCGAATCAGCAACACCTATGACCTGCGTCTTCACTCAGTATGTGACGTACAAAATTGTACGAGAAATTGGTGTCGAAAAAAGTATCTTCGGGTTATAATATGTTAGAGGATAAGTATACTAACGTTTAGTGACAAAAATAACAATGTAATACAAGCTCAAAATTTATTTCATGTTTATTACAGTCACAACACTTATACAGTAAAATTGCAGTAAAAATTTTCATTGCTGCATGAAAAAATTTTAAAAATGTAAAGAGAGGTATACACACACACACACACGCACATATATGTAATATGTATATATATATATATATATATATATATATATATATATATATATATATATATATATATATATATATATATATATATATATATACATATATATATACATATACATATATATAATATATATACATATACATATATACATATATATATATACATATATATATATATATATATATATATATATATATATATATATATATATATATATATATATATATATATATAGTGTGTGTGTGTGTGTGTGTGTGTGTAAGTAACTTTTAACATATCGAAGAGAAATTTCCCGTTCGAAACTATTTACTTCCCTCCCATAACTTTAACTGGGATTCGTAAACAACTTTTGTTCTCTAATAAGAAATTTTATGTGTGTCCAAAAAGATGTGATAGTTGCGCTTTACACAAAGCAGAAGTGAGCTTTTATGGCGCGATGTAGAGACATTAAAAGGTGCTAACGAACCATAACCGTGACACATGGAGCATAAAAATAAAAAATACTCACCATTTAAGCGTGATTTAGCATGCTAATTCAGATATCTCCTATCCGTAAAAAAAACAAGGAAAGGAATAAATGAGGGATATAAACCATTTTTTGAGCGCCGAAAAAAAAATTAATGGGTTGAAAAGAGATAATGGTCAGGAAAAAAAGATTAAGAACTCGGAATAATGCTTATATAATTTAAGTTATGTTTCTGATAAATTAAGATTAATTTCAATATCGTAAACTCAGGAGCATGCAAAGCAAGAAAAAATATATAGACGTTTTGCACTCCATGTATTAAATAAGCGTATTTATTAACACTAAGTTGCTCTTGTTGTCGCTTTGAAAGATTTACATTTCTGCCTTTTTTAAGTTCGACAGAATTTCCAATACACTAAGCAATATAGTAATGCCTTGGCGACGCTTAAAAGAGGAAGAAAAAGTAGTGAATTTAATCAAGAACATCTTGATGCTATTTAAAACCTCGAATTGATTTTTTATACTTTCTCTATTTAAAAAAAAAATGTGTTGGAGTAGTTCATTTCTAACATTGCGTTGTTATCTACAGAGACAGCGATGAAGCTTCAGTGACATGTTACATTATTTCGATATTAATGAAACTGCAACATTTTTAACGTATGGAGATGATTAATATTATAATCATTTGTTTATTTTAGTTACAGCAACTTAGCACTGAGAACTATCTTCTCGGGAACCAATTTGTTCATATTAAGATAGAGTACCTAACTTCTGTCAGAGCATCCAAAGTCTGCTCTTTTAACAGCAGTAACCTCGTGTGAATGTCCACAGATAGTCTGCATAAATTCCTAGGATTTTTAAATCATTTGAACCCAAAGCTCTAATATGCATGTTTTTCAAGGATTTTGTTGTTGTTAAGTTGGGGCTTATGCCACTTGACCAACAGTATATCAGATCAAGTTCATAAAGGCTATTGGGCAGAATGGTGTGGCTCCGGTTTTAAATAGAACCACAAGGGTCGGAGTCCGACTTGGCTGAAGGCCCGGTCCCGTAATTTTGAACCGAGTCAAGTGACGAGACCGGTATACTTGATCCCGCACCTCCAGAGGTAAATTTTGAGAACTTGGAGGACATTGCAGCCATAACAGATTTTCCGTGCACAACCCGCCATTCGTGTACACGGTGGTGGATTTGTCAGTGACCAGCATCGAACCAGAGACGTTCAGATCACTGGCTCGCTGCCTTTGCCAACTGGCCACCACGCCCTCCAAGGATTTTACATTGTCTGATACTATGAGGTATATCTGAAACGCCAGGCTTTGAATCCTGAAACTATCCGGCTATGATGTGTATAATGAAGTATTATTTCGCCATTATTAATAAAACTACACTCTCCAAAATTTTTGACATGTAAACATGAATAACATAATTAATTTTTGTTGATTTTACTTACAGCAATGCCATATCAAAATAGTGTTCTAAGCTTAAAACATTTTTGTCTTCGAACAATAACCTCTTTCCTTTCAACCGCAATAATTTCATGTAAGAACCCACACCTTGGACATCCTGGACCTATATGACATTCCTAAGACCCCGACATTGGGTAATGATGCCTTAAAAAATTCAGAGATAATTTATTAAATATACAGAGAAATTGTAAAACCAAAGATTTTCTATCACATGTTTACTGCGCGATAGTTAAATCTACTTGAAATTATGTAACCCGTTCTTGAGAGAGACTTGTTAAACACATGTGTCAAAAATGCCAATTGCGATTGGAAAAAAGCACCATTGTACACCCAAAAGTGTCAAAATAAAAAGACTTTTTAAGGGTCTGTGGCGGCCTTGTACAGCGAGGTGGCTTTCGGTGCTGAGGGTGCTCGGATCGAATCCCGGCGTCGAGCCACTAAAATGCCTCCGTTTGTGCAGTCCCTTCATAGGGGGTAATACTGTCCGCCTATATGGTGCCCCCATAGTAAAATGGCCAGCAAAACTGCGGTGTATTAAAGACGAATGTCTTCACGACAAGTGCCTCCGCATTGGTAATATATATATATATATATATATATATATATATATATATATATATATATATATATATATGTATGTATGTATGTATGTATGTATGTGTACACTACCCAGAAAGTCCGAAATAACTATATTTGTTTGTTGTACATTATCATTAGTCGGTTTAGTTAAAGAGTATAGCAACTGGAAGTATAAGAAACTGGGAAAAAAATAACAGGTACAACCAAGAAACTGCATCAAAGATTATGACAACCTAGCAAAAAAGACGGGCAAATTACACATGACTTGTAAGAATGTCGCGAAGGGATAGGCGAATGTACGGCTTGCGTACCAGGTTTTAAACTCAGCTTATTTCTGTCCCACGTTATAAAGATAATTAACTTAATAATATTATTTATATATTATACTATTTCAATAAAATATTATGTTTCTTATTCCCGATTTACAGAAACAGTTTCGGGAATAAGCACCGACAAGTACTTGACCATTCAATGCGAGTTGTTCATTGCTTTATCGAAAATTAATTAAAGGTTTAAAACTAACTTTTATTCCTATAAAATCATTTATTTTAAAACAGAATCTCAATAACATTTTAACTGAAGAAATCTTTAATATATATTTATTGCAGAAACAAACTTATTTGCCATTTAGTTTCTTTATTAAATAAAAAATTCTGATTAATAATGTTTCTCTTTTCTTTTGTGTGTAATCTCAGGCATGGGAAAAAGTTTTCGTCTTTGCTTAGGTTCAACACACTTCAACTTCTTTTTCACGCACAATCATTTGGCATTCAAATGGCTGCTATGTAAAAACGTAGTTTATCTTTTCTCTACACAGATATGATATGCTACATCTTTCACGTGGCTCTCACATGCATAAAATATGAACATTAAACGAAAATTTAAGGGGAAATTTTCAATGTGACATCTAAAGCTCGTTATTTATTCTTCATTTTACACTTTATTATAATTTGGCCGTCCTTATTCATCATATATGACCCATGTATAGAACTTTTCTTATGACACCCCGAAATTCAACAACCCACTCATGAAGACTTTTAGCTTAAAAGTATGTCGATCTTTACCTGAAACGTTATTTTTGAGATCCTTAATATGAGTAATAACAAATGACGTTCACAGAACAGATCTCTCGAAATATCTTTGTGATATTGCTTAATATATGCATTCTCCTACCGTATCTATAGGAACTGACAGCAAAGTTTTTTTTTTCTTTGAGGAAGGTACCTGTCCTGGAGACATCCTACCAAACACACCGCGATATTTGTTGGCTACTTTTTTATGGGAGCACCAATAAATTGTTCAATAGAGGACCAGCATGGTATATACATTTGACTACTTCTATATATTTTCATCCTTCTTAAATGTATGAAATTTCAATGTGATAGTCATCTCCCTTATACGCTTCTTATCTTTCAGATTGCTATCTATATATATAAAATAGTTCCGTAGCTGACTGACTGACTGAATGACTGACTGATAACAAACAGACCTAATCGCTGAACCTAAAGGGCTAAAATTTTGCATGGCGATTCTTTTTATACTGTAGGGGTGCACTAAGAAATATTTTTGAAAAATTCTTAGATTTTTTTTAATTAAATTTTAAAGCTGTTTTTATAACATTCTTTAAAGTTTGCATTTAAGATAATAATCTGAGGGTTATAAATTTATATAACTAGAAAGATCATAAAACTTCCTTTAAAATGAAACCTTTTTCGAATCTTTACCACCATTTTCTGATTTTTGGTGAATTTTTAAATATTAACTTTTAGAATTTAATTTATTAAATGCTGTGAATTTAATTTATTAAAACTAACGTGGTTTCTTTTCTTTCTGTGATACTTTAAATTAATTTTGCGTCACGTGCATAACAACGAAATAAATTGACAAAAAACAAAAAAATTCTTTCTAATGCGGCAGACGATTGGACATTATCCAAAAAAAATATTAAAATACAGTAAAAGAAATGTTCTTCAAACTGTACTATATTAACTGTACTATATTCTTTAGCATGTTCTATTAGATTTAAATTGAATATTTTCTTCTACATTATTTCGTCTATAAAAATAGCCGTTACAATTTTTTTATAAAAATGTTTTTCTGTTTTTTTCTTTGCATTAATTTTATACATTGTCCGTTGCATATATTATAAATATTATTTTTTGTTTTTTTGGCATTAATTGCATACATTGGCCGTTGTATTCAATGTCGCGACTTTAACAAATATTCATATCATTACTACGAGAAGTAATTTAAAATATATATTTTAACTAAAATAATTTCAAAGTTCTAAGAAGTTTCTAATATTAAATGAAACAACTGAACTTTGTACTGACACAATTTTTGTAACAAAAAAAGAAAGTTTTATGGAACAGCGTGATATATAAATGAAAAGAAGGAATTGGATGTTGAAGTTTATGTGAGTTGTGATTTATTTTAACTAACCTGTTTAATTATAATTTGGACAAATTATTTAATTTGAATGTACTCCGTAGCGAAGCACGGGTATTCAGCTAGTATTTTATATGAGAAAAGAAAAGAAAACGATATTTATACCCATATACTGGCACCTCCCATTGCATAACCCCAACCAAAATTTTGAAATATATTTTCATGGGGGGGGGGTGGGGAAAAGAAGAAAGTAAGTGATTAAACACAATGCATGACAACGCGAGTTTTAATTGCCTCTGTGATATTCTTGCTTCAGTACCATAACTAGGTTTAGTAGAGACTTGTGAAGGTCTTTTAATTTTGGAGCGCTTTTCTTAAGAGAACGATAAAAAGGGTGCGTATACAGCATAATTGCTTAGTGGTAATAAACGATTTAAATGATTGACATTTCATATAAATTATTTACATTATAATAAGAAAAAATTTTAAATAATTTTTAACTGTCTAGGCCAGGGTCTCAACAAGGGGGAAATTCCCCCACCCCCGGGGGAATTATAGTGTTTCAGGTGGAGAATTGGGACCTTATTCAGAAAAGTGTGATGTTCTGTAGATTATGGGCAATTTGTAAAATTGTAGTTTGTTTTTAATTTAAATTGCGACATTCAATAAAGTTTTTGAACGTCAAAGGGCCTGTTCACATAGGAGTCCGTTGCGTAGCGTTAAGGGAAAGACGACGTTGATACGAAAATAAACCAATCATAGGCTTTAAAAAATTCATTTCTAATCGTTTGGAGGTTTGTCATTGGTTAAATATATTTCAATACTTTAACTCTCCGCAACGGACTCCTATGTGAACAGGCCCAAAGATTAAAATCTGTTCGTGAACATGCAGCATTATTTTTAGTCTGTTAACTTTATTTTTAGTTTATTGTTATTACCTTGTGGCGACCAGATTACGTCAGACTTTGCGATGTGCGATTTGCGTTTGGGCTGTTTTTTTTCCGGAGAGGAGAAATTGCTGATGAATTGCAGTCTACTAGTGGCTCTCCTTGTAACACAAGTTTCACGTGTATTTTTATTATATTTTATTTTCCATACTGTGGGTTCATCTGTTTTTTTACACAAGCGTTGTCATGGATGACTGTCGTCTTTTTTTTGATGACTCAGCCAAATAAATAAGTTTGTAATTTTTAAAATGTAGTGTGTGGTATTTTCACGCAACAAATATTATTTACTAACAAGTCTTACTACTCACCACTATATAAATAGTGACCCGGACGTGAAGTTTCGCAGAGTTGACTTCAATATGCTACATTCCTTAGCACACACAGGTTAAAAAGAGACATTGGATTTAATCAGGAAGAGATTTGTTTGGCCAAATATGGCTAGAGATATAAAACTTTTTTGTAAGGAATGTGTTCCGTGTCAAAAGTATAAGGTCGGCCGGCACGTGAAATCACATCTTGGTGTTTATCCTTTACCTGATAGCAGATTTAGTTACATGTATTTGGATGTTGTAGGTCCCCTACCACCTTCAGATGGTTTTTCGCATATCGCTCACTCCTTTCAACAACGTCATATCTCAAAAATCGACGATTTTTAGTTATGCTTGTTTTCAGAATGCCATGAAAGAGTAGTATATCCCTGCCAGATTGTTATATCTTACCGCTCAATATTTATCCTCTAGAGAGCAAAATTGAAATTTATTTTCAATACATTTCAATGTACTTTTCAACTTTCAAATCACTCTCCTGAAAAATCTTTTTTTTAGATATGACGTTGTTGAAAGGAGTGAGCGATATATTAACTTGTGTCGATCGATTTACTCGGTGGATCGAGGCAATTCCATTAGGTGATCAGACTACCGCCACTATAACTGCAGCGTTTTTGCAAATGTGGGTCGCGCTTTGGCGTTCCCAACACTATCACAACGGATAGAGGAACTAACTTCGACAGTCACTTGTTTAAGGAACTTGCCAACTTGCTCGGTTCATTTAAAAACTGTACAACAGTTTATAACCCTAAGTGCAACGGTATGGTTGAGCAAACGCACAGACAGCTTAAAGCCACTATTATGGCGTACGGCACCAAATCTTGGAATAAAGTATTGCCGTTAATATTGCTTGGTATGCATTCTAGCTTAAAAGAGGACCTGAATACAACATTCTCAGAGTTAGTCTATGGTACTTCCTTAATATTGCCTGGCGAGTTCTTTCGCAATTTTTTGGGGGGTCATGTGTTCCAGTCCGACTTTGTGGAATGTCTTAAGATCTAGATGAGAAGTTTGAGACCTGTTCCTGCGTCATCACAATCGACTCCCAGACTGTTCATCCACCCGGAGATTGCTCGTTCATCCCACGTTTGTGTTCGAGTGGACAGTGTCCGTAAGCCTCTTCAAGAACTCTACGATGGTCCATTCAAGGTTTTGAAACAAGCAGACAAGTTCTTTTACTCTTGAAATTAAGGGTAATAATTGTTACTATTTCTATTGACAGACTTAAGCCGGCGTTCCTACTGACTGGCGATGAAAAACCAACCTCTGCAGATATCGGCCATTCCTCGAGTTCCGGAACTCGGTATGGTCGTATCTCTCGCCCCATAGTTCGTTTCCAGTGTTAACGACTACGCGTTTCGGGGGGGGGGGGGGGGGGAGTGTGTGGCGACCAGATTACGTCAGAGTTTGCGAGAGTTTGAGATGTGCGATTCGCGTTTGGCCTGTTTTTTAGCAGAGAGGAGAAATTGCTGATGAATTGCAGTCTACTAGTGACTCTCCTTGTAACACAAGTTTCACGTGTATTTTTATTATATTTTATTTTTCATACTGTGGGTTCATTTGTTAATTATTTTTTTTTTACACAAGCGTTGTCATGGATGACTGTGTTCTTTCTTTTTTTTTTTTGATGGCTCAGCCACATAAATAAGTTTGTAATTTTTAAAATGTATAATGTGTGTGGTATTTATTTTCACGCAACAAAATATTATTTACGCACAAGGAAAGGATATTCTGAACTATGGAAAGGGGGAGCAAAAAGGTTGAGAACCTCTGCTCTAGGTCCTCTTTTATCTTGATCCCTGTGCCTTCGCCCCTGTTTCCTTTTCTCCTGTTGTCTTTGCGTTGTGAGAGCCCAGATTACGATTACTCAAAATATCTGCAGAAAAAATCAGTAATCGGAGCATTTTCTTAAAGCATGCTGGTGAATAGCAAGGTAAATTTAGAAGCGCGAAAGTTGCTTGAGTTATAAACAAGAGCTGAATTTAGAGAAATATTAGCAAAATGTTACATGTAATAGCCGCACCCATCTTTTGGAAGGTAAAAATGTACAAAAAATTCATTTTATGATTCAGTAGTTTTCGTTGTTTGATTATAAATAACGTAAAATCTTTCATCTTAATAAAAAGACTTTTATTCATAGTTTTAAAAAAAGCGAACAACTCTTAACATTTATTGCTAATTATAAGGACGAAGAAATCATTTTCAGACTTCTCGAATTCGCTGCATCATTTAATTCGTAAACTGCTATGTAATTAAAAGTGAACGTTAATTAACAAAAAATTTAGCACGTTTCTAATGTCATTATTTTCATTTAGTTATTGACGTAAAAAGAATAATTCAAATGCTGATTGCATTTGGAATGTGAGCCTAAAGTTTTAATAACTGAGAAATTTTTTGATTTTTCAATATTTCAAGTGCTTTAAACTAATAGCAAAACTTTTTCTTATACTTAATTTATAAGTATTTTTTTGCTACGCATTACAATTATAGAGTATTAGTTTTCATCCAATTAATGTCGAAAATGTTAAGAAAAAAACCTTTTCTGTTCTAAATCCGAGTATCTTGTTTGAAATAATATTATATAATTTTAAAATAGGGAGAAGTCTTTAATATTAAATCTTTTGTCTGATTTTATTGATGTAAGGTAAACTTCAATGTAAATTAAAGAATTCCTCATTTCCATATACATATTTTATATACCTGTCGTCAACTCTATTATCTTCTAAATTTATATATATATATATATATACGGCGTTGCTCGGGTAATGTAATTACCAATTTTTAGTAGCCTTAACCCTTTGTTAATGGGCGTCGCTGTCATCCTTTTCCTCACCACGATACATTATTTATCCATATAAATTTAATCCTTTCTGGCACATTTTGGCAAAATTTTTGACATAGGATTACTTAAAACTTTCCACAATAGCGAGACGAAAAACGTTTTCCACAAACACACCACAAATTATATGATTAACTAAGTGTTGGCCAAAAAAATTACGGCATTACTAAATGCGATTTTTTAATCGCTTATCACTGCAATAGTAATCGATTTCCTTTAACCACTCAATCCCTCATAGAAAAACAAACGCCCGAACACATCACGTGCTTGACATCGAAAACGACCGACGAAACCGGCTTGACGTCGAAACAACCTGTTTCTCCCCCCCGCTGTACCTTCGTCCGGAAATGAAGACGAAATCTCCAAAATGAGATTTCTCGCAAAGTTCCGAATCATAAAATAAATTATTAAAAAATAACTACAATTTGTAAATTAATTTGGTTCTGGATTTTGAAACTGTGATGTCTAGGGTCTCTGAGATAAAAATTTCGTAAAAATGTAACGACATTTACGTATAGATTCGACAGTTGGAAAAAAAGGGTCGCGGCCAAATCGCGTTTTTTCCCCGAAAAACGGGTGCGTACAGGCGATCGAAAAAAAATCACAATTAATCGATTAAATTAAGACAGACAATTTTAATTGTGATTTCCGTATAGTGTCATCTTTCCCGTATAGGCTCGTCCGAAAAAAAAAATTCTTGGACGGATACGTTAGGATTTACGGAGCTTTTACTCGTCCGGGAGCTCCAAATCGCGACTAAATATTAATTACGGAAAATCTAATTAAAAAATCGAAAAAGGGCTTCGAGGTGCATAATGTGACCTCGAGGGGCATCTTCGTGTCGAATCTCAAGACTGTCCGACCTGCCGTCTTTGCGCCGTGCCGCGAGCAGACAAAAACTCGGTCACACTATATATATATATATATATATATATATATATATATATATATATATAATATAATATTTATTTATTTATATAATCCAAAAGGGAAAATTGGAATTCGAAAATATTCATTTGTTTATTCTGAAATATCAAAATTTTTGAATTCCTAGTATGAAGTTTTATAAAAGCAAATGAATTCAGAACTTTTTTAAGAGTAAAGTGTTCGTGTTTGAAGCAGGTTTTTGCAATAAATATTTTCTTTGATACGTATAATCAGATTAGTTCATTTCTAACACTAGTATCTTTCCTGTTTTTAACGATATTTGATCCATATTCTTTTTTCATGGAATTTAGACTCGATTTTAAGAATCATTTTTACAATGTTTGGAATATTTACATTAATTTTTCGTAATTCAGTTCCATAATTGTTTTTTCAACATTCATTCCGTTCTACTTTATTAATTTATATAAAATATTCTGACTGATAAACGTAGCTCTGTCATTCAAATCCTTTGAAAAAAGTTTTACGATTAGTTTTGTTCCCTTGTAACTTTCTTCGGTTATACTTTGAAAGATTCTCCCTTTTTTTCAGATTTTGATACATCAAAAATAAATACATATAATTTTTTCTGATTCTGTTTCTGTTGCCAGTGAAAAGGTTTCTTCTAATTTTGTTCAGTGTTATAAAACTGAAACAAATAGCTCGAGTCATTTTCGGGCCCATTTACAACAGAAATTGTATCTGTGTTTTCTGTCCAAAGGTTGTTAAATCCAAAATGGGCTAAAATGAGTTATCAAACCAGGCATGTTTGAAAAATTCAAGCGATACTGCAGGGTACAGAAAGCTAAGTCCAATTCCACTCCTAAATATTTTTATTCATCAGGGAATATTTGGGATATGGGAAACAAAACACAAACATGTTAGTGTTAAAGGGGTTATGTACCAGTCAAGGACTTAACATTCAAAAATAAAATTAGAAAAATTTGCCTTAAAAAATAATTAAAAATTAAACTTAAAAAAAACTGACTTTACAAAAGCCGTTTCTTTTCTTTTTTCATTCCGCTTTTCTCAGAACTACGATTTTGGACTTGACACTCTTTTCACTGCAAACACAGATATTCTAAAAAAAATTCCAAAGAATGTCTTTAACCAAAAAATAACTGTAGCACTCCAAAGCACCCACCTTTTCTAAACCTGTGAAACACTATCAATTGTGTGTTAAGAGCTATGTAATTTACCCCCCCCCCTCGCCTAGTGCATCGTACGGTGCAAATACTCTTGGTTAATTCATCTAACTCAGAAATTTTTAGATAACTGAAGCTTTCAAAAGAGACGTTTATTCACCCAAGTAGCCATCTTTCCCTCTATTACTCGTATTTTATTCCACATTTTCGCAAAACATGCGTTTATATGAAAACTATGACTATGCAAAATAGGATTTCGAAAACAACGGCAATTTTAATTAAACAGCTATTTTAAATAAATTTCGTGTTTAAATTTCTTAACATTTCTTATTAACGCGAAGTTTCGAATGCACACAAGGCAATGAACGCAATTTTTGTGTACTTGCAAAACGTGATAATTTTTTAGCATCAAATTAAAAAAGTTTTTCTCTTTTTGAGAATGTAATTATATCTTTTACTTAAAAACTCTTTAATAAAGCTAATCTCTCTAATAATGCTCCACTCTAAATAAAGTTAATTAGAAAAATCTAATTATGCATTTCAAGTTTCAGAACTTGGTCACGACGAAAACCTTTTTAAGCGTATAATTAGCGAAATTATTTCGCACTGCCTTCAAACAAATCTCTCTCGACAATCACTTTTATTTATTTATTTATTTATTTTTTGTTGTTGTTGTTTAGAAAATTGTCCACTTTCCTGCTATCACCTATTTATGAAGCGATATTAAATCTTACTTGAACGAGAAATTTACTTCTGTATCAGAAAGATGGATAGATTGTAATACAGTCGAGATTTATTCTGTAGTGTGCAAACAGTATAGTCTATTCATATAGAAATTTTGGTAGAAAAAAGTTTATTCGTTTTAAATTTCTCCATCTGTAGCAATTAAATCTTTAGATACGATTACCTTAAAAATCTTAGTTCTGATACAAAAGACAGGAAACTTAGATATTAACAGAAGTTATAATTTTGGAGAGTGAATAAGTAACTCGTGCCTATGGATGGTAATGCATGGATTCGCAGAGCATATATACAGGGCGTCCGGGCTAAAAGTATCCAAAAGTTATGGCTTATTTTTAAGGAACTACTCATTAGAATTAAAAAAATATATATTTAAATGGAAAGAACATCTCACCAATCAATAGGGAGATGGTCCCCCACGTGCTGCAATTACAATGTCAACCCTTCTGGGCATACTTTCAACAAGGTTTTCATACTCAGCTATGGGTATTTGTGTTCATTCCTTCTGCAATAATGTTGCCAACTCAGCTGTAAATTTCGGACGTTGCTCCCTGGTCCGTAAGCGTCGCGCTAACTCGTCCCTCAAAAATTTTTAAGGGGTTTAGGTCGGGACTTTGAGCAGGCCAGGGAAGACGTTTTACAACCATATCTCAATACCACTGCTTGAAAGAGTCTGCGACATGACATGGAGCGTTGTCGTCCTGGAAGTAACATTCGTCCATTCCATAAAATTGGCAGAGCGTAGAAAGAACCTGATCGTCCAAAATGTTCATGTAGGCGTCTGCGTTCAATTTACCAGGAACAAAATGCAAAGGTCCCAGGCCATACCACGAAAAACAACCCCCCAAAAATTACACCACCACCACCGAACTTGAGAGTTGGAACGATGCACTCGGGTAACAGACGATCGCCTGGCATTCGCCAAACCCAAGCACGGCCATCCGACTGGAAGAGCGTGTAGCGTGACTCGTCGCTCCATAAAACAGTTTTCTAGTGGTCCCAGTCCAGTTGCGACATTGCAAACACCAAGCGAGTCTGCCGGCTTTGTTGGATGGGGTGATGTTTGGTTTGTATGCGGTAACACATCCGTGGATATTGAGGGCGTGCAGTTCTTTCAGCAAAGTATTGGAGTGCACCGTAACCCCTGCTGCCTGTTGAAACTCACAATTGAAGAATTGGAGTGGTTTTTGGCGGTTTATACGAACCTCACGCTTCAGGACGCGCCGATCCCGTTCGGTCAGTTTACGGTGACAACCAACGTGAGCAGTTCGTGTCCCGTAGTCTTCCACTTGTTCACGACATCACCAACAGTTTACAGTGGCTGTGATAATTCTACCGCAATTGCGCGAATAGACTTGCCACTAATGTGACAGCCAACTATAACACCTTTTTCACAGTCACTAAGTTCCTTTCGTTTCGACATAGTGTCACAATTTCACACAAAACTAACGACGTTATCACTTCGTATATCGTATTTAACCGTAACAGGTCAAGTGCGAGCATTGTATTTGCATAAAATAAGACATGCAGTCGGATTTTATGCAAATCCGCTGGCGTCCGGTCCATTACTGTAGGGTAATGTGTGTATGTGTATATATATATATATATATATATATATATATATATATATATATATATATATATATATATATATATATGTATGTATGTATGTATGTATGTAGTGGAACCTTGACTCAAGAGTTAAATTCGTTCTGAAGTGGAGCTCACAACTCAAATTACTAGTATGTCAAATCAATTTTTCTCTTTGAAATGAAATGGAATGCCATTAATTCGCTCCGCCCGCCCGCCCCCCCCCCCCCCAAAAAAAAACAAAAAAAACCGCAGTTTGTTTTTTTTTTGTTACATGTTTTTACGAAAAATGTACTTATAACTAACGAATATTGTATAAAAACACAATACATTATAATATATTGAAATAAACTGGTTTTAATAAGTATAATGTACAACATTTACCTTGGAGATCAGACGACTTGAATATGCTGACGGAGGTGGAAGAGGTGGAGGAGAAAGGCTAAACTGAATAACTGAATCTTATTCGCTGAATTTTGAAATTTTCCGCCACGCTTTCCTCACTTTCATCTGCAGGGGTTTTCGATAAAAACCTGTCCAATAAAGTATCTTTCATCCTCCTTTTCAGAATTTTTCTGAAATGAGTTCAGCAAATATCATTAAACTGCGCCGTCGCACGCCCAGTTTCAACTTTTTCTGGATGTTTCTTTTGAATAAAATCTGAAAGTTTATCCCACATTCTCAACATTTCCTTTACCTCTCTTGTAGAGATAACTTCCTCCGCCTCTTCTGCGTCACCTTTTTCCTACAAAACCTCCGTGTGGTGCTAAGTCAGTAGCTCCTTCAGCTTCTCTGTTGTCAGTACCTCGTAGTGCTCCCCGAAAAGCTCTTTGATGTCCCCTTTATCCATGTCCAGACCCATAAACGTGCCCAGTAATATGTCTCTTCCGCCACTGGCGCTTCGGGTTTGAGTCTTTCAAAGTCCACTTCAGACACAACCTCAGGCCACAGGTTCTTCCACGCAGATATCAATGTCCTCTTTGTAACAACCTGCCAGCCCATATCGATAATTCTGTGGCATATAACGATGTTATAGCGGTTCCTCCAGAAATTTCAAAGGGTGAGGTTTGTGCTCTCCGTCACCTCTTAGCAGAGGTGGAACAGGTATACTTGGGGAAGAGCTTCTTGAAATTAGAAATCACTTGCTGGTCCATGGGCTGCAGGATAGGGGTGGTGTTGGATGGAAGGTAAAGAACCTTTATAAACTTGAACTCTTGAAGGATGTGATCTTCGAGTTTAAGTTGGGGAGCCCGTGCATTGTCCAGACCAAGAAGGGCTTTCACAGGTAGGTTATTTTCTGGAGATATTTCTTAAAGTCAGGACCAAGATCAAATTCCCTCATTCGACAAAGAACTGACTGGTGATCCCCGCCCTCGGGTTTTCCCTCCACATAACCTGCAGTTTTCCTTTCAGAATCGTATATGACTTAAAGATTCTGGGATTTTCTGAATAATCAACGAACAGCGGCTTAATCTTGCAGTCGTCGCTCGCACTGGCGCACAGTGCGATTGTTGGCCTATCCTTCGTGGGTTCGTGGCTTGGCATCCTCTTCTACTCTGCCGTTATATAAGTCCTCCTTGGCATCTTCTTCCAAAAAAGTCCTGTACGTCGTAGTTGAAGACTTGCTGCGGGATGTATCCATTAGCTGTTATAATTCTGGCAAAAGTTTTGAGGTAATCTTCAGCTTCCTTCATATCCGCGCTGCCTGCCTCGCCATGCCTGACAACGGAGTGAATACAGGTCCTTTTAAAATTCTCAAATCAGTCCCGACTAGCTTTAAACGGCTCGCCTGCAGCGAATTAGCGTAAATAGGTCTGCCATCTACAGATTCTTGGTATCTCCAGGGAGCTGCTTCTCCGTCAACCACACCCTCGTCCACTTCTCCATATTTGCATGTATAGATTTCAGCTGTTCAGAAACTATTTTAACGCCCTTTGCTAACGTTATGTCCTTTATAATTATAGCCTTTATACTACTTCTGCTTCAGTATGGTGCAGATAGTAGAAGTACTGCACTCGTACTAAGTCGACTACACGCAAACCTTGATCATGTTTTCAGATAATTCCTTTCTTTAATATTATTATTTTGTAATTTATATTTTATTTCTTTTCGATAATCTTTTTCTCGTCCAAACTAAACCAACCGCTTCTTCTTCTCAGCACTGTCCTTCGCACTCACTCTCTTCGGACCTATGTTTGGAAAAACGAAGGTTACAACCTATCCGCTTAAAGTGAAGCAGGGAGACACGGGATGTTTCGGCTTTCGCTGTGCCAACTAGCGGTGGGGAATCTGAAGCTAACTCGTTACCCGAATTTTAGCTCTCAACTCAAAGCAAAAAATCGGCCGAGAGACGGTACGTATCTAAAAATATTAGTTAGTTGGGACACTCTAAATCAGCGGTTCTCAACCTGGGGGGCGTAGAAGAATTTCAAGGGAGGCGTGAGTTAAAAAAAAAGTAAAATAAAAAGTAAAACTAACTATAATTTTCTGTACTCATATTTTGCGGTGACAATGTAACCATAACGTATTTTCGACATAGGAAGACGATAATTGTCGTAATTGTAAATACACGATAATTGTCGTACTTCTGGGCGTTGAAAGTGACCTGAGGTATGCTTTGTCACAGTTACTACGCAATATTCAAAAACTTGTCAAGGACAAACAGTGCTAGCCCTCTCTCATTAATGTTGTGAAAGCGACTGGTATTACGTGACAACCTCACCTAGATCCATGATTACCTCAAATATATTTGATCTGTATTTAATTCTTTGATTTCATATGTTCTAATAATAATATGTTCCAAATTAGGATAGTGTAATAATATTAAATTTTGTATACGAAATTATCTAGTCTATATTTTTATTTAATAACAAGCTTCAGTTTCAAATTCCGATTGCACTACTTGTATTGGCCACATATGGTAGTGGTGGTGGTGGGGGAGGCGTGGCCTCACATCAGTGTTCAAAGGGGGGCACAGAGCCTGAAAGGTTGAGAACCCCTGCTCTAAATCCAACGTACCATTGTATATAAATATATATGTATATGACAGGCAGCGTGTTTTGCTCCTGTGTAAATTCGATTTAATGCAGTCATCGTTCTTTTAAAATAATTGGGCGTGTGGCGAAGCCATTAAAGAAGTAATCCAATTGTGATAAATCCAGCTTTATTGAACTTCATAAGCTGACCATTCTCCAGGTTCATTACCGCGCTTCGCCATTTTATCAATTCCCAAGCACGCCTGCCGCGAGAATCCGCTCTCAACGAGATTTTTCTCCAATCTGCCGCGAAAAACCCAATTCCCTCCGAGCGCCTGCTATGAGCGCATGTGCAGACCTTAATCTTTTGGTCATCTGGACTTTTAATATTGCTGAACTTGTAATTTTGACTTCGCACCCAACCTTTACATTTCTAAAAATAAATCTTCTAGCCTTGAATTATTCGCTTTGCGCTCAAGTCGCCTCTAAAAGATGATTTTCCCCACAGCAAAATACGCGCGCTTTGTAAATGAAATATTAGATTCTTATTATTTTAAGCCCCCTTTCCCCGTACTTCTCAACTATATTTTGACAGTTCAGTTATGTTTTGACATATATATATATATATATATATATATATATATATATATATATATATATATATATAAAACCAATGGCGCAACAGTCCATTGTGGACCAAGGCCTGTTGTGCCCATCTCTGAATTCTTGACCGTGGGTTGGGGTGCAACACAGCATATGTCTCAGGCAGGTGGTCAGCCTGCGGTACCGCTGAGTTAGTTCCCAAGCATGCTTGGTACTCATTTTATCGACCTACTCAAGGGAAGAAAGATTAAGTCGACCATGCACAGTCGCAGGGTATATACACTGCTGGCCACTGTAAATGCAACACCCTGAAGGAAACATGCAAATAACATGAAATTTACAACATGCATTAGCGGAGGGGAGATATGCAAATGATTAGAATTTCAGCGCAGACGCACATCACGAGCGCCTGTGGCGCCACTTCAAAGCGCTATTTAAAGCTTGGAGATTTCGACGATTTCAAGTTCGGCAATTGTGTTTTTCTTGTGGTTTTTTCAAAAAAACGATCAATTATGCCTCGTCGAAAACAGCGATCATCTTTTGATCAAGTATCCGAGTTCGACAGAGGAAGGATAGTGGCCTACCGAGATTGTGGATTATCATTCAGAGAAATCGGTAGTCGTGTTGGACGAAACCAAACAACTGTAATGCGGATATGTGATAGTTGGATGCAGGAGGGTACGACGGACCGGCGTGTTCGATCGCATCCACCTCAGCGCACCACTTCACGTGATGACAGGCAAATTGTGTGCATGGCTGTGACGGATCGCTCAGTCACATCACGAACCATAGCACAGCACATGCAGTCTGTAACGCATCATCCAGTGTCTGCGCGTACCATTCAACGCCGTTTACAGCAGAGTGGTCTGTCCGCAAGACGTCCATTGCTTTGTCTACACTTGACGCAGAACCACAGACGTCTCCGCCGCCAATGGTGCGATGACAGAAGGATTGTCTTTACTGACGAGTCACGCTTCTGTCTGCAA
>OU015497.1:38719354-39031854 GCA_907164885.2 Dolomedes plantarius
TGCCGGAACGTGGTTAGATACGGGTTAGGAAGACTTGGCGAACGGACAGCGATAGCGTGTGCATAGAATCTGCAAATGCGTGTCTTAATGCGTATATGTATCAAAGGGATAGTAAGTGGACGTGAAGGATTTTAAAATGATCTGTCTATTCTCTCCAAGTTGTACAGTATTATCTGTATATGTAAGACAGTTCCGTAACTGACTGACAGATAACGCTCAGACCAAACCTCTGGACTTCAAGGGCTGAAATTTTTCATGGCGATTCTCTTATAGTGTAGGGGTGCACTAAGAGAGATTTTGGAAAAATTCTTCTGAGATTTTTTTAATTAAATTTTTAAGCTGTTTTTGTAAGTTGTTTTAAGTTTGCATTTAAAATAATAATCTGAGGGTTATAAAATTTATATCACAAGACAGATCATAAAAATCCCTTGAAAATGAAATCTTCTTCGAATCTTTAACTCCATTTTCTGATATTTGGTGAATTTTTAAAGATTAATTTTTAGAATTTAATTTATTAAATGCTGATCACGAGATTTCTTTTCTTTTTGTGATACTTTAAATTAAATTTGCGTCACGTGCATAACAATGAAATAAATTGACAAAAAAAAATATTGAAATATGGTAAAAGATAAAATTTAACCACTAGAACTAATTAACATGGAAGTTTTTAAAGAATTTAATTCAGTAGGTTTTATGGATATTAAACATACAAATTAATTGCATGCATTGACCGTTATATTTAATTTCAAAATCTTCAAAATTGCGATTTTTTTTATATTTTTTGGCATTAATTGCATATATTGACCGTGGTATTTAATTTGAATGTACTCCGTGTCGAAGCACGCGTATTCAGCTAGTAACTTCATAAGTACCTTCAAAGTATCTGTCTTGGGACCATAAACAAATAAAGTTATCTCAAACGGTATGGGAAGATTTATCTTATTTTAGATATTTTTGTATTTATAAAAACCATCCGTTCATGAAAATTACATTGTTTATAAAAAAAAATTTAACTAAAATAATAGATTGATGAAATGAGCAATAAGTGTTCATCATGGAATTTTTCTTGGTTTTATGAGTACTGTATAATGAAGTATTTCTCTAAGGCAAAGTTCAGCGACGTTTTTATTGCACAAAGAGCAAACTACACCTTTATGGTTTGATTAAAGGTTTACCTTGCCCAAAGTTTTTATAACTTTTTTTGCTGAGAATGTTGTTGTTATAATTTATCTAGGCTTTAATATTTTTTCTCAGAACACTTTTTTCTCGGTGAGGTAGGTATTGAAATCAGGGGGATACAGTTCAATTTTGCTCCTTTGCACCGCTAAATCTGTTGGTTACTTCATTATTCAAATCCCCTAAAGGTAAACAGACACTATAGTCATTACCTATGATTTAGACGGGATCTGAACCTTACTCTAACTGTGGAAGCCTATTGCGATAGCCTTCTAAACAATTTAAGAGGCATGTTAATAAAATTAAAATTTAGATTTAACAATCAGTTTCTACTATTTAAAACTATCCCTCCTTAAGTAAATATCAATAAAACTTGATAACAGAAAGAAAATCCCCTATAAATTTATTAATTTAAAAAGCAGTAATCACAATATTTTTTAAATGTCCTTTTGGTTAAAAATTGCCTCTTAACGTAGGATTACGTTTCTCCATAACGGTCCTGTGAAAAGGGAAATTTCAAACGCTAAAACTGTCCGTCCATCTGTCCTCGTGAGTTATAATTTTGGAATCGCGACAAACCCAGTCTATCGCTTGTACACGTTAAATTGAAACGTACAAAAATGCGTTAAAATTTTGACATACATATATGTATATATATACATACGTACAAATATATAGATACATATATAGTACATACAAAAGAAATAAGCAACAATAAGTAATCATACGTTAATAACCCGCGGTAGTTTCGTTAGAAGAGACTACCTGAAATTATTTCATATATCTACTATACCTTTTCATCAATTTCAACTTTCACTTTGCTTTATGTTGTGCTCAACAGAAGACTAGAATAAAAATGTAAAATTTTGCAGGTATATACTATTCGTACAATAAATGGCTATAAATCCCTCCGTAAATTTGTCCCAGAGAAATTATTCGATAATATTTAAAAACCGCCATTTAATATTTCGCTTCGCTGTGACACTTATATAAATATCTCTCTTGGTGAGGAGTGATGTCACAATACTTACGCATCTAATACCAGAACCTTACGATACCGGCAGTTTATTGGCAGATGAAGTGCATGAGTACACTTCTCCCATAAAATATGTTGCCATTAGATGATTGTAAAAAGTTCAGAGTGATGTTCTCTCGATGCTCAGGAATAAAAAATGTTACGCGCTGCGCAGTATGAAAAGAAACTCTAGCAATAAATTCAGGTATACATATAGAAGTCCTCTACGCCTGTAGGGGTGCTCGGTAAAAATCGCGATGGTAGTGCCATCTTGTGGGTAATGCTGACTTACCAGTGAGGTGTTCCCAGGTAAGAAGTCGTCAACAATTCCCACGGTATATTGTGCGAATGTCTCAAAACGAACCGATTAAAGACTCCATATAGCCAATGTTATAGAAGAAACCTCTTTTCGACGGCCACCCTACAAACATCATTACTGGCCATCATAGAGAAGTTTCACTGTATATACACTCTATAATAAAAAAAAATAGGACGCACCAAGAAGGAGTTGTACGATTGCGACAAAAATTAATGGATATGAAACAAATACACAGAAAAAAACGATTAAAATTTCAGAGCAGTTCATTGATTAATTCCAGAATTTGATCGTTAAAAAGTTAGGAAGTCAATATGGCGTTGGTCCAACTCTGGCCTGAATGAAGCTGTCCCCCGGCGTGCCATAGACTGATAAAGTTCCCGGATGGTGTCCTGCAAGGATTTCTTGCCAAATTGTCTCCAACTGTCGGGCTGAATCGGCAACATTCCGGAATAGTTGCATTAGCCTTCCCATCACGTCCGTAATGTGCTCTATGGGGGAAAGGTCAGGTGACCTAAGTGGCCAAGGAAGCATTCGGTAAGCTGGAAGACAATTCATAGCAACACCTACCTTATGCGGCAGTGCATTATCTTGTTGAAACGTTAGTCCGGTGTGGCTCAAGGGGAAAGCGGGTCACCGAATGTCGTCTACGTACGTTTTTTTTTTTGTTGCTATAGAGTGTGCATATATATATATATATATATATATATATATATATATATATATATATATATATATATATATATATATATTATATGTATATATATATATTATATATATATATATATATATATGTATATTATATATATATATATATATATATATATATATATATATATATATATATATATATATATATATATATATATATATACAGGCTCGAAAAAAATTACGAAAAAAATTACGACAGTTAAAAACATTTATTAAATCAAATATGACTCTGTAGTTAGTGAGTGGGCCTGGCCTATTATATATATATATATATATATATATATATATATATATATATATATATATATATATATATATATATATATATATGACATGCGTCTTATTGACACGTTAATTCCCACATAACTTTTTCCCTAAATAAATCCTTAATTAGCAGTCAATGAACGTAGGCCTGTGGTAAATAAATACTGTTAATTACATCCAAGAGCTTTATTAGCTAACATTATGTGAAACTCAATCCAATCCGTGCCAAGTTTCATCATCTCTGCTCGCGACGCGCGACCACGTCTAGTTGCGTTCAAATCTAATCCCAATCTGATAAAAAAACCTTTCTTTCAAGCTTCTAGAATCCTGTATGACGACAGCACCGAAGATGAGGCTGGGGCGGAGCCAGCCTGTCAATCAAGTTTGATTTTGCATGCGGGGAATTTCCCTTTTTTGATCTGTTGCGCGATTCGCGTTACTTTAAGAATTGTGGAAAATAGTGACGTTTGACGCTACGAAATTAATCTATCCTGAAGCCCCCTTTAATTATCTTAACTATTTTTCTCTTCTAATTAATGCTTAACTACACACACACACGCACACACACACATATATATATATATATATATATATATATATATATATATATATATATATATATATATATATATATACAGGGTGTCCATAATTAAAGTCCCACTTTCAAAAGGCTTCAAAAAAAGAACCACTGGTCAGAATGACTTCAAATTTGAACTGAATATACTGGAAGAAGGGGGGAAACGATTTGGCATAATAAAAAAAGTTCCAAAATGTATCAATAGATGGCGCTGCAAGCGGCATAACGTAAGTGGATTCGGCTACAAGTGACATTTTGAAACGAAATACGACGGCTTTGGCATGAGTTGCACAGTAAACCAACTGTAGTGTTCAACGTGCATAGTGTTCAACATTTGGGTCGTTTGACGGAAAAAATGACTTCCAAGTCAGTCAACAGTTGTGGCACTGCTAGTGGGAAGCCTATCCACCACGGCAAGGTCGTACCACATTGGATGGGAAAAATTGGTTTTTAATTGTCCTTGGGCCAAAAACCGCATAAAAAGCAATAATGAAAACGCCTGTTAGTTATCGCTAGACTTGCGGCAAACAGGTTCAATATACTTTCCACCGTTGTCCGCCACAAGCTGAAAGCGATAAACAGCATGTTCCACAACAGACCGGAGTGTCTCAGGGGTGACGTTGCGAATGTGTTGCGTAATCCGTGACTTCAATTCAGCTAAATTTGCAATCGGGCCACTGTACACAACATTTTTAAGATAACCCCACAGCCAGAAGTTACAAGTATTGAGGTTTGGTGATCTTGGAGTCAAGGCTGTTGGACAATGACGGCTGATAAGTCGATTATTTCCGAAATGCCTCTTGAGCAGTTGCATAACTCGCTTTGCGATGTGCGGAGGAGCGCCATCTTGCATGAAAATGATTCTATCCAGACATGCACGCTATTGAAGTGTTGGAATGACCTGGCTGCGAAAAAGACTCGCATACCGTTTACCATTCACGGTACAGGTAACAGGACCCACAGGACCTTGACATCTTCTCGAAAAAAAAAATGGCCCTACCATACACGATGCCTTCAACCCGCACCACACAGATACCTTTGGCGAATGCATCGGTACTGGTTGAGTTGCGAATGGGTTATCCTTTGCCCATATACTGCAATTTTGTGTGTTGACAAACCCGTGGAGGTGGAAATGGGCTTCATCTGTCCACAAAATGTTCCATGGCCATTCATTGTCCACTTCCATGCGAGCGAGAAATTCCAGAGCAAACGCCTGTCTTCTTGGCAGATCAGCAGGAAGCAACTCCTGAACATGTGTAATTTTGTGCATAGCAATGCAGAATATTGCGTATAATTTTGTGCACCGTACTCGCAGGCATGTCTAAACATCGGGCAATACCACGTGCACTGCACGTTTTCACACCACTGCTCGTCCCTTCCTCTAATGCTGTGGCCACATCTTCTACCACTACTGACGTCGAAGCAATTGATTTCCTCCCTCTGCCAGATTTCACTTCAAAAGAACCTGTTTCTTCAAATTTCTGAATCATATTCTTTAGACCCATTGCAGAAATCGGACCACAGCCTTTTTTCATTCCCTTTAATGACCGGAATTTCTTTAAAGCTGCAGGCACACAGTCGTCGTTCTTGTAGAAGAGCTTCACCAGAAGATCGCGATCCTTCATTGAGAGACTCATGACAAGCTACTCAGATACAATATGATGGGAACGCCACATATCCCGCGTTTTTATACCACATGCAATGTGTCGTGCGCATGAGTGTCTTTTAATTAGCTTGCATAGTATGACGCTTACAGCGCCATCTATTGACACAGTTTGGAACTTTTTTTATGATGCCAAATCGTTTCAGCCTTCTTGAAGTATATTCAGTTCAAATTTGAAGTCATTCTGACCAGTGGTTCTTTTTTTTGCAGCCTTTTGAAAGTGGGACTTTAATTATGGACACCCTGTATATTGTACCAAATCCGTGGTACGAAAAGATATTTTAAAAAGTGAATTTCAAATACAGAAATAAATATGCCAGCGACCGCAATTGAAAAACAGAGATTTTATAAACAGTTCTTTTACAACTTGCAGCAGTAGACAAAATAATACTACAAATCTTCCTGGGAGTCTACAAACTCCAGCACCTATGTATTTCTCTTAACAATAAGGAATTCAAAGTTTTCATTAATACGATATAACACTTATTAATAAATAGCATACGACCTTATAATCTCCTATACCAAGGTCCTCGTCTCAATCCCGACGAGAAAATATCTTTTAAAGAAGAAAATGTCACCAGTTCCAAACCCAAAACCTATCGCCACAAAAACAACTCTTTTACTGAACTTTTATTCCACACTCTTATTCACCTAGGAAACAAAACCCGTGATGCCACACCGCTCAACCAAACCATTTTCCAACAATAAACCCAAGAGCAGGATTTATTACTTACTCCATGGTAGACGCGTGAACGTGCTAAACCATAGTTTTAATTCACGTGAACCCCAAAACATCGCATGCTGGCGATAACACGCCAAGTTGGCCCCTAACTCGTAACAATATATATATATATATATATATATATATATATATATATATATATATATATATATATATACTTAGACAAAAAAAAAGAAGAAACCAAGAATGGGCGAATCATGGCCGGACACAGCGTCAAGAAAGAAGCGGTCGGCCTAGAGAAACGACAGAACGTGAGGACCGAACAATCGTTAGAGTGGCACTCACAGCCCCAAATTCATCATTATCATCGATCGTATGTGCCACTGGTGCTTCAGTTATCGTAAGGACCATTCATAGGCGGCTCAGACAAAAGGGGGCTGAGCTCACAGCTCCCCTTGCGCCGACTACCATTGACCTCTGTACACCGACGAGCCCGTTTGCAGTGGTGTCGGGCAGAAACAATCTGGAATGTCACTGACTGGAGCAAAATTGTCTTCAGTGATCAGTCCCGCTTCGAATTGAGCGCCGATGACCAGCGAATACGTGTCGGGAGACGCCCCAGACAGCGGTGGGATACCAACCTGACTGTCTTCCGCTTTCCGGCCGGCAACCAGAAGTGATGGTCTAGGGTGCCATTTCATTTCATAGAAGGACCCCTTTGGTTGTCATCCGCTGCACCCTTACAGCTCACCGGTACGTCGACGATATTCTACGCTTGGTTGTGTTGCCCTTCATATCATGCCATCCTGGGCTTACATTTCAGTAAGATAATGCGCGCCCGCACACTGCGACTTTACTGCTTGTCTTCGTGCTTGCCCAACGCTACCTTGGCCAGTAAGGTCACCGGATCCCTCCCCCATTTTGACGATCTAATGTGCCAATTGGGACAAAATTTGGCGCGATATCCCGCAGGAGGACATCCACCACCTCTATCAATCAATGCCAAGCTGAATAACTGCTTTCATAAGTTGAGACCAACCAGAGGTGGAACAACGCGTTATTGACTTTTTCACTTCGGGAAGCTCTTTCTCTTGAATAAATCATCCAATTTTTCTCAAATTGTAATCATTTGTTTTTCTGTACATGTACATCACATCTACTGATTTTCGTACTATTTTTGGTGAACTCCTTTTGGTGAGTCCTTTTTTATTTGTCTAAGAGTGTATATATACGTATATATATATATATATATATATATATATGCGTATATATATATATATATATATACGTATATATATATATATATATATATATATATATATATATATATATATATATATATATATATATATACGTATATATATATATATATATATACGTATATATATATATATATATATATATATATATATATATATATATATATATATATAGTATATATATATATATATATATATATATATATATATATATATATATATATATATATATATATACGTATATATATATATATATATATATATATATATATATATATATATATATATATATATATATATAGATAGATATATATACGTATATATATATATATATAGATAGATATATATATATATATATACGTATATATATATATATATATATATATATATATATATATATATACGTATATATATATTTATATATATATACATATATATATATATATATATATGAAAGATATAAAATTTAAGTTGATCCCCTGTAAATTCTCTTCCCTTCCCATGTTTAAGATGGCATTACCAAATTCTGTTTTCAAGAACCCAGGAATATTTTTCATAGCGTCAGCAATCCCTGGGCAAGCCACACTGTCTATGCCCAAATAAGGCAATCGTCCTGCACAACTGATGCAGCTTGCAAAAAAAACATCTTTGGTCAGCAAATTCTTCAACCGCAGATACCTCTATACTCAAACCCCGGGAATCACTCGGGTGTTGGCTGTCAACTAGATCAGATGTCTATTTAGCCACTCGGAAATAAATTTCTTTTTCTAAAAGTTCTGTAATCTGATCTTATTTCATTACAGAATTTATAGCCGGCAGGATTTCCTGCAGTGAGGATACCAGTTTTAAAATTTTAATTTCAATATGTAAACGGAGTTTTAATTAATTTTCCCAGCACCCGTCGTAAAACTTCATTCGCCCTTTCGTGCGTCGAAAATAGCAGCGAGCAGCAGTGGATTACTGTATTACTGACCTTGGTGGATTTACGCTGTTCGGTGACCTAGTTTTGAAGAGCAATGAAGAAAGGGGAAAATCCGTTTTTGAATCAAACCGTGGACTTAACCGGTGAAAATAACGAGCCATCTCACGTCCGCTTTTCCGATGTAAATGTGTTTATTAAGCCCTATTCAAATGAAGTGCCAATCGAAAATTACATCGCAGAATATGAGCAGGTTTCTGAACTGTTAACATTAAATCCTATACAAAAAATTATATTCTTTCGCAAGCTGTGTACCGGAAATGTGGAACTATTTCTTCAATCCAAACCCCTGTTTAAAAACTTCGAAGAATTAAAAACAGAACTGCTTAAAGAATTTAAGACGGAGATAAGTAAGGCCGAAATACATCAGCAATTGTTAAGACGGAAAAAAGGAAGGGAAGAAACTTACGAAGCGTATTACTACACTATCCAGCAAATAGCTTCGAAAGCAGCGATGACCTCGGAAGAGCAAAAATTTTACATCATAAAAGGAATAAACGCACGCCCAGAAGTAGATCTCCAACTTCGTTCGACAAAAAATTGTGATGAACTAAAAAACATGTTAAAACTATTGGATAAGCAAAAGTCAGAGGAAAGGACTTTTTATACCCCCAAGCTACCAGTTTTCCATAGACCTCCAGCCTGGAGTCCACGCTTCCAACAACACCCAGGAAATTACCGACAGTTTCGGCCAAATTTTGATCTTCAACACCAGGAGTGGAGACCGAGGAATAATTTTTATCGGCCCCGTTTCCAGCAACGTCCCAGACCAGGGTTCAACACCAGTGCACCTTCCTTTCAGCCAAGAATGACAATGCAGAATCATAATAAAAACTTTAATGTGAGAACCAACGACAGTGACTGAGTGCCAGTAGTAGAGAGCCTGTTGTGTGGACAGAAAGTCCAGATTTTATTCGATTCAGGCTCAACTCTAAATATTTTACCGGGATCCACATTAAATAAAAATCACCAACTAAATTTCAAAAATTGCAACATTAACATTACAGCTGTGGGACGAAACGTCCAGGTAAGTCAGTATATAATGCTTCCGTTAAAATTTGGTGAAAAAATTGAAACATTAAAATTTTATTACTTACCTAATGTACAATTACCATATGTTATATTATCTGGTCATGCTATTGGACTCTTTAATGTCACTATTAATTTTAAAACTAGAGAAATTTTTCAGGATAATAAATTGCTTAAGCATTTTAATTGTACCAGCTGTCATAATAATAATCCTAATAAGAGAAGTGGTCATGGAAATAATGAAAAAGTATCTGCATTTTTAAGTAATAATAATGATTTATGTAATGTGATTTCTTGTAATAATGATAAGTGTGATATTGACAATTTAATTCAAAAATTTGATCATGTTTTTGCTAAGAATAAGTTTGATGTGGGAGAAATTAAATTAGAATCGCCAAAAGTAGTCTTAACCTCAGAACTTCCTATAAGTCAAAGACCATACAGAACGTCGCCTAGAGATGACGCAGAGATAAAGAAACAATTAGATGCCTTGTTAAAAGCTAAAATTATTAAACCTAGTTATAGCCAATATAGTTCACCTATTACTCTCGCATTTAAGAAAGAAGATAATGCTAGGACTCGACTATGTATTGACTATAGGAAAATTAACCAAATTACAAAAACCGATTGTGAACCCATTCCCAGAATAGACAGTGTTCTAGACAAATTGACCAATGCTAAGGTATTTTCTACGTTAGATCTATGTAGTGGGTATTGGCACCTAAAATTAGAGGATGAGGAAGCTGAAAAGCTTGCTTTCACTTCTAACTATGGCTTGTACCAATTTACCAGACTGCCGTTTGGATTTAAGAATGCTCCCGCAATATTCCAAAGAACAATTAGGCGTATACTTCATAAATATCAAGTTAACTTTGCTCTAAATTATTTTGACGATATAATTATTTTCTCAGAGACATTAGAACAACATATTCAGCACTTAAAGACCATTTTTGAAATTTGTGAAAAGGAAAATATTAAACTTAAAAAATCGAAATGTCATTTTGCTAAAGATACTATTGATTTTCTTGGCTATGAAGTTAAGCATGGATCATACAGCCCAAATAATACTAATGTAGAAACAATAAAAAAATTATTGGCCCCAAGGAACGTTAAAGATTTACAAAGATTTCTAGGCACCATTAACGTATATCATAAATTTATTCCTGATTACGCTAAAATTAGGATTCCCTTAAATAACCTTTTAAAGAAAGACCAGAAATGGGCATGGACGCCTGAATGTCAACAAGCTTTTCAAAAACTTAAAGATAGTTTAATCTCAAAACCCATTTTGGCCCTTTATAATTCAAATTATCCTTGCCATGTCTATGTTGATGCGTCAAAAGAAGCCATAGCCTCCATAGTAAAACAAGAACATCCTGATGGAACTCAACATCCAATTGCATATCACTCCCGACGACTTAGACCATATGAAATTAATTATACGATAACGGAATTAGAATGTTTGTCCATAATTGATAGTCTTGATAAATTCCATTGCTACCTTCATGGGTCACATTTTACTGTACATACAGATCATCACAGCTTAGTTTGGCTTAAAACTTTTAAAAATCCTACAGGTAGACTTTTCAGATGGTCTCTAAAAATTTCTATGTATGATTTTGACATAAAATATAAGAAAGGTACAACTAATGTTGAAGCTGACATGTTAACAAGAAACCCAATTGCTTTTAATATAACTACAACCCCGCCAGAACCCTTGTTAGATATAAAGGAAATCATCCATTTTCAAATGTTAGAAAATATAACAGCACCCAGATGTTTTAATAAGGATAATATTGTAGTAGTAAAAAGACAAGGTTTAATCAAAATTGTAGTACCAAAAGCGTTGAGAATTAAATTAATAGAGAAAGTACATGAAAAATTTGGTCATCCAGGAATAGCTTCAATGTTAAGAATTATTTCACCTCAATATTATTGGACTAAGATAATTAATGATGTTGGAAATTATGTTAAACATTGTGAAACTTGTCAAGTAAACAAGAAGTCTCATCAGAAAAAATATGGTTTTATGCAATCTCTTCCTCTGTGTGAAAAACCTTTTGAACTATTATCAATTGATACTGTAGGTGGTTTAAGTTATTATAATTCTACTAAGAAATATTTACACATTGTAGTTGATCATGCCCCTAGGTACATCTGGACATTTCCCTCTAAAAGTGCCACCACGGAAACCTATATAAATTGTTTGAATTCTATTTTTCAAAATCATGTACCCGAGAAAATTTTAAGTGATAGGAATTCCGCCTTTACCTCATCAAAGTTTAAACATTTTCTCAGACATAATAATGTTACACAGCTCTTGACATCTGCTCATAGACCGCAGACGAACGGAAAGGTCGAGAGAGTTAACCAAACCATAGTAACTAGATTAAAATGTAAAGTTAGTAATAGCCCTAGTAATGTGCCATGGACAAAAATCTTAGACTCTGTCACCCAAGAATATAATAATACCCCTCATTCGGTAACTGGATTTCCCCCAATTTATTTAATGTATGGCGAATTGCCTTATAAAATTTCTTTCCAAGATAATGAGATATACCCTCCTATAGAAGAAGCTAGAAAAATTGCACAAGAAAGAACTAGACAATATTATCAGTCGAATAAAATAAGATATGACAGAAGATTTCAACAAGTTATATTTAAAGTCGGAGATTTAGTTTTATATGAAGAATTTCAATATCCAAATACCCGAAAACTTGCCCCACCGTATTCAGGCCCTTATACTATTCTAAAAAAATGTTCAGATGTTCTTTTTGAAATTGATAAACCCAATGCTCTTTATAAAACTCCCACTGAGATTGTACATTCTACTCGCCTTCGATTTTTCCGTCCTAGAGAGAATTTTCAGTTAAATGATATTAAAAACCCAAGCGAACAGAAACCAGAGGATACTGATGGACTCCCATCAATGGACTGCCAATATTGTGAGTCTCCGAATCTACAACTACTTTTTAAGGACAACTAAAAATGGTATAGACTGATCATGTGAAGTTTATTTTGAATTTTGTAATTATCAAGGTGAATTTTGAGTTTTATATTTAATTTAATGTCATGATGCATTCTTTTCCTCAGTTGAGTTGTTCTTGTTTTGTTTTTATTTTTCTAATTTTTTTAATAAAAAATTGTCGGGTTGTGATGGCCACACAACTCGAAAACATTTTTTTTTCATTCGGCAAAATTTTTATTTTTGGATCTTGGGGTTTTCCTTTGAGAGCAACTACAGTTGAGAAACTGAATCCATTTATCTACATTTGTTCATCCACAAAAATTTTCTTTTGAAGTGGCGGGAGGAATTTGTTTTAACCTCCTTTCCAACTTCATAGTAAGCATTCCTCAGCAAACGTGAGGATACACGGTTGTTTGAGAGAAATGTGATTTGTTTGTCAGAAGTAAGGTATGTTTAAGGTATAAAATGTGTATTGCTATTGAAACGAATTTTGATGTAATGAAGTTGTTTTATTAATGTAACAGTACTTTGAAGAAAAAGAAGAGATATTGATATGAAATTAATGTAAAAATTTATAATATTGTAATTTCGCATGAATAGAGAATTGTTATGAATATAAGAGTATCCAAGGAAGTTTAAAAATATAATACAGTGAATTTTGATAGTGATACAAACAATGTCAGTGTTAATATAATATAATGTCAGAACTAATAATACAATATGTGGACAGTGTTAAGAGATAGTTTCCAGGTAGTGTAAATATTTATATTGTGTTTTATTCATATCAAATATATCAAGATAATATGTCATGTAATCATAGAATTATGTTATCGTCTTATATTTTGAATACCAGTCTTATATTTTGAACTTATACTGTAATTATGGTTAAGTGCATACGAAGCAAATAAGATGAAGGATAGTAGGGAAACCGCCTGGACCTGCTATCTGGAGGAACCATTGTGGACTTTGCCAGATATTTTTGTAATCTTCTGTTATATTCTGTATAATTGTAATATTTTGTAGTTTATTTTTTTATGTTATGTATGAGAGCCTCCACCCGGGTAGACAACGTTTTTAAAATGGGGGGATATGAAAGATATAAAATTTAAGTTGATCCCCTGTAAATTCTCTTCCCTTCCCATGTTTAAGATGGCATTACCAAATTCTGTTTTCAAGAACCCAGGAATATTTTTCATAGCGTCAGCAATCCCTGGGCAAGCCACACTGTCTATGCCCAAATAAGGCAATCGTCCTGCACAACTGATGCAGCTTGCAAAAAAACATCTTTGGTCAGCAAATTCTTCAACCGCAGATACCTCTATACTCAAACCCCGGGAATCACTCGGGTGTTGGCTGTCAACTAGATCAGATGTCTATTTAGCCACTCGGAAATAAATTTCTTTTTCTAAAAGTTCTGTAATCTGATCTTATTTCATTACATATATATATATATACGTATATATATATATATATATACGTATATATATATATATATATATATATATATATATATATATATATATATATATATATATATATATATATATATATATATATATATACGTATATATATATATATATATATATATATATATAGATAGATATATATACGTATATATATATATATATATATAGATAGATATATATACGTATATATATATATATATATATATATATATATATATATATATATATATATATATATACGTATATATATATATATATATATATACATATATATATATATATATATATATACGTATATATATATATATATATATACGTATATATATATATATATATATATATATATATATATATATATATATATATATATATATATATATATATATACGTATATATATATATATATATATATATATATTAATTCACTCAGTAAATCTTGGAATGGAAGCTCTACCCCACACATCGAATGTGGATCTAATTTGTCATCCGCTATTTAAATGCATTTTTTCAATGTAATTAAAGCTACTGAAAGGCTATTTTTATTCAGGAACATGTTATATAAAAACATTTAAGATTTTTTAATAGTGTCTGTACTAATGTTTATATTATGAATTAAAACCCGACATTGATACCCGCAATAATTTAAAGAAAAAACGACTTCCTGTTCAAGTATACATCTGAATGATTCATTATCAGATTTAACTTTAATTCAAAATATACTAAATTTGAACTACAGGCCTCATTTTTTCCCATTATATATCCTAATGCTTTAAAAAGAATTTCTTCCACATCCACTCATGCAATTTTAAATAAAGTATAAAAAAATTACCATTGCATCCCGAACTAAGCTTACAATTATATTGGTAAAGAATTTCCATCGTGGTAACTGGAATTTCCGATTCATTTTCGCGAATTTCAATTAGAATTTGAAACTTGGGCCAAAACAAAATTCGTTCTAACACATTTTCCCGTGATTTGAAAAATTTTTTCTATAAAGGAATAGTAAAAAAAATAACTTCCTTTAGAATTATAGAAAATTTACTCTTTAATGTGTGCAACGTGAAATTTTATTTATGTACTGACGTAAATAATTTTTATATTTTCAGCCCTCAAAGGGATACGGAAATTCTTTTAGATGAGGAAAATGTTTCCTGTTGCTGGAGTGATTCTAGCAAATATCATAAAAAATTCAAGCGTGAAGAAAGTGCCGAATTGCATAAAAGTTCTTTCTATGAACTTTTTTTCTTGATAACGTGTGAATTTTTTTTCTTTCATATTTGATGAAGCAATACTAATATTTTTAAGTTGGTTTTATCTTCTTTCTAAAAAAAATATTGTTATGAATTATTAACATACGATTTTCTCATACTTAGTCATTAAAATTCTTCCCATGGCCAAAGTGTTCTTTGATATAAATGTTCATGTTTTCTTATTTATTTACTTTATTCATTTACTTAAAGTGTTATCCAAAAATAAACTTTCATTACCATATTTTTACTAACTCGCTTTCTTGTTTGTTTGTGTGTTTGTGTGTTTGTCCCGTACAAATCTCGCAATCGATTTTTAACTAACTTCCCGACTAGCTAGACATTTGAAACTTTTAGAATAGCTCAGAACACGGTGACAATACATTATTTTAATACTTTTAGCCATCTTTATGCAGAATTAAGTTAATTTTCAGTTGTTTTCAGTTAATTTTGTTTTGTAGACTGGTGCAGCCATCTATTGGCCGAGATGGGAACTAAAAGTTAAACGCAAGTTAACTTCCAATTAACTTCATTTCCTTTTAAGTTTATGGGATAATTAATCAAAAAAAAATTTTTTTTTAATATTTATTAATACATAGAATTGTCAAGTTTATATGATTCAACAAAAAATTTAAAAACATGGTATATAAAAAGTTCTTTTTATCTTGTAATTATTATATAATTATCTTAAAATCTCTTTGCAGTTTTAAATTGTATGTAATACTAACGTTGTAACGCCTCGAATGTTGCCTCTTACAGCAGTGTTTAGACTGCTATCTCTAGGTTTATTAGTGGCCACTTGAGGTGTCTGAAATTTGGTTGGCAAAACAAGGCCGACCTGACAACATGTCTGTCCTCTCAGGCGTTAGCGGAGGGAGGCCGTTGTTATCCTGCATGGCGTTCAGTATGAACCTCCTGAACCCATCGATACCATATTCCCATGACAGTCGTTGGATTCTGACCAATTCCAGTAGCAATATCGCGGAACGATGCACTGAACTCTCGATAGGCCACGATCCTGCCGCTGTCGGATTCCGACACGTGCTGGTAGCCGTTTCTCCTTCTTATTCGAGGCATCACACGATCTTCTCACAAACAAACAACGTTCAAATGCGATTTCCGAATAAGAAACCCGCTGCGTCACTTTCCTTTTACACAGAGTTTGAGATGCCGTTTCTCCCTCCTGCGCCGTTCGATTGCGCTTGAATGCTAATCATTTTCATACCCCAGCCTCTTCTTCCTTTCATGCAAATTTGACGTTTATATCATCCCTTCTTCATGGTGTCGCAATTTTAATGGCCAGCAGCGTATTTGCGCGCCGGGCCAGGCTTAGTTCCGGGCCTCAACTGACTAATATATGTTCAAGTAACCACTCAAGTGAAAGGCCTTTAATAGACACTAATAAGTGTCGCAAAAAACAGTAAATAAGTCTTCCATCATTTGACGTGAAAGTGAACTAGGAATCTGATTGATTCATGTCAGACTCGATTCGTTCATCGAATCCTCTCTCTCAACGTTTTTTTTCTTCGTCTCGACATCTTTCATTAGGACTAATTATCTGGGACAGTGTTCGATCTCGACAATTAAACCAGGTAATAATTGTCGTTGTAATTAAATGGTGACTTATCCAAGGTTGGGAGTTATCGGAGTAAACTCTATGCGAAATTGTACTGCATGAATGTAGATAGATAAGTAGTAGATAGGTAGATGAATTTGACTGTGGATAATAACTGATACATGCTACTAAATTAGACAGCCCAAAATTATTAGAAATGTAATTTAGTATAAATATTTCACAAGTAAGTCATGAGTAAAGTTAATGAATATGGTAGATTTATACAGTAGAAGCAAAATAGATGTTGTTGTTGTTGTTGTTGTTGCTTATGCCACTTGACCGACAGCAACATCAGATCAGGTCCCGGTAGTTATGGGCGATGAAAGTGTGGCTCTTGTTTTTACTGGCACCACAAGGGTCGGAGTCCGACTTGGCCAAAGGACTAGTCCTGTAATTTTTAATCGAGTCAAGGGACGAGTCCAGACCACTTGACCCAGCATCTCTAGATGTAATTTGAAAATTGGAGGACATTACAGCCATGACATATTTTACGTGCACCAGCCGCCATAAGTGTACACGGCTGTGAATTTGTCAGCGATGGACATCGAACCAGTGACTTTCAGATCACTAGCCCGCTGCTCTTCCCAACTCTTGCCCCCCCCCCCCCGATAAATAGATATTAGGTTAAACTATAATTCTAATTATAAAAGAGAACCAAATGAAACCAAACACATTTAAAAAGAAAAACATAATAGTGAAAGTTAATTTGATAACATTTGGTTATTTGCAGACTCGACGAAATCCTTTAACGAAGGATTGATTCTGAAAAATAAATGGATGTAATCAATTTCAACTTTTTTAAAAAATATTTTTTAACACTTTGCTGTTTTTATTCTTTTTTAATTATTAAATTAATGCAAGCTATTGAAATCACGTACGTATATCTAGGCTTCAATACATCATTTTGAATTTTAAATCAGAATTTCATCCTTTCATACATTATAAAGAGAAATACCGAAAGCGTAACGTTTGATAAATTCTATTTACTTTTTCTGCCTCCGTTATATATATATATATATATATATATATATTTATTCCTCCTTCTCTTCTGGACCATTTCTTTGGCCCCGTGGAGCGTAAACAAAGTAAAACGAGCATCGAAAGATAAGAGAAATATGAAAGAAACCACCATGTTCCGCTTTATTACTGTTGAAACATTTCACATGTCAGTCTTGCTCCTTTTTTTCATTATTATTTAGTATGACACAGCTTTCTTCGAAAATGGAATTCGTATTCGACGATCGCTTGCAGTTCTGACTTTTTCTTTTTTTTTGTATCAGGAAGTAGAATTTAGAGCAAACGTAGGTAAAACTTGGCGGATGAGATACAAATATAGGAGACTTTAAATTAGTAAAGCATTTTTCGAAAAATTATGTTTTTTTTCTCTTTAAATTTACTTCTTAGATGTTCATTGTTCCAAAAGACTAACGCAACTTTTAACGGACACTTCTCCTTCCATACTTTTAGCACATTTAAAAAAATTATCTGAAGTCCATACTCAATACATTTCGCTGAAGATTAAAAACCATGCGTGAGATGTAAAAAGTAAACTGAGGGGGCGGGGGGGAACTATGTGCCTCTTGGACAATCTGTGTTTTTCCAACCGTCTATCCAGCCGGATGATGGCCGAATGGCTAGGGCACTGGCATTCGGTGCCGGATTCTGTGGGTTCGAGCCCCACTCATAGCATGAACTTTTGTAGCCGTTCGGAATCGGCTTTAAACCAACCGGCTACCCCAAATACTCTGCCTTACATTCTCGCTTTTAATATTTTTTGTGTACTTAAAATATTTACTTACTTGGAAATCAAACCCGGAACTTTCAGATCGTTAAGCCGATCACTACACAACTCACCCATATCATGATCCATATTGAAAACCATCCCACTATAACTTGATCTAAGGTGTTGTTAAATTCCCTATACCCACCTGTTAAAACTATTAAAATTATCACGACCTCTCCGTAACCACTCGTGTTCCCCATATTCCTTCTTTTATCAACTTTTTGCCGTTGGATTTTCATTGGCAGGTACCCTATAAATTGGGAGTTTCCAGACAACTTCGACTTCGCTTGTAAAACTTATGAATGATGAACGAAAAATTAATATGCCACAGAACTCAATGCCGAGGCATTCTTTACTTTTTTTGTGACTTAAGTTTAACCTGAATAGAGAAGTGTTAGTCTTGCATCGGCGGTAATCATGCGGAGTTCACGGGATCGAGTGTGGCCATCTGAAGAGTGTCTGCTGCTGTAACATAATCTGAATGAGCCGATTCAAATCTGTCAAATTGGAAATACGGGAGATAAGGGAGATAGTAGACGGGACGTTTGAGGGACGTCATCTAAACAGCAAAGCAAAATTAGCCCCTTGATGGATTCGCTTGGATAAATGGTCTTTTTTACTTTACTGGCTGTCAAAGGCTTAGGGGAGGATTTTCTGTATAGGAGACTAAAACGGACAATGTTTTCAATTTCTTTTAAGTTTCTTTAAAAGCTAAAATTGTAGTAGATTAATTCGATTTATCAGCTTACTCCAATTTCATCGACGTTATTTATACTCGAGTTAAGTAACTCGGATTTTTTGTTTCCTTAATTCTATTTTAAATTAAACTTAAACTGTATACCCTCTAACCTATGCGACTCTCTCATTTATAAGTCAATTCTTAGGTCTTCTTTTTTTTGGAGCGATAGGTTTCTTGAAGAGACATATGAGTGAGATGTCACTGTACTTGTATTCATGCATAATAGTACTCTAGTAAATAGTACTCTAGAATAGTACTCTAGTACTTGTATTCATGCCCAATAGTCACTGTACTTGTATTCATGCACATTGCACTTGTATTCATGTTGTCACTGTACTTGTATTCATGCACAATAGTTCTCTAGTAAATAGCACTCTAGTACTTGTATTCATGAACAATAGTCACTGTACTTGTATTCATGCACACTGTACTTGTATTCATGTTGTCACTGTACTTGTATTCATGCACAATAGTACTCTAGTAAATAGTAATCTAGAATAGCACTCTAGTACTTGCATTAATACACAATAGCACTGTACTTGTATTCATGTTGTCACTGTACTTGTATTCATGCACAATAGTACTCTAGTAAATAATACTCTAGAATAGTACTCTAGTACTTGTATTCATGCACAAAAGTCACTGTACTTGTATTCATGTACACTGTACTTGTATTAATGCACAATAGTCACTGTATTTGTATTCATGCACACTGTAGTTGTATTCATGATGTCACTGTACTTGAATTCATGCACAATAGTACTCTAGTAAATAGTACTCTAGAATAGTACTCCAGTACTTGTATTCATGCACACTGTACTTGTATTCCTGTTCTCTCTGTTCTTGTATTCACGCACAAAGATGTGGAACATGAATTTCATATATGTAAGAAGTTCAAATTTTTACTTACCTCAACTTTTAAAATCAAAATTTTATTCAAAACATAAAGTTAATTTTTTTTTGCTATCACGTAACATCTACTCATAAAAAAAGCATACAAAATGGCGGATTAAAAAAGTTTTCACTATTCACATTCTGAGAGAATTAAAAAATAACTTTCGAAAACATGCGCTCGCAAACATAAGAGAGAAAACATTTTAAAACCTTGGAATCACGTGACCCTATCGAAAGTAGTGCTAATTTAAACAGTTTAGTGTTACTGTTCCGTGCATATGGAACTTCACATTAAATTGCACTTGCACTTTCTCATAGCAAAGGAAATATTAAAACTGAATATTTTAAAAAATATTCTTTGCCCGAAGTGATTAATTATGGGAGAAACGCGAATAAAAATTAAAGGACATGCACTTTTTACGCAAAATCGTGTTTTGCAGCTATTAAAATGTTTACGTGTTAGTCTCATAAAAAACAACATGCAAAATAGCTTAAAGAAAGTTATGCTGGTATAAGTATACCACTTTATTTCTAGACTATTTTTTTTTCCGTTCTGGAACACTTGCGTAATATTTTTGAGTTAATTTTTTTTAAAATTATTCTCTTACTTTTTAAAAGAAGACTACTTACAAATTAAATAAGTATTTGTTTTCTTCAACAAAATTTAAGCGCAAAAATATCATAAAAGAGTTTAGTTGGATTAAAATTACTACATTATTTAATTCTGGATAAGAATGGGCATTTCTTGAACAGCAAAATTCATATTTTTAACATTATCATGCTTGCTTACTAGCTTTCCGTATCCCCATCACATTCATAACTGAAACGTATTTTAAGCTGTCTTGTATCATCTTTTAAGTCGTTCTTGTATCATGTAAAAGAAATTGTGAAAATTTTGTTCCAATGAGACCCCTTTCTGCCCCTCCAAAGTTGTAACGGGCAATTTTATTTAATATTTATTTATTTACAAATGCCGGGCGTTTGACAATCAAGTCTTTAGCCTTCTATCTTCCCAGTATTTTTGAACTATAAAATCAAAACCATTAAGCGCAGTGCACGTGTAATGTTTACCATTTATTGGTCGTCCGGAATTGCATAAAGTGCAATTTAGTGTGTCCCTAAGTCCTCTTCTAAAGCGACAGGCATTGAGGCATTCGTATCCAGTAAGTAATAAGACGAAACAGGGCAACAGCAGAACCACGAGGGAAACCTGAAATTGGAGATCTTTGAAAAATTAGACAAAAGATTTAAGCAATAACCAGGAAAATAATATCTTAAGATATTTAAGAGTCAAATTTGCCTCTAATATGGCAAAAATATCGATATCTTGAGCGTGTAAGACATTCATAATATGAGCTTTTTTAGCTTGGGAAAGGCCATCGGCATTGCATTGTAACATTTTCAATTTACCCTTACCCATAATGGAATTAATTCAGTCATTCAACATCAGTGAATAGCGGAAGCGCTGTGATAGATTAAGCGTTACCCAAGGTGCACTACGAGAAGACCTATCACATTACACCCCATCGGTCCATTTTCAATCAGAGAGGGTTGGTGTTGTTGTTGTTGTTGCTAATGCCCCCTGGTTGGAGGTTCCATTTACCAGGTTCTAATAGGCTATTGGGCTGAAAGGGGCAGCTCCTGTTTTGAAGTAGCACCACAAGGGTCGGAGTCCGACTTGGCTAAATGACCGGTCCCGAAATTTTGAACCAAGTCAAGTGACGAGATAGGAACACTTGACCTCGCACCTCCAGAGGTAAATTGAGAGGGTTGGTTGTTTGGTTTATAGCCCTACGGACAGAACCAAAAAAGAAAAAAAACCAAAGTAGAATACGGTTAATCCACTGGTGTTCTTAACCTTTTCGGTGTCGTGGACTTTTTGATAATCTGGTGAAAGCTATGGATCCCTCGTTCTGATAATCACAGAGCGTGAAGACTCAAAATTTAAATAAATCCGCTTTGTAAAATAATACAAAAAATACAATAGCTATTGATGAACACTGTTGTAGTACATACAATATAGGGGAAAATATCGCTAATCAATCACTTAATCATTTATTTATGGAAAAAATTACCTCCAAAACTGTGGAGAAATAATTGTCACATTTACGCTTTACAAAACAATGCACAGTTGTAAAACTGATTAAATTCAAATTCAAAGTCTGCTACGTGGTTTCATTAATTTTCAAATGTAATCCATGCTTCTATTTTAGTTTCAAATAAAAATTCTTGAAATTTCTGCTTTTCCTCGGGAGGAAGTTTCTGTAGAATTCTCCTCCAAGTCATCGGACCCCCTAAAATTGATTCACGGACCCCCAAGGGTCTATGTACTATAGGTTAAAAAACCCTGTGTTACGCTAATTATGAACAAAGACGTTGAATAACGACAGCAAATACCAGAAATGTTTCTAGTGAGAACTAGTTGTTTGATTCTGAACTGTTTCTTGAAGCTCATTCTGAGCAACCACCGAAACCTATCCAACTACGGAACTTAAACCTACAGTCATCTGTAACAACGGTCAGAGTTCTAGCTAGCTAACCGTCGTCCCACATTTACACATATATATATATATATATATATATATATATATATATATATATATATATATATATATATATACATATACGTATACATATATATATATATATATATATATATATATATATATATATATATATATATATACGTATACATATACGTATACATATATATATATATATATATATATATATATATATATATATATATATATATATATATATATATATATATATATATATATATATATATATATATATATATATATATATATATATATATATATATATATATATATATATATATATATACGTATATTGTGTTTAGAATAACAGGCACAGTCTTATATTATTATTGTTTGAATATAAATATTTCCACTGTTTTATTTCCTGTCAAAAGAAACAAAACTGAGTTGCGTGACAGGTTCAGTTTAATCCCTAACTAAATCGCAATTTTATATATTATTCAGTCTTTTTTGCATACTAATCCCTGTTGTTAAATAATGAACTTGTGTAATAAATTTGTCTATGAAATAAAATATCCGATCCCTAAGTACAATAAAACCTACAAAAAATAAATAATTATCTGTATAAAATAATTAACGCGTTCATTCTAGTAGATATAACAAGAAAATTACGTTTAGTGTTCAGCTGAAATTCTGACAAATCGGATAAGCCTTAATGACACTATAAGAGATACAGCTAAACAGATGAAGTTTAATTCTCACCAACTGTGACCTTTCGATATAAAATGTAACATGCTTTCCGTAGAAAAGACGTTTTTATGGAGTATCCGAAATTATCATGTTCAACACATAATGGGCTGATTTCCTCATTCCTAATGTCCTTCGGGTAGTACAATCTAAGAATGCGATAACCTTAAGCTTTAACAGGTGGAAAAGTTTTAAAAGCAAGTTTATCATATAATAATTACAAGATAAAAAGAACTTTTTATATACCATGTTTTTAAATTTTCTGTTGAATCATATAAACTTGACAATTCTATGTATTAATAAATACTTTTTTAATTTTTTTCATGAATTATCCCATCAACTTGAAAAAAAATGAAGTTAATTGGAAGTTAACTTGCGTTTAACTTTTCGTTCCCTTCCTGGGCGATAGATGGCTGCACCAGTCTACAAAACAAAATTAACTGACAAAGAATTCAATCCTGCTTAAAGATGGCTAAAAGTATTAAAATAATGCATTGTCATTGTGTTGTGAGCTATTCTAAAAGTTTCAAATGTCTAGCTAGTCGGGAAGTTAGTTAAAAATCGATTGCAAGATTTGTATCGGACAAACACACACACACACACACACACAAACAAACAAACAAACAAGAAAGTGAGTTAATAAAAACATGGTAATCATCCATGTTATGTATTAGAGGTACAATTATTAAGCATAGAGGTATTACAAATAGGATGTGTTTAGCATTATACAGGGTGTTTTAAAAAGAATCACCCGATTTGAAATGAGTATATTCTGAAAAATACTGAACATAGACCATTAAAATCAATTTTATATTGCATGGCTAATCATAAAGTTTTTTTACAAACCAAATTTTCTCAATATGCCAACCTTTGTATGCACGACATATGTCTAAATGGTAGGCAAATTCGTCACAAACTTTTGCGAGCATGTCTGCATACACTGCATCCACGGCTGTTATTCGTACACACACAACCCGTATCTTGAAATTGTTTATACCATCGCCTAATGCTCTGAGAGGTAGGAACTTCAATCTACCAGGGTTTTGTCGACAAAAATCGCGCTGAACAGTTGTTACGGACTCACACTTCGCAAAGCGCAGAACTCAAAATGATTTCTGTTGTGCAGTCGCCATCTTTACAAACACTCAAGTGGCGGGCGCAGGAAGAGCGTTATCGCTACTTGTCGGCAACTGCATAAAACTCGAGATTTTCTTTTTTCTGCCTATACATTATTCTATCAAATCGGATTAAAAGATGAATAGTTATGATTTTTTTGAATCGGATGATTCCTTTCGAAACACCCTATATATCAGGGCTGACCAACCTTTTTTAGTTGGTGATCGACTTTTCTATGACTTTTTATTCTGAGATCGACTAGTTCTCATTTTTTATGGAAAATTAGCAGCTTATTGTCACTAACATAGTCCATATATTTATGAAATTATGGCTCGCGATCGACTAATATCATGTCGAAGATCGACCGGTCGATCGCGATCGACCGGTTGGCCACCCCTGCTATATATTATAAGCAGATGTATAACAGTAAAGATTAGATTCTAAAGAGATAGTCTAAAGATTTCAATACAATCAAAAATGCATTCTAAATGTACATTATTATGTTATCGAGCTAAAAGGCATAATCAAAATTATTAATCATACTTGTTCCTTTATGATAAACTTAATTTTCTATCTATGCAATTGCTTTTGTGTCATAATTTGTATCACTGATTCTCTGTTGAGACAACTATAGCCTAAATTTCTTCACTCAGTAATTTTCAACTTCCCAAAAGTAAAATGTGTAATCAACAATTTTAGAGTACGGAGCTTTGATATCGAATCATCTGTGACCTCAGCGGTGTAATGGACTTGATGAACTTTTATTTATTTATTTATTTATTTATTTATTTATTTTGTAATAGGTGATATGGAAAGAATTTAAGAACTCGGCATTCTTTCATATTTTTTTTCTCTTCTCATAAAAGGGTCCCTTGGCTTTCTTCGGCCTAATTTCTCGCCTTTCGCTTTTCCAGATTCTTTTATCCCTAGATACATTTTCTGTTTTCTTTTCCTTCTAAACGGGAAGCTCCTGTCTCTCGAATATGATTTTACATTTTCCTTAAAGGAAAGGCGTCCGAGGCATTCAAAAAATGCAAAAATATTCTTTGAAAAAAAAAAACCAAAGTTGTATCAGTCATCGCCTTATTCATCGGAACTTCCTTTACCGCGATCCGGCCGTTGATCCTATTCGATCGAGTTGCTAGTCCGAAGCCGTCAGATGAAAGATGAAAAGAAAAATCAGGCCGATCTTGAGCTCCTCTTATTTTAAAGGTGAAAAAAATACCGTGTGGCAGACCAACTCTACTTTTCATAGTTTTCGGAATCGGGAGTCCTAATCCTCTCTCTCTCTTTCTCTTAAAGCCTTTGTATGCATTATTCATGGTGAAAATATCTGGGACTCAAATCCTTCTCGGTTGTGTTCTGAGGATTCGATTTTTTCCGCCTTTGGGATATCAGACTTTGTGGCCAGTAAGAAGCGGCGCCAAAGGAAGTATAATGTGTCTCTCACTTGGTTTTAAAGTTTGTTTTTTTTAAATGGCATCATTAAAACATTATCTAGGAATGTTGGTCTGTCGCAGATTGCGCCGATTAGAACATTTTCATAAATAATTTTGAGGTATTATTGATATATTTGAACACTAATGTTAAGTACCTATTTTATTGTTCTGTAGCAGACAATATTCTTAATAATGTTTAAAAATCCCTTTCCATTCTTTTATGCTATCTAATAAATTGCTCTACTGATTTTTGTACTCTCTTCAAGAGCTAAAAGTGAAATAGCAATTAAAATTTCAAAATTATGTATCATTAGTAAGACATACACTATTGAACTATGATATCCATTTTTTTTGTGAATAATATCATTAGTACATTTTTAGAATCAATTTCATGTGCTGATTTAACTGGTCCTAAACGATAACAGACACCCTTAGTTTACAAGAATGACATCTAATTTTAACATTACATCGAAATAACGGTTTATTTTGAGGTTATGTAATTTAAAATTTCAATTTGTCTATGTCACTCATATTTTAAGGGTCAGAATAAATAATTTATCATTATTTTGGGAAGTTACTTCTCAGTATTCATCAACGTTTACTTATTTATTTATTACAAATTTATTTATTACAAAGATTGGCTATGACGCCAATTGTTCACAGTAAAGGGTCAGATTGCTGGCCATTCATTTAAAGGGGCACCGTATAGGTGGCCAGCATTACCCCCTACAAGCCGGTCCAGTAATCTAGAACCGAGTCAAGTGACGAGCCCAGAACACTTGACCCCGCACCTTCAGAGGTGAATTTGAGAACTTCGAGGACATTGCAGCCACGGCAGATTTTGCGTGTACCGGCCACCATTAGTGAACACGGCGGTGGATTTTGTCAGCGTCCGGCATCGAACCCGTAACCCTCAGATCACTGGCTCGACGTTTTTGCCAACCGCGCCAGTCTTTCAAAGTAATTTCGCATTTTCTTAAAATCAGAGCCACACTAAATCACATTTAGAGTTATTCCCATTTTAATGAAGAACTTTTGCTGTTAGCAGCCAAAAGATGATAACAATAAAATTTAATGTCAACTCACCTCTATGTTCCTAAATCTTGAATTATACTATTTCATAGTATAAATTAAATGAACCATGAAATAGTATTTAATTTTAAAAAAAACCCTATAATTCGGTAACTCTGCTGTACGAATTTAACAAAACGTGTTTTATTTTAATGTAGGATTACGTTCCTCCATAACGGTCCTGCGGAAAGCAAAATTTCAGACTCTAAAACCGTTCGTCATAGCGAGTAATAATTTTGGCAGCGCAACAAACCCAGTCTGTATCGCTTGGGCAAGCATTAAACAATTAAACAGAATTGTACCAAAATGGGTCAAAATTTTGACTGACACACACACACACACATGTATATATATATATATATATATATATATATATATATATATATATATATATATATATATATATATATATATAGATACATATATACATAACACATGCATAAGGGAAACCCTTGTAGCTAGGGCCGGCTATTTTCAAATGGCATTATCTTTACTTATAACTAACTTACAATAATAAAAATAGTTTGTATACATTACGTTCTTTATTCTCTTTAAATAAAAATCACATCAAGTGTAGAAAAAAAAACTTGTAAATGATATTGAAAATTTGAAAAAAATTACAAATGGCCCTAGGTACAATAACACTATTGTACCTAGGGCCAGATATTTCCAAACACTGAAATTGTTGTTTACAATAAAAAAAAACAATTTGTATGCATTATTTCTTTCATGCACAACTTCAAAAATCTTCGTAAAGAAGAAATGTTAATTGCAGGCAATGACTTAAAGGAGGAAATGTTTATTATTTCATCACTTTCTAATGTATGTTTTTTCTCCATTGTCTTCTTGATGATCCCACATAAATTTTCTGTTTCAAACAAAGATTTCGTAACCTTTTTTTTATCAATTACTTTTTTCAATATTTGTGCTTGATTTTCATTTTTCTCGGGGGTATCAGTGAGAATTCTACACTTGCCAAGTTATCGTCCACCTCTTTTCTACCACAGGCCATGGCCCTAGGCACAAGACAAGATTATGGCCCTAGGTACAAGATGTTGCTGTTTTTGGCAAAATGGCTTCCATGGCCAAAGACCTGCAGAAACCAAACTTTGTTTTTATATCATTTTTTCCTTTAATGATTACAAAAAATATCTGCTATACATTAAAACATAAGTTTGCACTTAATTTCACAAAATAAGACTTCAAATTGAAGTGAAAAAATTTAGTTTTGATCATCAAATCAAGACTTCCTTTTCTATTTAACTATAGCTTCTTCTTGCTTTCATTAAAAATGGCTGTTATGATTTGAAACAATGTTGTCACTCACTCCAATGAGTAAAAATTCTGTAAAATAATAATTATTTAAATAAAGCATGGTGGCCCTAGGTACAAGGGTTTCCCCTACATATATGCATAGGGCGCGGTTGCCCAGTTGGCAAGAGCAGCGGGCCAGAGATCTGAACGCCCCTGGTTCGATGCTCGTCGCTGCAAATCTACCACCGTGTTCACTACTGGTGGCCGGGGCACGTAAAATAGAGCGTGTCTACAATGTCCTCATGTTCTTAAATTTACCTCTGAAGGTGCGGGGTCAAGTGTTCAGGTCTCGTCACTTGACTCGGTTCAAAATTACGGGACTAGTCCTTTGGCCAAGTCGGACTCCGACCCTTGTGGTGCCAGTCAAAACAGGAGCCACACCTTCATCATCTATAGCCTTCGGGACTTGATCTGATGTTGCTGCCGGTCAAGGGGCATAATCCACAACAACAACAACAACATATATACATACAAAAGAGGTAAGCAACGATAAGTAATCCTATGTTAATAATCCGAGGTAGTTTCGTTAGAAGAGACTACCTGAAATTTCTTTTCTTCTTATTTCAAGGTTTACATAACCTTACAAATAGTGTGAAATCAAGGGCCCTAATTGCTCTATCAAATTATAGACAAACGTCCTTAGAGTGTCAGAATATACGTCAGATTTATATTTTCGTACTTTCTGACGAAAATATAAATCTGACGTATTAGTCGAAAGATTTAGAACTATTTAGTTATAAATATTTCAAGATAAATATTATACATTCATAGCTAAGATCAATGCTATTGAAGTAGTACCTGAATTTAACAAATCGTAATCAAGAAAATACCTTAGTAAAAGATTATCGCGTTCAAAATTTATACAACTTCCAGTGAAATAATCTACCATATATAACAACTGGATTCCTCTAGTTAATTGATATATATAATTCCCCCAAATCTGATTTATGACTAATAAACTTTAACAACCATGTACTTACTTTTGCGATGCAAATCGGAGCCTATATTACCAAAACATATTAACCAGTTTAAAAAGTTACTTTCAAAGAAAAATTACGGTGAGTTCGACTGTGGTGGCTATGAAGAAACAATATTAAATACGTTATGATAGGAATCCTGAAGCTAGAAATTCAAGATATAAAAACTGTCCTTTGACACGCAGTATAAAAGAGAAAATACAACCAGTTTCTTATAAATTAAAAAGCTGTGCCCGTAGTTGGGAATTTTTCTACCTAAATAAAGTTGACAGTTTTTCCATTTCAACTCATATAAAAGAGTTTTATTTAATAATTTACCCCTTTTCCTGAAGTTTCAGATTTTCTTAACTAAGTTAGTCATTTGGTGTTTTAGGTCATCTATTGCCATTCAAGGTGGAACAAACGTGGACATACAGTTTGAGCCAATTCCAAAGAACTTCGATTACCCTTCTAACCTACAGTAAGACATGATCACACCAACTCTAGCATCGATGGCCAGCGGTCGAATTGTCTAATAGTCGTTCGGACTTTTCCTTTCAAAACTGTGTGGAGTTTCCTGTCTTCATTACCTTAGTTTGCGGTAACGTATGTACTAAAACAACGAACTCACCCTTAACGAGACACGACGAGGTTTTCTACACTCAACTCTATCTATTACAACAACAGTTAGACTACATAAATACAGTACTCAAAGCTAGCAGGCAACGGCGAATTTATCACGCGTATTAATTCAGGTAACAATATTACAGAAACCCTGCCAGAATTCAGCCACGCCACTGCTTGTACAATTCACCCCACTAACCTTTCTGTCTTGACTTTAATTCCAAACGCCGTCGGTAAGCTTGATAATGTCCAGCTGCTGTATGGCAAAACGATCTTCACTTCTTCAATTTTTTTTTCTTTCGGTACTCACCTTTCCCGCCTTGCCTCGTCGCGTTCTCCCTCTGACTGTCGCGCGTGTACGCTATCTACGGGGATTCCCATCTAGTAGAAAAGCGCTGCTCATCTGCATTCGCTCTTCTTCTTCAAACGGTTATTTATTTAAACCAGAGGGGGATTAATTTTGATTCAATACCTCACAACTGAACAGCGACTTCCCCGGGACAATAGCAATCGCCTGGGGCCAGTCTCGTAAAGCCCCCATCTAGTATTATAGATTAGTTTACGTTTGTGAGACCTTAAAGAACATGATGGGGAAGATCCCGGATAAAATCCTGTTCTTCACTTTTTAACTAATACTATAGAAGCAAAGTTAAGACATCACAAAACGTTCGGTGAGTTTACTATAAAATGCAACGCCTCGAAGACCGCGGTTATAGAAAGAGTAAAACAAAATAACGTTTGCAATCCATAGTAGAGAATATCTAGCGTTTTCGGGATAGGGAGCTTGTGAATGTGTACCCTTATTTTAATAGTAGTTTTTTCTTCGTCAATATAGAGAATAATTACAAGATAAAAAGAACTTTTTATGTAACATGTTTTTAAATTTTCTGTTGAATCATATAAACTTGACAATTCTATGTATTAATGAATACTTTTTTAAAATTTTTTTGATAAATTATCCCATCAACTTGAAAGAAAATGAAGTTAATTGGAAGTTAACATGCATATAACTTTTCGTTCCCGTTCCGGTCAATAGATGGCTGCACCAGTCTACAAAACAAAGTTAACTGAAGACAACTGAAAATTATATTAATTCTGCTTAAAGATGGCTAAAAATATTTAAAAAAATGCATTGTCATCGTGTTCTGAACTATTCTAAAAGTTTCAAATGTCTATTTAGTCGGGAAGTTAGTTAAAAATCGATTGCAAGATTTGTACAAAATTAACTGAAAATTAATTTAATTCTGCTTAAAGATGGCTAAAAGTATTAAAAAATGCATTGTCATCGTGTTCTGAGCTATTCTAAAAGTTTCAAATGTCTATCTAGTCGGGAAGTTAGTTAAAAATCGATTGCAAGATTTGTACAAAATTAACTGAAAATTAATTTAATTCTGCTTTAAGATGGCTAAAAGTATTAAAAAATGCATTGTCATCGTGTTCTGAGCTATTCTAAAAGTTTCAAATGTCTATCTAGTCGGGAAGTTAGTTAAAAATCGATTGCAAGATTTGTACAAAATTAACTGAAAATTAATTTAATTCTGCTTAAAGATGGCTAAAAGTATTAAAAAATGCATTGTCATCGTGTTCTGAGCTATTCTAAAAGTTTCAAATGTCTATCTAGTCGGGAAATTAGTTAAAAATCGATTGCAAGATTTGTACAAAATTAACTGAAAATTAATTTAATTCTGCTTAAAGATGGCTAAAAGTATTAAAAAATGCATTGTCATCGTGTTCTGAGCTATTCTAAAAGTTTCAAATGTCTATCTAGTCGGGAAATTAGTTAAAAATCGATTGCAAGATTTGTACAAAATTAACTGAAAATTAATTTAATTCTGCTTAAAGATGGCTAAAAGTATTAAAAAATGCATTGTCATCGTGTTCTGAGCTATTCTAAAAGTTTTAAATGTCTATCTAGTCGGGAAATTAGTTAAAAATCGATTGCAAGATTTGTACAAAATTAACTGAAAATTAATTTAATTCTGCTTAAAGATGGCTAAAAGTATTAAAAAATGCATTGTCATCGTGTTCTGAGCTATTCTAAAAGTTTCAAATGTCTATCTAGTCGGGAAGTTAGTTAAAAAGGGATTGCAAGATTTGTACTGGACAAACACACACACACAAAAACAAGAAAGCAAGTTAATAAAAACATGATAAAAATGTATGTTTAACAATGTAAGTTGGAAAAATGCCGTTTATAAAATGTCGTCTAAAAATTTATTGGCTCTTATCATCAGCAAGACAACCTAGGTTTAAAAAAAACATCCAGAAAACCTAGATTACAATTACTACCCCGAAAAAAATTATATTCAACGAATAGTTGTTATTCGGGAATACGGAGAATATCGATGAATTATTAAATGGTTTGGTATTAGTTTTTTGTCAGATTTAGGTAATAAATTAAACGAAATAACACAAAAATTCTCTCTAAAAAATAAATTTTTAATTCATTTAGGTTGTCTAAAAAATTAGTAAAAGTAACATTATTTTTTAAAAATCTGTCAAAGTTTGGATTACCCAGTCAACTGTGGTACAAAAAATCACTTGGAGCTACAGAGGCAAGAATGCTAATTTTTAGCAGTTTGAGGCCTCGACGCAATACCGTTAACATTCTTGAAGTCATTAATTTTGGACGGAAATACATTTACATTTACTTAAGTCTAATGAACTGTGTACATACTTAATATTTATTAGTTAATATTTATTAGAATTGACAGTGCGGTTAACGCAACAAATTCTTCACAAATATTTGTTAAAATTCTCGATCCAATTATGATGTCCCTTAGCGGAAGAGTATTATTAATTGTAAACATACTGGATGTATCAATCAATATCTTACAGTAACTGAAAACTATATTATAAAAATGAATTAAGTACAGTTTTCTATTCCCGCAAATTTATTAAAAATCTTTCAACTGTTGTCTATATATATAAAACAGTTCCGTATCTGACTGACTGACTGATTGACATATAACGCACAGACCAAACCGCTGGACATAAAGGGCTGAAATTTCGCATGGAGATTCTTCTTGTAGTGTAGGGGCGCACTAAGAGAGATTTTTAAAAAGTTCTTCTTAGATTTTTTTAGATTAAATTTTTAAGCTCTTTTTGTAACATTCTTTAAAGTTTGAATTTAAAATAATAGTCCGAGGGTTATAAAATTTATATCCCGAGAAAGATAATAAATATTCTTTTAAAATGAAATCTTTTTCGAATCTTTACCTCGATTTTTTTATTTTTGGTGAATTGTTAAAGATTAATTTTTAGAATTTAATTTATTAAATCCTGATCACGTGGTTCCTTTTCTTTTAATTTTGCGTCACGTGCACAACAATGAAATAGACAAACAAAAAAAATTTTCTCGAATGCGGCAGACTATTGGATATTATACAAAAAATTAATAACATACAGGAAAAGAAATGTTCCTCAAACTGTACTATATTCTTTACTAAGTTCTATTAGATTTAATTTGAATATTTTCTTCTACATTATTTTGTCTATAAAAATATCCGCTATGATTTTTTTATAAAAATATTTTTTCCTTTTTTTTTTACATCAGTTGCAGACATTGATCGTTGTATTTTTTAAAATATATATATACATATTTTTGGCATTAATTGGTTACATTGACCATTGTATTTACTTTGAATGTACTCAGTAGCGAAGTACGGGTTTTCAGCTAGTTGAATATAAATAGAGTTTTAGTTTCATAGTAAAATAAGTTTATTTAGTATTTTACCATGTTTTTATTAACTCGCTTTCTTGTTTGTGTGTGTGTTTGTCCAGTACAAATCTTGTAATCGATTTTTAACTAACTTCCCGACTAGCTAGACATTTGATACTTTTAGATTAGCTCAGAACACGATGACAATGCATTATTTTAATACTTTTATCCATCTTTAAGCAGAATTGAATACATTTTAAGTTAATTTTGTTTTGTAGACTGGTGCAGCCATCTATTGGCCGGAACGGGAACGAAAAGTTAAACGCAAGTTAACTTCCAATTAACTTCATTTTCTTTCAAGTTGATGGGACAATTCATCAAAATACTTTAAAAAAGTATCTATTAATACATAGAATTGTCAAGTTTATAGGATTCAACAGAAATTTAAAAGCATGGTACTATATAAAAAGTTCCTTTTATCTTGTAATTATATATTTATAAATTGTTAGTAGTTCCTAATTCATTTATAAATCGATTTACATTAAATAACGTGTTATTATCCGTCTCATTTGCAAGAAAATATAATAAAAGGGAAAGGCTTAACTTTATAAATATTTATGGTAGAAAATAACTTATTTTACTTTCAAACTAATTTTGATGTATTTCGGAAGGAAATTATGGGGATCATGAAACAAGTTTTCCTTTTATAGAGGAGAAATATCTTCTTTATTTCTGCCCACAATGTACTTAGTTTAGCGGGGGAAAAAATATATTTAAAGGCTTTGAGATTTATTCAAAGCAAAGCGGGGGTTTTACGTGATATGAATACAAATTACTGAATTATATGAACAATTCCATTTTAAACGAAGTCCTACTTCCAGAAATTAAAATAAAGTATTTAAAAAAAAAGAAATCGTAAAGTCATAATTTTTATGGAATTAGGGATATTCCTAAAAGTTTGTACATATTTAAGGTTGTATTTTAGAATATTTAAACATTCCAAGATGTTTAAAATAATGCGGGAAGGGAAAAGCAATCAAACTTTTGGAAGAAAAAATATTCTTCGTGTTTATCTTGGATTTTTTTTGTTATATTCCCTGTGATTTCATCGCAGGAAAAAAAAATGCAGTTCAAAGGGGCACGAAAAGTTTTTGTTGAAGTGAAAAAGGAAATCGTAAAGGTGTGAATTGGAAAATTATGCAAATATTTTATTTCCAAGAATGAGAATCCCTGTAAATTACGCTCAAAACACAACAAAAATAAATGATTCATGTTTGTAGAAATATGTAGCGAAGAAAAACAGCATTGATGAAATTAATTTTAAGCCTAAATTTTCTAATTTTTTTTTTATTTTGTGCATTGTAAAGAAAGCTATTAAATTCTTATAAATAAAAAATGTTGAATTTCAGGCTATAAATTTTTAACTTGAATTCACTGTAAAAAGGATATCTGCAGTAAAAAACATCAATCAAATAGCTAGAACAAGTTTAGTTGTTTAAATATTTAGCACCCAAACTCAACAATTTTCGGGAAGAGTTACCTGCTGACTGAAATGCTTTATTCCGAATATATACGGGCATCACTTTTCTATGCTTATATAGATGCTTAAATATGTCAAAAACACCTAGTAAAACATAATTAAATGCATCTTGCCTGTTAGTTCATTGATTTTCTACAGGTAATACACTTTTTTTCAGATGATGCAAAAATTGTAGTTGATATAAGAACCAATCAAACCGTAGAAATGTAAGTTCGCATAGTTTTTACATTCGCATTACATTATCTTGTTTCCAGGACATATTTTTATTTCCAGTGGCAAGGCAAAAGAGATTGCAAAGGAACGATTAAATAAAAACAGAAGACCGAAGTTATTGCCCTAGGAGCTTTCTTGCTTCCTAATATCTCGACACTTCTGTAGATCCGCGAATAGCCACACATCGGAGCAGGTGGTCCCTTTCCATTACTTCTCCAGAATCGCATAGTGGGCAAAAAGGATCGGTTGAAATAGACAGGCGGAAGGCCGCAACTGCATCACGTCTTGGTTTATCTATATACGTAGTAGGATTCAAAAGTTCCCGGACTGAGTCTGTAACTTAAAAAGTATTATCAATAAAATTGCTGAAACACATCCTCCTTCGAAATAAGACCCTTGCGCAAGAACACACTTTTGCCATCGCTTGTGAAGGTCATCGAAACATTTCTGGAATCCATTTTCAGCAATGTCCTTTCATTCAGCCTGCGATGCACTTTTAACTTCATCTGCAGATTGAAATCGGCGACCCTGCAAGCGACTTGCCAGTTCAGGAAATAGGCTGGGGTCGCAGGGGGCGAGATCAGAGGAACAAGGAGGATGTCGCAAAACAGTTGTTTTCGTTTTCGCAAGAAAGTCAGCGACGAGGATGGATCGGTGGGCAGGAGCGTTGTCATGCAAAAGCACCCATGACTGCTCAGCCCACAATTTTGGTCTCTTCTTCCGGATCGACGTACGCAAACGACGCAGGATGTCTACATAGAGTTCTTTGTTCACAGTGCGTCCTTCAGGGATAAATTCCAGATGCACAATGCCCTGGATATCGAAGAACACCTTTTCAGTGTTTTCAGCGGGGCGGGAAGACTGCGTACGGCCAACGCATTCGACGTCGGCACTTTTCTTGCCTTCTCTGAAACGTCGATGCCACTCAAAAGCTTGCGTTCTTGCGTTCACTATAATTTATCACTTCCGCACACATGCTTCAACATTTCGTAAGTATCCGCACCACTCTTTCCCAAGCGAAAACAAAATTTGATATTAATTCTCTGCTCAACAAACGCCATTTCTTTCAATCGCCGGTTACTAAATGCACCCACCTACAAAATACGACACCGTGGTGACGTACCACCGACCACGAGATTTGGGTCAAACCACTTTTAGAAGAGAGAGAGAACGTAGTAACACAGAAACGTTATCGTAGTCACTTTACTGCAAAAATTTTTTTAGTTATAGACTCAGTCCGGGAACTTTTGAATCGTACCTCGTATATAAAACAGTTCCGTAACTGACTGACTCAATGATATACAACGCACAGACCAAACCGCTGGACCTAAAGGGTTGAAATTTTGCATGGTGATTCTTCTTATAGTGTCCGGGTGCACTAAGAAAGATTTTTGAAAAATTCTTCTTAGATTTTTTTAATTAAATTTTTAAGCTGTTTTAGTAACTTCTTTTAAGTTTGGATTTAAAATAATAATCTGAGGGTTATAAAATTTATATCACGATAAAAATCATAAAAGTTCCTTTAAAATGAGATCTTTTTCGAATCTTTACCTCCATTTTCTGATTTTTGGTGAATTTTTAAAGATTAATTTTTAGAATTTAATTTATTAAATGCTGATCACGTGATTTCTATTTCTGGTACTTTAAATTAATTTATCGTCACATTCATGGCAACGAAATAGACAAAAAAATATTTTTTCTTGCTAATATGGTAGACGATTGGAAGTTATTCAAAAAAATATTAAAATACAGTAAAAGATATGTTCCTCAAACTGTATTATATTAACTGTACTATATTCTTTAGTATAATCTATTAGATTTAATTTGAATATTTTCTTCTACATTATTTTGTCTATAAAAAATATCCGTTACGATTTTTTTATAAATATATTTTTTCGTTTTTTTTACATCAATTGCATACATTGATCGTTGTATTTATTATAAATATATTTAAACATGTTTTTGGCATTAATTGCATACATTGACCGTTATTTAATTTGAATGTACTCCGTAGCTAAGTACGGGTTTTCAGCTAGTCAGGTATAAAAAAAGGGCTTACCCTCCTCCATCTTTTTAAAACTGTACGAGTCTGAAGATCCCGCAAGAAATTAGGTGTAAATAAAATTTTTCAGAAACAGTTTAATCTTCCAATAGGAAGTAGTAGTAGTATTTGGATGTTGCAGTAAGTTTGGCACCTCTTTTTGCAAGGAAGTCCGCTTGTTCATTACCCCAAAGACCACGATGGACAGGCACCGATTGAAGAACGATTCGTTTTCCCTTTAGGATTAGAGTTTCCGGTGTTTTTTCTCTGTTTCTAGGATATATTTTATAATATATTTAGGTACTGTAATCAGCTATGGTAGTGAAAGGACATTCGTGAATAGATTTGTCAGTGCATTGTGTTTTATAAATATGTTACCAAACTAATAAGCAAATTCAGTTTTTAGTAAAAATATATATTTTATTTTGGTTGGTTTTAAATTTTTCAAAAATAAAAAAAAGATTTACGGATATGAAATTTATGATACTAATCTATATACATATAAAATACTAATTCCGGAACTGACTGACTGACAGATAACGCACAGACCAAACCGCTGGACCTAAAGGGTTGAAATTTTGCATGGCGATTCTTCTTATAGTGTAGGGGGGGCACTAAGAAAGATTTTTGAAAAATTCTTCTTATATTTTTTTAACTAAATTTTTAAGCTGTTTTTTGTAACTTTTTTCAAGTTTGCATTCAAAATAATAATCTGAGGGTTATAAAATTTATATCACGAGAAAGAGCCTAAAAATGTCTTTAAAATGAAATCTTTTTCGAATCTTCGCCTCCAATTTCTGATTTTTGGCGAATTTTTGAAGATTGATTTTTAGAATTTAATTTATTAAATGCTGATCACGTGGTTTCTTTTCTTTTTGTGATACTTTAAATTAATTTTGCGTCACGTGCATAACAACAAAATAAATTGAATTTTTTTTTCTTTCTAATGCAGCAGACGATTGGACATTATCCAAAAAAATATTAAAATACAGTAAAAGAAATGTTCCTCAAACGATCTTATATTAACTGTACTATATTCTTTAGTATGTTCTATTAGATTTAATTTGAATATTTTCTTCTACATTATTTTATCTATAAAAATATGGGTTGAGATTTTCATTGTAATTATCCTAAAATGTACTCCGTAGCGAAGCTCGGGTATTCAGCTTATTTTTCATAAAACAATGATTTTAATATTGCTATATAAAAAAATTTCGTGTTAGGAACAAATACTAAATTTTCCCTTTGAATAAAATTCTATTCCAAAATGTTAAGGTCAATGGCCTTTTTCCTGCCTGTCAGTACTTAATCCTTGCGTCCTTGCATAATCCTTAAAAAACGGAGATTGATTGGAGCAATTTTCAGCGCTTTGCAACTGTATGTGCGTGTAGGGGGGTAGTAAATGTGATATTAAATAAAGTTTATAGCTAAAACTACGCATTTTTCAGATTCTCTGAAACTTTTATGTTTATAAATCGAATGAAAAGGGTAAATTGTTTGTACATTTGAAATTTATAACTTTGGAATATAACACTTTTAAGGATAAACTCGCATAGCTTTTACATAAACCAGCCGCTGCGCGACCAGCATGGTCGCTTTTAGATTTATATTTTCTTTTGCAAAACAACTCAATTGAAAGTAACATATGTAAGGAATGTTACCATTACCTGTCATCATAAATATACGTTGTTAAGGGGTAGTGAAAACTCAGACAAAAAATTTATAATCATTGATAAATTCACTATAAGGCTGATTCTAAAACATCATGATTAAAAAATGTGAATTTCCATTACTTCAGAACAGAGTTAAAGATAAGTCTGAGAAACCCAACACCAATGATTTTAAAAATTATATCTCTCACTGTATGTACTATTTTTTCAAAACTAAGATATCTACACTTTATCATTACATCAAATAAGAAATTGTTGGGGAAAATTTTCACTTATAAAATGGAGTGAAAATTCAGCAAATACTAAAATATAGTATAGATTACATTTCTCTCTGTATGTATTATTGTTCGCAATTCAGATATCTCCACTTAATCATATTAAATGAATAAATTAAAATTATTTCGTGTATAAATTAAAATTATTCATGAGTAAAATACAGCAATTAAATTGTACCAAATTACGTGCTATCGTCGAGCCACACGCGGACAGCCGCTGTTTACATCCGGTAGTTGCAGCCGTTGCCATTCGGATTGTAGAAATATCGTCGATTTTTGTGCCGCATACCTACGCGTTTTATATATATAGATTTCGGTGTAATGATAAAATATTACATAATATTAAAACACGCACTGTTTTCCCGTCCCACTTGTCATGATTTTACTTGATTTTGGATTGTGCTGTACAATCCAAACAGAGGCATACATACAATATATATATATATATATATATATATATATATATATATATATATATATACGCATTTAAAAGCATAAGATACGTAAATAAACCACTGAATTCAATTCGGAAATAAAAAATTCAGGCTTAGAATATGTACTACTTTTTCGTTATGTCTAGAGGTAATAGTTTGAAAGTTCAAAACGGATAAAATTCGTTACTAATAAGTTTCTGAAAAGTAGTTTTACCTCGAATGTCATTACTTTGATATATGTTTGGAAAAAAACTGAATGTGACTGATGACATGCCCCCAGTTTCTACAAAATAATGAAGTTTTACTTCTATTAATACCCATAAAACTCTTTTCAGAAAACAAAAACTATATTTAACGTAATATTATACAAGTTCATGGGCTTCCATCTCTTCAGCTCTTATGAAAGATGGTATGGCTTTATAAGCCTTTATAATAAATAAAAACTGCACGAAATATAACCGAAAACTTATTTATTGGTAGTTTAGACTTACAGTTGTATACTTATTACACAGGATGGAATTTAGAAACCAGTCTGGTACCTACCGTAACTACGTACGTTGCTGGTTTACGTTCCTGGTAAAATGAATCGACAGCTGGTGAAAATAGGCTATTTGAAATTCAGATTAAAAGAACAATAAAATTATGTTAAATACAGGAGACTGGAAAATTTTTAATACGTAACCACTTTTAGACCTTTTGTCACAGATTTATTTTTTCTCTGCTGTTATTGTAATCATATTGGAAACATTTCTTTTCAGCCCTTGATATCGGTCTTACAGAAACCTACCACATTTTTGTTAGTACGCTAACATCTCGATAAATGATTCGTCAAGTGTCCCGGTTCAGTCAGGCATTTTACATAGATACTCCAACAGATAATTATTGAAAGTTCGAGCACTGCCTTCTGCTCTACAGATGACACAGCACAACAGTCTGAAAACTATGTTTCGCTGCTATATAGGCAGGCCCAGATTTCCGCATGGGCAAGTGGGGCACTTGCCCAGGGCCCCCAAATTTATGGGGCCCCCTAATTTAGTATTAAGTTGTACATATTTTTGAAAATTTGGTTTTAGGTTAATTCAGTAAAGGTGGGCAGTGGCGGATACAGAAAAAAATCCTGGGTGGGGCACAGTGCACCCACTATATTCATTTCAAAAGAAAATTTCCTGAATTTATTTATTAACATTAAAAGTAAATTAATTAACACATTATTATTATAATTATTATTTTTCAAATGTTTGACTTTTTGGTCGAAATTTTTTTGAATTTCCGGTCCGAATTTATGGGGGGGGGGGGGGAAATGGTGAGTGTCCCACATGTTCATGTGGAAGTCTACTCCTGGAGGGGGAGGGCACATGGCCTCCCTCTGGATCTGTCCTTTGAGGGGGGCCCCCAAAGTCTGCTTTGCCCAGGGCCCCATTGGGTCAAAGTCGGGCCCTGTATATAGGTGTTCGAATTTTGAGCCCTTGTTTTGTTTTTTTTAACCTGGAACTGGTGAAGGCTGGGGAATATCGAATGAAACGTCTGTGAGCTTCTCGTTTATTATTACGTTATTTACCTCGTTTAAACGTCGCTTTATAACGTATTAGAGGCAAAATTTTGTTTGCAAAGTACATGTATTTGAATATGATGTCTTTACGCATTGTTCTCATCAATGAGTCCAATAAAATGCCCACCATATCACGAAATTCTGGAAGCGACTCCACTGAGGTCGATTTCACTGTTCGAAGGGCAACAACTGCTCCAGCATATTCACTGAGTGCAATTCAACGAAATTCCACACTCTCCACAAATCATAACATTTCAAGACGTTTCAACGGGTGACCAACAAAGGCACAGTCCAATCCACCTTTAAGACGTCTATCATGGACTAATATGTCTATCATAAACGTCTTTCCAGCAGCAGCTCCGTCTTGAGAGCTGCCCAACCCTGCCATCATGACGAGCTTCCGGCTAGCATAGCATGTTTATTGATGATTTTCATCGGAGTTGGTTTGTCTTGTACATGGATTCCTTAGTGTTGCCATATTTTAAAATTATCATTGTTACTTTGAAAGTTTAATTATCTCCCCTCTTCTGCGTGCCGATTTTGTAGTAAGAACCCATCTCATTGAACCTGAATTCAAAACCGAATCTCCTAATCTCAAAGTCGTTATTCTATTAAAGTAAATTATCAGAGTGATATGCAAAAATCTCATTTTTAAGGCTGGTCCTTGAACTTTTCCCCCTTTTTACCATGTTTTTATTAACTCACTTTCCTGTTTGTTTGTTTGTTTGTGTGTGTGTGTGTGTGTTTCTCCAGTACAAATCTTGCAATCGATTTTTAACTAACTTCCAGACTAGCTAGACATTTGAAACTTTTAGAATAGCTCAGAACACGATGACAATGCATTCTTTTAATACTTTTAGCCATCTTTAAGCAGGATTGAATTTATTTTCAGCTAATTTTGTTTTGTAGACTGGTGCAGCCATCTATCGGCCGGGACGGGAACGAAAAGTTAAACGCAAGTTAACTTCCAATTAACTTCATTTTCATTCAAGTTGATGGGATAATTCATCAAAAAATTTTAAAAAAGTATTTATTAATACATAGAATTGTCAAGTTTATATAATTCAACAGAAAATTTTAAAACAGGGTATATGAAAAGTTCTTTTTATCTTGTAACTATGTAAAATAAGCTAGACAGGATATCATTAGTCTAACAGTGGGCTGGCCTGACAAAAATTGCCAACACATTATTAAACTATTCATTAATAACTAATTTGGAGATACTGATTTTTCCCCCAAGTATTTGTCATATGTTTTGTTTGCATTATGGTCCCTAATCGTAACTGTCTAGCCCAGCTGCAGCAATCGACTACCAGCAATGGGATTCAGAACCGGGTTTATTCCTGTTCTATCAATTGAAAGACCTTGAAGCCAAAAAACAAATACAGAATACTGCAGTAGGTTTGTAAGCTTAAGGTATCCTGAAGATATCATGATATCTCCGATTTTGCTCCTAAATCCTCATATCCTTTCAATTTTTCATAGTATCTATCACTGGTTGCTGAGAGGTAATGAAAGATAAAACAAAGTAAGTTTTATAACCTGATTTATCTTTTATTATAAAAATTTGGAGAGAAAAAAATGAAGTAATACACATACTGTTTATGAAATTTTCTCGTTTACCTAGCTAAAACGTTTAACGCATCTTTAAGGCAAACAATCTCCTTAACAACCCCGTATGCTAATATACATTACCATTTAAAGATTTTATGGCGTTTTGCAAATTACGAAATCTATTTCAAAGTCACGCAAACTAAACACAGAAAGAAAATATAAACCCTAGTTAAAGTTTCCTCGCTAGAAATGGACATTCTTTGTTAAATCTCTTTGCGTTACGAGTTTTTTACCGTAATTTTTGCATGGAATTCTGTGGGGAATAGCCATAAATGCGAGTATATTTGGAAATGGCGATTCCGAAAGATATTGTGTATGCATATACGTTTATCGAAAAGTCTCGAATATTAAGGTTTACGATTATGACTATTGATTCTTTCCGTATGCAAATCGTAACCGTTATTCCCTCCAATAATATCTTTATGTAACTAAGCAACTTCACTATCGAATTTATTTAATGCGACTTCGTGTAACAGCGTTAAGATGGTTTTTGTTAGGTACTTTTCAAGCTTTGACATATCATAAGCACGCGGCTAATTATTTAATTTAGTTTCAAAACTGTTTCATGTAAGTACATAGAAATTAAGTGTATTTTTTAATTAGTTGTATAATTTGTCGTATTATTCGTTAATGAATGAAAGATTAATCAGTATCTTGTAAGGAATATTTGACAATCTAATTCGATTAACAAGAATGTAAAATTATAAATATCATATGGATATAATTGTCCATATAACTATTCGATCAAGTTAAACAATAAGTTATCAAAAAGTTCTGAATGTTATTGCATAATTGAATCGAAAAGTGGCTTGTTTCAAGGAAATAAAAGTTTTGCTATGCAATACTAGCATGAAAATACTACATTAAAGATAGGAAACGACTTGAATAATATGTATTGGATTATACAACATATATTTAAAACAGTGTATTCCTTATGAATACTTCCGATATCCCGATAAAATTAAAGGTTCATATATATTTCTAGACGGTGTGTAGCACATTATGAAAAATAGAAGGATATAATAGAAAGACAGAACTTTTTCCATTCTGGTAGACTAATTGAAATGCATCTTTAAAAAAACTCTGACTTAATCTGCACAAAAATATGTTATAAATCCTCCAGATTTCCCATTTTGTTTTGTTTTTTAATTATTTGTATTTGGTTGCAACCAAAATTGTTTCATTTATTTATTGTGCTCAGTTTATTTGCAGCTATCACTCTCCTGAAAAGGAAATATTTCTTAAATATTGCCTTTTCAGGAGTTTGAGCCTGATTCCCACTTTTATAAAATGCCCGTTAGAAATACTCAAAACTTTCCTCCTATGTGAAGCGTTTAGAATGGGTCTTATTTATTTCTTTTCATAGATTAAATAAAACATATAACGAGTACATAAGTTAACTGAACAAATTATTATATTGTAATGAGCGTCTGTTAGAATCGCCGTCGAACCAGGATATCCTTGCCTCGAAGCAAATATTCCGCCGATTAAATTATCCTAACAATCTCAAACTCTAAATTTTCGAATTTTTTATCACATAGTATCATTTAGAGCAATTGTGTGCAAACTATGGATCGCGAAAAAAATTGGAAGTGTCGCGGATATTTTGAAGTCAACTTATATCATAACGAATTATTTAATTAAAAATTATCTTATTATTTTGTTTAACCCTTCAGCGAGCGCGCCAATTTTTGGAACATCAGCAGGCGCGTGTGGAACAAAGTGCAACGTCTTTTTCAATCTTCATTAATCCTTTTGTAATAAACTTTTTGTTTTCAAATTGAAAAGAATAATTCTTCGTTTTATGATAATATATAAAATGTTGATAATATTGAGATATATTTATAATTAAAGACCAAAGAATGCAGATACAATCGCCTTATTTCAAAACTGTCCAGTTTATTGAATCTAAGGACAACTTGCGAATGGATTCCTATTATGTCCGAAAACCTAAAAAATAATGAAATTGTCCATTTTCGTGATATGTGGGACACCGTGTAATAGCTGCACATTTGATCGAGTACATCAACTCCTTTTGGCGTATTTTAATCCAGTATAATCCTTGGTTTACCACGGTTAAATCATGGCTACCAATTAATGGAAAGAAATACAAGGGTCAGAAAATCAGACCTGCATTAGACAGGGTGTAGCTATAAATAGAAACTGCTTAGAACATTCAAACCTTACATGTAAAAACAAACCATTCAAAATTACGAAAATGTTGCACTCTGTATATTGGCGCGCCTGCTGAAGGGTTAATTACACAGTTTTAATAACTTTATTTACAAAATTTATATATTAAAAATATATATGATGTTGTTAAATAAGATGTCAAAAAATCTGCAAGGCTATACATGCATTGCTTCCATCCGCTTCTACCTGAGACTGAGACCTAACCAGAAGATGATACGAGAGTAGCATTCTCAAATATTTCACCAAAAATTGAACAAATATTATCTAAGGTCCTGCTTATTCATTTTTTCAGTTTCAGTTTTTTATAAATAATTTAGGCTCATAATTTTAAAAATTTTAATATGAAGCGTATAATTTTGAAATCCTACTTTTTTTTTAAAATTATTTTTTACCTATACAAAATATAAATACATACAAATCTATATATGTAAAACAGTTCCGTAACTGACTGAGTGACATATAACGCACAGATCAAACAGCTGGACCTAAAGGGCTGAAATTTTGCATGGCGACTTTTCTTATAGTGTAGGGGGGCACAAAGAAAGATTTTTGAGAAATTCTTCTTATATCTTTTTAAATTAAATTTCTAATATGTTTTGTAACTTTTTTCAAGTTTGCATTTAAAATAATAATCTGAGGGTTATGAAATTTATATCATGAGAAAGATCATAAAGATTTCTTTAAAATGAAATCTTTTTCGAATCTTCACCTTTATTTTCTGTTTTTTGGTGAATTTTTAAAGATTAATTTTTAGAATTTAATTTATTAAATGCTGATCACGTGGTTTCTTTTCTTTTTGTGATACTTTAAATTAATTTATCGTCACGTGCATAACAGCGAAATAGACAAAAAAAACTTTTCTTGCTAATGAGGCAGACGATTGAACATTATCCAAAAATATATTAAAATACAGTAAATGATATGTTCCTCAAACTTTGCTATATTAACTGTACTATATTCTTTAGTATAATCTATTAGATTTAATTTGAATATTTTCTTCTACTTAATTTTGTCTATAAAAATATCCGTTACGATTTTTTATAAATATATTTTTTGTTTTCTTGCACCAATTGCATACCATTGAAAGTTGTATGTATTATAAATAAATAAATATATATATATATATATATATATATATATATATATATATATATTGTGATAACTTAAGACTACGGGTAGCTAAATATGTTCAGAGTCAGTCTACTACATTAAAATACAATTTTATTAAATTTAAGTCAGAAACTTTTTACAACTGTTTACAAATTTGTTGATCTACCTCTAGACATAGAGGGAACTGGCCTTCTTAATAGCCAAATAATTTCGATGAGAAGATGTCGGCAAGTACAGTCACAACTGAACTATAAGGTCGGTACACAGCCTCTAGAGCATACAGCTCTGAAAATAGAATAACTTCGTAAGGAAAGTTCTAGCTAATGAGAAGCTTATAGAGCGGGCTGCTCTGAAATATAAAGATAACTTCTTGATGAAGTAACGTGCTAACAGAAGCCTGTAGAGCAGGATGCTCTGAAATAACTATACTTCAGGGTGAAGTATTCGTTGACGAGAAGATTAGAGCGGGCTGCTCTGAAAAGTTAAGTTCAGGATGAAGTCGGTCGCTCAAGGACCTCTGAGACGAAAGGTGCTCCCTAGATGAGAGTCTCGACCAAGTCTGCTCAAAAAACTGGATTTCTTCTCCCGGCGTTGGCACTCGCGCTTCCGGTCACGTAACTGAAAATTTTTAGGTTGGCTGGCCCAATTTGTGATGTCATGGTCGTTGGTTGTGATTCGCTTGACGACGAAGCCATGTGGTCGGCTCTTATAAATCAGCTGATCAGAAAATCATTTGTACATGTCGGAATAGCCATTAGTTCACGTCCTCCCAGGGGCGGCGGCTAGGTACAACACTATTCTCTGCTTCCAGACACCTTGACGCCGATCTATAGAACTGTTCGCAGGTCACCTGCTGTGGGAGGTCCGGCTGTCTGGGTGATTTATTCGGAAAGGTCGTAACGGATTCTTACAATATATATATATATATATTGGCCTTAATTACATACATACACCGTTGTATTTAATTTGAATGTTCTCCGTAGCGAAGTAAGGGTATTCAGCTAGTATTTAAATATGAAGTTGACAGAGAACCCGAGGTAGCCGAGTGGTAGCGTGTTGGGCGTCGGACTCTGGATACTCGTTACGACTCCCGAATAGACGGCACCATTAAATACCCTAGTGTCTAGGCCAGATATGAGCAAGTTGAATCTGTACACCGAAAAGTCCTTCGATGATGTCAGAGACGGTGGGAGATGGTGCGAGCCCACCAGATGTCAACTCTGGGGGTGCTCGGTCTAAATTGTGGCGGCAGCCTGCCTATTCACCGGTAGGGATTCATTCGCGTAAGGTATTAGTTGCTATGTCGGACCCTGTCTGGTGCATAAGACATTGGAAATACACTGAAGTGCCACTGAATTAGGGATACCTACCTAGTAACGAGTTGGGCCTCCCCTGGCCTTGATAACGGCTGCCACACGACGAGGCATAGATTCAACAAGTTTCTGGAAACGTTCCACGGGAATGGCTTGCCAAATATTGGCTAAAGCTGTCCATAATTCAGTAAGGTTCTTTGGTGCTGTGTGATGGCCTTTCACGCCTTGTTCCAAAACATCCCAAAGATGCTCAATAGGATTTAAGTCTGGGCTTCTAGGTGGCCAATTCATGACAGAGAAGTCAGAGGAATGCTCATCCAACCAGCCAGTAGCCAACCGGGACTTGTGAGAGGTACAGTTGTCTTGCTGGAAAACTCCATTACCGTGTGGATAACAGAACAGCATAAACGGATGGAGGTGATCACCCAGCGACTCTACGTACCGAATTGCATTGAGAGAGGATGGTACACGCACCAAAGATCCCAAACTGTGCCACGAAAAAACACCCCAGACCATGATTGAGCCACCATGTTCTTGTACAGTTCCAGCCAGGCATGCAGGATCCATGGCTTCATGAGCCTGACGCCATATTCTCAGCCTCCCGTCGGCGTTAAGTAGTCGGAATCGAGACTCATCACTCCATGCTACTCGTTTTCAGTCCTCTACACTCCAGTCTCTGTGCTCTCCTGCCGAGGCAAGACGTGCATCCCGATGGCGAGTATAGAGCAATGGTACTCTCGTAGGTCGACGGCTCCCGAAACCCATACGTTGAAGCGAGCGTTGCACAGTCCGTTTACTGACTGTACGACTGGCACCGTCATTAAACTGGGTGGTAATTTGAGCTAATGGTTGGCTTCGCTGGCTACGTACAATACGCCTGAGCCGTCTCTCACCACGCACTGTCAAGGCTAATTGTCCTTTGCAGTTTGCCCGATCGCTAGGTTTTTTTCCACCATCCATGTATTCTTGGTATACTCTTGACACTGTCGACCTTGAAAGTCCTAGCTGTCTGACGATTTCGGAAATTGAATGGCCCATGTGTCGAGCACCTACGATTTGTCCGCGATCGAAGGCGTCTAAATCTGGCAGTTTACCCATACTGGCAATTCCAACAACTAATTCAGAACAACCACAGTACGCGCTATATATGCAGTTACCACAGCGCCCTTACTTGCGCATACATGATGCGCAGCGCTACACAATTTGCATAGGCTTTGCTATCCCTATTTCAGTGGCACTTCAGTGTAATTAACAGACCATATTATAAATGCCTGTACTAAAGTTTGAATGTGTAATTATTATCTTCTATTAGGCACATAAATTTTAATTCGTGTCTTACCCAAATATTCTCTCAAGTTGTCTCATTACAATGCAACACATGTCTTTCAGTGAAAATCTTCTCTTGTATTTGTTGTTTGTAAATGCCTGCTCAATATCCGTGCTTCGCTACGGAGTACATTCAAATTATCATAAATCATCACAACGGTGAATGTATGCAATTAATGCCCCCCCCCCCGAAAAAAAGAATATATATATATATATTTATAAAAAAACATAACGGATATTTTTTAGACAAAATAATGTTGAAGAATATATTCAAATTAAAGACAACGGTCAATGTATGAAATTAATTTGTATGTTTAATATCCATAGAACATACTAATTTGAATTCAAATCTTAAAAAACTTCCATCTCAATGAGTCTAGTGATTCAATTTTATCTTTTACTGTATTTTAATATTTTTTTGTCAATTTATATCGTTGTTATGCACGTGACGTAAAATTTATTTAAAGTATCACAAAAAGAAAAGAAACCACGTGATCAGCATTTAATAAATTAAATTCTAAAAATTAATCTTTAAAAAATGACCAAAAATCAGGAAATGGAGGTAAAGATTCGAAAAATTTTTTATGATCTTTCTCGTGATATAAATTGTATAGCCCTCGTAGTATTATTTTAAATGCAAACTTTTAAGAATGTTACAAAAACAGATTAATTTAATTTAGTTTAAAAAAATCTAAGAAGAATTTTTCAAAAATTTTTCTTTGTGCACCCCTACACTATAAGAAGAATTGTCATGCAAAATTTCAGCCCTTTAGGTCCAGCGATTTGGTTGGGGGGCATTATCTGATAGTTTGTTAGTCAGTCAGTTACGGAACTGCTTTATATAAAAACTAGCTGAAAACCCGTATTTCACTACGGAGTACATTCAAATTAAATACAACGGTCAGTGTATGCAATTAATGTCCCCCCCCCAAAAAAAAAAAAATATATATATATATAATAAATACGACGATCAATGTATACAATTGATGTAAAAAAATACAAAAAAATATATTTATAAAAAAATCGTAAGAGATATTTTTATAGACAAAATAATGTAGGAGAAAATATTCAAATTAAATCTAATAGGACATACTAAAGAATATTGTACAGTTAATATAGTACAGTTTGAGGAACATATCTTTTACTGTATTTTAATATTTTTTTGGATAATGTCCAATCGTCTGCCGCATTAGGAAGGGGAAAATTTTTTTTTGTCTATCTCATTGTTATGGACGTTACGATAAATTTATTTAAAGTGCCAGAAAAGAAATCACGTGATCAGATTTTAATAAATTAAATTCTAAAATTTATATTTAAAAATTCACCAAAATTCAGAAAAAGGAGGTAAAGATTCGAAAAAGATTTCATTTTAAAGGAATTTCTGTGATCTTTCTCGTGGTATAAATTTTATAACCCTCAAATTATTATTTTAAATGCAAACTTTAAAAAAAGTCACTAAAACAGCTTAAAAATTTAATTTAAAAAAATCTAAGAAGAATTTTTCAAAAATGTTTCTTAGTGTACCCCTACACTATTAGAAGAATCGCCATGCAAAATTTCAGCCCTTCAGGTACAGCGGTTTGGTCTGTGCGTTGTATGTCAGTGAGTCAGTGAGTCAGTCAGTGAGTCAGTCAGTTACGGAACTGTTTTATATACATTGATTAATTGTTAGCTGTCAATAACTAAAACTAGCGAATATAACAGTGTCACTACAATATCAATCTCTCATATCAAATATTAGACATTTATTTTATTAACAAACCTTAAACGCGTGTTTTATAAAAAGCTATTAAGAATCTGGAAGCAATCGATGTTTCCCATTACAGTGAATTAAAGTCAAATCTTCATCCTGAATTATTCATTCGGAAATCACTATTATTTCGAACTAAGAAAACCCATACCTAGGCCTATTATGCAAATCTTCAGAATTTCAGACCCCAGTATATCCCCGCATCAATTAAAGCCATAAAACCCGGCACGTTTTTTCCAGCAGTCCAACGTAGATAACTGACGAAACATTTTTTTTTTTATTTTAATACGATAAATTCCAAAGAAAAGTAACATGCTATACAGAGTTAATGAATTGAAGAAAATAGATTAATACTCGGCCCAGAAAGAAGATTAAGAGGTCAAAATACAAATATTTGATGGCGTTCGGTGTTGATTGATGGGGTTCCGCTGTCGCAGTTATTCCAAAAACCGGCCATAGTTAACTAGAATTCTGCTTTTATTGTGCCCGTGGATCATTTATTTCAAAATAACTGATAAATGTGACATTAATTGCAATGTAACAAAACTCTTTCTCAATAGCAGCGCAGTCACCGAAGAAAAGAAAGTTTTAAAGGTCTAAGTTACTTGAAAGGATTCCAATGAATGGGTAAAGAATTATAGAGTTAGATATAAAAGATAAATTAGAGTTTAGACATTTAAAAAATTCAACTTTTAATGTTGTTATTTTACCAGCTAATAAAATTGAATTTCCTGACAGACAATCTCTACTGTCTTTAATGCATCATAAACCACGCTAATCCGTAAATCAATATTAAAGATAATACGTTTATTTACTAAAAATAGAAATAAGTCAAGACAGTTTTGTCTTGTGTACTTGACTGAAATGTTAGACAATCAGATGATGGCTGGTACTTTATGATTATTTTTAAAATTAAGGCTGCTATGTACTAACCCCATTGGATTCGCTCACCTCAATGTTAACCTATGGAGAAAATTTGTCCACGGATTGCCGACTTGGAATCCAAGATTTTTTTTTTTTAAATTGTACTCTGTCATAGAGAAATAAATTTTACATCTGTGTACCTTTTTCGTTTTTTATAAAAATGCAATTAATATTTTAAAATTTAAATTATTCGGGAAAAAAATCTGGTATAGTGTGTTTTAAACGCTCATAAATTCCTTCGGTGGACGAAATTTATAAAATGAATCCGGTAGCGCTTTGCAGAAAAGTTCAGGCTATCTGACAATACCAATTTCATTGGATTATCAGCATTTATGTACATGTAAATAGGTGACAAAAATATTTTTTAAATAAACAATTTAGGGGCAGCGCTTAACCCCCCTATAGAGAGAGAACCATTACAATCCCTCAAAATGTCAATCCTAAGAGGGTGGAATTCTCGAACTGTCAACTGGACTCCTCCCACCACAAGAATCTGCAAGAATAGGAAAAGGGAAATACGATTTTTTTCTTAGTACATAGCAGCCTTAAGGGGACTGGGATGTCAAATACCGTCAAAAAATGGATTTTTGAATTTGTGGCTTAAAAAATAGAGCAGATTCTGCAGATTACAAATATATATAATTTATGTACTTTTTGACACTCTACCAACAATTATCAGCAACTTAAAAATGTAAACAAACATTTAAATCTCATTTAATGGGAAAGCGCTTTTTTTTTTGCGTTTTTCTCAAAATGTGATTTTTTCATGTAATGGTACACTTTCTGCAAAATCTGATGCCAGTACATCTCTGTAATTTTAAAAGTTAATAGAATAAGTGTTCTTGTATCAATAGGATCTATTTTTTTATTTTTAAACCTTAAGATATTTTTGTAAATGAGGAAATTGTATAACAAAAATATGCAGAAGGGAAATTGATATTTTTTTTTAATTTTTTGAAAAAGTGTAACAAAGATTTAAATGGGCTAACTATATAGAATAAACTGTGTTTAATCATTACACAAGATTTTAAGGTAAGATTTTCACTAGATTTTTAAAAAAAAGTATTCCAAAGTGAATACCTAAAAAATTTCACGGGGAAAAAATATGTTTGCTTACATTGTTATTTTAAATTTACCTTTCAATCCAAAAAGATTTTTTTATCTTAAAACTAGGGGCTTCGCCCCTAGGCTCGCTACGCTAGCTCCTCTGTTAGGGTCAAGGTCAAGGTATATTAAGTTTGTTGGAATGCCATGGTCTTACGACTTTACCTCCAGTAGCAAGATATGTACATCAGAAAATATGTGCTCAGCAGTAAAATAAAAATTAAGCCCTCTTCAGATAAGTAAAATAAAAAATATAATAAGAATTAAAAGAATAAAATTCAAATATTTAGAATAATTAATAAAAATGAGCGTCCACCGGGATCGAACCGGGGACTATCCATACGAGCAACGCGCTCAAGCACAGCGCCAATCATGGAACAGCAAGTTGAAGGAATAAGTTGCTAATAGCGAGATATATAGGGGGTGATTCTCGGGCAATGCAACAGCTTCCATCCATTTACTGTTGAAGGGGAATCACTGTTTCAGCTTTAAAATTCAATTAAAATCGAAATTTTGAGATAGAGACTTGAAATGAGGTTTATATGAATGAGAAAGCTTATTCATATAAACCTCAGCTTGATGATATCCAGAGATGTAAATCTTCCAGATGATGTAAATATTTTCTTTGTAAGATAAAAACTCGAGGAGCATCGATATTACATCCACATATGTGACGATATTTCTCGAAAAAGTGGGTTTAATATTTTGATGAAAATATTAGTCTGTTTTAAATTATTTTTAAACAAATGAGGTCTTGTTTGAAGGAGAAATGTCTGTAGTCTTAGATTGTAAAAAGGTCAAAATTCTACGATTAATTTTTGGCGATTTATCGTAATCTGAAAATGAAAAAGTCAATATTTTTCCACAAAACATAAAATAAAAAAAACCTTAAAGTCCGACGAAAAAACCTTAAAGTCCGATGAGACATGTCTTACTTTCTTCCCCGCAATTTCTGCATCTATTGGTATCGGTCTCGACCCCATACCCCCAGCGGTTTCGGAGGAGATAGCGTGACAAGCTTTTGACAGATTCGGCGCCAGTTACTTTTTTTTAGAATAGAGAGATATTCATAAAGGTCTTACTAAACTAACATAAAAAATCATAATGATACATGCACATATGTATAAGATATGGGCTTTAAAAGAATAACCCCAATTTCCAACTTCTTTGTTGTCGCAGACGTCCCAGTCCCCAATATCCAGGTATTTTTTTCTGGGGGTACTACGCAGAGGTACGGCGTATCCTCACATTTTTTAAGCATTAATTTGGCTTAGCTTAACCGAAATTTTAAGAAACTTACGAATCAATTGTTAATATATAACAAAAAGGTATTTTTATTACCATGTTTTTATTAACTCACTTTCTTGTTTGTTTGTGTGTGTGTTTGTCTGGTACAAATCTTGCAATCGATTTTTAACTAATTTCCCGACTAGCTAGACATTTGAAACTTTAAGAATAGCTCAGAACACGATGACAAGGCATTATTTTAATACTTTTAGCCATTTTAAATCAAGATTGAATTCTTTTTCAGTTAATTTTGTTTTGTAGACTGGTGCAGCCATCTTTCGGCCGGGACAGGAACGAAAATTTAAACGCAAGTTAACTTCCAGTTAACTTTATTTTCTTTCAATTTGATGGGATAATTCATCATAAAATTTTAAAAAGTATTTATTAATACATAGAATTGTCAGATTTATATGATTCAACAGAAAATTTAAAAACATGGTATATAAAGAGTTCTTTTTATCTTGTAATTATTTTAATTGCGAGTTTTTTGTTCCCCTGTGACGTGACATGTAAAATCACGGTACTAAAAATACGCACCTTTATTTGAGAAAACACAGTAAACCCACCTATTTTTTTAGAAAAAAAAAAGCACTGTTGAAACCTAATTACAAACATTTTCTAAATTTAATTAAATCTTTATGAATGCTGAATTAAGAGAAAGTTCAGTCAAGTTATACTTGGGGTTGTATGTCTTACCGCAAAAAAAAAGCTTCATATACAGCCTTTATAATTTGAGTTTTAAATTTTTTATAGAAAATTACAAGTAATTTGAAATAAATAAAAAAATATAAGCCTATTGGAAGACAAGCATATTTAGGCATTTAGAAAACAACATTTTAAAAATATTGAATTAAAGAGTAAAAAAATAAGCCTAATTTATTAGAGAAGTACAAGAATATCTATTAATTTTATGGGTCTTAAATGCATATACTATAAATTTACAATCAAATATTGATATTAATATAAAATTTAATCAATAGCAAGTCATTATATATCATATATAATGATTAAAAAACTACCTTTCAAACCCACAATTTGTATTTTATACTTAGCATCGGAAACATTTAAAACGTCTAGGCGCATTAATTTTCTAACAAAGCAATAAGAGCAAAATAAGTCTTCGGATTATAGCAATAATATGCTGGTTGAGTTAATGCTTAAAGAAAATTACCTCTTGAATTCAATACGAACTTTCCCTTCCGCCAGAAAGAATTTAATTTAGCCGGGTAGAACGAATGACATCTATTAAAACCAGAATGCAAAAAATATATATGGTTTTTAATTACGTCCAAGCATTTGTATGTATGGTAAATGTTAAAACGCTAAAAAGACAAACGCAGAATGGTAAATCGCCATTTTTGTTCACGTTAGCGAATCTGCTCTGAACTTTTCGGGCTTGCAATTAGACGTGGTCAGTAAAGAGTTAAAAATTTTAAGCATAAAAGTAATGTAAAAATTATGTTTAATTTATTTCATCAATGGAAAAAATATTTGCGCCAAATTTGTGTTTTAGATTTATGGGAGACAGAGATTAATTATCGAGAGAAAGTAAACAGAAGAGTCTTAAGGGGATGGTGGATTTTCAAATTGCCAAAAATCGAGCAAAAATTGGAATTTTTTTGGGGGGTGTATTAATATTTTAAAAACATGTAAATATTGGAATGAAATGCATTTAAAATGTGTAGTGAAAAGAAAAATGAAAAATTGGTGGTTTTAGAGTAGTAAGTATTAAAGGTAGATAAAAAATTATCTTTTAAATGACTTTTTCTCAAAATGAGAAATTTCCAGATTTGCAAGTCTTTAAAATGCTTCTCGCGTCATAATTTTTGACGAAATTTTATGAAATTTATAATAAAGATTCTTGTAATACATCAAAATAAAGTTATGTATCCATTTTAGGATTCGAGGTCATTTAGGTTATAAAAGTTTAACTTTAGTGTAGAAAAGTACAAAAATTTCGCGAAAATTCAGAGTACAAGCATAAAAATATTTTCTAAAAATTAAATATTCAACGAAAGTACAAAAAAATACATAACTTTGTTCAGAAAGTATTTATAAGCAATATAAATGCAAAAATTAAGGGGAAAAGTTTAAAATTGAGTCGCAAGGAGCATTTTAAAGAAGGGTAATTAAATTTAAATTTTTTAATTGTAAAATATTTTTTTTTAAATATTTATAAAATTTTATAAGGTGTTTAATATTGTTATACTTTAACGAATATACATACAAAATTTCATATCTCTGTGGTAAGAATTTCAAAAATCGTTTTGAAATGTCCACCATCCCCTTAACTGTACGGGTTGAATGTTGATAAATTTTTATGGAATATCGTAATTATGTATGCTAACTACTATATTACAATTGTATAAATGTTTATACCTGTCAAATATCAAAACAACAATATTTCTAATATTTCTTTTTCATCAAAGGAAGAATAGAATTAAAATACGGTGATAAACATCCTAAGTTCTGTTTCACTCCCCCCTCCTTTTTTTTTCTTTTTTTTGGTGTGTTCGTTCATTCGTTCAAGAGTTTTCTTGTTACACTTCAGTCTAGACTGTTATGAAATCGCTAACTATTCAAAAGTATAAACGGAAGTGGCTGACAGAATCACGAAAAGAGAATTTATAATTTGCAAAAGCGTGAGCATGCGGGGAAAATGAACGACTGGACTCAGTAAAATCCCTTTATTCTTTGGCAAATTATTGATAAACCTTACATCCATGAAAAGGAGTCTAAATTTACCTTTCACGGGAGAACTAGAAAGGTGATATTTTATGGTTATGAAATCGAACAAATTGTTGTTTAAATCAAATCAGTCTCAACAAAACAATTTACATAAACTGACTACGCCATATTCCGTGCATTTAATTGGCATTTACAGCATTTATATTTAGACTAGCTGAAATCCCGCACTTCGCTACGGAGTACATTCAAATTAAACACAACGGTCAATGTATGCAATTATTGCCAAAAAAAAAAAAAAAATATATATATATATATATATATATATATATATATATATATATATATATATATATATATATATATATATATATATATATATATATATAATAAATACGACGATCAATAGTATCCAATTGATGTAAAAAAAACAAAAAATATATATATTTATAAAAAAAATCGTAAGGGATATTTTTGTAGACAAAATAATGTAGAAGAAAATATTCAAATTAAATATAATAGGACATACTAAAGAATATAGTACAGTTAATATGGTACAGTTTGAGGAACATAATATCTTTTACTGTATTTTAATATTTTTTTGGATAATGTACAATCATCTGCCGCATTAGCAAGAAAAAATTTTTTTTGTCTATTTAGTTGTTATGCACGTGACTATACATTTATTTATTTAAAGTACCAGAAAAAGAAATCACGTGATCAGCATTTAAAAAATTAAATTCTAAAAATTAATCTTTAAAAATTCACCAAAAAACAGAAAATGGAGGTAAAGATTCGAAAAAGATCTCATTTTAAAGAAATTTTTAGGATCTTTCTCGTGATATAAATTTTATAACCCTCATATTATTATTTTAAATGCAAACTTAAAAAAAGTTACAAAAACAGCTTAAAATTTAATTTAAACAAATCTAAGAAGAATATTTCAAAAATCTTTCTTAGTGCACCCTTACACCATAAGAAGAATCACCATGAAAAATTTCAGGTCTTTAGGTCCAGCGGTTTGGTCTGTGCGTTGTATGCCAGTCAGTGAGTCAGTCAGATGCGGAACTGTTTTATATATATAGATTGACATATCTCTAGGCTTAAAATCTAAAAGCATGCAAAGGGTTTTTTTTTCTTTAATGCGGCATACACTTATCTCTGACTGAAGGTACTTCTTGACACTGTCCCACGAAGATCCGTGCAGTTTAGCTGGCTACTTTATTATGGGAGCACCCTATAGGTGAGCCAGAATTGCTCCCTATGAGAGGGACGACACGGAAACGACCATGCCTTACTCGGGATTTTAACCCACGCCCACTGCGGGACAGATAGCCACTATGCTATGTGAGCGCCTCATTCAAAGGTAAAAACTCCCTGTCGTATATTGACAAATTGTTGAAGTTTTCCGTTACATTTATAATGATTAAGTAAAATAGAGGCGTAAAATTGCAGTTTTGGGATACGATGAAGAAACTGATACCTATTAGCCCTAGATACATGTATTTACCACAATCTTTTTTACAAAACATACAAATGGGACTCACTATAGTGGTCACATTCTGGTTTCCCAGTGTACAATGTAGATTTACCGAAGTCCCCCTCAGAGACGTTTCTTTTGTATAAAAGACTAGCTGAATACCCGTACTTCGCTACGGAGAACATTCAAATTAAATACAACGGTCAATGTATGCAATTAATAGCAAAAGAAATAAATATATATATATATATATATATATATATATATATATATATATATATATATATATATATATATATATATATATATATATATATATATATATATATATACATATATATATATACATATATATATATGCATATGCATATATGTATATATATGTATATATATTTATTTATTTATTTATTTATTTATTTATTTATAATAAATACAACGGTCAAAGTATGCAATTAATGCAGAAAACAAATATATTTATAAAAAAAATCATAACGATATTTTTATAGACGAAATAATGTAGAATAAAATATTCAAATTTAATACAATGATCAATGTATGCAATTAGTTTGTATGTTTAATATCCATAAAACGTACTCATTTGAATTAAATCCATCTCAATTATTCCATCTAGTGGTTAAATTTTATCTTTTACCATATTTTAATATTTTTTGTCAATTTATTTCGTTGTTATGCACGTGACGCAAAATTAATTTAAAGTATCACAAAAAGAAAAGAAACGTGATCAGCATTTAATAAATTAAATTCTAAAAATTAATCTTTAAAAATTCACCAAAAATCAGAAAATGGAGGTAAAGATTCGAAAAAGATTTCATTTTAAAGGAATTTTAATGATATTTCTCGTGATATAAATTTTATAACCGTCAAATTATTATTTTAAATGTAAACTTTTAAAAAGTTACAAAAACAGCTTAAAAATTTTATTTTAAAAAATCTAAGAAGAATTTTTCAAAAATATCTGTTAGTGCACCCCTACACTATAAGGAGAATCGCCATGCAAAGTTCCAGCCCTTTAAGGCCAGCGGTTTGGTCTATGCGTTATCTGTCACTCAGTCATTCAGTCACGGAACCGTTATACATATATATATATACATATATATATATATATATATATATATATATATATATATATATATATATATATATATATATATGTATATATATATATATATATATATATATATATATATATATATATAATATATATATATATACATATATATATATATATAGATAGATAGATAGATAGATAGATAGATTGGCATGTTAGGCAGTTCATCACAATAAGATGTCGCCATGATACGCAACTCTTCAATTTTGTCTGCAGCGAAATGTTAAATAGATCAAACTTGTTAAAGACTTTACTGCTCGCAATTTTACATTCACAATCTTCTTTAAAGCTGTCGTCAGAACAGTGAAGTTTTCCTTCATTATATAGGAATATGAGTTGGAAAGTAGGTATAAAAATACTTGTCATCACCTATGACATGGCTGAATTGCATTCAAAAGTCGGAAACATCTATTAATCTCTTCAACGAACTCATACTGCGAGTACTGATGTATAGATCGAATATGGCTGATAGAAATCGGTTTGTCATTCGAAGCAGCAGTCGCTTGAAATGAATTTTTAGGATTAATTTTATTATTGAGAAGGGGAGCTTAAAATGCAGATTCTGAATTTATATCATAATTTTATACTCCTCAGTTCTAAATCGTATAATTAGCTTAAGAGCATAAATTTTCGAGATTGTTTTCACTGATTACATTTGCAAATATCTGCCTTTATCAAAAGATTCGCGTTTATAGTTATCTTTAATTTAATTTACATTCATTAAAACTGATATAAGTGAAATTTTCAATTTTCGTTATTGATATTTCCTTAATATTTCGATTATAACTGATGAAAAATATAATTAAAATATCCCAATTTTGTTTGTATGTTTGTCTGTTTGTTTGTTTTAGCTTTATGTCTAAGGAGTTTCTCTTAACTGCTGGGATATACAAAGTAGAAAAAAAATTCAGGCAGACTGTTAACTTATTACTTCAATCTAAAACGTTAAGGAATATTGAACCGTATGAGAGTATAAGCCGAAATAGTTGACAGAATCAACAAAGCGGGAAGTTATAATTTGTTAACCCGAGCATGTGAAGAAAAAGAAGGATTGTATTTTGTATAGTTTACTTTATTCTTTTAGGAATTTCTGATACACCTGAGATTGCTTTACAGGAGAAATTAAATTATGAATATACAGAATGATCCACTCGAAGGAGGCCCCGAATATTCTGTAATAATTATCGCTTGGACGAATCAATCTGAACGAAACAACGTACAATGTGCTACTCAGTAGATGGCACATTATATCATATGTTTTCTTGGCTGATGCGTGGTTACGATAGTCAGGATTTATTAACTCGCAAAACACGCGTATATGGGCCGCTGAAAATCCCTTTGCCACTCACCATGCACCGCTCCATCATCAAAAAAGTTGGTGTCTGATGCGCGATGTCTCGGTTACACATCATAGACCGCATTTTTTACCCCACCATAAACATCGATGTGTACCTGGACATTTTTTAACAGTTTGTGATTCAACTGGATGATCGTGAGTTTACCTCCAGCAAGATGGAACATCGTGTCACACATCGGCAAACAGCGTAGGGGAAATTGAGTCCTTCTTACGGCAACAGGGTAGCTTCAAAGAGGCTTTGGCCACCGCGGTCGCCGGATCTGACACCAGCAGACTTCTTCCTTTGGGAAGAGTCTATCGGAATAATATTCGTACTGTGAAAGATTTGAAGAAAAACATCCAGCGTGAAATTGGTGCTATCCCCCCCCCGCCCCGATATCCTTGGCAATACGTTCAGGAACATGGAACGCCGAGTCGAAACGTCTCTGGCAGAAAACGAAGATGACTTCCTGCATCGCATGTAATGCAATCAATTACACATACGTCAAGGTATGTAGCGTATTTTTGGGGTTCACATTGCTTCATCTTAGCGACAGTTATAACATAATATTCGGGGACTCTTTTGAGTGAATAAACCTGTGGTATATGTTTCAGTACTTTATGATAAGAGATTTTTCATAAGAAATATAGTTGTATCGCATGAAATCTAGGATTTTTAGATTACTATACTTACTTATAGATTTTTCTAAATTTAATTTTTGTTGGTTTTGCATGTTAATTGAAAGATAGTTGAACATTCTTAAAAAAGCAATCAGTTTTTATTTGCTTTTTGGCCTATCAGTTGACCTTCATAATCAGAATAACAAAGTTTTGGGGATGTTTCACATAACCTTATCAATTTTCTTATTGATTTATTCATTCGTTCTCCATATTCTGAGCATAGAGAGGATGAAGGAAATAGAGAGGATGCTTTCTAAATTGATGTTTGTGAAATGAGCTCGTTACTTTGCTTTTCAAAGCAGGTGATGGGAAACGGTTTAAGATTTGATAACGTAACCAACAACTTAGTATTAAGGTATACATTTCGTTATCAATAACAATTAAAAAAAAATAGGAAAGAAAGATACGTGATGTTTTATCGAGAATCGTATATTTAGAGTTCTCCTACCTAACGTCCTAGAGCCCTTTTCCAAGAGCAATTCACTCATATGAGAGGATGATAAACATGTAGGAATTTTACCTGTGCTGTCCCTCCGTTTTTGAAATTATCCATCTCCGCCAAAAACCGGTTATATACCCGAATTTTACACCGTTGCGAGAGACAAAGTTAAAGCATAATTCTCTCCCGTTCACCTTCTACCGTATGAAAGGCTGTTCATGGGAATGCACAAAATTTCCAATTTACTACTGGGGAAACTATATAATTTTATTTCCTTTATTGAACCTGAATTCGTCAAATTAAAAAAAATCACTAAATTCGTAACGAGAATTCCCAATTTCATCAACAAAGTTAGTGAGTTTGTCTGCAAGACCGTTGCGCATAATTGCAAAGGAATGACTCGCTTCGTTAAACGAGGCTAATCGTTAAGTACCTCCACTTATAGGTGAAGAATTATTTTTTTAGTTATAATAAATTTTTATATTTTATCATTCTTTTCAAGACGTATATACTCTTGTAGTTCGGTAATATTTTGGTATGCTGCTAAGAGGAACATATCAAATTACTATTAAGTGCTTTAGAAATTCTCCTCGCAAAAGTACTTCTTTTTAGCAGCAACTGGATTAATATTTGTGTTTTAATATTGTAATTTTCAATTACTTTCAACATGGAAACCACCTTGGAGATGGATAACAATTTATGGGTGTAGTTGTTGTTGCTTATGCCACTTGACCGACAGCAACATCAGATCAAGTCTCGAAGGCTATGGGCGATGAAGCTGTGGCTCCTGTTTTGACTGGCACCACAAGGGTCGGAGTCCGACTTGGCTAAATGACCGGTCCCGCAATTTTGAAACCGAGTCAAGTGACGAGACCGGAACACTTGACACCTTATCTCCAGAGGTAAATTTGAGAACTTGGAGGACATTGTAGCCAAGCCCTATTTTACGTGCCCCGGCCACCATTAGTGAACACGGCGGTAGCTTTGCAGCGACGAGCATCGAACCAGGGACGTTCATATCTCTAGCCCGCTGCTCTTGCCAACTGGGCTACCGCGCCCACTCTGGGTGTAGTAGAACAGCAGAAGACCTAAATTTAAATGCATTCTTTTTTAAGTCTCTTCGCTATATACTTCTACTCATTAGCAATTGAATACATATTTGCACCTCGTGTGGTATTCTACTAAATATGAATATGGCGTTTCAGTTTTGGTACATTTTAGAATGTATGAAAATAATGACGCATCAAATGCAATAGGCGGAAGGACACCATAATTTAATATGTGCATTATCTTTCATAAAACCCGCAAAATGTATAAAAATTCTTCGTTAAGCTAGTGTATAATATATACTCTTCAAATTAAATATTCGCTGATATCATTTCGGAAATTTTCACTCATTTAAACTAACACGGAGAACAAAAAAAAAATTTCATCCAGAAACAATCGGGATTAGCTCTGGCTTAGTATCAGCCAGCAAATAACATTTTTAATCAGATAGATTCATCTTGATTAGAAAATGACAGAATGAGAATGACACGGCTAAATCCAACCCATGTTTCTCAAATTCTCGTTTAAATAACCACTCGTTGCCAGCTAATACCCCTCAATTACTTGAATAGTTAAATGCATGTTAACAGCGGCGCCGGGATAAATTCTCATTTTTATTAAAAGCTCGTGTTAAAAGTGTATTCGATGGAAATTTATTCGTTGCAACGCCTACCTCTTCCACTTTCCCGGACGTTAATGCCTTTCTTTTCTCATCCAGCACTATTTCGAGGATTACTTTAAAGGGTGACTTTCACTTGTGATGAAATGTGTTCAAAGACTTACTTCTTTTAAATTTTGTTTTGAGATAGCATCAGGCAATATGGACGGAGGTAAAGTGGTTCGTAGTGGAGTATGTTCAGCCTGACGACGAAAGCACACACACACACACACACATATATATATATATATATATATATATATATATATATATATATATATATATATATATATATATATATATATATATATATACCGGGTGCGTCATAAATTTGTGCAAAGTTCAAAAATTCGTAATAATAGAAGTAATGCTCGGAAAATTTTTCTGTTTGCACCAATAGGATCAAAGGGACATCGGGTTTTTTTTCCATGTAAAAAAAAAAAAAAATGTTTCCAAAAGTAAGGCTATGTACACATGAGAGCGTTACAACGCGCGTTGCATCGCGCGTTGAAGAAATACAACTGATCAAATGATTGCTTACACATGCAACGCTTTCTTCTACTAGAAGGCGCGCTGCAACGCGCGTTTGAGGAGTTCCACGCAGATCGCGCGACTGCAGCGCGCCTCGAGTTCCTTTGTGTTGAATTTGACCGTACACATGGTTTGCGTTGAGCGCGCGCTTTGGGGCTGTTGACTACTATTTTTTGACAGGCATATTTCTATTTTTTTACAAAGTGCAGAATAAATAAGATATATATGAAATGCATGAATTTTTCAAAATAAACTTATGCGAAATTTTCAAACGTTATTATTTTAAAAATTTTTTAAACATTTGAATTAAAATAGGGAGTTTGGTGTTACATGAAAGATATTAGTGCCCAATATACTAATGTATATTTTTATTTTATGATTTTTGTATTTTAGTATTTTTCTGATATAGAACCACAAATATACATTCCCTGAGTACATTATAAATTTACATTTCCTTAAATTTTCTCTCCACTTTCTATCTACAGATGATATTTTTTGAATGTAACTGCACACATAACGCACACATGGGTGGTGTTGATAAGTCGGATATGCTGCGATTGATCTATGGAAGAGACAGAAAATCAAAAAAGTGGTGGCATAGCCTCTTTTTTGCTATGCTGGAAATAGCAGGTGTAAATTAATGCATAATATATACCGAAAAACATGAATCAATCTCCCTGTTAGAGTACAAAATTCGTGTAACATTTCTGTCAAATCGAGATCTCTGCAAGCTTTGTGCACAAAGAAAAGTTCAATCAAAAATTCATTCAAAATGCAGCATATGTAATTTTTTTTATGTGTAAATTAAAAAAAATTGTTTTTTAATGTAATCAAAGTTAAATTTTCATTATATTTAAAATTGTTCTGCGTTTCATAATAAATAATTATATCATTTTTTAAACATTCTGATTAATTTTCAAAGTTTAAAGTTTTTTGTAATCATATAATGCTGGCGGTACTTTAAAGTACCACTTCAATTGACTAGTGGTATTAATTAAATTTTAAGAAGGTGAGTAATTGTTTTACATTTATTTGTTAGTTAGCATAAATAAAAATTTACGTGAATTAATATAAATAAAAATTTACGTGAGTTTAATTTATTAATTCATAATGTGGTACATAAAGGGTACATAATATAGAAAATGTTTTCATTACTCAATGTGATTACGAGTTTTTCTTCTGGAGAAATGCTATCCCTTACAACGTTCTCACTAGGAACCAGGTCATCCTTAACTATTTCTAATAACTCGTCAAAGGATGCAATCGACATTCTTAAATAGTTAAAAAAAACCTTGGGCTCGTGTTTTCTTAGATTCAGGTAAAGTGTTACAAAAGAACCGTGAGTCAATCTGTCATTTAAAATCGGATGTACCCAGTATTTTCTTTGCCTTCGTCTTCGTGCTTTATACCTAAGGTATAAAATCCAAACACATGCTGCCTCTTCAACTTCCATACCTATACTGGCGGTCAACGTGGCGTTAACGCTACTAGTGTACACATTCGGTTTTTCTAACGCGCGCTTTAACGCGCGTTGCAACGCTCTCATGTGTACATATAGCCTAACCGAAAGAGGGCGATCACAGGTCATACTGAGACCTTTTATGCAAATCAGGCTATCAATAAAACACCTGGCTGGAAATAGATCCGTCATTCGAAGCCGGCAGCATGCTTTTTTTTACCAGATCGAGCATTGGTGGTTAAATTTTTCTATAAGAATGGTGAATCCACAACTGTCGCATTGCGAAAGTTTCGCACGGAGAAAGGACTGAAGGAGCAAAAAAGCCCTATTTCATTGAATGGGATACTGAATTTAGTACGATGTTTTGAGGAAACGGAGAGTTTGAAGGATCGTCCACGAAGTAGCAGACCATTCGTGAGCGCGGACCTCGGCCATGTTATACAAAGTGCCATGGAAGATTTGGCAGCCGAGACATCAACGGAGAGTAGCAGTGCTCATGAAGCTGGGAGAAGAACGGAGATTCCGGAGCCGTCGATATTATTACAGGCAGATACAAATGTAAGACAAAACAATTGGTGTGGGGCTACATGGGCTCTGGCACAAATGGAACGTAACCCACAATGGTTGCTGAATGTCCTGTGGACGGATGAAGCCCACTTTTCACTTCATGGGGACGTTAATACGAAAAACAATCATATCTGGACGACGTCAAACCCACGTGAGTACCTGAGCCAACCACTGTATTCTCCTCATGTGAATGTTTGGTGTGGTTTCACCGCGTTTTTTATTCTGGGCCCTTTCTTTTTTGAAGAGCCTTGTCCTGTAGGAAAACTTGTACAGTCACTGCAGCACGGTATCTTACGCTTTTGCGTGACCACGCTAAGCCTGCGTTGCAGGAAAGACATGCGTTACCTGTTGTCACCTTCATGCAGGATGGTGCCCCGCCCCACATTTCACGCTATGCCAGGACGTTCCTGTTGGAATCTTTCACTGAAGACCGAGTGATAAGTCGCGGATGTAAGGTTCCAGTGACCCTCACGATCACCAGACTTGACCCCGGCAAATTTTTGGTTGTGGGGATACATAAAGTCTCGTGTGTACCGGGGCTCCCCAACCACTTTGATGGAACTGAAAAATGCCATTCGACAGACAGTCGCTGCTATCGATGGCAACATGCTACACTCCGCTTTAATGGGCGTAGTGACGCGCCTCACTTGCCTATTACCTTGTGCTGGTGGTAATGTTGAACATCTGTTACTTTAAAATAAAGACACAGTCTCGTGTTATTGTGATCTGTTTGATTTTCTGTTTGTGTTTGCCTGATTTGCATAAAACGTCTCAGTATGACGTGTGAGCGCCCTCTTTCGGTTACTTTTGGAAACTTTTTTTTTTCATTTACATGGGAAAAAAATCCAATGTCCCTCTGATCCTATTGGCGCAAACAGAACTTTGCACGAATTTATGACGCACCCGGTGTATATATATATATATATATATATATATATATATATATATATATATATATATATATATATACCGGGTGGTCAGAATTAAAATAACCCTACTCTGACCTCCCTATATATCGAACTAGCCAGTGTAAAGGTTTCAAATTTCGTACACATACTATTCAAGACATGGGAAAACGGATTTCGCGAAAAAAAATTTAGCTCCAGGAACACCGCGCTGTAAACAGAAAATAGGGAAAAAAGACAATAATAATGATAATAATAATAATAATAATATTAATATTAATAAGTATAATAATAAAAAAACAGATGCGAAATGAATTTTTTTCCTTTTTAATGGAGTTCACTCGAGTCGAGGGCGCAAACCGGCTCGTACAGATGTTGTTGAAGATGTTGCCACCGATATTGTTGAACAGTCAATGGATAATGTAGGCTGTAGTAGTGTACGTGGAGTGTCACGACACTTGGGTGTCCTCTATAGCACTGTGTAGAACGTACTTATAAAAATGATGCATTGTTTTTCTTACAAAATCAGTCATAACAGTTGTTGGCCATCGACAGGGAGAATCGACTGACCATTGCATAGACATTTCGTGCTACAGTCATCTAGCTGAAATAAGGGTAGAGAGAGCATTGGCAACCCTTGGCCAAGCAATACATGAAGTCACGTGACTTCGGAACTCCCCTACGTGCAGCAATTCCCGCACATCTTTCCTTCGATAGGTTTTACATTGTACGCTTGGTGGGAATACATTCGAAACATACGTTTGCTCTTGATTTTAAGCTTAAAGTGGTAAATTCCTGCTGTGCTTATATTACAGGTCTTTGGCTACAGCAGAAGTGGACGCATGGTGGCCATGGCAAATCCCGTGGAACGACGAGGCCCGTTTCCACCTCAGTGGAACAGTGAACAACCATAAATGTCGCATTTGAGGCACGGAAAACCCCCGCACCTTCCAACAGATTCCACCCCACTCACCGAAAGTTACAGCCTGGCGTGGATTCACAGCCACATTCATTCTTGGAGCTTTCTCTTTCAGGGAGGCTACTCGGCCCTGTGACATGCAACGTGGTGGCCAACAGGTACAAAAGGATGCTCGAAATTTGTGTTGTGCCCCATTCGCAACAGCGGCAATGTCTTAACTCAATTACTTTTATGCAAGATGGAGCGTCTCCACACATTGTGTCCAAAAGTTTCTTCGGCAACATTTCACTAATGACAGAATAATCAGTCGTGCGTTTCTGACAACCTGTCCATCTCGTTCTCCGAATCTTAAACTGTGTGATTTTTGGCTATGGGGACACTTAAAAATCCTAGTTTATCGAGGACGTCTGGTAACCTTGACTGACATGAAAGAAGGTATGACTATGCATGTGAGAAGCATTTCAGTCGACCAGTTACGATCCGCAGTTAAACAAGCTGTGCACAGACTGCAGATTTTACATCTTCAAGATGGGAACCATATTGGGCAGCATTCCCTCAATTACGTAGATAAGGTCCTTGTCACACGAATGTTTGGTACGTTCTAATAAAATGTGTTTAAAATGTGTTTTTTAGCAAATGTCCAGTCGTACAGCGCCATCTATTCGTGATTTCTGGAACTGGAAAATTTTTCGCGTAATCCGTTTCCCCAAGTCTTGAATAGTATGTGTACAAAATTTGAAGCCTTTACGCTAAGTAGTTCGATATACAGGGAGGTCAGAAAATTGTTACATACATACATATATATATATATATATATATATACACACATATATATATATATATGCAGGTGGTTATAAAAATAATGGAAACACTAAGAAACATCATGAAAACCTTTATTAATACGGGGCAGGATCACCTTTGACGTGTAATACCACCTGATTCACCTTGGAATCGGATTATATATGTCATGAATAGTGGTTAAAAATATATTATACGATTCTTCAGGGAAATATCATGAAAGTTCCTGTAGAGATGCTGTGATAGATATCGATACCTGGCTCTATGCGCTTATACAGATCACAGTGGTTGGATGATATATAATCGGGGGGATTGTACAGGGCAAGATATTTGACTTCTTTTTCATGCTCTTTAAACCAATATTAGATAGATTTAGCTGTATGTATAGGGAGGATTATCATCCTGGAGAACGCTATCTCCTGCAAAAAAATATGTTTGCACCGTAGGATGGACTAGTGAGCTAAAATTTCGACATAGTCCTTCACATTCAATCTCCCTTTTAGGGTTACAATAGGGCCTGAATAAAACCATGAGATGCCATCCCAAACCCTGATAGATCTACTTCCATGATTGACAGTTGAGATGAGACAGCCAGAATCTTACGCTTGTGTAGGTTGTTCTCCAGACATGCGCACGTCCTGTAGTGAGGAACAATGTGAATAATGATTCGTCGGACCAAATGCCGTTTTTCGACATATTACTCGACCAGGATTTGCGCCCGTGGCACCATTGTGGACGATATTTTGTATTGGCATCTATTACAAGTGGCTTGGAAATAGCTACTCTACCGTAAATATTTGTGAAGTTCCCTTCTACCTCTAATGGTTGATACCGGAACATGAAGATGCCGATTGAGCTCTTCGGTCATTTTGGTTGCAGTTGTTTTCTTTCTTCATGCCACAATCCGCTTCAATACCTCGTCCGTCTCTTTCACTCAGCTCTCCCATTCGTCCACTATTCTGTTTGGCCAAGGATGTTTTCCGTTCACTCTGTATATCATGACTTTCGATACCATAGCTCGAAAAACACCCATTAGCCTGGGGGTTGCAGTAACAGATACTCCAATTTAAACGCGCTCCAACAATTTCCCCTTTTCGGAAGGTCTGCAAGGTTTGACATTTTACGCTGTTTCCCCAAAAGCCCGATGCCCTTAGCCTCATTACTGCTACCTGACAGTAGAATAATACATACTACAGAGGCTGTTCACACATTTTTTAGACGATGTATAATGTATTCACAAAACTAAATTACATAAAATTCTTGTGTTTTAAATGTTCTATTTGACATCCCTTATTCTGAACTATCTTTCGACACCGCAATTTCCAGGATAATAATGCCTTTTGAAGTGTCAGAAGAGGTATTCTATCCCATTCCACCTGAACAGCTTTCCAGAGTCCTGTAAGGGTTTTGGGACGACGTTTGGATAATGCAGATTTTAAAAGTCCGAAAGCACAAAACTCCATAGATGATACATCGGGAGATTTAGTAGGGATATCAGTGAAGGGTATGGCCTTGATACGAGTTTTTTGTTCCATTTCTTTTAGGAAATTTACAGTGGATTTTGATTTGTGACTGCTAGCTTTGTCCTGATGGAGTCTCACAGATTGATGGCACTGTGGGTAAAGCGATGGTATTTCATTCAGAAAAATTTGCGATAAAATATGTTCCTGATAGTATTTGGAGTTAATCTTGACATTTTTTTCCACTCTCTATATTTTTAACTTGCTATTACAAGAAAAACCAGCAACAATCATGAATCCCTTAGAAAAACTTTCCTTCGATTCTTTGAACCATGTACTTAAATTTTTTTCTCCCATTTTATGATAATAAATGGCTCTTTTTTTTGTTGCAATCATTTAAATACACCCATGATTCATCTATTGTCACAATTGTTTTCCATTTTTCATTGGATAAGTGTTTCTCATATAGAATTCTGCAGCGTGTCCTGCGTTCAGCGATAAGATTTGGAAGAAGACGGTGCACATTGCGTTTTTTCGCTTTCTTAAGATTTAAATCAACGTTTATCATTTTGTTTACAGTGGACACCGAGCATTTTAATGATTTTGCAATTGTCCTTTGATTAGGGGGATTTTCTTTTAACATTAAACAACGTACCTTTGCAATAGTCGAAGATGTCCGTTTTTTCCTTGGATACTTGTTTGGAATTTTTGTCCCACTTGAGGCTCCAATTTGACGTTTTTTTCCTTTATTGTTGACGATATTACCTATCGACGCTTTAGATATTACAAAATCATGACTCTCACATCGTTTTTGGATAACGGAGTATGCATATTTCTCTTCGGAAAGAGCATAAATGTAGCCTTCGAACCACTGCTTTGTTAAAAACGCCATTTTGAATAAAAACAAAACTTTCAAGCCGCAGACGATAATTTTGACTTTTAAAAACATAGTACAATTGCAATTATTTCTTTTGCAGCAAACGGTTTTTTATTACCGCTTACCAAAATCGTCTAAAAAATGTGCGAACAGCCTCTGTATATTATATAAAAAAATACTGGGGGGCCAGACTTGTTTTTTAAGGAATACGAAGCACATTCATAAACACCACTAATATTGATAGGTGTTTGCATTATTTTCATAGCCACCTGTATATAAATACATACATATATATATATATATATATATATATATATATATATATATATATATATATATATATATATGTGTGTGTGTGTGTGTGTGTGTGTGTGTGTGTATGAATGTATGTATGTATATATATATATATATATATATATATATATATATATATATATATATATATATATATATATATATATATATATACTACTGTTAACTGTATGGGAACAGAGACAAAAAAGGATTTTTTAAAACAGGAGAATTGAACAAGAACCAGAGTTTGGAATTAAAACATCAAGAAAAGGGTGTCACAGATGTAGAAGTTATTAAAATATGCAGATCGATCGAGTAATTAATAATGAGGACTTTAGAAATCTGTGTTTTATGGGTATTTAAGTTGGTAGAATACAAGCCTCGAGGTTAGAAGACCTGAAATCAGCACCTGGTTTCAATAGACAGTAGTTATACAAGTATGATTTATTCGCAATTTTACTTACTTTAATGAGACAAAAATGAATTATCAAAATTTCATAATTCATGCAGGAGTCACTCTAAAATATTAAATATACCAATTTTGCAGGTGTTAGAAGGCTTTTTCCTGTGTCTAAACCCGTAATACGATATCGGGAAAACGCCAAAACAAGAAGCATAAATAATGTCTTTAAAACTTTGTTTAAAATATTTCCCTCACTTTAAGAATGACGTTTAATTGTATTAATGATATTTTTATCGAGAGAGATCTTCAGGACAACCACATGCTCTTAAATCAATCAGCTATTATACTGCTGTACAGAGAGGAATTTGAAGTAATATATTTTGCCTCATTACTTAGCATATACGCAAATGGGAAATATTTCTATTCGGTAAGCCCACGGCGAGATACGGATATTGTCCTAATGAGGATAAGCTGTATCTGCTGATCTGTTATTGTCCTGGAGGTATCAGTGTGGTACGTTTCATTTTAGCTTATCTGCAGTTAGCGTGTGTCTTCAGTTAACTGTATGGGTTCTTACTATTATCAGTCATGTTTGCAATGCATTGGTTTTAACTGTTCTACAAATACAGTATTGGTTATTACGAGCATACATCTGCTTTACTCAAGTGCTGGGGGGTCCAGGGTTGCCTTAATCAGTCGGCAGATCTGTACTGTCTGTACGCAGACGAGTTGCTTGTTAAGAAGTGGAGTTCCTGGATCTCTATCTCCTGTCGCTTATCTCCTGTCGCAAGATATATCATTTCAAAGAACATGTGCTCAGTAAGAAATGTACTGTCCGTGTGTGTGTGTGTGTAATATATATATATATATATATATATATATATATATATATATATATATATATATATATATATATCTTTATATATAAAAGGCAAAGTCTGTGTGTGTGTGACCGAGTTTTTGTCTGCTCGCGGCACGGCGCAAAGACGGCAGGTCGGACAGTCTTGATATTCGACACGAAGATGCCCCCTGAGGTCACATTATGCACCTCGAAGCCCTTTTTTCGATTTTTTAATTAGATTTTCCGTAATTAAATATTTAGTCGCGATTCGGAGCTCCCGGATGAGTAAAAGCTCCGTAAATCCTAACGTATCCGTCCAAGAATTTTTTTTTTCGGACGAGCCTATACGGGAAAGATGACACTATACGGAAATCACAATTAAAATTGTCTGTCTTAATTTATCGATTAATTGTGATTTTTTTTCGATCGCCTGTACGCACCCGTTTTTCGGGAAAAAACGCGATTTTGGCCGCGACCCTTTTTTCCAAATTGTCGAATCGATACGTAAATGTTGTTACATTTTTACGAAATTTTTATCTCAGAGACCCTAGACATCATAGTTTCGAAAGCCAGAACCAAAATTAATTTACAAATTGCAGTTATTTTCTAATAATTTATTTTATGATTCGGAAACTCTTGCGAGAAATCTCATTTTGGAGATTTCGTTCTTCATTTCCGGACGAAGGTAAAGAGGGGGAAAATGGGCGTGTCTTTTTCGACGTCAAGCACGTGATGTGTTGGGGCGTTTGTTTTCTATGAGGGATTGGGTGGTTAAAGGAAATCGATTACTATTGCAGTGATAATCGATTAAAAAATCGCATTTAGTAATGCCGTAATTTTTTTGGCCAAAACTTAGTTAATATCATATAATTTGTGGTGTGTTTGTGGAAAAAATCTATGAAGATTTCAAAGAATTTCAGCACAATAAACATCTTAATACGTTTTTCGTCTCGCTGACTGTTGTGGAAAGTTTTAAGTAATCCTATGTCAAAAATTTTGCCTAAATGTGCCAGAAAGGATTAAATTTATATGGGTAAAATAATGTATCGTGGTGAGGAAAAGGATGACAGCGACGCCCATTAACAAAGGGTTAAGACTACTAAATAATTGGTAATTACATTACCCGAGCAACGCCGGGACGGGTACAGCTAGTATATATATATATATATATATATATATATATATATATATATATATATATATATACATATATATGCGTGTGTGTGTGTGTGTAATAAATTAAATATTATGCCCTCCATTATAGCATTTAAATTCCCTTTCCTAAATCCAATCGCCAGTAACATTACTTTATCGCTTTAAAACCCATAGCAACAGAACTTCCCACAAAGTCCATGCCTTGCATATCTACACGTGTATACGTCTGGAGAAAGGCGTGGGTTCGCATCGCCAGCCCTAATTTTCTGCTGACCATTCAAAATAACAGGCACATGTACCTAGCGTCTCGCGCGTAAGGTTGAAAGGTGATATACACTTCGCTCCCGAACCGTCGTCTGAGATGGACGGATGTTACTTTCGCTCTAATAAAACGATTCGACCCGACTGCTTCAAAATTTTAATTCCTTTCAGGCTCAGTCTAGCTCCAGCCATGTAAATATGAGCTAGTTTTCCTTTTCAGGTTGCATTTTAAGGAAGAACATAATGGATATATTACATATATATATATATATATATATATATATATATATATATATATATATATATACATATATACAGTGGTGGCAAAAAGCCCTGAACACACTCATTTTTTTGTCTAATTTTTGTGTTTGACTTAATTTTTCGTTATAAAATTATTGCACTATCTTAACTATTGTTATTGATTCTAATGCATTTTTTCATGCTGATTTTAAATCTGTTACTAGTTTTTGATGCCGCAAGTATTTTTTGTAGTACAGCTGCCTGAACACAAGAATATGTATTATGTACAGAATAACACAATATAGAATAACATATTACACGTAGTAGAATAACACAAAAATTTACAAATACGGCACATTTACTATTCATTTTGAAAATTTAGTTGTTACATGTTTGAACATCAATATTTTATGGGCCAGCCGTTTGCTTTTATTACGGCTCTGCATCTTTTTGGCATGGAATGTACCAATTTCACAAGATGTTCTTTTGTGACAACATGTTTGAAGAAAAATATTAAAACTTCAATTAACTCGCATTTGTTTGAAGGATTTTTCTTTCAAATATCATAACCAATTTTATGCCACGGGTTCTCTATCGGATTGAGATCTGGAGATTGTCCTGGCCAGTTCGTCCTATTCACAGTATTGTCTTCGAACCATTTCTGGACTACTTTTGCACGGTATCAGAGCATTATCGTCTTGGAAAATCCCTGATTGATCCCGAAAAAACTGTCTTCCAACATAACGAGAAGACATGCAGCCCCATATCATCACTTTCTTCGGGTGCTTTATTGTGGGCTTCAGACCTTGAGGTCTGAATTCCTCATGAATGCATCGTCTTAAATAGGCACTACTTTGGTTACCAGAAATACAAAACTGACTTTCATCAATAAATATTACCTTTTCCCAGTCTTTAATAGCCCATAAGGAATGATCTCTTGCCCACACCAATCTCCTCTTGCACTGAAAATCGGTCAGTAATGGTTTTGGGCAAGCTTTGCAGCCTCGTAATCCAATTTCCAGCAGTCTTCCTCTCAAAGTTCTTGGGTACACATTCACATTCGATGTCAAAGTCCATTGTTTAAAAATTTGGGATGAATTGAGCTTTCTGTTGGAAAGCGAAATCCTGTGCAACACACTGTCTTCACGTAAAGTTGTTTTTCTCGGTCGTCCAGTTCTCTCCCTGTCCACAATAAAATTTGTTTTAGAATATCTTTTCAATGTTCTCACGACAGTAGAAAGACCACGTGGTACTTTAGCAGCAATTTGGCGCATAGAATAACCGTCTTCCTTCAAAAGTATTATTTTGTACCTTTTATTATCAGGCAGAAATGAAAATTTACCCATAATTCCAATATTTTCCTCACACGCACCTCAAACTGCAACACACAACTGCTTTCAATACACTAAAACATGCTGCACATTCTGCTTTCAACTCATTATTACTACTGCTCTCTGGTTGCTTGAATAACGGAGCATTTCATTAGTTGAAAAAACAGTCACTCATTTTTACAGTGACCTAGTGCTTGTCTTATCATGGTTTTTTCAAAATATCGATGAAACTATTTACTTTACATGAATTATACAAACAGATTTGAAATCAGCATGAAAAAATACATTAGAATCAGTAACAATAGTTAAGATATCACTATAATTTCATAAAGAAAATTTAAGTCAAACACAAAAATTAGGCAAAAAAATGAGTCACCACTGTATATATATATATATATATATATATATATATATATATATATATATATATGTGTGTGTGTGTGTGTGTGTGTGTGTGTGTAATAGCACGGGCGCGGGCCGACGAATGAAGGGTTGGGTGGCATAGTTTTGATTAATGATTCATTTTGCTTCATCTAATTGAGGTTAAAATGGATGACTTGTCGCCCGGCCGTGCATCACAAATGTTTAAATCCATTCCCGCATCATCTCAACCCTCGGACACAAATCATAACACAACTTTCTCGAACTACATTTTATTTAAATCGCCGACCGCTCCGTCAGTATGAATGCAGCAAGAGAAAGTACAGGAATCCGGATGTCAACACTTATATAAACTTCTGGATGTCAACACTTATATAAACTTCAGTCCATCACGTGATTAAAGGGTGTGTCTTAATAGTTGATTGGTTTAAAGTTGTTGTTGATGTGCAGAACTTATTTAAATTTGTACTGACGCCGCGCCGCGTAACTTTACTTAAAAAAGACAGCCATCTTGAATGATTTTGCCGAAGGCTGTAATAATGGAATTTAACGCGAATGCCCAAAGGGAATTAAATAACTTAAGGGATTAGAAAAGGGGTATGTAATTTTTAATAGTAAAGTGAGGAATTAATAGTTTTTAACTGTTAAGAGTGTTGAATTAAGAAATTACTAGTTTTTTTAATATTTTATATATATATATATATATATATATGTATATATATATATATATATATATATATATATATATATATATATATATATATATATATATATATATATATGTATGTATGTATATAAGCTAGACGCTGTGGACGGTTAAAATTACGAATTACTCAAGAGCTGAATGTTTGTAACAATACAAGTATTTCTTTTGCATTATATTTAGAAACATTATTGATAAGTTTTAAATAAACTAAAAAACTTACTTAAGAAATACAAGGATACAAAACAATCCTACTACGCTTAGAAAACAGAATATAATAGCCCTAGTATACAGTATATTTCACTATATCACTCTTCTCCTCATTTCCGGAGAAATGACTTGAAAGGGTATTTCCTACACCCAGCGCACTGGATTAAGGCGATATCCTAATAAATTATGAAATAAAAAGTAGGGCATGTTTCAAGATTATGCTCCGATCTCGGCGAAATATATTCAGTTATTATAGTTAAGTGCGGGATTAAAAGAATTTTATGCAAAAAGATTCTAAATTAGAGGATTTGGCAGTCATAATAATACCGCATTTCGCCCATTTGTTCAGATTTAGAGCATTTTTCAAAGTTATAATGCATGAAAGAAACTGTTTTTGAACTGCCATTAAGCTGAAAGTTTAATGCTTAAAATTAAATTATGAAATTTATAAATGTTTCAATGCCGAAATATGTCTTAATTAGCGAGAAACGGGTAATGGAATTTTCAAAAAGAACACTCATTGACAATTTTGACTTTATGTAATGAAAAAAAAAATTAATAGTAATTCTTCAAAACATTTTTTATTTCTATAGGGTAGGCTTAGGTCTTATCGGCACTTATCCATTCCACACCGCAATTTTTTTTGTTTCGTTATTATGGGAGCACCTTATAGGTGAACCAACTTCACTCCCTATGAAGATACAGCTCAAGAGCACCCATGCTTTAGTAGGTGTTCGAAACCGAGTCCACACTGTCGAAGCTAGAATTCTCTCAAATATAAGGAGCGATAAAGCTATTAAAAAATTGATAATTTTAACTATGATTTAGAAGCAAATTTTTAACATATATACTATACTTCTTATGCATTATACGTACATACTTAACGATATTTATTTATTTATTTTATAGAAATTTAGAAACTTATATGTGCAATAATTACAAGATAAAAAGAACTTTTTATATACCTTTTTTAAATTTTCTGTTGAATCATATAAACTTGACAATTCTATGTATTAATAAATACTTTTTAAAAAATTTTTTTCATGAATTATCCCATCAACTTGAAAGAAAATGAAGTTAATTGGAAGTTAACTTGCGTTTAACTTTTCGTTCCCGTCTCGGCCGACAGATGGCTGCACCATTCTACAAAACAAAATTAGCTGAAAATAATAAAAACATGGTAAAAATCTGCTTAAAGATGGCTAAAAGTATTTTAAAAAATGCATTGTCATTGAGTTTTGAGCTATTCTAAAAGTTTCAAATGTCTAGCTAGTCGGGAAGTTAGTTAAAAATCGATTGCAAGATTTGTACTGGACAAACACACAAACACACACACAAACAAGAAAGCAAATTAATAAAAACATGGTAATAAAAAAACTGCAACTGAAGAGTCCTACTGAAACGCTTGTAAGCACGCGACTTCAATTTTATTTTATGAAATTGCAAATGCAACGGAATGGTCAAATTTCAATTCGGTCTTTATTTGAAAACAATATTTTTCTTAACACATCAACAATTGAAGCAGAAACAATCTGATTTTTGATAAGAAAAGTATTGCAGATGTACAGAAAGTTATTTTATGTACAATCTCGATGTAGAATCTGCTTGACCCACTGAAATATGTGACCTAGTTCAAGCCCATTCAATCGTGATTTTAATACAATCTCCCCACCCCTTCCTCGTGCATGTGACTTCTAAATGCATGTGACTTTGACATAGCATTAGTGGCGGAGCACACCAACTTAGCAATTCTGCAATTTTCAGCACCTCACATCACGGTTCTGCTAGTTTACATTATTTATGATCAACTTACTTCTACTTACTCAGATGCTTCTAAATTTCCGTAAATCAGACTGTTTCATCATAAAAGGAAAGAAAAAATAAGAAAAAGGGAACTCCCTTATTTTAAATATAGTACGGAAAAACATTTTTATATAAGCAATTCAAAACCATGGAAATAAATGGATTAATTTCGACTGAAATTGAAGAAGTAATAAGAAAAATTAAGCTTTCTTGCTGACTTTAAATTTCAAAAGCAACTTCAGCTTTTTACCACGGGAGCAGAGTAAGGGGCCTGTTCACATAGGAGTCCGGTAGCGGAAGCGTTAAAGTATTGAAATATATTTAACCAATGACAACCTCCAAACGATTAGCAACGAAATTTTTAACGCCTGTGATTGGTTTATTTCCGTCTCAGCGCCATCTTTCTTTTTACGTTTCCGCTACCAGACTCCTATGTGAACAGGCCCTAACAGAAAGCCTACACAGGGAGAAAAGGCAGCCAAAGTGGCCCAAAATCGATTCTTCCTGGCGTAACGTCACGTGTTTTGTGCGGTTCCCACGATCTGCGAAGATCGTTCCACAGCTGCAAGATTAAAAAACGATACCATCAAATGCCGCCAGAATTTTTAGGCTGAAAGTTAAGCCCATGCATATATGGGGTTCTCAAGCAAGCGTCTCCCACCATAGTCGTAAAGCTGTCTTTCTTAGCACTAGCTTCATGCGAGTTGACATCGGCGGGCCATAAAGATGGCTTAACTATGCATCGATACAAAAAACTGTCACCAACAAGGCTGTCGGCCCCCTCTCTGAAAAACAGACGCATTTTCGAGGAATTGGGAGAGTCGCCGACAAAGAAAACACCACGAGATATAGTCAGAGAGTTGGAGAATTTGAGGGAGATGCTTGATATGACGCGTCCCGAGCGGACGTGATTTTTAAGCTCCTGTTTGGGACTAGCTGGGTCCCGGAGCGTGCGTGGGGAATCTGCACTTAAATTAATTGAATATGTTGTAATTGTTTAATGTTTAATTTGTTTTGTAAATAAATTGCCTTGTTAAGTTTTTGTTTTAAAATTGGCCTTATCATTATAATTAGGACTCTTGTCTTTCTTGGTCATGAATTCAATAGTAGTAAATTTTAAAAAGCCTCAGAGAATTGCCTTAACCACCTATCGTGATACCGTCTTGCTTCGCTGAGCAAGCGTTCTCTTACACTGTCCATGTGGGGATAAATGCGGACCGTTCCGTTTCTTTAGAAATTCAAGTTGAGAGTTCAAGATATAGTTATTTATACAATTATTCTAACCCTTCCCGGTCATGATCCACTAGGTTAGTAGTTAATATCGTTCTACTGAAAATCTTATTGAGATTTCATAGTGAAACGGTTTCACTAACTAATAACATGATAACTCTCTGTATTTGGGAGAACCAGCATTAAGCACTGTGATTTCCCATCTTTTTGTGTTTAAAAATATCCACTTTCGGCAGCACTATCATTTCTTAGCACTCATTTTTCTAACTTTTGAGGGCGTCATTGGTTATTTATTGGCTTCGGAGTACTCCATTATCGGAGGAACCATTATAAAGTTTAATAGTCACTTCTGAATACGATTTTTCTTCTAACTTTGAAAGTCTTTTCATCTTTTATGATCTGCAATGAGGGATAAACTTTGCCGGAGGAAATCTCTATCAGAGGCAATCTTCTTCGGCAGATATTATACTGAGGGCTATTCTAACTTAATGTGTATAGCGGTAACTGCAATACTGAATGAGGGCTCAATTATATCATCACCTTCCTTGCAATTTTGAATAAAGTTCTTAATCTATCAGCATCCAACTCCCCTAATGAGCTCCCATAAAAAGGAAGTGTTAATCAAATTATAAAATATACTGTTACATTTAGTGCTCGAGATAATTTAATCGCCTTAACACCAAAGCTGGATATTTGTAAAAGAGCATTTTCTATTGATTTTTAAGTTCGAGTTCTCTGTTTTATGATCGCTAAACAGAAGCTCATATAAAGACTTCAAAACAGTTTTAAAAGCATTATATCTATCTATGAAATATTCTGACTTTAAGAATACAAAATATAACTTTTGTTTATCTTAAGAAAATATCAAAAATAATGCGAAATCTACACCGAAAAAATATTTCTAATTTTTTTTTTTTTGGTAACCTGTTCTTTTTGTGACGAAATTTTTCTAAGTTTCCCTTCACCTTTTGGCTAAAAATTTGTGTGCTTCATAGAATCAGTAGATTTCAGATTGGTGAATTAAATATGTAGACAAAAAAGGTATAAAATAATATCAAAAAATTATAGCAGGAAGATGCGATGAACACAAACACGATGAAAACAAGCGATGTAAAAAGCACGAGGCAAAAGAATAAATAACACGATTTGAAGGTCAGAAAAAAACACACAGCTTGGAATACATCTACGATAAGAAGTGCGCCGTTAATAATCATTGAGTTTGCAGTTAAAATAAAGCTAGCAATGAAAATGTTTGAAAGCGCAGGGAATCAAAACGAGCAACTGTCCCTTTAAATGGGCGTGGTAATCTTTGTTTACAAGTTTAATTTTAAAATTTTCACTGTTCTAGAGACGGAAACAGTACAAATTATATATTTTTCGAATCAGAGAAATGTCCCCAATTTTTTAGGTACCAAACTGAAAATTCGATTTTTTGAAAGATTTTCTCGTCCCTGTCCCCTTAAAGTCCTCTGACCTTTTACAATTTATTTTTTGGGCATTCTTAATTGTCTCTGCTATATAATAATCACGTTTCTCTCTGTTTCATTCTCCTTTTCAAATCTTTGTATCGATTATACTTCTGTCTATAATTTGCCCACTCATATGGATGGAAACGTCTATTTAAAGTTACTGGTGGATAATAAGAGATTACGAATACTGAAGCAACCAACCAGAATTACACCCATACGAACTCTGAAACTCTAAACCGGATTAAAAGATTTTGCATAAGCCCATGAACCAGAACGTTACACTCCATTCGAAATCAGAATTCCAGTGAGCTTTTGAAATTTAGTCAATTGCACTAACAGCATTACGATGTATGTTTCCCGGTCAGGTAGTGAATTTGAATCCCATTTAATCACTAAGTTGAAGTAATTCATACAAAGTTAAAGTAATTCATACATCTTCATTAGCAGTTTTGCAAACGTTGTGTGAGTGAACAGGAAGAGCGTATCGCACGCATGCGATTGTAGACTTTAGGGAAAAGTTGTGATTTATATTTCATGATTTAATTCTCGAATAAGAAGTGTTTTATACTAATATGATGCTCATATTCCTGCTAATATTCGACAAATATAGAGTAGTCATTCGTATATGTATTCGTAACTGTTACAAAACATTAATTTAGAGTCAATTATGGAGATAGAATTTATATATTTGTAAATATTCAAGTTAATTTTTCTGAAACGAGGTGGGAATTCCTATGTCACTGACTTTCCCATAGAAAGTCAGACAAGAAAGGGACATAGAAAGGGGCAGAGTAATAAAAGCATTTTCAAGAAATTATTAAACTTTGTTGGGAAGAGTGGAGGGTCATTCTTTTGACTCACTCAGTGATAATATTGGGAATAAGCAATGTATTGTGTGCTTGTTAAAATATCATTTTGTTAAGAATCACTTGACCAGAAATATCGACCATGAAAGAGCATAATCCTACCACCAACTTAAAATTTAGTTTTCCATCTTGTCTGACTTGGAAATGCACAATTTCCATTCTAAAAACGAAGGAGAAGGCTACATGACGTCTGTTTAAAGGTCATTACATGTGACTGAATCAAGAACGTCGCCAAAGAATATATTTCCCAATGGGGACAATGGGGTTTGAACTCGAAGACAGCCACGCAAAAGACGAATGATAATGCAGTGGAGGACCTCAGGAAAATGAAAACAACAAATTAATCGGACAAAGTCCAAAACTGTGAAGGGACTGAATAGCCAAAAAGTACTGATAGTAGAATCCCTAAGTGAATCTTACCGTTTTTGACATTTTACTAAACTGCTTCCCATTAAGATTTGTAATCCATCCCTCAATACTAACCATCCCTAAAAATACTTAACAGTTTTATTCATTTAATTGGCATCTACTACATGGGGTGAAAAGTCCCGGGACTCGCCACTAAATGGCATCCGCAATGAAATTTCCATATAATGTTCTATTAGTACTAACCTTCAAAAGACTGCTATCAAAGTTTCATGACATGTCGGCCATTTATTTACGATTTGCGGTCGATTTGCGTGTAAGTAACGCTACTTCTGATTTTGTTTAAACAAAAGATCAAAAAGAATTTCGCGTCTTAATTAAACATTGCTTTTTGAGGAAAAAAACCGCCCAAACCCAAGAATGGCTCGAAAAACTTTACAGAACATCTGCTCAGTCGAAAAGAACCATTTGTAGATGGTTTGGCGAGTTTAAAAAATGGCCGTACGAACACCGATGATGCCGCACGTTCTGGACTTCCAACTGAGGCAACAACTCCAGAGAACATCAAAAAAAAAGTCCACCGTATTGTGTTGGAAGAAAGCAAAGTGAAAGTAAGGGAGATAGCTGACATAGTAAAGATATCAACAGAATGGGTGAGACATATTTTGCATGCGCATTTAAAAATGAAAAATCTTTGTGCGAGATGGGTGCCGCGTTTTCTAACAATTGACCAAAAACGGCAACGTGCCGATAATTCAGAGAGCGCTTTGGCTATAAAAGCGTAATCCAAACGGGTTTTTCCACCTATTCGTAACAATGGATGAAACATGGATCCATTACTGCACACTTGAATCAAAAAGGCAGTTTGCGCGTGGTTGGAAGCTTGCAAAAGCCGACCATAGCGACCAAAGACGCAACAATCGGCTGGAAAGGTGTTGGTCAGTATTTTTGGGGATACACGTGGCACAATATACATCGACTATCTTGAGAAAGTAAAACAATCACAGGAGAGTATTAAGCAGCATTATTGGACCGCTTGAAGGACGATATCAAGGAAAAAAAGGCCGCACATGGCGGAAAAAAAGTGCTGTTTCATCAAGACTATTCACCGGCTCACACATCAGTGAAAGCGCTGGTAAAATTGAATAAATTAAAATACGAATTGCTCCATCATCCCCCGTATTCTCCAGATCTGACCCCAGCGACTATTATTTGTTTCCTAACTTGAAGAGATGGCTTCAGGGGAAGAGATTTTCATTAAATGTGGATGTCAAATGCGAAACTGGTGTGCATTTTGAAGCTCTTGACAAATCGTACTATATAAAAGGTACTCAAATGTTAGGGGACAGTTGAAAAAAGTATATCGCTCTTGAAGGAAACTATGTTGAAGGATAAAATCGATTTTTGACAACAAAAAAAAATTTTTTTTTCATTGCTAGTCCCGGGACTTTTCACCCCATGTAGTATAGGGTACAAATTAGCCATGAACGTTGGTTTCATCCTTGTTATGAGCTCCTCGGCATGGCATAGCTAGCAGAGAGCACTTGAAAGGTGAAATTCCAAGAGTGGAATATCTCTGAATTTTAAGTAATGACTGACAAATGCCAGAAAAATTACATGGGATGCAAAAAAATGTCAATAAACAGAAACAAAAATTAAGCGAAATTCCCCATCTTGAATTTTGTCTCTTCTTTGTGCACTGCACGGGAGCTCATAATAAGGGCGAAACTAGGTCCACAGCTCCTGGGTACGCTGGAGATGTATATTTTTGCATCATTGGCTGCTCTTACTAAGATGTGTCTCAGACAGTCTTTCTTCTTTCACAATGAACTAAAGAACTGCTACTATTGTGGTAGAAAATAACAGTTTTCTGGGAGACATTTCGTCTTGGAAACCAATTTGTAAAACTGACTATATTTGTACTCGCAAGTTGCTCGTGAAGATTTAATAGGTCGAAGATAATAGCTTCCTAATTCTAAGGGACTGGAAACTATCTTAGGGTAGTACGTCTTTGTTAGACCGGGTGTATCAGATGCTATTTTCACGCGGAGGAAATTATGAATGGGACGAATAATCTTCTCATAGACTTTTGTTCTCGCATTCTGGAATTTTCAACTATTACACCTCTTATCAAAGACCATATAATGCACCGTGTCTCATTTATCCCTTTAGATAATCGCATCTAATGTTCCGGCCTGGCAAGAAGCTGTTCCAGTTGGCAGGAAAATTGTCGTTGCTCCTATTAATTATAGGTGATTTAAAATGTTTATTTTCTAAAACTTATTCATTCCGGTTGCAAACTCGGTTGCAAGTTTATTAATTGCAGTAAGGGTAATATGTTGCACCAGAACTTCTCTCGGTATCTCAGATTGGAGTATTTGTTATTCGGTTCAATCATTTTATCAGTTTTATATTAACGTAAATCATTTCTCATATATATCTCAAAAACACTTTTCGCTTCTTACCGCATGATCTACATGTAATACAGTTGATACAGAAATAAGATAATCAAATATGGTTAATGTTCAAATTGAGTTTTTATAATCTTTATAAGAAAACTAGCTGAAGTACCCGGCGATGCCCGGGATTTTAAGAATGTTTGTTAACCAAAATCAATTTAAAAATTAACACAGTATAAATAACATAGAAAAAATATATGTGAAATGTTATACACGTCTCAGAATTTCAGCCTTTCATCATTGTAGTACTAAAATCTGAAAAGTAAAAATGTCAAATTCTCTAATGTTTGTTAACCAAAATTAATTTAAAACTAAGCACAGTATAAATAACATAGGAAAAAAAACCTCGTGAAATCTATAAATATATAAATTTATAATAAACTCCTCAGAATTCAGCTAGAATTAGCCTTTCATCATTGGGGCAAAAAAAAGAAGCTGCAATTACAGGTTCAGCAGAAATTTCCAATAGAACCATGATATGACTGCAGTGTTGCCTCTTAAAAAAATGAAGTGTTTGATTGAGGGCTGCAAACCATTCAACTCCTCTCCACATTTAACTCTATAAACATCCTCTACATATTAAATTCCTTTTCTCTCCATAATAAACTCCTCAGAATTTTTGTACATTCAGCCTTTCATCATAGTACCACTAAAAACTGAAACATCCTCTCCAGAAATATAAATTTATTAATTTCAATAATTAAGCACACACAAATGTATAAATTACGCAAAAGTTTTTTAACCAACATTTGAATAATTCGTAAATGAAAAAGCATATGAAAATAAAGATAATAAGAACTTCCGGAATCAAAATTAATTACCCTTAATTTTTGATTGATAAAAAACCAACATAATATGAATAAAAACGATAGTTGTGTAAAACCATATGAAAATAAAGCTATCATAAAGATAATAATAAAAAAAGCATAAGAAAATAATGCTCGCGCATGAAGTTAACGTTACGATATAAAGATAGTAATAATACTATAAACCGCGTGCATAAAATATTTTGCTTTTCAAGCGAAATAAATTAATTTTTAGAAAAAAACTACTTTTAATCGAGAAATTAAATACAATGCACAAAATTTTGATTTTACCAACTTTCTACCCTACAATTTACACCCTACTTCTTTTAAATAGGGTGTAAATATAAAGTTTTAACAGCCAATTGAATGCCAGTTAAAAACAATTGTTGTTTAAAATCATATGAAAATTACGCTATTATAAAGGTAATTAAAAAAAACATAGGAAAATAATGCGTGCGCATGAAGTTAACGTTACGATATAAAGATAGTAATAAAAATCTATATATATAAAACAGTTCCGTAACTGACTGACTGGCTGATTGACTGACTGACATACAAAGTACAGACCAAACCGCTGAACCTAAAGGACTGAAATTTTGCATGGCGATTCTTCTTATAATGTAGGGGTGCACTAAGAAAGATTTTTTAAAAATTCTTCTTAGATCTTTTTAAATTAAATTTTTAAGCTGTTCTTGTAACTTTTTTCAAGTTTGCATTTAAAATAATAATTTGAGGTTGTAAAATTTATATCACGAAAAAAATCATAAAAATTCCTTTAAAATGAAATTTTTTTCGAATCTTTACCTCCATTTTCTGATTTTTGGGAAATTTTTAAAGATTAATTTTTTCAATTTAATTTATTAAACGCTGATCATGTGATTTCTATTTCTGGTACTTTAATAAATTTATCGTCACGTAACAACGAAATAGACAAAAAAAAAAAAATTTTCTTGCTAATGCGGCAGACGATTGGACATTATCCAAAAAAATATTAAAATACAGTAAAAGATATGTTCCTCAAACTGTACTATATTCTTTAGTATGTCCTATTAGATTTAATTTGAATAGTTTCTTCTACATTATTTTGTCTATAAAAATATCCCTTACGATTTTTTAAAAAATATATTTTTTGTTTTTTTACATCATTTGTATACATTGATCGTCGTATTTATTATATATATATATTGGCATTAATTGCATACATTGACCTTGTATTTAATTTGAATGTATTCCGTAGCGAAGAGGTTTTCAGATGGGTTGGAATCATGAAGCATCTGTAGCTTAATGGTTGGAACACTAAAAGTTTAAAATAGTGGCGCCATCTGCTGAACGTCTATGAATCGATAGTCGCATCCTTCAAAAGTTGTTGGTTATTTATTAATTAAAAAAATTGGAAAGTTCTTGTGGATCTGTAAATATACATGTGGTAACAGTTTTAAAATTTATAAATTATCATCCTACACAGGTGATAATTTATCCGGCGTTGCCAGGGATTTTAAGAATGCTTGTTAACGAAAATCAATTTAAAAACTAAACAGTATAAATAACATAGAATAAAAAGCATGTGAAATGTTATACGCATGAATAAAAAGAAAACCCAACATAAAAAAACCATAAATTTACAATAATTTCTTCAGAATTCAGCTAGATTTAGCGTGTCATCATTGGAGCAAAAAAACCCCAAAAAGGAAAACATAAAATATATACATTTATAATAAAACACTAAAAGCTGAAAAGGAAAAATGTCAAATTGTCTTTAGGAAAGTAAAGAATTTTGAAAAGTAAAGCTGAAAAGGAAAAATGTCAAATTGTCGAATGTTTGTTAACCAAAATCAATTTAAAAACTAAACACAGTATAAATAACATACGAAAAATGTCAAATTCTCTTTAGGAAAGTAAAGAATTTTGAAAAGTAAAGGTGAAAAGTAAAAATGTCAAATTGTCGAATGTTTGTTAACCAAAATCAATTTAAAAACTAAACACAGTATAAATAACATAGAAAAGATTTAGCCTTTATCATTGGAGCAAAAAATCCTGAAAAGTAAAACATAAAATATATAAATTTATAATAAACCTACCAAAATCCATTAAAAAACTAAACACAGTATAAATAACATAGAAAAAAAAGTATACGCATTAAAGTATACACATTAAAAGTATACACATTAATAATATGAAAAATAAAATAAAATAAAAATAATAATTTTTAAAAATAATAAAATAAAATAAAAATAATTAAAAAAATAATAAATAAAATAATAATTATTATTTAAAAAATAATAAAACAAAAGCTGAAATAAAAAAGCCTCCATAAAAAAGCTAAAATACAGGTTTAGCAAAATTTGTACGATCCGTAATCGAACCCGAGTCGTGAAGCTTAGTAAATTGGCGATTTTACCGAATGCGCCACAATGACATGCTGCTTTATTGAGTAAATAGAAAAATATTCGTAATAAGATTACTGGAAAATTGCTATGCGTTGGTGAATATACATGTATTTATGGAGTAAGAGGAGTTTTAAGTCAGAAATAAGTTAGCAGGATAGAAGCTTAGTCTTTAACTCTTCAATAGACACAAAGACATAAGCGAGGGGGATTGCAGTAGCGATTATAAAAGATCTCGTGACACTTAGCGTGGTTGATTCGAATTTTCCATCGCGTGTGAGAGTGTCAATATGCCGTTGGATCCGATTTATTTTAGAGTATAAAATCTGACTTGAAAGATTATTATTTTCATTTATTATTCTGGTTTAATATATGACTTAAAACTTTTTGATTTTATTCATTTTTATCTTTTCACTCGCTGTTTGCCAGCTAACCCTAACGTGGACGCCATATTCAGAGGGGTGATTCCACAAAGAGTAACAGCTTAAATTTAGTTTCAAAAATTGTTGGTTTTTTATTAATTAAAAATCAACGGTAATTAATTTCGATTTTTGAAGTTCTTCAGACCCTCGGCTATTTTTGAAGACGCCTGTATGTAAAATTTCACGATCGTTGCTCCTAAACTGTGGATTTCTATACAATTACAGATAGACAAACATTCATTTTTATATATTAGATTAAATAATTAGTCAAACACATAGAAATACTGTTCTTTCGGTTACAGTGAGTAATTTGATGATTTTAGTAATTTCAATTTAAGATTTACAGACGCTGTATACTTAGGTCTACCAAAATTAAGACCTAAGGTATGGTAAAAATTTATTTTAAACTTTATCATTTCTTCTAGCTTTGTTTACAGAAGATAAAATATCATTAGATAATCTGACATAATACGTGATAAAGTTATTGATAATTACGTAATTAAAAAACATTAATAATTTCTCTCTGCATCCACTAATTATAAAAGTAGATATAGAATTAAAACTATAAAATATGGATAATATACGAATTATTTATATCATCATAAAAAGTCTAAATAGTTGGTCAAAACTATCACGATACAGTTTTCTGGATTATCATAACTTCTTTGCATTCGTCAGAAAATTTCACATCAGATTTGCAGACGGTCTTTACTTGCTTCAACCAAACTTGAAAATGTGTAGCAAAGACTGAATTACCAACGAAATAAATTTAATTCTCTAATTTCGTGAGGCTTAACGCAATGGAAATCTTAATAATATTGTTCATATTAACGAAATAATTCAAGTATCGGTTGTCACAGGTTGTTTCAGTTAATGGTGAGAATTATATCACTTGCAATTAAACGGCTAATCAGATACTGTTGAGTTACTCATTTATAAAGTACCTTTGACATTAAAGGATTTCAGAAACGATTTCTCCCCGGTAAAGTTTAATTCACCTTTCAGGCAACAAATCCTCTGAAATTAGAGTGATTTCTAAGATACATGGCTTGAGATAAAACTTCATAAAATCCCCGATAATTTATAAAGTAACATCAAAAAGCAAAGACACCTGATCCGAAAAAAATTAAGGCTGTGCTTCGTGAGCAATCTTCTGGGGGAACAACTTAATTAGTCGTGTTTCGCTGGAGACGATAAAGACATTGCTTAACATATTGGTGCTGTTATTTAACAGAATGCATTACACGCAGAATCGGGTGTTTTCTCTTATTAGGAAGGAAAATTATGCAAGATATAATCTGTTATTTATGCTTGTTTTGCATACGCATTTTCTTTTTCTTCGCGCAGGATCAGACTGGGAGAGCAGAAATAATTTAACCGGATTTCTTAAATTATGCAAATGCGATAACGAGATTTACCTTGATCCATGTTTGGAACATACCAATTATATTGCTCCATAGAACGAAAAAATAGATCATTGTTTACAACAGATAAAAGTGCTACTTCATGAAGGGGGGGGCGGGATAATTGTTAGCACAAGACGGAGGGCAATTAAGGAATTTGTGTCCTTAAATAGCTTTGTAATTCCGCGTGTTAAATACCTGAGATATAATTAATTGCCCCCGTGAGAAAGATTTCAGGTTTCCATTATCTTAGAATCATCTTTTAAATAACGGTGGCACGAAATCATGTGCATTTTTATATCTTTCTACTGTAAACTGCTTCAGTATTCAGTGAAATTTAAGTTGATTTTCTAATAAACTTTTGAAGTGAAATTTAATTAAACATCCTCTTAGATTTTGTCCTGCATTACATATTTTTGCATGATAAATACCCTGGGAATTTAGAGACAGACAAAGATAGAAAAAAATCGTAATTTTTTTAAAGCATATCCGCTTACATTTTTGTGGGAAGAATTATGAAACATACATGCTGCTGTAATTGTAATTTGAAAACACTTCGCTTTGAAAGTAACCCATTAAATATTGTATATATCACCCATTAAATCTATATATATAAAACAGTTCCGTAACTGACTCATTCATTCACTGACTGACTGACTGACTGACATACAACGCACAGACCAAACCGCTGGACCTAAAGGGCTGAAATTTCGCATGGCGATTCTTCTAATAGTGTAGGGGTGCACTAAGAAAGATTTTTCAAAAATTCTTCTTAGATTTTTTAAAATTAAATTTTTAAGCTGTTTTTTAAACTTTTTTTACGTTTGCATTTAAAATAATACATTGGGGGTTATAAAATTTATATCACGAGAAAGATCATAAAAATTCCTTCAAAATGAGATCTTTTTCGAATTTTTACCTCCATTTCCTGATTTTTGGTGAATTTTTAAAGATTAATTTTTAGAATTTAATTTATTAAATGCTGATCACGTGATTTCTTTTTCTGGTACTTTCAATAAATTTATCGTCACGTGCATAACAACTAAATAGACAAAAAAGATATTTCTTTCTTTCTAATGCAGCAGACGATTGGATATTATCCAAAAAAAAATAAATATCCCTTACGATTTTTTTATAAATATATATATATATATATATATATATATATATATATATATATTACATCAATTGTATACATTGATCGTCGTATTTATTATAAATATATATATATTTATTTTTTTGGCATTAATTGCATACATTGACCGTTGTATTTAATTTGAATGTACTCCGTAGCGAAGCGCGGGTTTTTAGCTAGTAATACTGTATATGTGGGTACGGTGTCCCGGTTGGCAAAAGCGTCGAGCCAGTGATCTGAGGGTTGTGGTTTCGATGCCGGACGCTAACAAAATCTACCGTCGTGTTCACTAATGGTGGCCGGTGAACGTAAAATTTGTCGTGGCTGCAGTGTCCTCCAAGTTCTCAAATTTACCTCTGGAGGTGCGGGGTTAAGTGTTCCAGTCTCGTCACTTGAACCAGTTCAAAATTACAGGACCGGCTTGTAGGAGGTAATGCTGGCCACCTATACGGTGCCCCCTTAAATGAATGGCCAGCAGTCTCGCCCTTTACTGCAAACAAATGGCGCCATAGCCTATCTTCCGGGCATTTGAAATAAATAAATTTTGTATATTGAATTCTGCATGTCAAATATTTAAATTCGTGCTTAATTTTGTGGTTAAAATGATTCTTATTTTTTACATTTTTTCTAATAAAATATTTTAAGTTTGCAGTATTGTTTCTTTATGTGAATACATTAAAGTAGTATCAATTTAATTTTTAAAATAAGCTGCCCCTATAAACAAAGATTATAGAAGGGAAGGCCTTCTAGCCCTGCCCCCCTCCTCATTGCCGCGTCACTCCCTGTGTGGAACTGACATCACAGACTGATAGTGCCGTCTGCTGTGACATCAATTACGTATTCTCATATATCTGTAACAGATCCACTTTTATGATGCTTACGGTGTGACGAAACTACGTCATTGCATCTTGACAACACTATAAAACAGGTATAAAGGGTACTTTCTTTAACTTAAGTGATGTGTTAATATATATAAACCTGCTCGCGTCGTTGAGAAGAGGGAAGATGAAACCTATTGAGAGAAAGGAATCTTATCTCTTTTATCGTGTGTTGCTAGACATTTAACAGTCAAATACTATTCATTGGCTTCTGAGGACATGAAATCTGAATTATCATCAAACTCGAATGAGAAATATGTTGAATGATCATTCTTTCAAACAACGCACTTGATTAAGTTATTAAGTGTGAGTGCTTGAAAATAAACACTCATATATTTTAACGTAGGATTACGCTCCTCCATAACGGTCCTCCGGAAAGCAAAATTTCAGACGCTAAAACCGTCCATCCGTACCTCGCGAGTTATCATTTTGGCAGTGAGCCAAACCCAGTCTGTATCTATTGGACAATCAGTAAACAGTCAAACAGAAAAGTACCAAAATGCGTCAAAATTTTGGCATATATATATATATATATATATATATATATATATATATATATATATATATATGTATATAGATACATATACACATAACATATACATACATATGTACATACAAAAAAGGTATGCAATGATAAATAATCCTACGTTAATAACACGTGGTAGTTTCGTTAGAAGAGACTACCTGAATAATTTTTTTGTAAGAGAAGTATCTTAACTGTTTTCAGAAATTTTTTGCCTTTCATTATTTTCTATTTAAAAAAAAATTCCTTTGAACGCAATAGTATTGTCTCTGCGAGTTTCGGATTTCATCTAATTATAAACAACTGATTGCTATCACTTATACCCCATTATGTTTAAATGCAACCAGACGGATAAAAATGTTTACAGGAAAAAGGTAAAAATATTTGTTTTTCCTTTACATATATTTTTTATGAAACAAACAGTATCCTCATATCTGCTCATAAGACGTGTTTATTTTCTGTAACGGAATGAATGCAAACTACAAAGTTAAATGTGTTTCTTGCGAAAGCAACATCTATCAACCTCGGGAGGCCATATTTAATCTCAAAATCCTCTTAATACAATATCAGACGTAAAAATACTTTATAACTTCTACACTTAATACATACTTTATAATTTCTTATTATCTAGAAGAAACTTTATGAAACCTTAATTATTCGTTCACATTTCTTAACACAAAAATAAAAGAAAACGTGTAATAGATCTATTCTCCAAAAACGAATTAAATTTTTACTTAAAAATGCAAATAATCCTATTAGGGAAAGTTATTTTTCCTGCAAAAGCTGAACCCCCTGTTTTTAAAGTGAGGAATAATCCTTAAATTTGGGAAACCGGTGTTTGAAATTTTATAAGACTTCACCAAGGCAATCTCATATTTATCTTAACGCCCATCTTTAATACCTTTAATGAGATTTCTAAGAAAAATCCATTCTCTCACATATTTATGGATAATTTAAGCTCGACTAATCCAAATAAATAACCAGTTTCCTTGGAAATGGAGACTACTTGATAAAACTCATTTAAGAAGATAAAATTTGGCATATGAGAAGAATTCTGTAGGATAGAAAAATGTTCTTTTTATATATTCAAGCCTTAAGATTAATATTTATTCAACGGAAGTAATTAAAATAGACCAGTAAAAGCTAATGTAAGTAAGGTATTTTGTTTTGGGGCAATTAAGTAATTCAGAAAAATGCTGGCCCTTTTTTTGTAAGAAAGTGAAGACGCCATTTAACTACCACAATAAATTTCTTAAAACCAGCTTCGTGCATATTAATGTGTCATTCTACAGCGACGCTTACGGTAAATTCTAAGCTAAGAAAAAGAAAATTTAGCATTAAAATTGTTCCATGAATTGCAAACAAAGTGAATAGTGGCTAACTATCTCAAAGAATAGATAATGCGTGGAAAAAATCTTTAATTAACATGCATTAAAGAAGAATGTCGTTTCAGTAATTTTTTTCTCTAATTTAAACTCAATTCCGGTTGAGTTTTTAGATGATCTCATCAATTATTGTTCAAAATATCCTCTTTGCATCATTCTCAAAATACTGTTCCTTTTTCCTGGGTTCGGTAGGATTGAATAAAATCTCTTCAGAAAGTGCAAGTAAAACAAAATGTATTATTCTGTAAATTCTTCAGGCGCATACACAAATTCAAACAGAAAACACGTAACAACTGTCTTCTATACAGCAGAAAACTCTAAAAACGCAAATCAGGATAACAGAATCTTCAATACAATACTCGCCTACCATCGCTTTCAATACAATTATTTCTCAGCAGAAAAGAACACACTGAGTTTCAGGTTCAGGTTCAGGTATTTCAACTTGCCGGAGCTCCAAGGTCTGTAGGACTTTATCTCCAATTGTAACATTATGCATCAGAAATATATTTGCTCAGCAGGTAATTAAATATCATAAATAGGCCCTTATCAGTAAAAAACAAAATACAAGTAAAATAAGTAATAGTAAAATAAAAGCAAACGCCGGGAATCGCACACGGGAGAAAAATAACAAGGCGCACGCGCAACCACTCGGCCAGAGTTGCCACGGTTGTTTAAGAAAAATGAGGAAGATATTCGCACTGAGATTATAGTAAAGTTCTAGGAGGTTGGTAAAAATACAAGAGGGAGGAATATAAAAATAAGAAAAAGTAAGCAAGATAGAAGAGACAGTGTTAGCTCTTAAGAAGACACGCCCGAGAGCGTTTGCGGTTAGCACGGTGGGAGTAGTCATAGTCGGGAAACTCAGATATAATCTCATTGCGAATGTTAGAAATATTATCAAATAAATTCTTAGAGAGTTTGAGTGCAGTTTCCTTGAAGGAAAGGATGCTGAAGTACTGAGTTTTAATGCCAATGTCAGGTATATTTATAGACTTCCAAAGCACGCCCTATCGATCGGCCAGCTAGAAATCTCTAGAACATTTTAGAAAGGTCAGAAGATTGGCGACCATTTGGCGCCATATCGCCTAATTTGGCGACCAAATTAAGTCACCAAATCCATCGCCAATTTGGCGAGATTACCATAGACTCGTAAAATTCGTAACAATACTCTCTCATCATGATTTTAGAGTTTGAAACAATTTCTTAGTCTCAGATTTTTTTTCAATATTTAAACAACCAATAAGCACTTGAGACAAATCTTGTGACTACGCAATTATATCACTTATACAGAATAAGACAAGATGGACTCTCACATTTCAAAGAGTAAGGATAATCGAACGAAGCAATTTACAGAAAAAATCTTTATATTTTCGAAAAGTACTAACAATCTAGTTTTTGTCCTCTAGGTTTTGAAAATAGCATTAGACCGGCGGTGCCTGTTATTTGCGATGCACTGCCGAAGCCTTTCTCTAAAGTTTTCCATCCCTCTGTTGGTCCATCACGAATAGCAGACTTACAGATTCGTTGCACATTTTCAGGTGGTCTAACGTTCCGGGGGTGACCACTTGGTTTCCTCAGTAATAAAGATCCACTTGCTCTCTCTCAAGTTTGAAACCCATCGCAAGATTGTTTTTCGATGAGGAACGGCATCAGTTCCATAGAGACCACAGCCCGTTTTAAATGCCCTATGTGTCGCGGTTATAGAATCGTTGTTTTTAAAAAACGCCTCGAAAGCGAAATCCCGATGTTCACTGTGACGGTGATAGATTAGATGAATTTTGAATATTAATTTATTTGTTGGGGAGAATTTCTTAATAATTAATTATATTAATTAAGGTTGGTAAAGATTGTGGTTAGTACATTGCATTCATTGTGATTCCCAAATGATGGAAACAACTCTGGTTTAATATGACAAATTAATTTATTGATTATTAAACACATATATGTATAATACATTCCTACTAAATATTTCATACTTCATCTGCACATATTACTCACAACTTCATTCCTACTAAGTTAATTCTCTACGACACATATATTTAATTCATTCAATTATTATGATAATATTTCATACTTCATCTACACATATTACTCACAACTTCATTCCTACTAAGTCAATTCTCTACGACACATATATTTAATTCATTCAATTATTATGATATCATTTTATAAGCTTAATCACTCATATTAACCTTGTTCAATTTACTACTAATATTTACTCATATACCAGCATAGCATCATGTTAACTAAATTGCTCTTTACGAATTATCATTTATCTCCTTCAACATTCTATACTCAAATCACTTCGTCATCGCGCTCTATATTAGTTATTAATGGCTACGGTATGAGAAGCAGTGACGGTAAAATATGAAGAGGAAACACAAAAGGACGGTACCTCTACAGATGATCACTCGATCCCTTTTCTGGGAAACTGGCACTCGTAATGACGAATTTCGTTGCACTATCATCGCACTGGAACTGGGGCACTCTCTTCCTGGGGTACAGGGCTCCTTCACTCATTATAGATGCTCGATACAGGAAACTGGGACACTCTCTTCTTATGGTACAAGGCTCCTTCAATCATTGCAGACACTCTACACAGTAAACTGGGGCACTATCATCGTAGGTTATAGGGCTCCTTCACTCTTTGCAGACCCTCGGTACAGGACACTGGGGCGCTCTCTTCCTCGGGCTCTTTTGCATGGGCCACGACTTATATTACTACCATCGGGCGTACTTCGTACATATTCGTCAAGTTGATACTACTTCTTTCTCAAACTTCTAACTGACTCTCCTTCTTATTTGCCTCTCTATCTTATTTCATATTATTTTCTCTTATTAATGCTGACTCCACCTCTTACAATTTCCATTGGTCATATTATTACCATGCCATCGCCATTCGTCCGTGGCTGCCTCTTCTCAATCCCCTTTTCACCAATGCGCATCGGGGGCAGTATTTATAAAATTATCCCTCTAATTTAACTTTTTCCCATGCTCCGACATCAAGCAGGGTGGTCTGTTTTACAACCATCATAAATTTAGTCTTCCCCTTCTTCTTTTCTTCTTCTCGTTGCAATTCACTCTCTTGAACTTTTATCTTATACTTTTATTTCTCCCTACTAGCACAATCTTTATCTTTAGTTTCGATTTATTGTTGGCTTTCTCCCCTTCTCTTTTATTGCCCGTCATTTGCCATGTTTCTTTCTTACATTTAGCAATTATTTTACTTCGTACCGTAATTTTCCATTCTCCTGCCCCTCGCCGTGACACTATTGTCATGTCCCTATGACATTCACCGGACCAACTCATGGTGTCTGCTGACAACTAGAAAATCAGCCCAAACTGTTGCCACCTCCAGCGCTACCTTACCTCCTCCCCCACACACACAAACTCCCTTACTAGTGACCTTCAGAAATGTGCGAGTCCATTCTGCCGCACACCCCGTAGGTTTGCGTTTGAGCCTGTGACGTATAAGTCAACGATTTTTTCCTTCATGAATACGACGTAAGGTAAAAAAGATTCAGTAAATATGCATATATTCATAAATACCTCATCCTCGTGGTACAACTTCCCAAATGTACAATAATGTAAGAAAGGGGCGGGGAGCTAAGAGGAGTTTCAGTTTCTTATCACAGTACATTAAAAATGGTCGTGGATAGGCAGATGGATTCCGTTTCTCGTAACCAATTTTAAAAGAATCGAAACAAATTACATTTGTATATACGTTATTACCTTGTGCATACATATCTGGTGTATGTACGCTTGGTTCAATTCTCAAACGAAACACACAATAGAATCTCTTTGACACCTCGGTCCCCCCCCCCCCTCTTTCGAGTATCGATCATATGGACACTGAAGACCAGCCGCTGCGTAGCAATACCTGAATACGCAGACGAAGGTTTCCAGCAATGGTTTACTAATTAAGGAAGGTAAAAATATATTACAATCGAAATGTAGGGTGTTTCAGAAAATTTGACATCGTTCGAGGTATAAATAACTCAGAAACTGCACTGACTAATCTAATGAAACTGCAGAGGCTTATTGTTGAGTAATTAAATATTTATTAACCAAAATATGAATGAGAAATAGAAGTACCTGTGGATTCCATGAACAATTTTACAAATATTCAATATGCGTGCTGCCTGTGACACGTCAAATCGGTATTTCATTTCCTGTCAAACGCGCTGTAGCATGTCATTGATAACAGTTATAAGAGCGGTATTGATTCTATGCTGGAGTTCCTCTACATTTGAAAGAAGCGGGGGTACCTAAACCAGGTCTTTAACACATTCTCCAGAGGAAACAGTCACAAGGCGTCAGGTCCGGTGAACGTGGCAGTCATTAAAAAAAATTAAAATAAATAAATAATATATAAAAAAGAATGTTGTGCAAAATATCGAAAAAATTTTGACGTGTTTCCCCACATTATATTAAAATATTAGGTCATTTAAATGAGCATGGGCAAAGTTATTAGATCATTCACGATCTAATAACGATGTCAAATTTTCTGAAACACCCTGTATTTTTGTAAATAATAATTAATACACCAGTGCTTTGTCTAAAAAAATCATTTTCCTTCATAGACAGCTATAAAGTTAGTTACAAATGAAATATGCAAGCAAGTAACGTAATCTTGTAGCATATTCATCTTAACGATCAGGAGAGTTTTTCAGTTAAATACAGTAACCACCGCTTATAGTGATCAGTGGTTATAAGAATCAACCGTTTATAAGAATCAATATCTCAAAAACAAAAACAAACGTATTATTTCCATGTTAAAATTTTCGCGTTAAAGAATCAATCCACCGGTTTTAAGAATCAGTTTACATTCTTCACTTTCCTTTCATTTTTCCAAAAAAGCCACTTAAACCCTCAAAAGGCAAGAAGTTCTTTCTTTATTTTCTTTTTAAAGAAAGAGTGATAAGATGGGATGGAATACAGTCGTAAAATGTATCCCTTTCTTTGTTAGACATAACATCATAGTTTCCCCTTAAACTCTTTAGCTAAATACTGTCTTGTTAGCTTGACCCAGGGGTATCCTACCCGTCCGGATCCGATTTCACTTTTCTCCACTGGCAAACAAAGACAGGGACTCTTTTTTCCCACCTCCCACATCCAGGTTGCAGCTTCCTAGACCCTGGAACACATAAATCTTCGCCGAAGTGTCCACTATCACTTACGCAAACGGGACATTATTAGATTCAGCACGTTATCAAACAGTGAAACGTAATCTAGAAGGTGAATCTTCGTCTGAGACTATTGGCATTGAAAGAGGTATAAACAGCCTCCGAAAACTTCATTACGTCAAACTACCATAGAAAACTTTTTCTTGCACCCTTCTTGTAGTTGAAATGTTAAACTGTTTAAGAGGTATGTTGTAAGAAATATTTGATTTTTTTCTTATCTTACTATAATCATGTGTATGTACTTATAGGTCCAGAAATTTAGTAGCATTTTTAAAATTATAAAAAATAATTTTAATAAAAGATAATTGACGTAAATTAAAGAGTATTTTATGGTAAATTATCTAATATATCTATATGTAGGTGTGTGTGTGCCTGTCCAAAAACCTAAATTTCGGCTATAAGAATCAACCGCTTATAAGAATCAAAAACAGTAATAACAAACGTGATTCTTATAAGCGGAAATCACTGTATCTTTAAATGAATATCAGTAGAAGCAACACTATCTCTGACATTTTTTTCTCTTTTCTCGCTCAATGCTGCGTGTTCTTAAACATAATTTTTTGTAATTAAAAAGACAGATCTTTTTCAAAATAAACGTAGAAAGATAACAAGAATGTTATCCTTTGACTTCATTTTAAAAACTCTTAGCAGAATTTAATTTTTAGTAGATTTAAATTTTTTTAAGCAGAAAAAAAATTAAAAACCGAACATTAGATCTCACCAGAAATGTCAAAGATCGAATATTTTTACAAGTTTCGAAATGCCATCGGAGGAAGAAAAAAAATAAACTCTTCTGAGAAATTGTCGTGCTTGTCAGAATATTTTTAAAAATTAGTCTGTTAAAAGAAAAATATAAGTATAATGCTGAAATGGCTCTAAAAAACATCCAACTGATTTTTTGAAAAACCTTTTATTGAAATATGACTACCTCAAATATGTTGACTCCTGTACACAAAAAAAAACTCTTTATGAGAAAGGAAGATTCTGAAAAAAATACTGAATAATTACTTCCCTTTCTTAATACAAAACATATTTTAAAAGAAAGTTTTGGGACTTCTTCAATATAGAATCATAGGAAGGATAAAATGCAGCCTGTCATTACCCTGTTAGAGCTGAAGGTGTTTGAATTTGAAGGTTAATTAAATTAAATGGAATGTTCACTTATTTCAGTTATTTTAACTATAAAATAAGAAATTATCTGCTGTGACTACGTCAGAGCCACAACAGAAACATTTTCATTATATTCTTGTTTTGTTTTGTTTTTCCAGTGCTCCTAAAATCTGCTGGAGTGTAAAAAAAAACGTAAAAGTGGAAGCATTTTAACCAATTAAAACTTTATGAAATTTCCCCTATCTCTAAAGGGAGAATTAGTTCTTTCAAGCTATACTTTTAACGTAGGATTACGATCCTCCATAACGGTCCTTCGGAAAGCAAAATTTCAGATGCTAAAACCGTCCGACCATCCGTCCTCAAGAGTTATAATTTTGGCAGTGTGCCAAACCCACTCTGTATTGCTTCGACAAGTAGTAAACAGTTAAACAGAAAAGTATCAAAATGCGTTAAAATTTCTACACACACACACATATATATATATAGTATATATATATATATATATATATATATATATATATATATATATATATATATACAGTGGAATCTCGATCTATCGTTTTTCAAGGGATCGACTGAACTGAACGACAAATGCGGGAAAACGATAGATCCTGAAACATAACAAAGAAATATGATCGTCGGAATTGGGTGAAATAAACGACACATACGGGAAAACGACGATTCGGAAAACGATCGATCAAAATTCCACTGTATATATATATATATATGTGTGTGTGTGTGTGCGAAACAATAACCTTTCGTTATCATTAAAACGTCTATTCAAAATTCTTTCATCTTATCGCAACGGAATACTGTCCCTCATTTAAATTTGACCTAGGAATAACCGAAACAATCTAGTAGTTTTCTCCAAAAAAGCCACACGCAGCCAGAGTTATATAATGAGAATGTTCCACGACATTCGAAAAGATCACCCCATATGGCGTGTTTGGGTCAGGTGTCGCTTTTTGGCCAATTAAAAAGTTCAGCGCGCCTGTACTTTCGCGAAATCTGGCGTACCTCTGCGCTTTTGTGTGTCCGTCGCTGAGGGGGAAACATGCACTACTTTTAGCTCTACGTTCCTTTGTTTTATCCTGTGCTGTTCCGTCAGCCTCAGGACGTGTTTTTTAGGCATGATAGTCCTGTAGTAATTAAAAACTTTGACTATAATGAAGTGTAATGAAACCATCGAAGTATTCCAAAATAAAGAAACTGCTCCATCAACATTTCGGATGCCTGTGTTCCTCGACTGCATTATCTGTCTATGATTTCTCCCCAGCAACTCCGCCACGACTAAAACCCAGATTACGGAACACTACGAGTTCGCCGAGCTGATGTTCATGGCTTACATCGTTAATCTATTACATATATATATATATATATATATATATATATATATATATATATATATTAAATAAAATCATAACTAAACCAGACAACACCAGCACAATTCAACAACATGAAAGATGAAGAATATAAATGACCGGGGAGAGTTGTGACCCCCAACACTCCGGTTAAACATGTTTTTTCGCCTAGGCAACACTCCCAGAAGTCATTCTTCATCTGCAACCTGACATAAAGTCAAAACAAAGCAAAGAGCGATGAAATTAAAAAAAGGAACTGGAACTACAGTACATTAAAATCCTGGGTTAAATTATATCATCAGTACAAAACTATTACAAAACAATTTGACAAATCTCTAAAATATGGCAGCAACTTCATAGATCCACTCACCTATAAACAATGCATCATAAAATAATTTTTAAATATTTAGACTTATCACTAAATTTTAGCCGTATCCACATATAACCACTTCACAAATAAGCACTACCTAAGTATCGAAATACCTACATACAATACTCAAAACAATATCAATTATATACATTTAGAACAAAAATTATAAATAAAATAGCGAAGACACATACCTAGTGCAACTCATCGTCACCAACTGATATAATATCATATAACCAACACTCCTGTTAAACATGTGTTTTCGCCTAGGCAACACTCCCAGAAGTCATTCTTCCTCTGCAACCTGACATAAAGTCAAAACAAAGCAAAGAGCGATGAAATTAAAAAAAGGAACTGGAACTACCGTACATTAAAATCCTGGGTTAAATTATATCATCAGTACAAAACTATTACAAAACAATTTGACAAATCTCTAAAATATGGCAGCAACTTCATAGATCCACTCACCTATAAACAATGCATCATAAAATAATTTTAAAATATTTAGACTTATCACTAAATTTTAGCCGTATCCACATATAACCACTTCACAAATAAGCACTACCTAAGTATCGAAATACCTACATACAATACTCAAAACAATATCAATTATATACATTTAGAACAAAAATTATAAATAAAATAGCAAAGACACATACCTAGTGCAACTCATCGTCACCAACTGATATAATATCATATAACCAACACTCCTGTTAAACATGTGTTTTCGCCTAGGCAACACTCCCAGAAGTCATTCTTCCTCTGCAACCTGACATAAAGTCAAAACAAAGCAAAGAGCGATGAAATTAAAAAAAGGAACTGGAACTACCGTACATTAAAATCCTGGGTTAAATTATATCATCAGTACAAAACTATTACAAAACAATTTGACAATTCTCTAAAATATGGCAGCAACTTCATAGATCCACTCACCTATAAACAATGCATCATAAAAGAATTTTTGATAATTTTAACCTAAAGGGCTGAAATTTTGCATGGCGATTCTTCTTATAGTGTAGGGGTGCACTAAGAAAGATTTTTGAAAAATTCTTAGATTTTTTTAAATTAAATTTTTAAGCTGCTTTAGTAACTTTTTTTAAGTTTGCATTTAAAATAATAATTTGAGGGTTATAAAATTTATATCACAAGAAAGATCATAAAGATTCTTTTAAAATGAGAACTTTTTCGAATCTTTACCTTCATTTTCTGATTTTTGGTGAATTTTTAAAGATTCATTTTTAGAATTTAATTTATTAAATGCTGATCACGGGATTTCTTTTTCTGGTACTTTAAATAAATTTATCGTCACGTGCATAACAACTAAATAGACAAAAAAAATATTTTTTTCTTGCTAATACGGCAGACGATTGGACATTATCCAAAAAAATATTAAAATACAATAAAAGATATTATGTTCCTCAAACTGTACTATATTAACTGTACTATATTCTTTAGTATGTCCTATTACATTTAATTTGAATAGTTTCTTCTACATTATTTTGTCTATAAAAATATCCCTTACGATTTTTTTATGAATATATTTTTTGGTTTTTTTTACATCAATTGTATACATTGATCGTCGTATTTATTATAAATATATATATATATATATATATATATATATATTTGGGGGGCATTAATTGCATACATTGACCGTTGTATTTAATTTGAATGTACTCCGTAGCGAAGTGCGGTTTTCAGCTATTATATATATATATATACATACATAATTTAAGTTGGAAAACTTAACTTTAAGTTGGAAATTTGAAATTTCCAACTTAAATTTCAAATTTTAGACATGAAACTGTCTCTTAAAGAGAGAGAGATTTTTACGTAAATCTGTCAACATGAGAAATAATACAGTCTTGGATGATATAATCATTTCCCGGGATTACTCATATTTCTAAAAGGCTGGTTTACTATGTATTTTACACGAAGACCTTCCTTTGTAGCTCTCAGTATTATTTAATACTTAACTATAGAGACCATATTGGTAAATACCCTTAAGATGCTTCTAAAGCTAGATACTCTAAACAAAGAAACTTATTATTCACTCGAAACAGATGCAGCAAATAGGCAAAAAGAAGTAGGGATATTGAAGCTTTTTTTCCCTTTTTCGGTTCCCTAAGCTAGTCGTGAGGAACAACACATTTAAGATAACAGATACTTTTCTCGCCTGTTTCAGCTCTCGTAAATGAGGGTAATTTCGTGTGTAAAAGATACACAACTTTTCAAATGTTTCTTTTTTGCTTTTGTTTTGCACTCATTTACTGCTACTGTAGTTGAAACGTAGAGATAATCCCCCCCCTTAAAAAAAATAATGCAGTATGATGCATGGATAATGTATATAATTCCTTTTATCTCTAAAATTAAGTTAATTTTAACTAATATAAAAACGTGGTGCTGATTTATATTTACATGCCGCTGTCTGGGATTCCCCGTATGTAAAATTACCCGTCTAATGCGTATTTTTTAACAAGTCATAGAGAATTCCTACGTACTTTGTTGTTTAAAAAATTTTGAGCTCTTAAGTCGGTTGATAGAAGTCACTAAAAGGGCAGTGATATGATGAACAAAATAACTGAACTGTGTTAGAGAAGTTGTCTATCTCTTTAACGGCAGAGCTGTTTGGAACTTATTCTTGGCATTACTGGCGTCATATTACACCGATTTATTTGGTTAGTTACAAACTTATTGCCCCATCTGCGAAATTATTAGACTTAGATATCGGAGGTCTCATTATAACGTTAATAGTCCTCTAAGTTAGTTATTTTATATTATTAATTTTAAATAACAATGAGGGTTATTTGTTAATTTTTACAATTCAATAGGGTGAAAAGTATTTTTACAAAAAAAACCTTTTTTCTTTTTATTAGACTATATACACCTTAAGATATATTCTGTGAAAAGGATTTTCCTTATAACGTATTTTTTAGAGAAACGATGGAACTTCATTAAATACGTAGTAGACTGTACGTATTATCCAAAGAAACTGGAGCAAACATTGACAGATATTTTAGGTGTAACATTACTGTATAAAAAACCATTTAGAGTGATTCTCCAAAAAAGAAGGGATGGATAAATTTCATTCATAAAAGTTTTTGCATCATTATGAACTAAGCTCTTTTCATAATAAATCTGTATAGGGTTTAATTCCAGATTTTTGTAAAATATGAGAATATAGAGAACGCAAAGCAGATGAATCTTTAAGATTTATCATGTTTAAAATTTCAGATAAGAGCTTCAACTTTATAAATTTCCCTTTCTCATAATTTATTTTAAAACTGCATCTTCCTATCTAATATACAAGAGACATAAACACATGCATTTTATTTGATTACATTTTGGGCGCGATGTTTGGTAATTAATAATTATGGTTTTATTAGTTATTGACTCCTTTTCACTTTTAAAAAGGGAATTTACTTGAACATTAAGCGTTTCCATTGGTGCATCCAGAGGGGTGAGCCAACCCCCCCCCCTTTCCCCACACACTCATACACACAGAAAGAAATCGGGGGGGGGGGGAGAGAAAATATTCCAGAAATCTTTTTCTAGCTAAACTTTTTTTTTTTAATTTATGCAGGGTCATGTCTACTATTTCTAAACTATTTGTGAATGAGCGGTCACATAAGGTGGGAATATCCTACAGCTGACTTGTATCTAGGCCACTTTGAACACAAGGGGATAGTAGTGCTCAGGCCAACGGAGATCACGGGTATCATGTACTGGTGATCTCTGCAGATTCTCAGTCATGGGTCGCATGCGATGCGTAGCGTTCGTTTTCAAATCGTCTATTCAACATTCGTAACAAGTGCTATTTTGCATTCAGTTTATTGAAAAGTATATCTTGAACTTAAAACTCAGCTTTCCATCTCTGGAGAGTTACAAATAGTAAGGTCCAATTTTCCAATCGATATTTCAAGAGAACTCATTCCATTTTATGACTAAATTTTTACTCAACTTCACGAAGGTTTATCTCGTCAACGCAACAGATGTACCGCGACATAATCCCGATTGAGCGGACTTGGTTTGCTATATATACACAGAGAGATTAACGTAAGCACGACTGAAGTCATTTAAGAACTTTGTTAAAAGAAATGAAAATGAAGGGTCATGGGGTAAAACCACTTTACTCAAAAAACTTCATTTTGAGAAAAAAGAATTTGAAATTTGCAGTAAAGGGGTTTTTCCCTCGGCACACCGAAAAATTATCGCTATTTTTAACGGCTTTAAAGTAGTTCTTCCCCAGATATTAATGCACGTGGTGTTAGTACTCCTTGAAAGCTAAAAGATCACACTGCTAACTCATTTTCGTAAAAATTGCTGTTTGAGAAAAACGAATTTGAAAGTTGGAGTAAAGTGGTTTTTCCTCCGGCACACCGAAACTTTATCGCTAATTTTAAAGGCTTTCAAATCGTTCTGCCCCAGATATAAATGCACGTGGTGTTAATACTCCTTGAAAACTACAAGGTGGCACTGCTAACTCATTTTCATAAAAATTGCTGTTTGAGAAAAACGAATTTGAAAGTTGGAGTAAAGTGGTTTTTCCTCCGGCACACCGAAACTTTATCGCTAATTTTAACGGCTTTAAAATGGTTCTGCCCCAGATATAAATGAACGTGGTGTTAATACTCCTTGAAAACTACAAGGTGGCACTGCTAACTCATTTTCATAAAAATTGCTGTTTGAGAAAAACGAATTTGAAAGTTGGAGTAAAGTGGTTTTTCCCCCGGCACACCGAAACTTTATCGCTAATTTTAACGGCTTTAAAATGGCTCTACCCCAGATATGAATGCACGTGGTGTTAGTACTCCTTGAAAGCTACAAGATGACACTGCTAACTCATTTTCGTAAAAATGGCCTTAAAGTGGTTTTACCCCTCGACCCTTCAAATTGGATTTTATTCTTTAAACACATTTTTACAATCACGTAAGGATTTTTATTGAATTTGTATCAAAAATATTTTTATCTGTACAACTTTCCACACCCTCCCCCCCCCTCACACCCCCAAAGATTAAATCCTCAGTGCGCCACTGAGCGTTTCATTATAACATCAATATTGGTTAAATTATTCAATTTTTTTCTATTTTATTAGATTATGCGCTTATAATTTAAATTAACTTCAACTAAACGAATTTTATCCTATAATAAGGTTTATAATTTCGCTAAAGACTTTCTTTCTTAAATAGAAGCCCAAAAGTAGCTCTATCAGCACGAGATCAAATATTTCAATATCATTCCTTTAGATTTACTTAAGTTTCCTGACACGAAATCTGTTTTCTTGAATGCAGCTCCTATGATGTTTAATAATGGAAAGTTTCTCTGCCATCCATTACACCAGATTATTCTCAGAGATCTTTCACCTGAACTTCTTAGACCATGTACAATAGATTCCCGTGTATATACCTTAGATTACCTCTATAAAAAAATATAAATGAGACTTCGAAGTATAGCCTATATCAGCAGAATAGACGCAGGTTAAGATTTTCGGGAACAAAACACTTCAAACAGAGAGCACTTTTAATCTAAGAGAGGAGGGGATTACGCTTATAAATCTTTTTAGGGCCTTCTCACAAAAGCCTGTCAGTTTGGTAAAAAAAAAGAGGTTTGAGATAACGGACGCTATTTCTTCTCACTACGCCAAGAGTTAATGATTATAAGGTTTTCTGTTTTTTACGAGACGTTTTTGTTTTGGTCTTTTTCCTGCGCTTGCATTCTCTTTATCTGATTCCGCTTTCCAAGATTTGGCGCTGAGGATTCAATAAGAAGTGGTATCGCTAATTATAGATATATGTACCATTTCATTACTTTCTTTTGATGGAAATATAAAATTAGTTTTTATTTTTTTATTTTCACACTCAGCAGTGAATTTTACTGTGCATTTTTAATGTCGTGTTTTCCGTGATATTTAAGTTTTTCTTCCGAACCAGAAAGTGAAAAGTTTTTTTTTAAAAAAAAACAGCCATTTGGTTACGCAGAAAGTGAAAAAAAATAAGTAAACAGACAAAATCTTTCTCCGAAGCTAAAAAAAAAGAGAGAGAGAATCCTTATTAGCTTTCTAATAATGCTATTTGGCAATGTTTATTCTCACTTTTTCCCGTCTGCCAATTAACCATAATGCCCCTACTCTCTCAGAGGTTCCCTCATGGGGCTTTAATTAATTCAGTGTTTTGGAAATGAAAATATGAGAAAAATAGTCATTTTTGTGCTTAGCAATGTTCAGTAATTCCTATCATTTTGTTTTCTATCCTATATACGAAGTAAAATAACATAAATTCTACTTTACAATACATTATTCATATTGCAGGGTACTGCATTATTACTTTCTATTTACTAATCAGATTTACTCTCCTTTCCTTATTTCAAAGAAAATTCCTGTAAAGCCTTACCTTCCTCTCTCGCTATATATATATATATATATATATATATATACATTTATCTATATATCTATCGAATAAGTGGTGTGTGGAATGAGACTCGAGTAGGTGATAATTTATAAGAAAGACATTTACGCTATACTTTTGTTCTTTAGCTTTACTTGTAAGCTCATATTGAGTAATAAAATCTAGTTTGGTAATAAATAAATCATTTGCCTTTTTCGGCAGCTTCGGCTCCTACCAAAACAGATTTTTCAACAAACCAGACACCTGCACCTGTGGCTTGCCCCAAACAATAGATCATTGCATATTCCATTGCCCAGACTTTCAAGACGAACGCAGAGACCTACCTTCAGGGGCAAACACCTGGCCACCGTCAAAATTTTACACAGATTACTACTGCTCGAAAATATTAATCAGGATACTCACAAAATTAATGGCTCAACACTACCCATCTGAAACTACCTAACTGTTTTCTCCTCATGTCTACATACAGCATACTCTTAATTACCTCTCTTACTACGTGTCCATCTATCTATACAACTTCGTAATATCTTCATATGTACTCGATTACTTCTGCTTACTATACAGCACCTTCACTCTCCACGGCTACAACAAACTCATCAAAACTGTACCTTACAACTAGAAAATTGCAACTGTAACAAATTATTGTATTTATTTTATGTATCATTTCATACACTGTAACCAGTTTGTATTCCTCATTACGGAACCTTTATTTTCATCACTATTCATCTTCTGTATCCATTGTACTACTGTAACCTATGTAAATTTCAAAAAAAAAAAGGACACAGAGTCGTTGGAACACAAACGCAGGACGTTCTACTGTACAAAAGAGTAACTTAAACTCTACTTCGGCATTAATCAAAAGAAACAAATTTATTCACCCCTCAAAACAAAAAGAACGTTAGCATGTTGGCACACAAACTTCCATCATATTTGGCATATTCTTTCCTCCCTTGAATAGAACAGCTCTCATTATGGGGGATGCTATCAAGCAAATAACCTCTAATACTATAGTAAAATATTATTCGCACTGCTGAGGCTATGCCTCACGAGTGAACTGCACTTATTTTCCTCGGCGTTGGCTGGCATTGACAAGATACCACGCGGCCTTTTAAGCCGGGCGGGTAGACGTCGAACGATCAGTAAACCGCTCCCTAGTATGCCTCACGGCAGGTCTGTTTTCCATTGCGATTATCACTGAACCCAGGTTACCTCGTACGTACATCCTGAATTAGGACGTATTCAGCTATTTTATTTATTTCTAACTTTACAGTACATCCCATGTCTCATATCTTAACATCACGCTTCACTTGATTAATCTATTAAACGGACATGGCGTGCACTTGAAATTTTAATCGTTTTTAAACTTTATATATATATATATATATATATATATATATATATATATATATATATATATATATATATATATATATATATATATATATATATATATACATATATATATATATATATGTCACGGTTAAACAGTGACATTATATAGAGTAAAGAGTATAATGAATGGACTTTTGAAAATGTAGGAAGATGAAGCGAACTGGGGAAAATAATAGACCATAGAAGAGGGTAAAAGAGAATATTGATGGATACAGGAGGTGAATTGGCGGCGAAGATAGCTAGATCTTGAAGGAGTAAAAAGGCTATTAGTAGACGCCAGATGATTCAGGTGGAACGAATCAATTATCGCACGGAAAAGAGATTACAGAGGGGGAAATGTTTGAAAAGAAAAATAGGTCTTTAGGAATGAAGAAGGTGAATAGGGAGGCATGTGAGACGGAAGAAAGATGACTTAGTCGAAATAATAAGAGGTCGGAAGTAAGAGGAGAGCGGCATAGTTCAAATGCGGTCCCGGGAAAAGTAGTGATAATGATATTATGAGACACGCCTTCTGCAAGGTGGGGTAGATACTCCCAGAAAAAATAATGGCCCAATCAAGAGAATATAGGAGGAGTTAGCGGCAGAAGACAAAGATATAAAAAAAAGAAGCGGGATAAAGATTAGACACAGAGATTTTGTTTGGCCTGAGAAGGATGACCGAATGTCCGGATACGTAAAGAAAGCTCTACCCAGTCAGCTGAAAGAGTGATATTAGAAAGAGGTCATGCCCGACGATTGACCCCTCGGCAGTGAATGTGAACAAGAACTGGGAGTTAGCTACGAGACGAGCCCATCGACCCGACGGATGACTGATAGATGCCCGAGAACTTACCGCTAGAAAGAATGACTACCCGCTCCCTGGGGAACAAATGAAGGACGTTCCGCCATCAGCTACCTGCTAGACCCCCCGCCTGTTTTATAGCCAGCCGTGGTTCAACGTGATTCTAGACGCGTGCCCATATCTACAAATGAAGCGTCAGTAAAGGTACGTGTGGCAGTTAATCATTGATCCTATGATACCGTATGCGCCTATCTACCACTCATCCATTAACAATTTAAATAATACCTCAGTGATAAATAAGTTAATTATATGTAGTTTAGTACAATGAAGTCCACATATAGATATTAAAAAAATAGAAGAATTAAATAAGGTAGTTAGAATAACAGTTATGACATGTATTGTAATGTATTTATGTGTGTCGTTATGTTCAATAAATCTATCCATTTATAATTTCAATCAGATGATTAGATTATTTTAAAAACACAACGCAATTCAAGAATATGAGACTAATCGATCAAACAATCAGGTAGTATGTTAAATAATTTATATATTGGCAATACACCCCAAATTCAACTACCTTGATACTAATCATTTAATGAGCAAGATTAAAAATTTTAGTTATTGCGGAATATTCACTAAAACAATTAAACACCCATTATAATATATATATATATAATACATATAGTTAAACAGGCGGTCAGAATCCAGCCCTGACTTCAAAATGTTAAACTCCGTGGACACTATTCAGAAATAATTTTAGTTAGTGAAAAAATTGGCTTTTGTTATGCTCGAAGGTACTTAATAATTACTTTATGTCAATTTCTTTATGGCGTAATCTCAGTCTCTAGAATCAAGCGCTGACCTCTAATGCACGTAGCGACTCCAACAGAGTTGGAAAGCAGATGTAGGGTTTCATTAGAGGTGAATGAAATGATGACATGTGAAGTGAGGCTGATATAAACGTGTCTCTTTGGAGAGGCTAATGTGATTCAAAGCCGATTGCGTACTTTATGAGATAATTGCCTGAAACCAGCAGCTTATTGGCTGTTTGTATTTACGAAATCAGGAAGTTTCTCGTGAATAGAATGTATATATCTGTACCTTGGAACGAAAAGGGCCAATGTCCAAAACTTTTAAATTTGAGTGACAAATGAAAAAGAAATCGAAGTAAATATAATACGAGAATGTAGGCTAAAACTATGACTAAAATGGAAAAATAAAACTTTGAAAAATATTTATACACAAACCGTTAGTGAGATTTGTAAAAGGTTAGTAAGATTTGTAAACTGAAACTAATGTTATCTGACATTTGATTAAAATGGACATTGGCCTTTTTTTCTCCACGGTACAGGTATATATATAGATAGAGAGAGAGACATATAGATAGATAGATACTTAAAAATACTCATATCATCCAGCTCTGAATTTTAAATGTTCAGTTTCAGAATTTTAACGCCTATCCTGCAGCACACTTATTGTTTTACTAAATTCCGATGGTTTTCAATGATTCTGTGTATCGAAGGTATACTGTGTATCGGAGGTCAGACACTAAGTCACATTTATTAAATTTTTCAGGAGAGCTCGATGAAATTCCTTTAGTGCTCTTTACCTCGATACAATGATAGGACATGGTCCCGTTTTCAACGGCAAGGTCTCTACTATAGATATATTCGAGTTAAAGCTTTGCACCACTTAAATTTATCAAAAAAGTATGAAAGAATAAAGTTAAACAATCTACTTTTAAAAATTGACTTGGTGTCCTTTACCTCCGGCACTCATATATATATATATATATATATATATATATATATATATATATATATATATATATATATATATATATATATATATATATATACATATAAAACAGTTCCGTAACTGACTCACTGACATACAACGCACAGACCAAACTGCTGGACCTAAAGGGCTGAAATTTTGCATGGCGATTCTTCTTATGGTGTAGGGGTGCACTAAGAAAGACTAAAAAATTCTTCTTAGATTTTTTTAATTAAATTTTTAAGTTGTTTTTGTAACTTTTTTTAAGTTTGCATTTAAAATAATAATTTGAGGGTTATAAAATTTAAATCACAAGAAAGATGATAAAAATTCTTTTAAAATGAAATCTTTTTCGAACCTTTACCTCCATTTTCTGATTTTTGGTGAATTTTTAAAGATTAATTTTTAGAATTTAATTTATTAAATGCCGATTACGTGATTTCTTTTTCTGGTACTTTAAATAAATTTATCGTCACGTACATAACAACTAAACAGACAAAAAAATATTTTTTTCCTTTCTAATGCAGCAGACGATTGGATATTATTTTGTCTATAAAAATATCCCTTACGATTTTTTTCTAAATATATATATATATATAATTTACATATATTAAACGCCATGGACACTTTTTGTACTTGTAAGGTCTATGAAATTGGGCATCTAATATACAAAAATTATGTTATTAATGCTCATTAATAATAAGATTTTCGATTTTTTTTTTATCTGTAGAAATCATTCTAATCTTTCAGGAAGAATATTTCGAATAAAATTTAAAAAATTCGCTAAAATTTCGTGGAACCTCAAAAGTTGCTCAATACAGTACGTTTTTGAAATAGCATCAAATAATGTTGGAATTGTACTGAGATATAATATAGGCATTTATAGCAGAAAAAAAAAATCAAAATCTATTTCTTGCATGATCCAATATCTTGTCTTTCTCTCTTTAGCAGGCATTTATAAGGAACTTCCAAAAGATCAATTTATTGGTAAGAAATAGATGTGTGATTCTCGCGGATTTGCTAAACTATATATATCCTGAATAGAATAGCCTAAATTACCTCTAAAGAAAGAGAACTGGGATGAAAAAAAAAATCGATTCAGGAGAGAAGCATGTCTCGGGAAATCTCTGAAGACCTTCGCACAAAAGTAAGGAAGCTCGAAAGAAGAAGAAATAAAATCCCATTCAAGATAACAGACCTAATTCCTGCTTACAATCAGGGGCCAGGAGTAAATGAGAAAGAAATTTAATAAATCCCTTTCGGACCCTTTTTCTGCTTGGTCCTGTTTAGCGAGTTTATATCAATTTTCCTCAAACAAGCAATCGGACGAAAATAAAAATGAATTTCGGTGTTTCGCCTCGTTGAATGGGAGCCCAAATGAAATATCTGTTTCGAACTCATGCCATCCATTTCCGTGGGAGGCTACAATTAGTGTATAAAGTTAAAAGCAAAGGGGGGAAAATACCGCAGATAAGGAAGTTGACTAAAGGAAAGGCAGAGCGTACAGAGCTTTACTGTCCCATATTAATAAAACAGACATTAAATGAAGCCCGTCAAAGACCTTCAGGGCAAGATTTTTGTTTTGCTTATTAAATTTGCTTATCAAAGTTTTCAGATAGAACTGAACCGCTCAGTTTCCGAATCGGTTCATTCCGTGAAACAAAAAGGCAGAAAAATCATAAAATAATATACATTGCTTTTTAATTCCTCTGAAAATATTATATTAAAACTAATTGAAAACCCATACTTCGCTACGGAGTACATTCAAATTAAAAACAACAGTCAATGTATGCAATCAATGCCTATATATATATATATATATATATACTAGCTGAAAACCCGCACTTCGCTACGGAGTACATTCAAAGTAAAAACATCGGTGAATGTATGCAATTAATGCCAATATATATATAATAAATACGACGATCAATGTATATAATTGATGTAAAATATATATATATATTTATAAAAAAACCGTAAGGGATATTTTTATAGACAAAATAATGTAGAAGAAGATATTCAAATTAAATCTAATATAAAGAATACTAAAGAATATAGTACAGTTAATATAGTACAGTTTCTAGAACATTTCTTTTACTGTATTTTAATATTTTTTTGGATAATGTCCAATCGTCTGCCGCATTAGCAAGAAAAAAAAATTATTTTTTGTCTATTTAGTTTTTATGCACGTGACGATAAATTTATTTAAAGTACCAGAAAAAGAAGTCACGTGATCAGCATTTAATAAATTAAATTCTAAAAATTAATCTTTAAAAATTCACCAAAAATCAGGAAATGAAGGTAAAGATTCGAAAAAGATTTCATTTTAAAGGAATTTTTATGATCTTTCTCGTGATATAAATTTTATAACCCTCAAATTATTATTTTAAATGCAAACTTAAAAAAAGTAAAAAAAACAGCTTAAAAATTTAATTTAAAAAAATCTAAGAAGAATTTTTCAAAAATCTCTCTTAGTGCACCCCTACACTATAAGAAGAATCGCCATGCAAAATTTCAGCCCTTTAGGTCCAGCGGTTTGGTCTGTGCGTTGTATGTCAGTCAGTCAGTGAATGAATGAATGAATGAATGAATGAATGAGTCAGTTACGGAACTGTTTTATATATATATATATATATATATATATATATATATATATATATATATATATATATATATATATATATATATATATATATATATAAATATATATATATAAATATAAATATATATATATATATATATATATATATAAATATAAATATATATATATATATATATATATATATAAATATAAATATATATATATATATATATATATATATATATATATATATATATATATATATATATATATATATATATATATATATATATATAAGCATATTTTAGTCTTGAAAGCTGTGCTAACACGGAATAATTACCCCGAAAGTCTATCCAAAAACATAATTGGTTGTTTTAGTTTTAATGAATAGTTTGTTCTGTTGCATTTAATAAGTTAAACATAACAATAAGATAAAATAGAAAAAATAACTACTAAAAATAAAAAATAAATTAAAATCATAAGTAAAAATAAAAATAATAATAAAAATAACTCTTAGTAATAATAATTAAAAAATAAATTAATAATGATTTAATAGTCCTAAAATACAGTAACCATAGTAAGTCAGTAACTGAGTATCCAAAATCTCCAAGGTTGCAAGTTTTGTGAGTCAGTCATCTTGCGGTTACATGTTCTTAACTTCCACTCTGTCTAGCGCCAGGCTTGGTGTTCTTTGGTTAAGTAACTCTTATATCAATATTTAATCAATTCTTCTGTTTTTCATGGATTGTACGGTGTCTTAGTGTGTTTATTGTATAGATCATACTCATCGTAAACAATTATTGGTTTTTAGACAGTATTGACACCGCTGATGAAGAGATGCTGTCTAAAACCTCTTTCATGCTTTTCTTTTCATGTTATTTGTTCCTGGCTGCAAGTAGCTTTAGTGCTATTACTTGTATTCTCTTTCATCTATTCCTTATATATATATATATATATATATATATATATATATATATATATATATATATATATATATATCGTAACGGATATTTTTATAGATAAAATAATGAAGAAGAAAATATTCAAATTAAATCTAATAGAACATAGTAAAGAATATAGTACAGTTTGAGGAATATTACTTTTACTGTATTTTAATATTTTTTGGATAATGTCCAATTGTCTGCTGCATTAGCAAGAAAGAAAAATTTTTTTGTCTATTTCGTTGTTATGCACGTGACGCAAAATTAGTTCAAAGTATCACAAAAAGAAAAGAAACCACGTGATCAGCATTTAATTAAATTAAATTTTAAAAATTAATCTTTAAAAATTCACCAAAAATCAGAAAATGAAGGTAGATTCGTAAACGATTTCATTTTAAAGGAATTTTTATTATCTTTCTCGTGATATGAATTTTATAACCCTCAGATTATTATTTTAAATGCAAACTTTAAAGAATGTCACAAAAACAGCTTAAAAATTTAATTTAAAAAAATCTAAGAAGAATCGCCATGTAAAATTTCGGTCCTTTAGGTCCAGCGGTTTGGTCTGTACGTTATAATATCAGTCAGTCAGTCAGTCAATCAGTCAGTTACGGAACTGTTATATATATATATAGATAAACATTGTAGAGTGTATTATAGCACATGTAGCTTTTATCTGACGACATATAAAATCTATAAGATTGAATATCCTTGAAGTCATCGTTATTATTACTACAATTTTTGTGTGACTAAGGGACTAAACCGATTTGGCGAGTAAAAAAAGTAATAACATCCAACTGAGTCTTCAAATTATTTTTTACTACAGAAAAAAATTTAAATAATTGTTTAATAATTCCCAAGCACTTACTTCTGCAGCAGTTAGACTATAAGTGACTCATTTATTATACCTCTTTTGTGATGAAACAACACTAAACAATTGACCGTTATCATCATGTACTTTCTTCTGGGTTTGTATGGCATTATTGCTATAATTTTCAGTAGAGTAAGGACTTCTGAAAAAAGTAACTTATAATTCGATGGCTAAAAAATATTTTGTCACTAAGGGGTGTTGATCCTTATTATTAGGTAAATTTATTATGAATGTAAAAAGTTAGGATTCAATCAAGCGCTTTGACACTAAAATTTCCAAAAGTCGATATACCGATATGGCTTCTGAATGGCTCAGTTAAAAAATTAATATTCTTTGCCTCAAGTGTTTAGTAATCATTAAGCCGACTTTTAGCAAAATCAGAAAAGTTAAAAATCCTACCGATTTTATAGGCCTTTTAAGAGATTAAAGTAAAATATTTTCTATAATTTCCTATTTAAAACCTAAATTGTTTTATCTTATTTATACAGCGGTAAAAAAAGACGTGTTTCGTTCACAAAGAGTTTTATACTTTTTTGACTCGATAATCTGAAATACCGCTGCCGTTCAGACTTATCAAATCACACCATTCATTAAGGTATCTTTTCCAAACACATACAAAAAATATCATTTCCTTAAAATATTTTCTCAATTTTCAATTTTGTAGTGTTAAATTTTTTAAAAGTGTCAAAAAAAGATTGAAAATCTTCCGTTACAACATTCGGAATCAGTTTCTGTCGATCAAACAAGTCTTTTTATTTTCTTCATGAAAAGATTCGCAAGCTAGATCTTTTTTTCCACCCCATGTCACCTCAAATTGTTTACAAATAAATCAATAGTGGATTTCCCAACAAATAATTCAACCTATTATACTTAACTTAAGTATGTATCTATTTCCATCAGCTTCTATAAACAATACTCATTGATGGGAAGAAAAACACAAAACCTATTACCGCAGTATTGGAAACTTGTTTTAATACAAGTCACAGCAATGTCAAGACGGACATTGGTGTAATGATACAAATTTGGAACGTTATGGAAAGGCGAAATAACAACTTACTAGCAGAGACACAGACATACATATATATATATATATATATATATATATATATATATATATATATATATATATATATGTGTGTGTGTGTGTGTGTGTGTGTGTGTGTGTGTGTGTGTGTGTCACAGTTAAACATCCTTGAAGCCGGAAGGGCTTAAGTCAAAAAAAGTAATTTAAATATACAAAGTTATTGGCTTTTATACCAATCGCAGAACAATTATGTAGATTTGAGTCTTTTGTACAAAGAAATGTAATTTTGTATATAAAATTGATAGAAGCATTTTATACCAGTCAAAAGATTCTTTTATTTTTTTTATCATTAATAATAAATATCTAAAAATCACTGTTTTTGACTTAAGCCCTTTACACCGGGCTACAAATATATGTGTGTGTGTGTGTCTGTATGCATAAATGCATACATACATACATACATACATACATATATATATATATATATATATATATATATATATATATATATATATGTATGTATGTATATGTATAGCTTAACAGAGCGGTCATAATCCAGCGCTGTCTTCCAAATGTTAAACGCCGAGGACAGTATTTTGTGATATTAGGGTCTATGAAATCAGGGATCAAATATGCAAAAATTATGTTATTAATGCCCATTACAGCTTTATGCATAGTGTCATTAATTGAAACTTTTCTGGCATCGCTGGAAAGTCTCAATCATAAGACCATAAACCCTGCTTCCCTTCGAAAAGACCATCCAACTTCAGAATTATTTAAGCCGAGCTTTTCAGCTTTTTTAAATGACGTGATTTTGAATCTCAGCTAATTAAGCCTTTACGGTTTCAGTCTCAACACATCTCCATTCCCTTCATTCAAAATATGTATTTTTTGACGTTCTTTTTTCCATGCAAAACTATTGCACTGACTGAAATCTTACAATATGCCAGATATATTACTGTGGATCAAAGACGTGCGTGCTCTTCAATAAAATATTTTCACTGGTAATGGACTGCGTATATTATTTGCTGAAATGTCTATTGAACTGTCAAACAACGTTATTTTCTCACAAATTTTTCAGTTTAAATGCATTTAGATAGGAATAAAGAGAAAAAAACTTATGGAGGGCTCTAAATTAGCAAATATCCAAATTAGTTAACTAATCTCATAATCAGAAGCTTTTGTTTGGCAGAAAATTCGCAGTTATCAGCTTTTGTTTTACATTAATTACAATTTACGTATTTAATAATAGTTTTTATGCGTGTTGTGGCTTATGCCCTTTGACCGACAGCAGCATCAGATCAAGGCCATTACAGGCTATTGGGCTCGAAGATCAGGCTCTGATTTTAACTCAGCACCACAAGGTTCGGAGTCCGACTTGCCTGAGGGTCAGATCCGTTATTTTGAACCGAGTCAAGTGACGAGACCAGTTCACTTGACCCCGCACCTCCAGAGGTAAGTTTGAGAACTTGGAGGACATTGCAGTCACGACAGATTTTACGTGCACCAGCTACCATTAGCATAAACGGTGATGTATTTTGTCAGCGACCAGCATCGAACCAGAAACGTTCAGCTCACTTGCTCGCTGCGTCTACCAACTGGGCCACTGCACCCCATATAGCTTTTTTTTATGATTTATATATTATTTTCATAATGCCTCTAAGTTACCTATGGATTGGTTTCAAACCAAGCTGGATTAGCGCTGATTCATTTCCTCGAAGATTGTGAGAGTTGAGGAAAGAGTAAGTTTATGATTTCCTTAGCCACTTTTTGTAGCATGTATGTTAACTTAACTGAATCCAACACAGTTGCCTGTCTATGATTTCACATTTCGCTTCCATGATGCTTAAGTTTAACAAAGATGCTTAAAAAATTCTTCATTCCCATATTTCTACAATCATGTAATTGCCATATACAAAAGGTCGTTCGCACTTTATGGAAACGATTTTGTAATTTATTTTTTCCGTTTTCATTTTGAGATAAAAATTTGGCAACTTCAGAATAATCGTCTGCTACTGTTTTGTTTTGATTGGAATGTAAAATAAAAGATTTGTTTTGAAAATGGCTCCTGAAATTGATAGATGGCTCGAAGGTTACGTAACTGCGCTTTCCAAGAAATATTCGTATCAACAAATTATAAAGCGGTGTAAAAATTTCGGTTATGGCATTTATAATATATTCAATTTTAAAGGGGAAAAATGTGTAACTGAGAGTAAAAATGAAAACATGACCGCGAAAACTCATCCTAAGACTGTTCGAACGCAGGTAAATATCAAGAAAGTGAAGTTTCTGATCCTAAAAGAAAATCCGCCGACTCAAAGATCCATTGCATCGAAACTAGGAATGTCTTCTGGCACTGTAAGTAAAATCATTCATAAAGATTTGAAGTTGATAAAGATGTTTAAACCTAATGTTCATCTGCTTTTGCCAAAGCATATTTCTGAAAGAAAAACAAATTGTAAAAAATTATACGAAAAACACCTATCTGCTGAAAATGGAAATTTATGGTAACACTCGATGAGGCATGGGTGTATTTAAGTGACTGTAATTTTAAAAAAAAAATCAATTTTCTATTGCTCAACAGACGGGAATGACAGTACGAAATGGTTTCGTCAGTGTACAGAAAAGTTCCCAAAGGGATTCATGACAATTGCAGGCTTTTGTTACAACGGCAAATTAAAAATCAGGAAAATCTCAAGTAAAGCCAAACTTAATTCACTCTACTACCAGCAGAATATTTTAGAACCAATTTTTGAAGAAGAAATTCCAGCCTTGTATGGAAAGGGCATTGATAAAGTTGTGCTTCATATGAGAAAAGCCTCAAGTCACACGTCTAAATCAACTGCTGCTTATTTAGCAACGAAAGCATCAGAAACAAGAATAAAGTGTATCCCATTTCATGAAATACCTGTAAAATCACCTCACGCTTCTCCAATGGAATTTTGCGCTTTCTGTTTATTAAAACGAGCCTTGGGAAAACAGCATCCAAGAACACTGAACGGCCTTTGGAAAACGGTCCAAGAGGAATGGGGTAAAATTGACATGACAGTAGTAAGAAAAAGTCTACTTTCATGGAAAATTCGAGCTAGAGCTATTGTCAAGAACCATGGCTATCAGATAGAAGCAAATCTTCCCAAAAAATACGCCATTTATACATAAAACTTAACTATCAAAATCGTTTCCATAAAGTGCGATAGACCTTCTGTAGTTATTACTAAAGTAAACGAAATTAGAGAAAAAGTACAAGTTCTTTTCTCAGAATATCCATTTCCTTTAATACACCACTGAATGGCCTTTGGAAAACGGTCCAAGAGGAATGGGGTAAAATTGACATGACAGTAGTTAAGAAAAAGTTTACTTTCATGGAAAATTCGAGCTAGAGCTATTGTCAAGAACCATGGCTATCAGATAGAAGCAAATCTTCACAAAAAATACGCCATTTATACATAAAACTTAACTATCAAAATCGTTTCCATAAAGTGCGAACGACCTTCTGTAGTTATTACTAAAGTAAAAGAAATTAGAGAAAAAGTACAAGTTCTTTTCTCAGAGTATCCATTTCCTTTAATACACCACTGAACGGCCTTTGGAAAACGGTCCAAGAGGAATGGGGTAAAATTGACATGACAGTAGTTAAGAAAAAGTTTACTTTCATGGAAAATTCGAGCTAGAGCTATTGTCAAGAACCATGGCTATCAGATAGAATCAAATCTTCACAAAAAATACGCCATTTATACATAAAACTTAACTATCAAAATCGTTTCCATAAAGTGCGAACGACCTTCTGTAGTTATTACTAAAGTAAAAGAAATTAGAGAAAAAGTACAAGTTCTTTTCTCAGAGTATCCATTTCCTTTAATATACCACCGATTTCCGATATTGCAGAGAGAACTTTTCGGATTCTGTTGTGTGTTTAATTGTAGCAACAGTACTCTTAAGTAATAAACATTAATGAAAATCATTTATTAAGGCTTCCTTTGGGTAAACAAGAAGCATTAATGTTACATGCTAAGAACTCAAATGCCATACCAGAAGTTAAAAAAAAAATTTAAATTATAACATACACAACTGATCGAAAAAAGACTTACTCCTGAAAATAACTGTGCTGTTTCCCCAAAGTTAGCTATGTTCAATTTTTTTTTTTCATTTTACAAGACGTTTTTGTACCAATAAATAAATAATAATTTTGTTCTATATTTAAATACAGAACAAATTCATCATTCAATTAAATCAGGAAATTATTAGTGTTTATCAAATCACATAGTGATTAATTTCCTTTAGTTCCATATTTAGAATTCCTTATTCATGATCCTTATACGAATAATAGCGTATTTGAAATATACATCCATTAAGATGTCACAACATTTACTCGGGCTGCTTTGACAGTTGTTTACAGTAGGTGAGGGCATAAGTGACTATATACTGAGCTATCAATACAATAAAAGCAAAAAGTAATTTAATATATTCTGTTGCCAATGGCGTATTAATTTTGTATCATGAAAACTGTAAGAAGAACTCTGATTAAATATCGTACCTTTTTAAAAAAAATTATGCATGCCGAATTTAAAATGGACCTAAGTTCAGACTTTGAAACTCTTATTTACTTATCTCATAAATTAATTTTAGCACTTAATTAAAAAGTAATCACTTATCGCTATTATATGAGAATATTACAAAACAAGTTTCGCCCTTACATAACAGAAAAGTAAATCTTTCAGCTGAAGGATTACACAAAAAAATCAAAACGGATTGACTTTCTGCATTAGCTTAACTACGCACGAATTGATCAACAGCGAAGTTTGGAGCTCTCGCGTCTTCTCAAATGATTAACACTTTAGATCAATGTTAACATTAAGTCTAATCTATCGCAAAAATTTATGCCCCAAAAAATACGATTCTAAATATAATTTAAGACTAATTCAATTTAATAATAAAATGTTTAACTACTTCCTCATTTAATTAATTAAAAATCAGCAATTATTCCCGAAAAATTATATTAATAAAGTAATGTGCATACTATTTAATTTTAAAAGGCCAATCTTATAATTTATTCTTATTAAACTAATTAATAATTAACTTACTTCTAACCGAAAGAGATTTTGAAGAGTAAAAAATAACTTCAGTAGTACTGTAATTCAGTGGTACTGTAATTCAGTGGTACTTATAATTAACTTAACGAATGAAAACTTTTGCAAAGTTTCGGGGAGGAATTTTAATATTTACAAGATAAAAAGAGCTTTTTATATACCACGTTTTTAAATTTTTTGTTAAAACATATGAACTTGACAATTCTATGTATTAATAAATACTTTTTTTTAATTTTTTTGATGAATTAGCCCATCAACTTGAAAGAAAATGATCAAATGCGTAATAAAGAGAGAAATTATAATAAATTTTTCAACAACAAAATTAACTGAAAATGAATTCAAATCTGCTTAATGATGGCTAAAAGTATTAAAAGAATGCATTGTCATCGTGTTCTGAGCTATTCTAAAAGGTTCAAATGTCTAGCTAGTCGGGAAGTTAGTTAAAAATCGATTGCAATATTTGTACTGGACAAACACACAAATAAGAAAGCGAGTTAATAAAAACATGGTAAAAACAATTGCAAGATAAAAGGAACTTTTTATATACCATGTTTTTTAATTTTCTGTTGAATCATAAAAACTTGACAATTCTATGTATTAATAAATATTTTTTAAAAAATTTTGATGAATTATCCCATCGACTTGAAAGAAAAGGAAGTTAATTGGAAGTTAACTTGCGTTTAACTTTTCGTTCCCGTCTCGGCCGACAGATGGCTGCACCATTCTACAAAACAAAATTAGCTGAAAATAATAAAAACATGGTAAAAATCTGCTTAAAGATGGCAGTTAACTTTTGATTTTGAAGAGTAAAAAATAACTTCAGTGGTGTTGTAATTCAGTGGTACTTATAATTAACTTAACGAATGAAAACTTTTGCAAAGTTTCGGGGAGGAATTTTAATAATTACATTTCCGTCCCGGCCGATAGATGGCTGCACCAGTCTACAAAACAAAATTAACCGAAAATGAATTCAATTCTGCTTGAAGATGGCTAAAAGTATCAAAATAATGCATTGTCATCGTGTCCTGAACTATTCTAAAAGTTTCAAATGTTTAGCTAATCGGGAAGTTAGTTAAAAATCTATTGCAAGATTTGTACCGGATAAACACACACACACACAAACAAACAAGAGGGCTTGTGGTGGCCCAGTGGTACAGCGCGCTTGTTTTCGGTGCTGAGGGTGCTCGGATCGAATCCTGGCGTTGCGCCACGAAAAATGCCTCCATTCGTGTCGTCCCTTCCTAGAGGTTAATGCTGTCCGCCTATATGGTGCCCCCACAATAAAATGGGCAGTAAAATTGCAGCGTAGTGTAGGCGAATGTTTGACGACAAGTGCCTCCGCATTGGAAATAAAAAAACAAAAAAGCGAGTTAATAAAAACATGGTAATGATGAAATATTTTTACACACATAAAAAGAAAATTTATAATATTTATCTTTGTTCATGAGTATTATTTTCAGGTCGTTACAGATTATGATATATATATATATATATATATATATATATATATATATATATATATATCATTTTTCACAGTCAAATTAATATTAGAAGAATCCTTAAAGTCATCAAATAAGTTTTAGTGAAATAATAGTTCCATAGAAAAATCTAAATTATATGCCTTTGCGAACGCAGAAATACATATAAATGTAACTGTTTGTTTTCATTAAAACAGTGCTTATAGGAAACTGTGCTGGGTGTGGTATACAGTACAAAAGAGTCGAAAATAGCAAGAATACCTAACCAATTAAAAACAAAACTACCTATAACTTAGTATAATATGTGCAATTTTCTTTTAATAATAATATACTTTTGTGAACGTGAATATTGTAATAGAATTATATTGAATATTGAACTGTATACTGAATAAAAACCTCTAATGAAAGTATAAATCATACACCTCCGAAAACACAAAAATACATATGATTATACTTAGTTCTTCAGCAACGAAATAATGCGATTTTAAAAATTATCATCAGACGCTGCTACAAGACTTCTGAGTAGTATGAATACCTAAATAACATGAAAATAGTTTTCATGACTATTGCATACATGAAAGCAATTCTACTTTTTATTCTATATAATTCAAAACGAAATGTGCAATATTGAAGACAAAAACTCAGCATTTGAAGAAACCTTGAATATTTGAGACACCAAATTAGCCGTAGTCAAATAAAAATTCCTTAGCATAAAGTAAATTATATACTTTCTGAAAAGCAGTAATTCATGCGAGTGTACTTAGCTTCTATGCATCAAAGAAGTGCATACCGAGGTTTGTATTGATGTTGGCAGTACTAAAACATATCAAATAGTAATATGGTCATATCAATTTAGGAACAATTTTCATGGCAATTGTATGAAAATGAGACATTCTTCCTTTCATTTTAATTTGCAATATTGTAATCGCACAATTACGCGTACAGATTTTAAGAAGTCTTCAAAATTTGACGTGCAGCCAACAAGTTATTTCTAATAGCCTATATGCCTTCCTTTATATTTATTTTTCTCTTTATATTACTAGTATGAGGTTCTTGTTTATTTCCTCGCATGATTTTTACCATTTATAAGTTCTGTGATAAAGCAAAGATTTTACCAACAAAACACTTCTTACAGCGTCAATACATATGGAATTTTCTCTCGATAATGTTATTAAGTAATTGTTTTCTTTCTTTGCTTTCTTTGTGTTTGCCAATAATGAGTTCTGCGATGAAGCACAGGAGAGCCAAAGAATAGCCAATAGAGGCAAATGCAAATGCACTGTAAAGCTGAATTAAGGACAAGGGTGTAACAGGTTCTTCATCTACTGTAACTAATTGAGAAAAGTTTTGCATCATTTTTTCGAAATATTCTTCTTCTATTAATTTCTCGTACAGACCTCCAGCATAGATTCTATGTATAGTCTCATCAATCTTTTGCTTACAGCAAAAGTCTTTCCTCATTGCTATGGCAGGCATCTCGGTGAAAAACATATCATCTGATATGAAATATTTCTTTTTCAAATGCGTGTAATCCGGTTTGGGTCCGATAAACGCAGTTCTTGTATTCGCTGCGTCTTCCAAAACCTCTTCAATATCTGCCGTACCTTCGTTTTTCAGAAGATTTTTGCCTATGATGTGCCAAAATCGATCCTCCGACTTTAACATGCTGTCGGCGTAAAAGCTACCCGCATAAGAAAAGCATTCGTATTTCCCTTTCTCGACTTCAACAGATAATTCTGGTATGTAGCGTACTCCGTGGAGGTTAGGGAACGACAAAATCGATAGCAGTTTTGCCTTGTAAACAAACCCCATAATCATCATGGCAACCATCCAGCTTATTACCAGTATCCGCTCGGCAGATTTCCGGGATTTCTTGAAAACTTGCTGTCCCAAAAATGTTCCGAACGTGTCTAGGACAATTCTGGAAAAAGAATACCTCCCCTGGAGTTGGGCGTAAAAAACAAACGGCATTATCATGTTAAACGCCAAAAAACAAAGCCAAACTTCCAATGAAAATGGCTCCAGGACTGTTGTCAGATCAGAGGAGAAGCTTGGCTTTTGGGTGATGAAACTGACATCGGTTACGGCAAAAGGGTAGCTGTACTGCACTACTTGACTTCTGGATTCAGTTATAGCGATTTCGCTGACTGCTAAATCAGCCTCACCACGGTGAACCATCCCAATCATGCCGGTCCAACTGCCATTCGGTAAAGTTCTACCGAATTCTCCATCCGACGCAAATACAATTTTGTACTCGCATCCCAAAGCTTGAGATATATAGTCAGATAGTTTCACACCAATGCGATAATACCTATTGTCGATATCCAATATTGTTTTCTTTCCTTCTGTGATAACATCTGCGTAAACGGTGATCCTCAGAATCTGTGGGGCTCGCATCCTTGAAAGCAAATCATTCCAGAATATCTGATAACATTCCATATGAAAACTCCATTCCAGGCAACAGAAATTTCAGACAGATCTTTTTTGTGGTGATTTTTTTTTATAAAAAAAAACAATAGGTGATAATATTCTCACTTCCAAAGCAACTTAATGTGTACAGATTACCTTTTTACTGTATTTTCCTCTAAAATATTTTGACAGTAATTTATTTTTTCTTCTTAAAAATAAAACCCTGACAAATAACTCGTTCTTCGGTGTTTGAACAGAAGTTACTATGGAGACAAACTCAATATGCAAAGTATTATCTTCAGTAAATTTATAATTACTCATAAAAAAACGTGTCATTTCAAGAAAATCAATGGGTTTTTTTTTCCCTGTTTATGTTGCAACTAATAGATTTATTGCATAAAATAAGAGTATTTAACTCAGAAAATGAACATAAGGTAGCAAAGCAAATACCATAAAAGATTAATTTTTTCCCCTCGTTATTCTTCTTTAGTCTTTTCCTACTAGATCACGCAAGTGAGCTAATGCTTCTTCAATAATTAATACCCAATATTGCTGGTCAAAAATATAAGACTGCGTCTCGTAGTTAGCAAATCGATTTAGAGTCATAACAGAATTTAGATTTCAGGGCTAAATTCATAATTTACTGAACCGCCATCCAGATCCTATTTTAATCACAAATGAAAATTTCTGCTAATTTGTAAAAAGTCTGCGATGTGTTTAATGACAGCATCGCTACGTTAAAATAATAAGCAACAATGAGAACTATCTCTACCAATAAGGGTTTTCTAGGGCAGTGGTTCCTAGCCTGTTGTCCGCGGACCACTGGTGGTCCACGAGGTCAGAAAGGATTTTAAAAAATGGTTTTACAGTTTCAAATCGACTGCAAATTTAAACAGATTTATAAAACTGGAAGCAAAAGAATTTTATTTCCTAACATTTTGTTCGAATTCTAAAAATTCCTGTATTTCTCCCGCTTTCCGACGTTTTGAGTACGGTTTGGTTGGAGCGCTACGGTCAACTTTCTGCTACATGAGGGCTAATTAGTCCAGGAACTACAGTTTAAAGCCGATTCCGAAGGGCTATAAAGAACCACGCCAACAATGGGACTCGAACCCACAGGATCCGAACCGAATGCCAGCGCCCTAGCCATTCGGCCATCGCGTGGCACGCTTTAAGTACGAAAAAAAATCTTATTTTGCTTAAAAATTTCTAATATGTTTTCTGTGACGTGGACTCGAAGCGTCACGGCAATTGTACAGATAGTAAAAGCCAATGCAAGCTCAGAAATTTCGGTCATTTTTAACTTTTTGTGGGCTTTTATGTTTGCTTTAAGGTTTTCATTTACGTTAAATTTATTATTGTTATTAAGTTCATTCGACATTTTTTTTATTAAAGTTGTTTATCACACATAGTTTGCCTTTTTAGAAAATAAAACCCATTTTTGCATCTGAAAGGATTAATTGGGAGAGGTTCCCCGACGAAATTTTTTCTCAACAAGTGGTCCCTGATCAATAAAATGTTAGGAACCAATGTTCTAGGGGAATTGCGGAGTATTTAAATCATATGCTCGTAATACGATGAAAAGCCTAGAACTCATATCAAAAGTAGAAATACTTTAAAGTTATCCTCCTGCCCCCCCCCCCGGGGGAAGGGAAAAATTGCCTTAAATCTTGCTTCCCCAGTTTTTTCTTTTTTTTTCGTGAAAGATATACCTACCTATGCGTTTCATATATTTCATTTAATTTATAACATCACATATGCTACTGAAAGAATAAATGAATAACTCAAATGTTATAAAATATTTAAATACAGGAATAATAATAATCATTACTGTAAGTACAAAATTATTATTCGTTAAATCGCATAATTATTAATTTAGTTAACTCCGATTTTTATTAAATACTTAAATGCTGAAATAATAATTGAATTTAAGCACAAAATTATTATTCGTCAAATCGCATAATTATTAATTCTCTTGACTCCGATTTTATTAAATGCTAAAATGCTAAAATAATAATTGAATTTAAGCACAAAATTATTATTCGTCAAATTGCATAATTATTAATTTTCTTAACTCTTTATTAAATGCTTAAAATACTGAAATAATAATTGAATCTAAGCGCAAAATTATTTTTCGTCAAATCGCATAATTATTAATTCCCTTAACTCTGATTTTATTAAATACTTAAATGCTGAAATAATAACAATTATTGAATTCAAGCGCAAAATTATTATGCATCAAATCGCATAATTATTAATTCTCGTAACTCGATTTTTTTAATTACTTAAAATCTGAAATAATAATTCAATTTAAGCACAAAATTATTTTTCGTCAAATTGCATAATTATTAATTTTCTTAACTCTTTATTAAACATTTAAATGCTGAAATGATAATTGAATTTAAGCACAAAATTATTTTTTGGGAAATTGCATAATTATTAATTCTCTTAACTCTGATTTTTTTAAATACTTAAGGTGAAAAGCACAAAATTATTATTCGTCAAATCACATAATTATTAATTTTCTTAACTCCTATTTTAGTAAATACTTCAATGCTGAAATAATAATAATTTAATTTAAGCACAAAATTATTATTCGTAAAATTGCATAGTTATTAAATTTCCTAACTCTTTATTAAATACTTAAATGCTGAAATAATAATTAAATTTAAGCACAAAATTATTATTCGTCAAATCGCATAATTATTAATCTGCATTCTAAATCAGATGACAATCCTCTTGCGAAATATTCATCAAACTTGGCCATAGTTATTCATTTGAGTATCCCAGGTAAGGGTTCAAATGATGATACACTGAGTCGATCAATACTTATGCAAGAAAATTAAATTAGTAAAATATTTTGTTCCCTCCAGAATATTGTTTTATCATGAAATCTTTACAAGTCCTGAACTGGGATTGGTGGAAATATCTCAAGCACCTTTAAGATTACAAAAATTTTCTTGACCGCCACAGTCCTGTTGGTGGTATAATTTGTGTAATTGCTTCATTTGGAGTACTAAGTAAACGTATGACAAAATCAGCAGCTAATTCATGAAAGGACTTCTAATTGATTGAATCCCCCGAGAATTAAATAACAGGTTTTATACCAGGTAGCATTGCTAATAATGCATAAAATTTAACTTTGGATAATTTGTAATTTCCGTCTGATTATCAGTCGCCGACCCTCCCCACTCCCCTCTCAAGAATTTTAAATTTATATTCTAGCATTCCTTTTAGAAATAGTCAACATTAAAAATTTAGGTAATGGCTGATAACGGGCACTGTCATTTTCCAAACGTAACAAATCACATCCACGCACTCGTTGTTAAGCTACCCACAGTTGGGGGCAATTTAATTTCTATCACCATCCTACTATTACTCGCCCTTTTTTTTTCTCAGATTAGATGTTGGATTTAAATAGTTCTATCACTGAAAGACTCGATTTTTCTGCATCAGTTTCTCCCAATTTTACATAACGGTTCATTGGTATTCATTTCTAACAGTCGAACTCCAATGCAACGCACTTTTGCCAGTACCAGAAATCAATTCCAGATTTCATCTCATTGCCTTGTAGAGGTATTCCGGCATTATTAGGATGTCATATTTTCTTTCAATTTCCTCAGAGTTTCTTATTCCTTTTGGTCCATCCAATCTTGCGAAAAGGCAGGCTAACATCCCGTGCACTGATTTTTTTTTCCATACGTAAAATTGTATTTTAAGTTTATTTTAACTGTCAATTGTTTTGGAGCTGATTATCCGTTTTATCTCTTTTGCTTGCAAAAAATCTCTGAAGGAATGTTTACTTGGCCCTGAGTTCAGATTTTAATACCCTACTTTATCTTTATTTGAGAAATCAACAATTAATTAAAAATATAGTTGAAACTTATCGCTACTTTATGAAAATCCAACTTGTCAACTTTTACCCTCATAAAACGGGTTAAATCTCTCAGCTCAAACCGCTGAAAGATGACCGCTTCAGTCAATTAAAAGCTTGAAAAGCTGCAGTCTTTAGAGTTTTTGTAATTTATGTGTAAGTTTCCACTTTATTTTCACAAAGAAATTAAAACTTCAGCTCAATACTAGCGTTAAACCTACTGAGAAATGATAAAATTCCCCAAAATATTCATGAATGTAATAATACTGCACGATTCATGTAAATCAATAATGCGTTTCTTTAATTAATTCATTATCTGACTAGTTTTTTTACTAAAATTTGTTAATAAAAATTATTTTTGTTTAATATTTTGCAATTTATTTCGTTTTATTTTTTTTTATTCCAATGGAATGTCATAAGACAAATGAACATCAAATACAATACATAACAAAACTAATTGGCATCAGTATATATATATGACCATAGGGCGTTCCGAGGTGCCCAGTAACGCTCCCAAATCGAAATACGGGGGAGAGCAGGGCATATGCATAGATGTGACTTCTCCATATTTTCCTTAAGATTACATAAGGGGCAAAAAGAGTGAGATACAACGGTGATGCGATGTCGGTGCTTACGAAGGCAACCATGGCCGGTTATAAGACGAAACAGAATTTTTTTTAATGTAATTCTTTAACAATTCCCTACCTTGCTAATTAATAATTAACCGACATCTATTAGAAAGACGATATCGGTATAAAAAAGAAATTCGAGGTGTTTTCCTGCTTATCAAACTTAAAAAAGGAAAAAGTTTACAAGACGCATTATTTTTTTAATTTAAGGCGACGATAGACCATGAAAAACTTGTTTTTTATTTATCAACCAATTGCTATGAAATCTTGTATATTTATACAGTGTTGTTTAGAGATGGAAATTCTAAATTTTTAAAAAAATCATAATATAATTAATTAAGATATTAATTAAAATCAGTTTGTTAATTACTCTATTTAAACATGCTCCATGCGCATTAATTTTTGTCTCAGATATCTAATTTTCTCTCTTAAGCTAGCTTTATATAGTTATAATAATAGTTAGTAGCAATATTTGATTTACAGTCATATTTATAAAAACTAGAAAAGAAATCGATAAAAATAGGTCATTCTATGCAAAATTTTATCAAAAAAAAATTTTTACTGTACAAATTTTAAGTTGTTTTAAAATAGTATAATGAACTGATTACTAAGTTTTATTCTAACATATATAAATAATCATTTTATGAAATTTTATGAAAATTCAAGAAAAATTATGACGCATGGAACATTTTGAACTTACCGAAACGACATGAAAACTTGTTTTGAGAAAAGGGCATTTAAAGTTCTAATTTGACTAAAATTTCTATTGTTTACGTTTGAAAAAAATACTTATAATTCGGTTAATAATGATCGGATCAACATACTTTTTTTTAAATTTAAAGCTGATGAGTTGCAAAATCATTTTCTGAAAGAAAAAAAATCGTTTTTGGGACATATTTTTGTCAATCTGAAGGTCCATTGTCGCCTTAATGCAATTAAGATACACATACATAAATATACACATACATAATATTTTTTTACACATACATAAATATACAATTTCATTACTTATATCTTTGCACGCAGTTATTTTTTTAATTTCGATACGTATTTTGAGAAATTTGCATCAAAAACCTATAGTGTTCCTATAGTCAAGTTACCATTTCAAGAAACCTTGAAAACTAGACTAACCAAATCAGTTTTAGTCAAAGAAAAGTTCCTCGGGATAATGTGATTTATAAGTCAAAAACAGAAGTACGTACGAATGTTCATAATTATTTTGCATCAAAATAGCTTCTATAAAAGTTCGTATTAGGCCGCTGTTGATAATACCAAAGAGTATAAAATGGTAAGATTGGCTTAAAAACTAAGGAACATTTTTTTCAGGACAATTGTATGAGTTATTCTACTTTTATTGTAATTTAGGACAAAATTTTAGGTATTTTAATCGTACAATTAGGGGTAGAATTTTCGTAACTATAAAATTTTACCTCCAACAATCTAGTCATTCTTAATAGCCTATATGCTTCAGGAGTACGGGGCTGTTGTTGTTCTCTTGCGGAATAATTATGAAAGGGGCGTTAAAGCATTCCCAGTAAAGAAAAATGCAAATACACTGTAATGCTGAATAGATGTTGAAGCTGTAACAGTTTCTACCTCTACACCAGGGGTCTCCAAACTTTTTAGCCTAAGAGCCCCACTGACTCCTCCACTAAGTCCCAAGGGCCAAGATCTAGCTAGTTAGCTCATCATACCAACGTACTGTAGTTTTGAATGACACGCAAATTTTCGTTTCGGGACTAGTAAACATTTCCACCAGTAAACTTGATCCACAACTGCAAACAATTGTCCGTGGAAAGTTACAGCTAAATAAATCACATTATCATAATTATAATGTTTAATTTCATTACGTAAATTACCTATGTATGTCACTTATTGTAAGTTTTTGGGATAAATTTTACAATGTAATCAAAATAAACTATGGCGGGCCGTAGTTTGGAGACCCCCCTGCTCTACACAACTACCTGAGAAAATCTTTATATAATTTTTTCGAAATTTTCATCTTTTGGAATTTACTTATTCAGCCCTTGGATTTTCATACAAATACAGAATTTTCTCATACCAAATTAATATTTTATGATCTATTAAAGCAGTGGTTCCCAACCCGTAGAAGTCTGCGGACCACTAAGCCAGAAACTGAACCATGTGCGGACCATCCACACTCCCCCCACACCCCGACTTGAGGGGGGGGGGCTTCCGGGGGGTATAGGGGTAAAATACTTAGGTCAGTGATTCTCAACCACTGATCCGTGGCACTTTAGTGTGCCGCGAGATTCGTAAAATGTGCCGCCACTGCGAATATCCATACATAAGCAACGTCAGGCAAGTAGTTCAATCAGTTCTATCTTCCTAGCGGGGACTGGCTGAACCAATGCGCATGAATATTACAGTTCTAGATTGGTAGCTGGTAATTCTGGACTATTAAAAGCTCTGGACTTTTAAATCTGGATCACGAAATGAAAGGAGCATTATCATTTTTACGCCAAAATATGAAGTTATCAAAAAACAGCAAGCTCAAATTTCGCATTAAATGTAATTTGTGGTTAAATAAACATTTTCTTTACTTTGTAATGCAATTTCATTTTATATTTCAATGAAAATTATTTCGTATGCTATTTTTACAAAATATATTATAGGTACATCAATCAATTATCCAAGTAAAATTCTATCAAATTTATCTTAATGTTAGTGTGCCGCCAATTTTTTTTAATTATTAAAAGTGTACCGAAACGAAAAAAAGGTTGAGAATCAGTGCCTTAGGGTATAGAATATCCCTCAGGCAAAAGGGATACAGGATTAACGTACTCACTTTTTGTTTCAACCTTGTTTTCAATCTTTAGAATTAGATAGCCTAAATCATTTAAACATACATAGGTTACCCTAATATTTAGGTTACCTTAATATTTAGGTTACCCTAACATTTAGGTTACCTTAACCTTTAGGTTACCCTAACATTACCCTAAAATTTAAACATACATAGGTTATGAAAATTATTTTGTATCATATTCTAATAATAAAATAATTATGTTAAACTTTTAAGAAATTTCAATTCAACACTTGATAGTCATCGGATATATTCGGCCCATCTAGTTCAATGAACATTGCTTTCAAAATCCCCATTTTTTTTGGCAACCTTTTTATATGTGGTGCCGGACCACTCTCGAGGCTCAACAGGTCCACCGGTAAGGAACCACTGTATTAAAGGAAGTATAGTGAAAAATATTAGGTATTGCTATATTTTCATATTATTTTGCTTGTTTCATATGCATTCTAAATTAATCTGAAATAAATAAAGTTACAACATATTTAACCCTCTAATGAAAAACATGTCTTCTGGTAAAAACATCAATTTAAAAATAAGATAGTTATTCTTTAATTTTCTACCAATTTCAATACATTCTAGGCAGAATTTTTCTTTTTGATTAAAGCAAATGTTATTACCGTACTTTTCAGGCCATAAAAATCGCCTTATTTATATTATATATATATATATATATATATATATATATATAAATATATATATATATATATATATATATATATATATATATATATATATATATGCATATATATATATATATGTATATATATATATATGTATATATATATATGTATATATATATATATATATATATATATATATATATATATATATATATATATATATATATATATGTATATATATATATATATATATGTGTGTGTGTGTATATATATATATATATTATCTTTATTAAGTAAGAAATTGAAAATACCTTTATATACCTAAAAAAATACAAAATATTCTTGTCTAAAAATCCTCCCATAAATTTGAGGAGCGTCTTTTGGCCTGAAAAATACGGTAATTAAAAATAATTGGGAAAACAGCTCGGGTCAAAATATGCATAAAATTCGTAAATATGCTTAATTTACTTGTTTCTAAAGATTCTTCACAGCGAAAATAATTATTTTACGAACCATTAAAGTAGTTAAAAGAAAAACGATTCTTTGCGAAAATTCAATGTTTTAAAATATTTATTCATATATTTCATTTGGTCTGAATGCGTTCTACAAAGCATTTGCTTTTGTCCCCAAGATCTTACAATTTCGCTTTCATATCCCAGAACAGCAGCGCAACTCCACACAACAACTTCAAACAAAAATTCTCTAACAGGTATCTATCATTCTGCTCCTATATATTCTGACCGGAACTTAATTTTTAATGCAAAAATGCCAATCGCAGGAAAATTTCATTTCGGTGACTGCTCGAGCAGCAATTATGTCGTCCTAGATATTCGGGGGGTTTAAACTGTCGCGCTTAATCGCAGATACTCTCCCCTTAAAGGCAGGACATTCCAAACCGTAATTACATTTCCAAATCCCCCCCCCCCCCTCTTCTCGCTCCAATCGACATACACGGGATTAAGAAACGCCAGAGATTAGACGGGGGTTGTCCTTTAAGGTAAACGTTTGAAATATCGCTTGAGAGAAGGTCAAAGGTGAGCATTCATGAACAGTTGAGAAAGTATGAGAATAATTCGAAAAATAAATTAAAGTTCCGCAGCAGGTGCTTTGGAATTTTATTCTGTTTGCGGCAAACCTGCGAAATATTTGATTTCTTAAGTGCCAAGTGTAATGAAAGTCGGCCAAAAAAAAATGAAAAATGAAGCTGTCTGCATGAATAGATACTGAACCTGATGCTTATGATACTTTTGGTACTGACATTATTGATACTTTTTCAGACTGATTACTGATCTAGAATAATAAGATATTAATAATAAATACAATGAACATACGATTATACATAATTATTAGTGCTCTGCGCACGGAAAACCTGAAAACGTGGATAATTTTAAAATCATCCTTTAAAAAAAAGAACCACTCAGAAGTTTAAAATAAGCAATATATTGTGATTTTAAAACTCTTTAATTCGAATAGTAATAAAAAATCAAACTGTAATATTTTCAATTTTCTTGTAAACAAAAGTATGTACTATTCTTTTATTTGTAAGCCATGTTGTCATTCTCAAGGAGAATTTACAATTTAGGTCTAATTTTTTTTTCTTTTGTGATGCAAGGATTACCTGCAATCGGATAACCGGGAGGTCGATGTAATGAAAACGATAAATAATAGACAATAAATATTAACGATAAAAAGGGATAATAAAAAATAATAATGATGAAAATAATGACAAAATGACGATAACAATAATGGCAACAATATATATAATAATGATAAATGATCGTAATGATGAATGATATTAAATCCAATCAACGACACTGGTCACAAAGCCGCTCACGGTCATCCGAAAAAGAAACAGCTGTCTTCACTGTTCTGCACAAACAAAATCAGAGTACCCAGGAAAACAAATAAAAAATATATTCCTATTATAGAATCAAGACGTCAAATACTTTAATTTTACATTGATACAATGGTTCACTGATCCCGCTTTGTCACTTCTACGGGGTTTTCATTAATGGACACCACGGTACGTCAAACAGTTATCGTAGAGTTGTCAATTATCGAGCATTAATGTTGCTGTTGTCTCTAACGCCCCCTGGGCGGAAGTATTCCAGACCAGGTTCATATGGACTAGGGATCCAAGGGGTGCGGATCCGGTTTATAATAGCAGCACAAGGATCGAAGTCCGATTTGGCCAGGTGCCACATCACTTTTGACGGAGCAACCCCATGGGCAACATATGGGGAGACCGTACCCTCTCCCACCCTCTTTGACCTCGTTAAAGGTATCTAAAAAATCCATGCAAAGTTTTATGTAGTAGACTTAGATACATTTTCTAAAAAAAAAATTGGAGGAAAAATACAAATATTTGAAAAAGTTATACGGATTTTTAAAAATCGAAAAAAAATATTTTTAATTTTAATTTTAATTAAATTTACAGTTAAAATAAATTTTACTTTTCAGAATATGTTTTAAATTGACTGCTAAAATACAGTACAATTACAATGTTTATTGAAATACTTAAAATATTTTTTTTTGGGGGGGGGAAGGGTACCGTGTCCCTTTAAAGGGACTTTCCGGTCATCGGATTTAACGTACCCACGCCCGGCATAGACACGGAGCTATTTAATGGCGCTTTTTGGGATTCGATCCGAGCGAACGTTAATGTTATCGATATATGGTGAGATCATCTGGAGTGACAGATATTTGTATGTGGAAGAGTTTGATAGACAAATGGAATAATACCTTTATTTATGCACAGGATCTAATATTTTCTTAGTACGTAGAATAGCTGTATTTCTGCTCACCTTTAGTGACTCAAATCCTCATTAATGAAACAATTCCAGCACCCATGTATCGTTAATATTGTAAGTTAAAATATTCCGCATCACTAAATATTTTATCGTTAAATATTCTTGACTTCACTTTGTTCATTAATTCATAGGTGGTTATGTCCGTGAACCTGACGTCGAGTGATTCATTATAAATAAAGTTATTAAATAAAGACAATCCAGGCGGGTTTCGTTCATATTAATTTTGACAGTAATTCGGACGGAATAAAAATGTGCTCCCCCTTACTAAATTATATTTCCCCTTATCACGCTCCTTTAAACAGGAAAAAATAAATAAAAAAAAGGAGTCCCGAGTGACCATCCTGACATCCTCAGTTATCAGCAGAAACTTTTCTTTGGAATGAGATAAGATAATATAACTACGTTAAGCTAATGATATGCACTGAGTGTTCCCATTAATGTCAGAACAAACACGAAGAGCTTTATTATGAATGCAGTGCAATGATAGTATAATGAGGCGAGAGAAAGAAATTATCCGATAATTCCTCTCGGCAGCGAAACTTCACAGCCGAAATTAATGTAGAAATATAGGCCTACGTGAAAGGCCTTGTCACCGTTTCTTTGAACTGGAAACGCTTAGCAGTGAAATAGACGTGATAAAATTGAGCACCGTTCCTGTCTTAATGCAGCTTGCATTAATAAAGAAAATCATCATACAACAAATTTTATATCTTTTATTTAATATCCGTTAGTTGATATCCTGTATTTTGGGTGAAGTAAGCAGTTCACCCAATCCAAATTTAATATCTGCGGTTTAATATCTGTTAAACAATATCTGTTATTTAATATCTGTTGTTTGATATTTGTTATATAAGATCTGTTATTTAGTATCCGTTTTATAACATCTGTTATTTAATATCTGTTATATAATATCTGTTATTGAATATCCCGTACTTTGGGGGCGATACACGGTAATGGCGTTTACTCTAAAATGACAAACAAAAAAAAAATTTCAGGTAGTCTCCTCTAACGAAACTACGGCGTGTTATAAATATAGGATTACTTATCGTTTGTTTACCTTTTTTTTACCTTTTTTTAACGCATAGGATTATTTATCGTTTGTTTACCTTTTTTTGAAGGCGTTTTACCTTTTTTTTTTTTAATTCATAATGTAGAAATATAGGCCTACGTGACAGGTTTTGTCACCGCTTCTTTGAACTGGAAACGCTTAGCAGTGAAATAGACGTGATAAAATTGAGCACCGTTCCTGTCTTAATGCAGCTTGCATTAATAAAGAAAATAATCCTACAACAAATTTTATATCTTTTATTTAATATCCGTTAGTTAATATCCTGTATTTTGGGTGAAGTAAGCAGTTCACCCAATCCAAATTTAATATCTGCTGTTTAATATCTGTTATACAATATCTGTTATTTAATATCTGTGGTTTGATATTTGTTATATAAGATCTGTTATTTAGTATCCGTTTTATAACATCTGTTATTTAATATCTGTTATATAATATCTGTTATTGAATATCCCGTACTTTGGGGGGCGATACGAGGTAACGGCGTTTACTCTAACATGACAAAAAAAAATATTTCAGGTAGTCTCCTCTAACGAAACTACCGCGGGTTATAAATCTAGGATTACATATCGTTTGTTTACCTTTTTTTTAACGAATCGTTTGTTTACCTTTTTTTTACCTTTTTTTTAACGCATAGGATTATTTATCGTTTGTTTACCTTTTTTTAACGCATAATGTAGAAATATAGGCCTACGTGAAAGGCCTTGTCACCGCTTCTTTGAACTGGAAACGCTTAGCAGTGAAATAGACGTGATAAAATTGAGCACCGTTTCTGTCTTAATGCAGCGTGCATTAATAAAGAAAATCATCATACAACAAATTTTGTATCTCTTATTTAATATCCATTAGTTAATATCCTGTATTTTGGGGGAAGTAAGCAGTTCACCCAATCCAAATTTAATATCTGCTGTTTAATATCTGTTATACAATATCTGTTATTTAATATCTGTTGTTTGATATTTGTTATATAAGATCTGTTATTTAGTATCCGTTTTATAACATCTGTTATTTAATATCTGTTATATAATATGTGTTATTGAATATCCCGTACTTTGGGGGCGATACGCGGTAACGGCGTTTACTCTAAAATGACAAAAAAAAAAATATCAGGTAGTCTCCTCTAACGAAACTACCGCGTGTTATAAATATAGGATTACTTATCGTTTGTTTACCTTTTTTTTAACGAATCGTTTTTTTACCTTTTTTTTACCTTTTTTTAACGCATAGGATTATTTATCGTTTGTTTACCTTTTTTTAAAGGCGTTTTACCTTTTTTTTTTAATTCATAATGTAGAAATATAGGCCTACGTGAAAGGCCTTGTCACCGCTTCTTTGAACTGGAAACGCTTAGCAGTGAAATAGACGTGATACTTTTCTGTTTAACTGTTTACTACTACTGGGTTTGGCGCGCTGCCATAATTATAACTCGCGGCGCAAACAATTTTTTTTCTCTTCGAAGGACCGTTATTGAGGAACATAATCCTACGTTAAAAAGCCTGAAAAAAAAAGATTAAAATTCAACCGCATGCCAAGTATGCAGCATTCCACAGTGACGGTACTAATTGTCATATTTTAATGTTTTTAAAAAGATAATAATAACGCTCCAATAAATGCCAGAGAAACGCACGCACTGGACTTAGTTATTTCTTCAATCCACTGCATGAATGTACGAAACCTTGAAGACAAAACGAAGTGTTTTCTGAACCAAAAATTAATGTCGTTGTTTTTTTTTTTAAATTTATCGCGAAAAGAAAGAGCCCCTTCTTTGGAGAAGTTGTGAGAAAAAGAGCTGAAAACTGTCTCCCGTGTAGTATTCATTATAAGCTCCACAAAAACTAATAGATTTGGTTGCTGAGTGCAAAGGAATAAGAAAATTCCTATGCCAGGACGATCAGTGCCCTACAAGACGTGATAAATAAACCAATTCGAAAACTCCTTTAATCTGACAACTATCTTTCCGACATTAGATAAGCAAATAAATTATAATCAAGCAGGTGATCCGAAACGTTAAAAGCTCAAAGATCCTGCAATGATACGTATTACATCGGCTATCCTTCTACTTCCAGCTGTCAGTTTTTAGCGAGTACTTAACCCTTCAGCGGGCCGCCAATTTTTGGAACACCAGCAGGCGCGCGTGGCACAAAGTGCGACGTCTCTTTCAACCTTAATTATTCCTTTTGAATAAACTCTTTTTTTCAAATTGAAAATAATAATTCTGTGCTTTATGACAAGATATAAAATGCTTATAATATTGAGATATATTTATAATTAAAGGCGAAATAATACAGATACAATCGCCTTATTTTAAAACTATCCGGTTTATTGGGTCTAAGGACAACTTGCGAATGGATTCCTATTAAGTCCAAAAGCCTAAAAAACAATGAGATTGTCCATCTTCATGATATGTAGGATACCGTGTAATAGTTGCACATTTTATAGAGTACATCAACTCCTGCTTTTGTCGTATTGTAATCCAGTATAACCGTTGGTTTACCACGGTTAAATCACGACTACCAATGAATGGAAAGGAATACAATAAAGGTCAGAAAATCAGACCTACATTAGAAAGGGTGTAGCTATAAATAGAAACTGCTTAGGACATTCAAACCTTACATGTAAAAACAAACCATTCAAAATTACGAAAAGTTGCACTCTGTACACGGGCGCGCCCGCTGAAGGTGGTGGTTAGCGGTTAATGCTAACCACCACTAGAGTCGTCTACATGCATTTAGTTAACTGCTGTCGTTCTTGCTTCAGTATCGAGACTATCCGTAAGTAGTCACTTACGGATAGTCTCGATACTGATTCAAGCAGTTCCTGTCGCTCAGAGTACATTGGACCTTCCATCTTTAAAAAACGTCAGCCTTAGGGCCTGTTCACATAGGAGTCCGTTGCGTTGCGTTAAGGAAAAGATGGCGTTGAGACGAAAATAAACCAATCATATGCCTCCAAACGATTAGCAATGAAATTTTTAAAGCCTATGATTGGTTTATTTTCGTCTCAACGTCATCTTTTCCTTAACGCAACGCAACGGACTTCTATGTGAACAGGCCCATAGTCGTTTTTGCGAATCCTATTAGACTGGCAGCAACTCAGAGAGATAAGTTATTCAAGCGGCACACCACATCCATTCCTGTCAAGAGATCTGAAAGTTCAGCATTTTGCGAATCACAGATGCTTCCGATGAAGTGCCTAAGGCAGGGGTCCCCAACCTTTTTGTACCTAAGAGCACATTCTAGAATACCGGTAAAGACGGCGGGCACCATTTATTTTTTCAAGGTTAATAATTCGTACACATAGTTAATAATTCATACACATAATGTACCAAAAAAAATTAATTCCACAAATATAATTTAGCATATAAAAATTATTGTTAATATTCTTGTGTAAAATAAATGTTTACTAAATAATGCATGCAAAATCTACAAAGTATAAAAATTCTTTATGAATATATAAATCTAGTCGATGTGATTTTTGGCATTGCATTTCATTGGCTATTGCTTAGTAATTATGAGTATGATGATATCACGGAATGAATGAATATCTTTTTTCATGGGTGGTCGTTGGACAATGGTCGATTTCTCAATTAACGGTCAATAGGGTTTGAGGAAAATGTGCTTTTTTCATGAATTACCGATGGATAGGGATCAATTTCTCTATAGCGGTCATTAGGGTTTGAGGAACATTGCCCTTTTTTCATGGGTGGCCGTTAGACAGGGGTCGATTTCTCTATGGCGATCAGCAAAAGTTCCCGAAACAAGTGGTCGCTTTCAGGGGTGACTGGCGAATAGGGATTGATTTCTCTATAACGGTCAGTAAGGTTTGGGGAAAATGGGCATTTTTCATGGGTGGCCATTGGATAGGGGTCGATTTCTCTATGGCGACCAGTAATAGTTCTCGAAAACAAGTGGCCGCTTTCAGGGGTGGCTGGCCAATAGGCATCTATTTCTCTATAATGGTCAGTAAGGTTTGAGGAAAATGGGCTTTTTTCGTGGGTGGTCGTTGAACGCGCGCGTAAGTAATCGTCAAGGTGTTCATTTGTAAGTCATGATCTTTACTTTGATTTTATTATATTCACTGTCGAAAACAATGATTCACAGAAGTATGTGGTGCCGAAAAACGATTTTATTTTACATGCTGCTAATTTCAAGAATGGAAATTTGTTTCTGTCAACTATATTTCAGAAATTCTCATCTGGTACAATGGATTTTATAGGACAATGTTCTGAAGATCCAAAATTTCTATCTCCAGTTCTTCTGCCCTTACTTGAACAAGCTCTGAAATGTATGTAGCTAGCTCGGTTACATTTACTTGGTAAGTAAAAGGATTAACAAAAAAAGGTGACCATTGTCTCGAGGGTATTAAACTGTTGAAAGCGCTTTTCAAACTGGTCTTGAAGTAATTGAAGGTTGAAAACAAATGTTGATAAGTCAATTTCCCCGTCGCCTATCAGTTTTTCATATTTGGAAAATGCACAAGGGACTTCATCTTCAATTGGGATGTCCACAAAGCCAGGTTAGCTTTAAACGAGTTTATAGACCCTATCATTGTAGCTATATGCTTTTCCTTTCTCTGCAGCTCTAAGTTTAAATAATTCGGTTTTTCCATTATATCTGTCAAAAAGCCAAATCCGCTAGCCAACGAGGGTTTGTTAGTTAAAAAAAATTTTGGTTTTGGGAGCTGAGATCATTTTTTATTTCTTCAATTAAATTTACAAATCTAGCAAGAACTTTGCCTTTACTGATCCAACGTACTTCAGTATGCAGAATGAGATCAGGATTTTCTAATAGGGCCTTAACAACAAGGGTTCCTTTGCAACACCGCCTTAAAAAGGTGGTGTTACAAAGGAACTGTGCAAATTAAGTTGACTATTTTTGTAATTATTTTCATGACGTGTCCGAAGGGTAGTATTCTACCACATAAAACTTCCTGGTGGATAATACAGTGATACGATATAAAGTTTGGAAATGATTCATCTTTTATGCAGAGGGCAATAAATCCATTGACATTACCAACCACTGCTGGTGCCCCATCAGTGGTTATCGCAGATAGCTTCTGCAGAGGCATATCTATTGACTTTGCGTATGTTATAAATATTTTATAGATATCATCACCTGTTGTTCGTCCTTTCATGGGTAATATTTTTAGTAGATCTTCTTTTACAGTAAAGTCACTAAATACCATTCTCACCATAACTGTGCTGTGTCTGATATGTCTGTAGGTAGTGAGAATCACATATTTCCAAGTCACTCTTTAACTGAGTTTGTATGCGCTTTGGAATGGCTTGTATTCTTCTTGTAACGGTGTTATCTGACAATTGTAAGTCTTGTATTGCTGACATGATCTCACGTTTGTTGGAAAATCCCTCAAATAAGCAATCGGCGCCAGTGAGAAATGCTTCTTTTAACAACTCACCATCCTGGAAAGGCTTTTTCTTCTTTTCCAATAAGTGAGACATTTTTAAAGAAGCAATAGTGGCATTTTAAGATCTTAACAGAGGCCTAGTGAAAACTGACTATTGAACGGACAGATTCGATTTTAGCTGATCTATTTTCTTTCTTATTTCAGATTTAAGTGGATAGTTCGTATTAAAAGTAGCATGAATTGTCAGGAAATGGCGTTCAACATTTTGTTTTTTCGGCATCGCGACGCTATTTCCACACAACAGACAAATACATTTGTCTTTTAAATTGAAGAAGCAATATGAGTCCTCCCATTCAGTATTAAAATTATAGGTCCGTTGTCGTTTACTTGACCACTCATTTTGGGGTAAAAATAAGGAAGTATTTAAAAACAACGAAGGAGGAAACACAGTATACAAAAAATATATTTATGAATAAATAATGAAGTAGATACGTCGAATGACCGTTTATCTCACAGCACAAACCACACTACTGGCTCTCACGATATGAGTTCCAGACGATATGAGTTCCAGTCTGTGTTGTGACGGCAATCATAGAAATGGACCGGTTTATTTCATTTTAGGTATGGGAAATTAGGTAGACGAAGATTTTGCGCGAGGTGGAAAACAGATCGGTCGCATTACGCTTTGTGCTTTTATCGGTATTGGATGCCATTTCTACTTTTGTGCGGTTAATCATTAAAAATAAGAAAACTTTTACATAGCATTTTATTGAAAACTGAAATATTTTTATCGTAGTCGCACAGCGGCAGGCACACGTAAAACGATCGGCGAGCGCCATGGTGCCAGCGGGCATAGGGTTGGGGAACCCTGGCCTAAGGATTCGTCAAGCTATCTTGCTCCCATATATAGCACCTAATACACTACAAATGGGCATTAGGTCATGCAAATGCGTCTTCATTTGCATGTTCCGATCTCAGGTTCCAATGACCAGCTTCTACCATCGTCTGGCAATTCAACTTTTGGTTCGCCTTGCTTAAAAAAAATCAAAGTTAATATTTTAAATTAACATTTGACTTGTAACAAATGTTCAAATTTTACTATCTATACTATCTATCATTTTATGTATCTATAAATGCTTGTGTAGTTAGAAATTGCATAAATGGAAGACTATAGAACATTTCCAATACTTAAAAAAATATTTCGAATTTTATGCTCATGAAGTACAATACATCGCATATTTCTTTTATTCTCTGTCTAGATAATAATATCCTCCCCATATTCTTACTGCAATCATCATCAAAATCTTTAAAAAAAAACTCGTATATCTGATTTTCCTGGAATGCAAATTGTATCCATTACAAGAAAAGTAAAGTAATGCTTTAATATGTTTCTCTCGTTCTCAGAGGCAATGGTGATAAAAGTATCCCCAAAGATCTGCGAAGGATTTCATATGTTGTTAATGAAACTGTAAAGATAAATTTTTGCTAATCTCTGCGAATTCCCTAAAATGCTACAAATAAGCTTCTACAGTCACAAAATTTTCCCTTTACGAGGGAGGAGAAAAAACTCGCCAAAAGATCTTTCAATATTTTTTCTGAAATACAGCAGCCAAGTTATTATAAAACAAAAGACTGCAACAGAGAGCGGAATGAGGAAAAGAAGCCAAAAATCTCCCCGAAATCTCATATGTCCAAAGACTTTCACACAAAAGCCAGTTAGCCGTAGAAAGAAAAAAAAAAGGTGCTGGCGATAACGGATGTAATTTCCTCCTGCACTTACAAGCCAGGAATAAATGAGAATAGGATTTAATATATCTCTTTTGGGACCTCATTCAAGATTTTTCTCACTTTTTCTTTTTTTTCTTATTTTTTTGTCGTGCTTTTATCCATTTCCTCTAACAAGGAAATAGATTAAATGAAAGACTTGCAATGATTTTCTGCCGTTAACGTTAAGTTAATAAATGAAATGCGTAATAATTTGACATTTTGACGTCAGAAGAATGGCAAGTTTATTATGATCATTTGACATTTTGGTTCAAAGCGTCATGGACGTTATTAATAAATACGAGGAAATTAAAAAGTGTGAGCAAATAATCTACATCGGTTTTTACGTCGATGAGAATTTTTAGAAAAACATCTTTGGATATTTAGAATAATTTTGCGATGCCATTTAAGATATTAACGAAGTAAAATACAATTTCTGTTTTCCATTCGTAGATTGAGTATCGCTTATCCCAAAAATCGGATTTCAGATTAGTTCCAGATTCTTAAATAGTTTTGATCATTAACAAGACGTCACATGTGAAAAATCTGCACCTGATCTCATTTCTTTTTATTATTCTTTAAATGGTATGTCTTTTTAACTTAGGGTTACGTTCCTCCATACTGGTCCAACGAAAAGCAAAATTTCAGACGCTAAAACCGTCCATCGTCGCGAGTTATAATTTTGGCAGCGCGCCAAATCCAGTCTGTATCGTTTGGGCAAGCAATAAACAGTTAAACAGAAAAATACCAAAATCAGTCAAAATTTAGACATATATATATATATGTGTGTGTGTGTGTGTGTGTGTGTGTGTGTGTGTGTGTACATAACACATACATACATACATATATTCATACAAAAGAGATAAGCAACGATAAGTAAACCTACGTTAATAACGCGCGGTAGTTTCGTTAGAAGAGACTACCTGAATTTTTTTTTTCTGTTGAATACTTATGTATTAATTTAAGAAAAATAATTGCTTATCTGTTGTTGTTGTTGTTTTTAATGTCTCCTATCCGGAAATGTTGCAGACTAGGATGATGGCCGAATGGCTAGGGCGCTGGCTTTCAGTACCAAAGTCTGTGGGTTCGAGTCCCACTGTTGGCATGGATGTTTGTAGCCGTTCGGAATCGGCTTAAAGCAGTAGGTCCCGGTCTAATTAGCCCTCGTGTAGCAAAAAATGACAGTAGCGCTCCAAACCAAACCATATAGGCTAGAGGGGTGAGGCTCCAGTTTATAACGGCACCACAAGTGTTGGAGTGCGATTTAGCCAGGTGCCACCTCAATTTTGACCGAGCACCCCTATGGGCGACATCTGGGAGGATCGTACCTCGAGGGACATTGATTATTAAAATGCAGGGTTATCAGGAAAGAATCATCCGATTATATAATTTAATATTTTTCGTAATTACAAACAAAAAATTACAATTAATATGTCATTGTAAAAGAAAAATGTTAAATTTTTAGTTTGTAACATTTTTGACACACAACACACAAACTACCACACTATTGGATTGGTCGCAGTGCAGCCGGTGATTTGGTTCTACACAGCTACCCTCCTAGATCACCGGAATCCCATGCAACTTCTTCCTTTGGGGATATGTCAAAGATCTTGTGTTCATACCACCTTTTCCTACAAGTTTGCCCGAACTGAAACAACGCATTTGGGATGTTTTACAAACAGTTAATAGTGAAACTTTGGCATGAAATGGCATATCGTAGTGATATTATACGGGTGACTAAAGGAAGTCATATCGAACAACATTTTTCCTTTACAATGACATATTAATTATAATTTTCTGTTTGTAATTATGGAAAATATTAAATTTTGTAATCGGATGATTCTTTCCTGATAATCCTGTATATAAAAGCCAATTACCTTTCACCGATCACTGTATCCCAAGATCCGTAAGTTTTAGGAAGCTGAAATTTTGCCTGGTGTTGCCTCGTAAGCCCTGGGTGCTCACTAACAAATCTTTTTAAAAAATTCAAACTTTAAGGGGATTTTAAGGGGCTTAAGGTGACAAAGGACCTTCAACATCAATTTATTTTATTCTCAATTTTTAAGTCTATATACAGAATGAGAATACTCTCTTTTTTTTTCTTTTTTTTTTTTCTTTTTTTTTTTTTTTTTTTTTTTGCACTACATTGAAGACTCTTAGAATTCAAAACAAGACCTTTTGGGCAGAATAATGCCTTTTTTCAAAATGTTTTTCAAAAATCCTAACATTAGAGCGGGTGTCCCAAATATCGCCCCTGTGCCTAATATCGCCTACTCGTGTTTCCAAAGTATGATTGGCGCTATGTATGAGAAAATGCAGTAACTTCTTAGTTCTGGGTTTATACTAACAGAGGCGATAGCGACAACGCTCTTATCACTGATAACAGAAACTATAGGGCAGTGTTTCCCAACCTTTTTTGTGCCATGCCCCACCTAAGCCTTTCTAAAATTCTTATGCCCTCCCTATGTAACATATACATAATTTTAAATATTAAAAAATTGAATTGTTCACTTAAGAAGCTTAAATGATAGGTTTTAGGAAGAAATCACTAGGAAATTGTTAACGAAACACAGTAAGTAAATTTTCAAAACATATAATGAAAAACTGAAATTCAAATTCGAAATAATTTTAATAAAGATTTTTCTATATTAATTTATTATTTTAATTTGGTGAGATCCTTGCGCTTGATGCTTGCTGCACAGAGATTTTATGTTAGGTTCCAATTTGGTTAGCTTCAGTCTCAAGTCTCCCCGTTGTGTTATATCCAGCCGATTTCTTTTTTTTACCAGTAAATCATTTACAGCACTAAATCCACATTCAGCTAAATATGAAGATGGAAACGGTAACAATAGTTTTCTTGCACATTTGGTTGAATTTGGGTATTTGATTTCTGTTTCCTCACAAAGCCATGCCATCGCTCCTTTTATCTCTATATATAAAACAGTTCCGTAACTGACTCATTCATTCACTGACTGACTGACTGACATACAACGCACAGATCAAACAGCTGGATCTAAAGGGCTGAAATTTTGCATGGCGATTCTTCTAATAGTGTAGGGGTGCACTAAGAAAGATTTTTCAAAAATTCTTCTTAGATTTTTTTAAATTAAATTTTTAAGCTGTTTTTAAACTTTTTTTACGTTTGCATTTAAAATAATACATTGGGGGTTATAAAATTTATATCACGAGAAAGATCATAAAAACATTTTCGAACCTTTACCTCGATTTTCTGATTTTTGGTGAATTTTTAAAGATTAATTTTTAGAATTTAATTTATTAAATGTTGATCACGTGATTTCTTTTTCTGGTACTTTCAATAAATTTATCGTCACGTGCATAACAACTAAAGAGACAAAAATGATATTCTTTTTCTTTCTAATGCAGCAGACGATTGGATATTATCCAAAAAAAAATAAATATCCCTTACGATTTTTTTATAAATATATATATATATATATATATATTTTACATTAATTGTATACATTGATCGTCGCATTTATTATAAATATATATATATATATATGTATATATATATATTGGCATTAATTGCATACATTGACCGTTGTATTTAATTTGAATGTACTCCGTAGCGAAGAGCGGGTTTTCAGCTAGTATTAAATAAAGTTTTAACTGACTCATCATTTTGCATTTCTGCGAGTTCTTCTTGATACTGCATATTTGATATATCAGACAAATCCACTAACATTGGCTGCATCATCCATGTTGGAAAATCAGTTTGTTTTAAATCAGAAAATCTTTCTTTTAAATCAGCCGATAGAATTTTCAGATGATCGACAATAACAAGTATAGCGGTATCAGTTACTTCACATTTTTGGAGCCAATGAAATTGTTCAAAGTTTTTGTTGTTAATATATTTCTGACATAACTCAATAAGGGTAATGAAACCAAATATCTTCGCTTTTGCATCGACAAGAGTTTTATTTGTTCCTTGAAGTTGCTTATTTAATATATTTAGTTTTTCAAAGATATCGGCTAAATAACTCACAAATGCTTTACCATCGACTGTTAACAGATACTTCATTTCAGGTTTGTCGCTTAAAAAATCACTAAGAGTATCAAGCAGTTCCATAAATCTTTTCATCCCTTTAGAGAGCCATCTTACGTACTTAGCCATCTTACGTAAAGTCTCACATGGTCTGCATTTTGTTCTTCACAAAATAGCTTGAAGAGACGCTCACATTTGGCATTAGCTTTAATAGCATTAATACACTTTATTACTGAATGTAGTACTTCATTTAGAACAGGCGACATGTTTTTAGCTACCAAGTTTTCCCTATGAATAACACAATGCACAAGAATCATTTCTGGATTCTCATCTTTCATCAATTTTAAGCAGCCATTTTTCTTTCCCATCATATTAGGAGCACCATCTGCAGCACAAGATGTCAATAATATACCAATGAAAAATATACATCTAAGTAGATTTTTAGCTTATTATATATATATATATATATATATATATATATATATATATATATATATATATATATATATATATATATATATATATATATATATATATATATATATATATATATATATATATATATATTTGGAGGTAGTGGTGCTAATCTTTTACAGAACAACATTTCTTCAGCAAAATGCCCTTTATCAATATATCTTAAGTAAGTTATCAATACTACCTCATTGTCTCTCAAAGTTGATTCATCCATTTGCACTGAGAATTTTCTTGTTTTCAGCTTTTCAACAAGTTGTTTTTCAATATCTATCACTCATTTCGTCTATTCTTCTGCCAACAGTATTGTTACTGAGTGGCATAGCTTCTACATCTTTGTCGTCTTTTTCAAGAACCGTTTTAAGAAATGCTGATATTGACGGTTTTATTAAATTCTCTCCTATAGTATGATTTTTTTCCAGATTTAGCGATGAATAAAGAAATTTGATAACTAGCCTCAAGAATACGATTATGAGTTGAAGTATGAGCAGTAAATAGAGACTTTAATGTTGTTCTCTTTCAAAATTTCTCTTTAAAGTTTGAAAGTAATTCAAATCTGAATTAATATGAGCACTATGTTTCGCCTTCAAATGCGCCTCAAGACGACCTCGTTTCATTGATTCGTTGGTTAAGTATTGCTGGCATAAAAGACAAAAAGGAAACCGCTCATCGTGGACAGCGGGTATGAACCCAAATTTTAAATATTCCTCCGAATATTGACGAATTTTTTTCTTGCTTGCACCACTCATTTTACTATGGGCTGAAAGAAATAAATATAAGATCAATAAAAAATTAAAACTAAAGTATGTGTTAAAATTAATTTAATGTGACATAGAGTAAACGTATACTAAAAAATGCATATTTATTTAAAAGTATATAACACATTTACCCCACCGCCACAGCAAAATAACATATTTTTTCCATTTGACAAATTTTTCTGGAAAATTATGCTTCTAAAATTAAAATAAATAAAAATAAAATCAAATATTTACCAATTATATCTATACAATGTATATATTTTTTAAATCAACGATACTTTTACAACAGTTTTTACGGACGCTTATTTCAAATTAACACCAACTGAATGCTGCGAAACACTACAGAAGTTGCGACGGGCCATTCAGATGCGAATAACTGTGTTGTTTAGCGAGATTTTAAAGCGTCCGGGGTTCCCCGCGGAGCCTGCCGTCTGCCGCAGGGAGGTTAACTTGACGACGCCAAAAACCCAGTTGATATTTTGGTCTCGTCAAACGAATTTATAATATTTATTAGCCGCAATTATTTAAGAATTTGCTTTTTTCGTTCAATTTTGGCACCGAAATCTAGCATTGCATTAAAATGGCCCGGAGCAAAAGGGTTAAACTCGTGTCGAGTCCATTTTCAAATTGCCCCCCTGTGGGGCGTGAGCTCCACGTTGGGAAACACCGCTATAGGGCGTCTGAAGTTGTTTTGGCTGTTGTCTTCGTAAACTTTGGCTCCAAACAATCAGAATCCAGTGAATGACCAGGTAGGTGCATCCAAATTCTAATTTTGCTTATACCATTTGAAAGTGCATTAAACAGAGACTTTGCTAGCAACGCCTTTTAACAGGTGCTCCTAATTTCGCCTGGTAGGCGGTAAGAGGAACAGAGGTAAGCGATATTAGAAACCGCTCTGGAGTTCACTGTAAATTTCAATTTTTCCAATTTAGCTACACAACTTAAACTGGCACTGGTTTTGGAGCTGGTTGATGTCAGGATACCAAAGAAAATAGTTCTTAAGGATGTTCTTTGAGTTTCCAGCCTAATCAGAAACTAAAACGGGGATGAAATGCCGAAAACAAGTTAGAGTAGGTGATATTTGGGACACCTACCCTCTTCAAAATGCCCCATGCGTATTCTATATCATTTAAAAACCCTAAACTTTTTAAGATAAAATTACCATATGTTTATAAACATAATTGTACATTGATTTGTTCTGGTAGAAATCTGAAGTCTCGAATAACTTTTTTTTAAATTATTCTTCCTGTTATTTTTTTTATGTTTTTGCCTTTTTTTACTTTATTTCATGGTCTATAAATCTGAAAAATATTTGAGGTTTCAAAGAACTATGCACAGATTTATTACAAACACTTCCATTAACAATCCTGAGAAATGTTGAAGAAATCAGATAAAATATGAATACTCATGGAGAATTTCGAAAAACTTTAGTATTTTTGAAGAATTTTTTGAAAAACAAGTCTTATTCCACCTCAAAATACTTATTGTGAATTCAATTCAGTAAGAAAAGATATTAATTTTACTCATATGTTATATTGAGTAAAACATTGAAAATTTAAAAAACGAGTCTGAAGGTCCCTTCTCCCCTAAAACACCCAAAATAAAATTCTAACTGACTGATCACTGTATCTCTGGAACCATGAGGCCTAAGAACCTGGAATTTTGCGTGGCGATTCCTCTAAGGCGCACTAGATTCTGATTAAGAAAGCTTTTTAAAAAATTCAATAAAATTCAATTCACTTATAAAATAGGGGCTTAAATCCCCAAAAACTAGAAAAAAAAAATTTCAGGTAGTCTCTTCTAACGAAACTACCGCGGGTTATTAAAGTAGGATTACTTATCGTTGTTTACTTCTTTTGTATGTATATATGTATGTATGTGTTATGTACGTATGTATGAGTATATATATATATATATATATATATATATATATGTGTGTGTGTGTGTGTCTGTCTCAGTCAAAATTTTGACGCATTTTGGTACTTTTCTGTTTAACTTTTCACTGCTTGCCCAAGCGATACAGATTAGGTTTGGCCCGCTCCAAAAATTATAACTTGCGACGCAGGACATCTGAAATTTTGCTTTCCGGAGGACCATTATGAAGGAACGTAATCCTATGTTAAAGATCTAAAACGTATTTAGTACAACGAAAAATGTATTTAACGTAGGATTACGTTCCTCCATAACGGTCCTGCGGAAAGGAAAATTTCATACGCTAAAACCGTCCATCCGTCCTCGCAAGTTATAATTTTGGCAACGCGCCAAACCCAGTCTATCGCTTGGACAAGTTAAGCAGAAATGCGTCAAAATTTTGACATACATATATGTTTATGTATGCATACGTACATATATATAGATACATATATACATACAACAGAGGTAAGCAACGATAAATAATCTTACGTTAATAACCCGCGGTAGTTTCGTTAAAAGAGACAACATGAAATATTTTTGTTTTGTTTTGTTTTGTGGAGCAACTATCGTCACAGCAAAGTACATATTATAATTCCTTCATTATCACGGTAAATATTCATGGCAATTGTACCCTCAAGGCCTAAAGGTATCTAACTATCAGTCAGCATTTTTTAATTATAATTTTCCCTCCTAGCAACTCCAGATCAGGTCCATAGATGCCAACGGGCAAAGGAGTGGGGCTCCATTTTACAGGACATCTGAAATTTTGCTGTCCGCAATGCGACGCAGGACATCTGAAATTTTGCTTTCCGGAGGACCATTATGAAGGAACGTAATCCTATGTTAAAGATCTAAAACGTATTTAGTACAACGAAAAATGTATTTAACGTAGGATTACGTTCCTCCATAACGGTCCTGCGGAAAGGAAAATTTCATACGCTAAAACCGTCCATCCGTCCTCGCAAGTTATAATTTTGGCAACGCGCCAAACCCAGTCTATCGCTTGGACAAGTTAAGCAGAAATGCGTCAAAATTTTGACATACATATATGTTTATGTATGCATACGTACATATATATAGATACATATATACATACAACAGAGGTAAGCAACGATAAATAATCTTACGTTAATAACCCGCGGTAGTTTCGTTAAAAGAGACAACATGAAATATTTTTGTTTTGTTTTGTTTTGTGGAGCAACTATCGTCACAGCAAAGTACATATTATAATTCCTTCATTATCACGGTAAATATTCATGGCAATTGTACCCTCAAGGCCTAAAGGTATCTAACTATCAGTCAGCATTTTTTAATTATAATTTTCCCTCCTAGCAACTCCAGATCAGGTCCATAGATGCCAACGGGCAAAGGAGTGGGGCTCCATTTTACAATTGCACCCCAAGGGTCGGAGTCCGACTTGGCCAAGTGCCACCCCAATTTTGACTGAGCACCCCCAGGGGGGACATCTGGGGTGTGGTACCTTCTCCCACCCCTTCAGACCACATAGGAGGAGTTTCTGGTCTACGGATTTAATGTGCCCATATACGGCCTGGATACGAGGCTATTTAATGTCGATCGTCGGGATTCGAACCGAGAACCCCCAGTCCGAAGCCCAACGAACAACTAGGCTACATATTTTCAAAAACTTTTTCCAGCTTCTAATTAAATCAATTACCCTGTTACGTTCCATTTAATACTCGTCATCTTAGATCTACGATAATGTATGGGTGAGGCAACACTTTTCGTAACAACTTTTGTAACCCATCTCTAAAACTTAGCATTTACCGGGTGGTCATAAAGAAACGTTGCCGATATATGGACCTTTAGCGGCCGTTCCGTTCAACCTATCGAGATTTCAGATATAGTTATTCAGAGGTATGAGCTCGGGATTCTGAGAGCGGCAACACAGGGACGCTCACGGTTACGGTTATAGGTATAGAAAATCGAAATTTTCAAATGGCAACGCTCACTTTTTCCCGTCGTAAAATGCTCAGCGCATGCGAAAACCCTAAAAAGCGTTGGAACGGTACGTGTATCACAAAAAACGGAAGCGTTATGCACGCACAAAAAACAGCTCTGCGAACGGCCAACAAAGACACGAGATCGGAGCACACGGAGGAAATTTGCATATGACAGAGGCTAGAAACCAATCACAGAATGCCGTTCGCCAGATATTCAGCATAGAAAACCGATAAAAAAAACTCTCTGATCGTGCTTTTGTTAGCCATTCGCAGAGCTCTTTTTTTGTGCTTGCATAACGAGTCCGTTTTTTTTGCGATACACGTACCGTTCCAATGCTTTTTAGGGTTTTCGCATGCGCTGAGCATTTTGCGACGGGAAAAAGTGGGCGTTGCTATTTGAAAATTTCGAGTTTCTATATCTATAACCGTAACCGTGAGCATCACTGTGTTGCCGTTCTCAGAATCCCGAGCTCATACATCTGAATAACTATATCTGAAATCTCATCTCGATAGGTTGAACGGAACGGCCGCTAGAGGTCCATATATCGTTTTTGTAGGCCGTTCGCAGAGCTGTTTTTTTTTTTGTGCGTGCATAACGCGTCCGTTTTTTTGTGATACACGTACCGTTCCAACTCTCTTTAAGGTTTTCGCATGCGCTGAGCATTTTGAGGTGGGAAAAAAACGGGTGTTGCCATTTGAAAATTTCGAGTTTCTGTACCTATAACTGTAACCGTGAGCGCCACTTGGTTGCCGTTCACTGAATCTTGAGCTCATACCTCTGAATAACTATATCTGAAATCTCATCTCGATCGTTTGAACGGATCAGCCGCTAGAGGTCCATATATCGGCAAAGTTTCTTTATGACCACCCTGTATATGGGATTTCAAGGGAAACAATCACACCATGCAAAAGGGTTACACATATCGCGCGTAAACTAGTAGCCACTCGCATGCATTACTGCGAATTTCAGAGTCTTTTATCTTCATCCTTTTTTTTTACATCATTAAACTTCATATGGTATTATCAGATAGCGTACATGTAAGATAAGCCCCCACCTAGCGAATTGCAAAACTATTGAATTTCAATTTTCGCTATAAATAAAATCTGTCCAAAAAATTTGACCAAAAAACTTCAAACATAATTCTGTTTGAATAATTATTTTCGAAGTTACGGTTATTTAAAATGAACTACGGAAATACTTTTTTTTAAAAAGTCAATTCTTATATTTCACGTTCTTTCAATTTATTCAGTTTGAGTATTTTCTACAGTTTCCCTCCAAAATAAAATGAAATTTACTTTTAGCAAGTTTCCAACTGAAATAACTTGAGTAATACTCGTGTTTCAAATTTTCAATTTATCACTGCATGTTTTACATTCATCAAAGTTTTCTGCCTTTGAAAAGCTACAAAGCTTTGAAATGCTATTTTGTGAAATTATGAATTTTAGCTGATAGCAGTAACATACTGTAATAAATACAGGGTCGGGGTTGGACAAAAGGTTGGACATATTTCGAAAGCTCATAATTCTAAAATAAATTGAGCAAACGCAATAATATTCTTTTCAAACAACTTGGCAAGTGTCCAAGATTTCTAAATGTAACTGGTAGGCAACCGTGACGTTGAACGTTGCGCAGAAGCGATGCGAGGTGGAAGAGGTCTTCGTTCGGCTTTCCGTCAGTGCATTGGCGACCGTTCAGGAGAAAGCTCAAGAGGTGGTTGTTTGCGATAAAGACGACGGTAATTTCGCTGAACTGTTTTAACAGATTTGTACTCCGCTAACCATAACACACATTGAGCTTTCTCCTGAACGGTCGCCATTGCACTGACGGAAAGCCGAACGAAGACCTCTTCCACCTCGCATCGCTTCTGCGCAACGTTCAACGTCACGGTTGTGTACCAGCTACATTTAGAAATCTTGGACACTTGCCAAGTTGTTTGAAAAGAATAGTACTGCGTTTGCTCAATTTATTTTAGAACTAGCTGAAAACCCGCACTTCGCTACGGAGTACATTCAAATTAAATACAACGGTCAATGTATGCAATTAATACCAAAATATGTATAAATATATATATATATATATATATATATATATATATATATATTTATTTATTTATTTATAATAAATACGACGATCAAAGTATACAATTGATGCAAAAAAAACAAAATATATATTTTGGGATAATGTCCAATCGTCTGCCTATTATTCCGCATTAGCAAGAAAAAAAAATTTTTTTTTGTCTATTTAGTTGTTAAACACGTGACGATAAATTTATTTAAAGTACCAGAAAAAGAAATCACGTAATCAGCATTTAATAAATTAAATTCTAAAAATTAATCTTTAAAAATTCACCAAAAATCAGAAAATGGAAGTAAAGATTCTAAAATGATCTCATTTTAAAGGAATTTTTATGATCTTTCTTGTGATATAAATGTTTTAACCCTCAAATTATTATTTTAAATGCAATCTTAAAAAAAGTTATTAAACAGCTTAAAAATTTAATTTAAAAACATCTAAGAAGAATTTTTCAAAAATCTTTCTTAGTGCACCCCTACACTATAAGAAGAATCACCATACAAAATTTCAGTCCTTTAGGTCCAGCGGTTTGGTCTGTGCGTTGTATGTCAGTCAGTCAGTCAGTCAGTCAGTTACGGATCTGTTTTATATACAGAGATTATGAGCTTTCGACATGTGTCCAACCTTTTTCGATGACCCTTTATTTTGACCTATTAAATAATAGTAAGGATTTTATATAAAGCTTCTATTTACCGCAAGAGGAATTTTTTTATCAAAATTAATTTATCTAAAAAATTAGAATTTCACTTGTTGTCGTTTCTAATGCCCGCTGGCCGGAAGTATTCCAGACCAGGTCCCTATAGGCTACTGGGCTTAGGTGTGCGGCCCCGATTTATGGTGGCACCACAAAGGTCAGAGTCCGATTTAGCCAAGTCCACCTCAATTTTGACCCAGCATCCCCAGGAGCGACATTTAGGTGGATTGTACCCTCTCCCACGCTCTCTGACCTCATAAAGGGACAGAATTTCATATGTAGGGTTATTTATGATATTTTTAAAATTAAATTCCCTACATGTTCTAGTAGTTTCGTTATGAAACTGTTTGTAATGCTGTAAATCAGGGGCATCAAACTTGCGGCCCACGACGAACATTTTTGCGGCCCGGCCAATATATTGGAATATACACTCATGGACAAAAAAATTAGCGCACCAAGAAATAATTGCGGGATCGTAACGAAACTTGCAATGAAGGTACATGTCGGGGAGATATGCAAATGATTAGAAATGCAGCGTGATTGCGCATTACGTATCGCCAGTAGAGGGCGTTGAACATCGTACTCTGTGGAGTATAAAACAGGTAACCAAAGCTTGTTTGAGTGTGCTGAATCATTTACAAAGGAAGAGCTGAGATAGACATGCCATTATGCCGTGTTCGAAGACAATATAAGCAGTTGTCGCAGTTTGAGAGGGGGAGAATCGTCGGGATGATGGAAGCTGGGTGGTCAGCTAGGCGAGTAGCTCGTCAATTAGGCCGCTCTGATTGTGTTGTGAGGAGGTGTTGGGACCAGTGGACCCGAGAGATGTCATGTACACGAAGACCAGGCTCAGGACACCCTCGACAGACCAGTCGTCGAGAAGACCGCCACATCGTAAGAAATGCACGCGTACAGCCAACTGCTTCATCGGCCGCCATCCAGGCACAGGTAGCACCTTCACTAGGGGCCTCTGTGTCTTCTCGAACCATACGAAGGCGCCTGGCTGAAGGACAGTTGGTATCGCGGCGCCCATTACGTGTGCTGCCCTTGTCGCCCACCCATCGACGCCTCCGTTTGGAGTTTTGCCGCGCACGGGGAAACTGGACTGCAGCGGAATGGAACCAGGTCGTCTTTAGCGACGAATCCAGATTCAATCTCGGCAGTGATGACAATCGTGTTCGTGTGTGGAGAGCCCGTGGTGAACGCTTCAATACTGCCTTTGCTGTACAGCGACACATCGCTCCCACAGCTGGTGTGATGGTATGGGGTGCCATTGCCTACAATACACGGTCACCCCTAGAATTGTTCCATGGCACCATGACAGCCCAGCTGTATGTTCATGAAATCCTGCAACCACATGTGTTGCCACTCATGCAACGGCTCCCAGGAGCCATTTTTCAACAAGACAATGCTCGGCCTCATACGGCAAGGGTGTCACAAGACTGTCTCCGCACTGTTACTACCCTTCCTTGGCCTGCCCGATCCCCAGATTTGTCTCCAATCGAGCATATCTGGGATCATTTGGGACGACGAGTTGGGCATCCCACGAGTTTGAACGAACTAGAGGCAAGGTTACAACAAATATGGAACGAAATGTCTCAAGACATCATACAGAACTTGTATGACTCAATGCCCGATCGTATCGCATCGTGCATTCGCGCTAGAGGGGGGTCCAACGGAGTATTAACTCCTCCGTTCTTTTGCCTTTTTCTCTGAAATAAATTATCCTTTTTCTTTGATTTTCTTATCATTTACTTATATCAAAGTAGTCATTACGTATGTAAAATTTCGTTTCATTTTGACGACTCCTTCTTGGTGCGCTAATTTTTTTGTCCATGAGTGTATATAATATCTCTCCAATATATTGGAGAAGAGATGTCAAGTGTCAGGACGTAAACATTAAATTTTCCTGTTCTTTTATATATGTTTATTATAATGTATTATTTAAAATACACCAACGTTTCTATTAATATTGATTTGATTTTTTTTTTGCGGTCCACCTATAGTTAAACCTTGTTTGTTTGGCCCAAGTTAGTCTTTGAGTTTGACACCCCTGCTGTAAATGAAATATTGAGAATATGAAAATAAAAACCCGATCATATGATTAATGTTCAATGAGTTAACATATTTTCTCTCGTGTGGCTGTATTTAGGCAGGGCTATGCAAAAAAAAATAATAATAATTAATAAAATGCTTATGCTTAAAAAAAACTAGAATTTTCCCATTCTTCTCCCTCCCACATTTGATTTTATCTCTTTTTATATTTTTGTTAAATATTTACTCCAAAGTGATCGAAAGCAAACTGGAGAGAAAAAAAAAGATTCGTTATTAAAAAAAAAAATCTTATTTAAGGCAATAGGACTGCACTTGGACTTGATTACGAAGCGGTTTTTTTTTATGATATAATAACGAAATAGAAATGAGTTATTGCCTTTAGTTTTTGCTGCGACAAACAAGTGAAAAAGTTTTTCTTCTTTGCTTTTCTGGCCACAACTTCTTCAAGTTGATTGTGCAAAAAATAATTGTTTACTTCCAGGACACTTAATTGTCCTCTCCATTGTTTGTTTCTTCCATTAGAGGCTTAAAAAATTAATATAACAAACATAGTCGTTAACTCGTTAGAAAGAACAAAACTAGTCATGATCCCTCGAGTTTTTTTTCTCTTTCATTTCTAGGATAATTTGTGATATAGAAAACTCGGATCTGGTGTTACTATACATCGAAAATTCTCCCTCTTCGTCGTAAAATATTTTATAATATGTTTTCGAGTTGCTGTTGCAAGCACTGATTATTTTTAAATGCTTCGTGTTACATGGAGGGTTCAGAGTTGAAGTGAACCGAGTCCACAAGAGTCAGTTCTGAGAAAACTGATCACTGTCAGTTCTAAGAAAGTTGAACAACTGCATTAATTACCATGTTTTTATTAACTCGCTTTCTTGTTTGTGTTTGTGTTTGTCCTGTACAAATCTTGCAATCGATTTTTAACTAACTTCCCGACTAGCTAGAGATTTGAAACTTTTAGAATAGCTCAGAACACGATGACAATGCATTTTTTAGTACTTTTAGCCATCTTTAAGCAGAATTAAATTAATTTTCAGTTAATTTTGTACAAATCTTGCAATCGATTTTTAACTAACTTCCCGACTAGCTAGACATTTGAAACTTTTAGAATAGCTCAGAACACGATGACAATGCATTATTTTAATACTTTTAGCCATCTTTAAGCAGGATTAAATTCATTTTCAGTTAATTTTGTTTTGTAGACTGGTGCAGCTGTCTATCAGCCGGGACGGGAACGAAAAGTTAAACGCAAGTTAACTTCCAATTAACTTCATTTTCTTTCAAGTTGATGAGATAATTCATCAAAAAAAATTTAAAAACGTATTTATTAATACATAGAATTGTCAAACTTATATGATTCAACAGAAAATTTAAAAACATGGTATATAAAAGGTTCTTTTTATCTTGTAATTATTTACCATTGACTTTAGTTTGTTTTTCCTGCTTCAAGAACATAAAATTTATACAACGGGATTCGCTCACAATTACATTAAGAAATATGGTGTTTTTACTGTATTACGGCAATGTTAGTACAAAATGGTCAAAAAATGGAGTTTTTTTCACTTTAGGTCTGAGCCCTCCGTATGTTTAAACATTTCAGTGCACCTTTTGCGGGTAAAAATGATTTCATCAATATATATTTCCTTAATATTTTTTTAGTCTTATCTATTTATTTTCTGGTGGTTAAATGCCTTTAGATGGAGGGTTTTCCCACTTCTGATACAATATCAGACATGCCAACCAGACACGTACTACTAACGTCCTGAAACAAGTATAAGATATAAACAAGTATAACATAAAACAGTACAAGTATAACATATAAAACAGTTCCGTGACTGACTGACTGAGTGACAGATAACGCACGGACCAAACCGCTGGACCTAAAGGGCTGAAATTTTGCATGGCGATTCTTTGTATAGTGTAGGGGTGCACTAAGAAAGATTTTTGAAAAATTCTTCTTAGATTTTTTTTAATTAAATGTTTAAGCTGTTTTTGTAACTTTTTTTAAGTTTGCATTTAAAATAATAATCTGAGGGATAGAAAAATTATATCACGAGAAAGATCATAAAAATTCCTTTAAAAAGAAATCTTTTTCGAATCTTTACCTCCATTTTCTGATTTTGGGTGAATTTTTAAAGATTCATTTTTTAATTTAATTTATTAAATGCTGATCACGTGGTTTCTTTTCTTTTTGTAATACTTTAAATTAATTTTGCGTCCCGTGCATAACAACGAAATAAATTGACAAAAAAATATTAAAATACGGTAAAAGATAAAATTTAACCACTAGACCAGGGGTGGCGAACCAATGGCACGCGTGCCATTGATGGCACGCAACACAATATTTTGGGCACGCCACCGATCAAACGGTTTGCATTTAAATTAATGGATGTTATGTGGCTTTCAAAATTGATGTTTTTTACAGACATATATGCAAACATTTCAATGAATTGAACAAAAAGCTTCAAGGCACAAAAAAAAAAAAAAATTATCGTCATGATGGATCTCATTCGCGCTTTTGACGCTAAACTGCATGTTTTCAGGAACGATTTTATTACAAAAAACTACAAATATTTCCCAAACTTGAAAAAAAATATCAAAGATTTAGATGTACATGAGAAAGCAGACGAAGAAAAAGTTATTGATGAATTAAGTTCCGTAATTGATTCTTCAATCAAGGAATTTTCAGCGAGATTTTCTCAGTTCAAAGAATTATCGGAAACGCTCAAGTTTATTATGTACCCTGATGTGATTTCATTTGATAAACTGAACTAGTCCTAATTCGATTGGTTGAAAATTGAAGAATTTGAAATGCAGCTGATTGATTTCCAGTCTAGTTCAATACGGATTCAAAAATTTATTGAAACAAGGAAAAAGTTGGAATTGATTGAAACAGAAAGACTAACAAGCAATATAAGTAAAAATGCCAGTAACAAAATTTTGGCAACATGGAATTCGATTCCAGATACATTTAACTGTTTGAAGAAACTGGCTCATGCTATTTTAACAATATTTTCATCTACTTATGCCTGCGAGTCATTATTTTCAGAGATGAATAACGTTAAAAACTCGCTTAGAAACCGTTTGGAAGATGATAAAAGTAACATCTTACTATCCTAATATAAGTTATTTGTTATCTAATCTGCAACAACAGAAGTCACACTAATGTTACTTTAATTTGAATTACACATATAACTGTATTTTTTTGTTAGTAAATAAATAGTTTTGAGTTGTTAGTATTTAGTTTTATTATTTTCCAATAATCACTAAGTCAAAATTATTTGACGGCACGTCTATGGCCTCATTAAACATTTCTTTAGAAAAAATGGCACGTTGATCCATAAAGGTTCGCCACCCCTGCACTAGACTAATTGAGATGGAAATTTTCAAAGAATTTAATTCAAATTAGTATGTTTTATGGATATTAAACATACAAATTAATCGCATACAATGACAGTTGTATTTAATTTGAATAAATTCAACGGTCATGAATATTTTCTTCTACATTATTTTGTCTATAAAAGTATCAGTTACGATTTTTTTTATAAATATTTTTTTCGGTATTAATTGCATACATTGACCGTTGTATTTAATTTGAATGTACTCCGTAGCGAAGCACGGTTATTCAGGTAGTCTATCAATATATGAGCCATTCACAGGCCAAATCGGTTGTCTACTTTTTTAATTTTTTTAAATTTTAGTATCAAAGCTTTTGATGGACTCCTAACTTTTTACATTCATAATAAATTGCCCAAATAACAAAGATTAACACCACTCAATGACAACATTTTCTTTGGCCGTCAAATAATAATCAGTTACTTTTTTTCTGAAGCCAATCCAGTTAAGTCCATACTCTAATGTAAACCGCTGCAATAATGTCATTCAAACGCAGAGGCAAGTACTTGAAGATAACAGTAAATCGTTTAGTGTTGTTCCATTACAAAATAAAAAATAATTAGCCAGTTACAATCTAACTGCTGCAGAAGTAAGTACTTGTGAATTATTAACAATAATTTCAATTTTTTTTTCTGTCGTAAAAAAATAATTTGAAGACTGAATTTGAACTCATTACTTTTTATCCTTGCCAAATCGGTCGAGTCATGCAAAAGTTATTATAATAATAACGATTAATCCGAAAATATTCTATCTTATAGATTTTATATGTCGTCAGAAAAAAGCTCCATCTGCAATAATACATTCTACAATGTTTATATGAATTTACATTTTTGAGGGGAATTTTAAAAGGCAATACATATTATTTTATCACTTTTGTCTTGTTTTTGTTTTATGGTCTTAACCGATTTGGCAAATGAGCGTTTCATATATTGATAAGTCTCAGAAATAAATGACGGCTTCTGATCTTCACCATTTGATCTCAGCTTCTTTCTGTTCCGTGACTAGAAGTTAAAATTGCTGCAACCTTTTCCTGTCAATCAAAGGCCCGAGTCATTTAAATGTTTAAACGTTTACTGCTGACAGAAATTATTTACAAAAAAGTCTTAATTGCAACCACTTTAGTAGACAGCAAACCCCTTTTGGGTTACACCGAAGTTAGAATGCAAGTTCAAAAGGAAGCAAGTAGTAAAAAATAAGCATTATAACGCACGCTATAATACTTCCAAGCCTCAAATGTAGATGTAGCTGCCATACGGATAGACTTTGCGTGCAAACTTCCATTGTGCTGTCATTTATTTAAGCAGAGAGAGTTTGGATTTTGCCGAGTGTGGAGACCTCCCGGTCTGATGCCCAATTTTGGACTATGTTAGGTTAACTTACTTGTTTTTCTCTAAATGTTTTTCAATTGTTTTGTACTGTGTAAAGTACCGTCCTCATTAAATGTAATCCATCCCTTGTAACTGTGATTTCTAGAGTAATTAAACATGTTCTAAACTTTACCCCGAGATATTCTTCATTACTTTTGGTTTAACACCAGTAATTACATTAATGACAGTTACAGCATTTACTTCTCAGTGCTAGAGACGAATTTCGCTGAGGTGATTCGGAAAACGCATGATTTTCATATCAAGGATAAAATCGGACGTTTCAGGGCAGAAAATAGGAGTAATCTTCAGCAGGGGGTGGCAGCCTGGCCCACCCCACGCTGCCATGCTAAATATGATAACTGTTTGAGAAAACTTATTTGGAAAACTTCTAAACAATCTCCGACAACAAAGGATTCATTATCTGATTAAAAAATAGGGTATTACTGTTGTTAAATAGAATGAAAACTAAGATACAATAATAGTTTCTAACTAGGAGGCACTCTCAAGTTTAGCAAAACTGTATTCAAAACAAGAAAATAAAATGTCCATAAATCTATCGGAACAAAACTTATCTCACATTATAATTTACCTGCAGAAGTTCTCAAAAGAAAATTTCATTGCTATATACAGGATATGAAAATAAATAAGTGTTCAATTTTCTTTATTATTTTTGTGATTATTAAAATTGCTATTCAAATGCGTCAGACATTTTGCCTTAACCCATTCGACCATACACACCGCGAGTTTTGTTGGCTATTGTGGGAGCACCCAGTAAATGGACCAATATTGCGTCTTTAAAAGGGTACAACACAGAAACATCCTACCTTATTTGGTCGGCAGATCTGTACAGTCTGTCTGGCGCCCAGGCCCATACTAAACATAAACCGAACAGGGAAAATCAACCCTCAGCTGAGTTTGCAGGTTTTGCTACGCAGCTTCTGGTCTTCAGGCTAAACATTGCTTATGGACCGACCGTCCGGGAAGCTTAATTTGTGGATTAGCCGGTATTCAAACCTAGACCGCCTGGGGGAAGCTTGTGGCACTAATCAACCATACACTATGGGCAATTAAACTGAAGTATGGAAAGTATATCGATTACCCTTTCATTTAAAAATGCTCTTATTGGGGTTTTTGAACAAGACAACGCTGTTCCTTCACTAAACAGTTGCTTTTGGCACTATAAAAAGAAAGAAAAAAAAAACAGATTTACCAGCTCTTAACGAGTGAGGTTTATCTATGGTCATTCATGATAGGCTTGAGCATTGAATGCTGCAAATGAAAAATAAAACCCTTAGCAGTTTGAGTTAAATAAATAAATAAACAGAAAGGTTGCAAGTATTGTAATCGTCACAATGACACTGTCCGAATAAAATTCTATGTACCAACACTCTCTAAATGTTTCTAAGACCTTTTTCGTAAAAGCGGATTATTACACTCTTAATTGGATCATGCTGGCGTTGCGTTTTCGCGACCATTTTTGCCATGTTTTTATTAACTCGCTTTCTTGTTTGTTTGTTTGTGTGTGTGTTTGTGCAGTACAAATCTTGCAATCGATTTTTAACTAACTTCCCGACTAGCTAGACATTTGAAACTTTTAGAATAGCTCAGAACACGATGACAATGCTTTCTTTTAATACTTTTAGCCATCTTTAAGCAGTATTGAATTCATTTTCAGTTAATTTTGTTTTGTAGAATGGTGAAGCCATCTATCGACCGGGACGGGAACGAAAAGTTAAACGCAATTAATTTCCAGTTCTCGAGCTAAACGATTGATTACTCATTTGATACATCTTTATTACGCATTCGATCATTTTCTTTCAAGTTGACGGGATAATTCATCAAAAAAATTTTATAAAAGTATTTATTAATACATAGAATTGTTAAGTTTATATGATTCAACAGAAAATTTAAAAACATGGTATATAAAAAGTTCTTTTTATCTTGTAATTATTTATTTCGAGCAGAGATATTTTTTCTAAAATCACTTTTATTTCTTTAAATTAGTAAGAAAAGTAAAAATCAAATTTAGTCAACTCTCTCCCCTTAGACATGTGATCGGCGGGTGATAGTTTAAAAAATAGTAAAGAAAAGTTTATTGATCTCTGGAATTACACGATTTTTAAAAAAAAAATTACGAAATTCCAGCAACTGAACGTCTCTGACAATTATGGTTGCGTATTAAGGGTTCAAAGTTAAACATGAAACGTAAGCCATTTTGCTATTCACAAAATCTCCCCAAACGTATCGATTAGATTTCTGGTTCCATCTTTTTCTCTTCCTTGGAACAAATATTGATATTATAAGTGTTCGGGGAATGTTAAACTAATCAAGGATTTGCGTCAACGTAGCTGGTTGGATATTAGCGAAATAATCAATAAGCAACTTTCCAAAATAAAGAGTTGGGCCGAACAGCTAATAACTTGAAATAAGTTCCTCAAAACTATTACGTTTATCTTTCAGATTATCTATGTTAGTTTCTGAATTCTGTTGATACTTTGGGTTGCAGTTCAAGGATGAAAGAGTGAAAACAAATCATTGTTTGTTCTCCCGCGGTATATTTTCAGGAGCAATTTTTATCTCATTTCCATTCATGTGTTTCACACGATTGAAATAAAATAAAGGCGAGATTGCGAAAAACTGGACCTGCATGTATAAATGCAGCAGCACAAATAACGCAAAATGATATTTTAGCGAGTATAAATTGCTAATACTTTTGTTTCACTCCGCTAGTTGTTCATCTATGTTGATTAACGTATAGATGTAGTTTAGAATATAAAAATCTTAAATTTATTATATACTAAACATTTGAGATAGTTTACAATTCAATCCAGAAAATAAATGACACTCAGCACTGTATTTGTTAGAATACTTTAACCCAGAAATGAGCAGAATCAGAATTAAAAAAAATAATCCTTAGTATCAAGCCACGGGATTCAGAGTCGAGTTTTTTAATTGTACTTTATAGATTTTATTCATCTTTAAATCTGCATTATTACGATGAAAGACGGGATAATTTTAAATTTCATGGCTTCTCTTTGTCGTATGTAAGAACAATTTATCGCTTACTTATTAAGTATCTTACTTTGAGAAAGATGGCAATTATTTGGAACTGCTACATAGCTAAAATTTGAAATTCAAATTATGAATCCCACTTTTTTAGTAAAAAATAGTCAAATGATACTAAATTTCATGCATTAAGTATTTAATTATTTCACTTTGGTACAACGTTGAAATTAGCATGCGTTCTTCCTACACCTGTGAAAAGATGGTGGATAAAGGGACTTTAATTTTTTTAATAAATCAAACACAGACAAGCGGTGTAATATTTTCAGAAAGTATCTTATTTTCGGTAAGACGGCAGTAATTAGACATTACACATTGAAAACTAAATTCAAAATATGAATCACTCTTTTTAATATTAAAAAATTTAATGATACTAAACTTAATGTATTAAGTACTTAATTATCTCATTTATAATATTATAAATTTTTAATTAAATTAGTATGATTTCTATGTAACCTATGAAAAGAAGATAAACAAAAAGGGGTTACAAGTTGTCTGGTAATACAAATACAGTAAAATCGCGGAAATAAAGAAAATTTGTCATTCCCAATTTGCTCACATTTAATTAAAATCATGAATCTGATAGGTATTGAATTAGAAAAAAAATGTAAACAACAGAATTAATCATTTTAAAAGTTTGTCTCATTTCCGTCACCAGCATCGTTAATAACAACAGTCGATAACTATGTGTTCCTAATTAGATGTGTAGATAAGATATACACGTTGATGATAAACGGCTGGTGCGACGGTGAGATTAAGACAAACGGCAGTGAAAAACAAATTTCTTTCCATACAGAATTTTAAAGGTTTTTCCATATTTCAAAATTATGTATAGTGTGCCTAGCAGGAAAAAAATTCAATGTGATATTCTGAAATAGACTCGTGGGTGAGTAGGAGAGTTCACTCGCAGGGCCGCCCAGAGACTTTACGGGGCCTGGGGCAAACTTCTGTTGGGGGCCCCAAGAAATCTGATTAATCGATTTTTTTTTTGTTTGTTTGTTTGGGGGGGGGGCCTTTTTTCAGGAGATTATTTTGAATTTTGAAGTACGGTAACAAGTTTCAGAATTTTCTTTCGGAGGAAATCTAATAATATATATTTTTTAAATTTTGGGGGCCCCTCCGGCAGTTGGAGCCTGGGGCAAAGTGCCCCAGTTGCCCCTCCCTCTGGGCGGCCCTGTTCACTGGACAAGTTTCTTACATTCTAGTTTCGGCTATGATGAAGTAAATCTTAGCATTTCATTTGAATACGATGTTACTTTGCCTTCAATGTTCTCCACTACGATATCCATCTCGTCCATTCGATGTACAGACTTAAATAAAAGCCTCAATCCAATTTCAAAATTGAAGGATTCCAGTTAGATTTTTACTTCTACCTTTTCTAGAGGTGCCACCTAGATAAGATAAAAGGAACCTCGGTAAGGAAAGAGGAACAAATGATGGAAACAACACCGTTACAGTAACGGATACACATCGATAGATGGGACGTTGAGAAATGGCTTCATGCTATGATACAGAGCAATAAGGTCTCACTGCCAAAACTCGAACAAAGTAAGAGATGGCCCTCAGTAGGGGATATGATCACACCTTACGACGATGCATGCTTTGTGCCGTTGGCCTGTTGCTGATGAGCACAGTATTCTCCATCAGATGGTAAACATTAATCGGTGGCTGCACACGTGCCCAAGACCTGATCTATACTAATCCGATAAAATTTAGATTGGGAGAACCTACGGTTTATCCCATCAGAACAGGTCCTCACTTCCTAGCTGCCTATCAACAGCCAAAGAATGATGAGGTCTGACGTTGTCCAGGACGAAGACGAAATGTGTGCCTCATAATAGTTATATGGAGAAGGATTACCTCATTAACATAGCACTTGTCAAATGTTCTTTTCACTACCCAGTGCTCTCTGTATGTCTATCCAGCATATGCCTCCACATATGAAAATACCTCAAATACAAAACAGCACTCTCTACAAAGCACTCTTTGCAGAGAGTGCTGTTTTGCAGTTGAGTACTCTTTGTACTTATAAGTAGGGAGCATTTTATTTCACAGTCTTACAGTCAAATCCTTGAGATTTTAACCAAACCATTCACTGTGGTACATCACAATAAATGGGTCTTTGAATAAATGGTACACAATGCACTGGCCGCTGGGAAACCAGTCTCATTCGTTTAGTGATCACTTCTGAAATTAACCACAATAGACCAAGTCCAATGTTCTTGCGACGTTAGTTTGCAATGTTTCCCGCAGTCAGGTATCGCTTCCCACTTGATCAAATTGTTCCCAATTCCTAGTATGATATAGATGCATATGTATACAAGGCAACAGGATGACATATTTGTACCTCTAAAGCTGTTAAAAGTCAAACTTTTCATACAATATGTGAACCAACTAGATGCTTAAACCAACCTTGCTCTTTGAAAATATTGCGCTCATGTATTTAGCCTTAAAATATCATTTCGTTTTCTACCTATCTTACCCTGTCATGAAGCATAACAGTTCACATTTCTTATATCAGTATATTAAACTCATGATAGCACAGTAAGCAAACTTCAAATAAACTTCTGAGAGATAAAATGTGCTAATTGATCTCCTTAATATTTAGAAAATATTTGTGGGATAATCAAACGCCTTTAAATTTTGCTTTTCTCAGCCTGTAGTAATATGATCAAAGGGAACATTTTGCATCATTTTGTGACAAAAATTTCTGCTTAATGACCTATCATAATTTACATTGTATTAATGAAAATATTAAAATCTAAAGTTTAAAAAACTAAATTATATCAAAAAATTTTTTAAACACTATGATCAAGAATGCAATTTTTTTTAAATACAGTAAGAAGGAAAATCTATATGAGTTACCTAAGTTTTAATCTAGGAAGTTATACAAACAAAATACAGTGAAACTTCTCTATGGTGGCCCAGGAATGGTTTCGGGAAAATAAGTGGCTGTGATAAAGCGGTTTCTTCCATAACATTGGCTATATGGAATCTTAATATCAGTTCTGAACAAAATATGGCAGTTTACAGGAGTGGCCAGCTAGGGAAGTTTTACTGTACATGTAATGTTTTTTAATTTTTTTTCCTCCCCACCAATGATCAAAATTTTTCTTTCAAACTATTAAGAAATAGGGTTTATACCAAAAACACTTTTTGAAAAACCGGTTTTCGAATTCCAGATTTCCAAAAAACCGGTTTTAGCCAGTTTTTGAATTTTTGTCAAAAAAATAGAATATGGAAAAATATTTTATTTAATTTATATAAAATAACAATAAACGAAATCAATATCAAAGTCAAAATATAAAAAAAAAATTAAGGATTACACATTACTTACACAAAATAACGAAAACTCAAATTTCAAATAATATTTATATTTATTTCACCAATTTTAATTTCTCCTAAGAAAATAGGATTTTAAAAAACATAAAATATCCACTGAACGGTGGCTAAGTCTTGTTCTTATTTTGGACACAATATTGCCTGAAATTGAAAATACTCGTTCACTAGCTACTGAGCTTGGTTTTATAGTTTTCAGGGCATCAAATAACAAATCTAAGTTTTTGGTTCTTTAATTCGTTGCCTCAAATAATGAAAATTCTGTTTTCAGTGTCTTTGGAAGTTTTTCTTCAGGGTCTTCAAGAAATCAAATAAGTTAAAAATTAATTTTTACATAATTTGAATTCTTTTAAACCGGTTTTCTTAATTTAAAAACAGGTTTTCAAATGTGACAAATTTATTTTAAAAACCGGTTTTTTAAACCGGGTTTGACAAACCGTCAAACCCTATTAAGAAACAGTTCCTGGAAAAAGTAAAATTATATATACTTTAGAAACACATACATTCAAATACAACTGTTTCTAAAAGCCTGACAAATAAATTTGAAATTCACATAAATTGAAGCACAAGTTTCCAAATAGGAAAATCTGTATGAGCCACAGTTTCAAATTTTACAGGAATGTTTCCACTTTCATGCTGTTATAGAAATAAACTAGGCTATATTGATGTTTTAATGAAAGATTAAATAAACACATGATCACTAAATTTTTATAACAAAATTTTGCTACAGAAAAATTTAAATTATATTTTTAAGAACAAACCTTACAGGTCATTAACTTATCATTTCCCTCCCCTCCCCCAATTATTTCTTATTTTTAAATGCTCATTCAATAGTTATAGCACCTAACAAAAGGAGACTGTCTCACAAGCACCTCCGCAATAATAAAAAAATATAGTTATAGCACCTATGTATAGCATGTATTTTTCTTTGCAAAATAAATAAATAAAAATTTTAAATTGAACTTTTGTATTCTGGTATAAACATTTGAGACAAACATTTTATAAAATTTCTTGTACACTCAACTTCAGATCATATTTGAATCCAAAAACTCTTTCAGGATATTAAAATCTCAATGAGGAAGAAAAGGTAAGTCAAAGGTGCTTAACCAAGTATCTTCATAAACATGAATATATACTAATAAAAACTGTTCCAGTCTATAATATTCCAACACATAACATGCATAAGCTCCTGTATACCTATAAAGCATAATGATATAGAATGAAACTTAATAGTGTATTTATCACTAAAATACATGTTTATCTAAGGTATTTTGATAAGTATCGTGTTTCATATACAGACCAATAATATATTTTTGAATCAAATAATTTTTGAATCAATTGAACCAGACTATGATAGTTTTAATACCAACCAATTTGATCACCCATTACTCCTAGATTATAAAGAATTTCAATATGGCATCAAGATGAAGCATATTACAATTAAATATTTCAATCTATTCATATTAGAAGAATCTGAATTCCCTTACAAAAATCTGAATAGTAATGATTAATTTCCCATATTTCAAAATATTTAAACATTTTCACACTTTTTAACACTGTTCAAAAATAAATTTTCTGTTAACAAAACGATCTTGCTGACACCAAAGTTTGGTTTGTTTGTTGTTTACAGAAGAGTTTTTCCATCTGTATGGCTTTGTTGCTGTTTTAAAAATTAACCCAATAAAATTTCATAATAACCCATCTTTCTTCCTAAACTTAATGAATCTTATTTTGAAATATAATTGAAAATGGAATATACTCAAACCCATGGCACCTTTTTGATTAAACTTGTTTTATTCTCAAACTCATAATTTTAGAATTATACAGATACATTACACTCACGCTTCTCTCAGCTTCAACTTCAGAAAAAACTATTTAAATGAAAACTTACACCTAGTTTTCTCTAGTTATAAATTAGATTATTACCTCTCTTGTAAAAATAGATGACTTACTGCTGATTATTCTAGTGGTACAAGATATTGAAAAATATGCCCACAAGTTCACATTTGTTTAACCACTAAAAATATTACCAAAAAAGTGCATAATTTTGTCTTTGCCTGCATACACACAAAAAAAAATTATACAAAAATCAAAAACAATTAAATCAGCAGTAATAGTCAAACAGCAATTCAACAAGATAAAAACATTTATTAACTTTGAAGTCTTCCAAGCAATTTTTCTATGAGATTTTACATTCTCAGCTCCAAATCTCAGTATACTTTATAACAATTCAGACACTCACATTCATGATTTAAACTCAACAGATATTTAATATAAACTTAACTATTTCAGAACTTTTATCACCAAAGACAATAGCACCATAACTAATTGGAATTTTTAAATCTATTTTACAGCTCAGCCATGATTCTGTTTTGTAATACTTATCCTAATGTTATTTACTGGACACATGAAAGTAAGAAAGCCTGTTTTAAGATATTTCAATTTCAAATTCAAGAATCTTCAAATCGGGAAGTTTTGGTGACTTTTCCACGTGCACTGTATGACAACAAATTTATAATTCTATATATATTTATTACATGTGGAATGTTACAGGTAATACAATGTGTAGGATACTCTTTTAAACACATATTAACTATCAGTAACGCTTTAAAACAAAGTGAGTGTTCATAATTTATCAATTATGTAAGATAATATCATAAGCCTGATGAACTGCAGAAGCAACATCCATTGCACGAGATTTCAAAGATAGCTGTAAAAAAAATTGAAATTAAGATATTTTTGAATGAAAAGTCAAACATACATACACTACATATCAGATATTACATAATTTACACTGTTAAGTTCTTGACTGATTCAATCAGTAAAGAGAGAGAAGCTAATCCTACCATACACTACCAAGCCTATTATCTACTCATACAGTCGCAAGGGTTCCAGTTATCTGTAGTTTGCTGTGCACACACTGTAGTGCTTTTAAGCTTAAGAGAGAACACAGTCAATGTACAATGTCAAGCACTATACAATTCATTACTTTATTTAAAGTATGAGGTGCATCCAGAAAGTAAGAACTTATTGGGTGTAAAAAAAATTTAGGAAAAAGTTTCTGAAAGATTTTTATTGCCAAATGTTAAAATATACTACTTTTCTATGTAGTCACCATATTTATTGAGGCATTTGTCTTATGAGACTAGCTTTTGTATTCCTTCATGAAGAAACTCACTGCCAACCTATTCAGCCACTCCTTCACAATGTCTTTTTTCCTCTTGATCACTCTATAGACTGACCATACAAATATCTCTTCAGGTGCAGAAAGAAATGGTAATTACTAGGAGCTAGGTTGGGACTATACAGTGGTTGTTCAAAAATTTTCTAACCAAACTATTCAAGGAATGCATGTGTACGGATCGCAGTGTGCAGCCACACATTGTCATGTAAGAGACAAACTCCAGCAGGCAGTAATATTTGGTGATAATGCAATTCACATTATATGTTTGGGTTTAAGTACATAAAATAATTTTACATGCTAAAAACATTAATACAAAATGCTTTATGAAATTAAAATAGATATGTCATTGAGGAAGATTTAAATTTGTAGCTAAAATCCTGATGCTATTTTATCTTTAACCTTTTTTTTTCTCCCATTTATTCCAGATATGTTTTCATCTCCTCCTCCTTGTTAATAAATAATTAGCAAATTTAAACAGTAAAAAAAATTCAGAAATGTGGAGTAAAAAGATTATGCTCTTTCAATCCTAGTTCTACATTTAATGAGAAGTCAATATTTTGTGAAGCTATGTTTAGCTTTATATATGAAATTTTTTACATGTCGTCAAATGAAAAAAATTCAAAAAAATTTCCCTAGACTTTATAATGTAATATCCAGATTCTTTTTAAGTACAAAAAAAAACTAAAACTATCAATTCACAAAAGAAAATATGTATGGCTTGTTTAAAAAAAAAAAAAATCAATAGCCAAGTGTTTGAAAATAAACCTTATGTAACACAAAATGGCAAATATGTATATTTATTTTTACGTGGTATTACTTTCATAAGAAAAGATACCTTTGAAAATTATTTTCTATATTTTCCCCAGTAAGGGATACTACATCTCCCATAGAATACATCCTTCAAAAATAATTAATGATCAAGTTGAGATTTCTACCACTATGTTAACTCCAGAGTTAACTCTTTAGCTAAAAATATGTAACACTGCATTGATTTCCCTTTTAAAAAAAATAACAGTTTTAGAGTGCAGCAAGGAATTTTCCATGTTTTCAGTTTTGAAAATTAAAAATAATAGCCACTAAATCCTAATATTCTCTGCCACTAAATATGAACAGCCTTTAACAATGAGATATCAAACTTATTTCAGAAGGTTAACTCATCTTATTACTTTCCATCACATCACCTTGAAACAGATTCTTAACAATGATGACAACAATCCTTAGAGTCTTCCAGATGCTGAAAACAGCAGAAATGGCTGTTTAAAGTGATGACTTCCCAGTTTAAATATTTGAAATAGTTAAGAAAAATTATTAACGATTGCTACCATGATCAAAACTGCCTCCAAACAAAATCTCACTGATATTTAAATGCCCAAACATTAGACAAAATATATTTTTTATCAATATCTAACAAGATAAAATTTATCCATAAGTTCTCATTTTTTTGCCCATATGTTTATCCAGGTTCTTGAAAGTATTTTTGTTCGCAGTATGACTACACAACCATACGCATGTATTTATGAGGGCATACATATTGTTTACAGAAATATAAAGTCATAACAAGACTGACTGCTACTAAATTAACATTAAAAGTATGACATAACATTAGAAGTATGACATTCTGAAAATGTAAAACAAAGGAAAATATTCTTACCGTAAATGCAGTAACACCAGGTTGAATTTTCATTTCGGCCAACACCCAAATGCCGTTAGTCAGTTTTAAAGACTGATACAACATATCTTGTCCATCTACATTTCTTTTAGCGATGGTAAATATGTGGTTATTTTGAAGCTTTTGAGATACTTGATCTGTCAAGAAAAATTTTGGGGAAAAAAATTAAATAAAACTATTTTTAATACAATTAATTGCATAACATTTATTTCATGACAAAGGTTTCTTACAAAAATTTTACCCAAATTAAGAAAAAAAAAGTGGCTTAGGTTCACATCACAACTTAATATTTGTAGTGCTATGGCTGTTCAGTCCCAACATAACTGTGCTACAGGGACAATATATTCATGAAGCAGAAGATTTAGAGATTTAAATAGAAAAATTCTCAATTTTTAACTTGTTACCTAGAACTAAACTGTAGCTGTCATAGTCAACTTAAGTATGTTACTCATCATATTTAGGGTAAAGTATTCCAATAGGCAAAGATCAAAAAAGCTCATAAAAGGGAATGACAACACTAATAACTTATGGAAATCTATAGAATATCATATAAATGTTAAAACACCCCACATAAGCAAGGTGATGGCCGAATGGCTAAGGTGCTGGCATTCCATTCAGATCCTGAGGGTTCTGAGTCCCACAGTTGGCATGGATGTTTGTAGCTGTTCAGAATCGGCTTTAAGCAGTAGATCCCAGTCTAATGAGCCCTTGTGTAGCAAAAAGCTGACCATAGCGCTCCAAACCAAAATACCCCACAAGCAAGCAACAGTTTCTCAAATAATTTATAATAGGGTATTTAAAATTTGAAACTATAATTCTCTCATGTATTCATTCTTTAATGCAACCAGTAAGTATTGAACTGTTAACTAATTTTAATTAATTCTCAAAGACAAACCACAACTATTGAGAATACAAATATTTCCACTGCTCATATCTTCAAAAATACACCTCTCTTTTAAAAAAGTCAAATGTATATATTTGAATTATGAGCTCCAAAAAACTTTTTGCCACTAACTTTACCAGTGCTTTTTAAGTCATCTTCCCTTTCAATTTAACTCATTTTATACATTAAAATTAAGGCGAATTCCTGGTTCACTTTAGCCTTGGTGTGATGTTCCTCTACATACTGAAAGGAACCTTAAAACTCAGAGGGGCTTTATCCAGGATGTCTTGCAACTGAAGAGAGACCTTGATTTGCTGAATGAACTGGAGCCTTTGCTCATGCTCCCATGCCCTACTGAGACTTGAGATTTTAGAGTGTGTCTTCACCTTACTCAGGAGGTTTTTAAGAGGGTCACTGATTCGGAGATTCTGAGGATACTCACTTGTGAGACCATAAATACATACTATCTGGAACCAGATTGGCTAAGAGTTTTTATTGATAGTTCCAGATTGTTGGAGGGACCCACACTGGAGTGGGGATCCACTGTTCTCTTTTTCATTCGCAAGCCCAGCTGGCGTATTTGCAACTGCATTTGATGGGGAACTGCTTGCAATCAGAATTGCCCTTTCCCAGCTGACCTGCTACTTGAATGAGTTCTCTAGAGCTGTTATACTTAGTGACTCTAAGGCTGCTTTACAATCTGTGGGGTCAACTTCAAATTATCTGTCCTCTGTTGGCCTTGATTGCCGGAGGCTATTGCAAAACTTATCTGTCAGTAAGAGGGTCATTGTTTTACAGTGGATCCCTGGGCACTGTGGTGTTTATGGCGATGAAATTGCTGACTCTCTGGCCAAAAAAGGTGCTTTGATCTTGCAGAATCTCTTTCCAGTGTTTCTTTACAGTACTTTAAAGCGTATAATCAAAATTATGGTGAGAGAGGAGTTCAAAGAGAGTCTTGCCATTAGAAACTTCTGAAAAGCCTTGGAGGGAAAAATTATTTTGTGTCTTTAAATGGCCCAGACATAAAATGGTGGCCGAGTTTAGACTAGCCACTGGCCATGACTGTCTCTTGAAACATTTACACCACTTAAACATTGTTTCTAGTCCTTTCTGCAGACTCTGGGACTTGGGACGGGTCATGAACTGTGAACATTTGTTTCATTGCCCTGCACTGACTAAACATCGTCTTGTGGACCGTTACTGGGAGGCCAGGGGACTTCTGGATTCATAGACTATTTGCTGCAGCTTTTTTCATTCCTTGTGTTGTGCTTTTTTCTGGCTGTAGTTGTCTTTTAATGTGTGCCATTGGAAATAAAAAGTAATTAAAAAATTTTTATTATAGAGCCACAGCTAGTGAAGTCTCTGGCCCACAATACAACTCACAGTTGTACCAGCACATAAAGTAGACCAAATTTAAGAAACTCCAAAGCATTATGATATCTTAGAAATTCCTTACAGCATTACAACAACCTTTAAAAAAAACAACTCTTAAAGGAAACAATCAAAAATTCTTAAAAGAACTGTATTAACTCAAACTGTATATTAGTACCTGTGCTTAAAACAATGTTATCTATTGTGTACTGAACTTCATTCTGTGCAGGGATATCTTTCCATGTAGCTAAGAATATTCTTTTGTCCATCATACCATCTTCAGTACAGAAAACATGTAAAGGAACTAAAGTACTAAAGTAAAAAACATCTACATTGTTTTTGACAGCTACCTGAAAAAGAAAAATTCCTTTTAGAAAAGTTCATCTTTTTTTATAAATCATGCAAAATGTTTCTATTAATTTCCTCACTATTTATAGTAAAGGTAGCTAAACCTTTAAAAACAGGCAGCAATCACTAAACATGATATAAAGGATGAAAAAACAGACAAAATAAAATCTGAAGTGTTATTAGTTTCAAGACTGTTAGTTTTAACAAACAGCAGGACATTAAAAGCAGTTAGAATAATTCATAATATGCTTCACAAAACTGATTATAGTATTGTCAAACAGACTGAAAATTCTCACTCCTTTTCCAAGCATTCAGAAATCAAAAAGAATATTTCAACATAGATTCCTTCTTATTTTGATATAAATAAAATATTTTAATAAACAAACAGTTTTAAAATCTATCTAAGATTTATGTTTCAAGTTCTACTCATTGGTGTCCATACTAAAAAATTTCACATTAAAAGTATAGCACTGCATTGTTACTTTTACAGACACTATTAACCTGCTAAACCATACCTAACATAAAATAAACTAAAACTAGTTATTTTAAATCTTCAAATAAAGCACTATAGGCACAGTATCATTAAAATGAATAGAATGTGTTATCTAAATTCATCTGCAGGAATACAAGCAACACTATGAAATATGTTAATATAACATACAGAAAAGTTATTTTTTATACCTTCTCCTACAAACTTTCTTCCTACAAACATGCAGAGTTTATGGTTCTAATAACACCAAAAAAGAATTTATACTGTTCCATATTCTAGGTCAATGGAAAATTGTGCTTTTAAATAATGTACTTTTAAATTTGATTCCCACAATAAGAAGTTAATTAAGTTCCACAGTTTTCTGCATTTTTAGTTTATTTTTCCCTATTTTCCAGGTCATTTCTATATGGCACCACAACCATTTTACAAATTACTGGTTTAGCCTTTGAATTTTGAACAAAAAATTGTGGCCTGTCAGGTCTTTATAAAACCAACATTAACTCAAAGTAATCAAATATTAATATAAGAATAAAATTCAAGATATTTAAGACTTAATTATGAATTAGATCAAACACAAATATTTATAACAGTTATGTTCTAAGATTTCTAAATCTGAATGAACATTTCTCGGTTTAAAATATTTGTAGTGATAAGTAAAGAGTAACTAAGGAATAAAATTAATGCATAAAAGATAATGAAAAATTTAGGGATTTTTTTTTATGCTTTCTATAGAAAAACAAATACTACTATAAGCAAAATTTCAAAAATTTGCATTTCTATGAAGAAGAAAAAAATTGACACCTTCAAAGACAAATTTATTTACAATATACATAAAATACTTTATTCAAATATTTGTAAAATAAAATATTGTTAAAATAAATAAAATTCATAAAATATTTTATTAAAATATTTCTTTAAATATTGTTTCTTTTACAAAACATGTTCAATAGTTTTCAACAAATTTTCACACTAAAGAAAACAAAAAACAAACCTGATAAGGTAAAATAAGACATTTAGAAGGTTTTAGAGCAGAATAAAGAATTTATGGCTTAATTACATTCTCCACCATCCTCTTACACAAAAATTTTGATAAAATACCTTTTTTAAGAACCATAGGAATCATGAAAACAACATACTAAGAAATTTACATTATAAAACCTTACAATAAAAATGGAGTGATGCAAAAGCAAATTAGTATAAAAAATATTACCAAGGGTAGTTATCATTTATGTAAAACAAATATTTTGAAACATATAGCGATTGATGTACAAAAGCTGCTTTCAATAAAAGTACATTACTTTAAAATCTAACAACTAAAGCTAAAGCAGCTTAACATGTAAAGTTATTTCTAGTTTGACATTTCTAAAAATAAAAAAATTACTAAATTACTACTGCATGACAAATGAATATTGATTATCTTTGGAATTCAACATACCAGTAAATATTAAATCATGATACTTACTAGCAATTAAAAAGCTTAATAAGTGTTCACTTACTTGTAAGTTAGAAAGAGGTTCCATTTTTTGAACAGCACCCATGGTATTTAATAAAAGACTAACTTCTGCACTAGTATTTGGCAACAAAGGTGCTGGAACCTGTAGTGGCTGTGCAGGGGCAAGACCAAAGCTGTAAAAAGTTAACATATCTATCATAAGGACTACATAAAAAGTAAGTTATTTCTAAAACGACTCCAAAACTTATTTATAATTTATCTTTTGAAACATCAGTTCCAAATAACAAGAAATAAGAATTATTTTTAAAAACTATGTTCCTGCACACCTGCTTTTAATTTCATATGTAGAAGAAAAAAATATTTCTCATATTAAATGTATATGATATCTAATTACTGACCTGTTTTTGTTGAACTGAATTGCAAAACCAGCCATGGCCTGCATAGCTTTATTAAAGAATGTCATATCCATAAAAATTTGGTTGTTTCGGACTGTGAAAGTGCCAGTAATTTCTAAGCCTTTACCTCTAGCAGCTGGTAACCAAACCTAAGGAAATCAAATTTTCATTAAAAGATGAACAATATTTCATACTTTTAACATACAAAATAGAAAACATCTGATGAAACGTACTTGTTTTGGAGGAGTAAAAAAGGCAGCAGAAGGGGCCACACCAAATATATCTAGAAGACCAGTAGAACTAACAGGTGGGATATTAGATGGAGTGTCATTAGTTCCAATGTCACTTAACTGTTGAAAGAAATAAACATAAGTATATAGACTACTGTGATATAACTCACAGACAAAATTGACAGACCCCAAAAAAAATTTTTTTAAATTCGATTAGAATTTCTGCATTCCTCTGTTGCTATCGATATTGTGATTTATAATTTTATCCATTTGTTCAAGTGACTGCCTATTAAAAGATGAGATTATCCTCAGGATCACACCTTTCAGATACAATCCTTCAGTCTTCCAAGTTACAGTACTTCCAAGTTAATGTCCTAAACTTTATATGCAACATTAAGACAACATTACCGGGTGCCTTTGTGTTTTTAGAGATTTCAAGTTTCAACTTTTATTTATACACACCCAGAGAGTGACAGAGCTAAAAAGGAACAATTCATGCTTTATTTCAATTTTGCTTTTTCTATGGATTTAGGGATTGAGAACCGACACTCTGGATATTACCAAGAAAATTAAATTTCAATAAATGTTTGAGTGCAATTTGAAATCATTTGTTCTTTTTTTATTTCATTTATAAATATATATTGTTTTACCATTTAAAAAATGTCACTATAAGCTGAAAATTCAGTCAAATACTTTCTGTTCTAAGCAAGTGTCTATATGCCTTTTAAAGTAAAAATGACAAATTTTGACAATAGGACAAAAAATTAAACTTTCTTCTTTGCAACTAATCTGGTATCATTACGTAGAATTTTTTAATCTAATGTTACTTAGAATATTCTGGTCACTTCATGGAAATTTCAAAAGGAAATTACAAAAGATCCCATTTTATGTCAAGGAATCATTTGGACTTTTTAAGGTGAAAGCAATTTTGGATTACACAAACTATTAGACTGCAGCACTTGTGTTGCAGTAAAGGATGTAATAGCAGGTTTTTTCGATGACTAATAAAAGGAGAAGAGAACATTTGTCAATATTTAGAAATACTGCATTTTATTCCAAACAAATTGCATTTTCTTTTTGTGAATTTTTTTAAGTCATTTTATTCAATTTAATCCTAAAGTCCTTACTGTACACAGCATCAAGATACTTAAATGAAAAAAAAGTACTTTCAGATTTGACCATTTTTAAAAAAGCACTCACCAAGGTATCTAACCCTCCACCAAGCAAATCAAGTCCAACACTAGGAGCAACAGGAGCTGCTGGGGGTGGAGGAGCTGCTGCAGGTGGAGCATTTAGATCAATACTTAGGAGATCACCAATCAAGCTATCACCAACTGGAATAACAGATGGTTGGTCAGTAGAGATTACAGCATTAGCAGCAGTAGGACTTCCTGCTGGAGCTTCTTCTGTTGATCCCAACCTGAAATTCATGAGTAGATATGGATTTCATTTTAAGAAAACACAAGGCTTGATAGAAATTTAACTGTTCTTTGGATAGTAAGACCATTCTGAGAGGTTCAGTTTCCCGAAAGACACCCTGTATATCTTAACATATGAATTTTTACATGCATAAATGTCCATACTTTGTAATAACATATGATTTAATTAATGAAACTCTTAGATAAACATATACCTATGGCAAGTTTCAAATACAAGAACCTACTAGATTAAATGGACAGATTTCAAACTTCAAAGGTGACAAGAGTCATGTTCTCTGAAGAAAACTGCATACAATTATATCTCTTACAAATTAAAGTTTAAATAATGCTATGTTAATCAAATATACATATCAGGTCATCCCTCAGGTAGTAATTTATGCTTTTATACAGCACATGTTCAGAGCTGTCTCAGCTTACCAAAACAATCTTTTAAAGCTTTATAAGCAACAGCAAGTTGTAGCTGCCTCATTCACAGGCATTTCATGTGCAAGAACATTATACTTAAGTTACTAGCTAACTAGCTAGTAACTTAAGTATAATGCCCATAAGTAGTAACTTAAGCAGTAACTTAAGTAGCATGCCCATTCATTTCATACAAAACCATCTAAGAAATATAGAAGATTAGGGAGCTGGTGATATTTGTATGGTAGATATTACAATAAATGGACAATCGTGTTTCATAGTGACATCCATATATACACACCCAACAGTCAATTCAGCCGATCTAAAATTGTTTCTGTTTAGTGCACTCACGAAATATTCCAAATCAAGTTTACTTATAGAGGAAGAGTTTGATATTGATGCCAATGTGCCAATCATCATGATGGGTGATTTTAATATAGACTCAAGATGTAACGAAAAGGCATTAGATTTCCTGAAACATCACTTTCATTTAGATATGGTTCTGCCCAACTGAGTACACTGGGAAACTAATTGACTTGACACGGGCTCCGGGTTGCCCCAATTGGTCAGCAGATCTGTACTGTCTGTCTGGCACCCAGGCCCACAACAATGACATTTCACCGAACATGGGAAATTAACCTTCGTCCGTGTATACAGGAATTGCTGTGTAGCAACTGGTCTTCGGTGAATCATGGACCAATACGTGCAAGCAGAGGGGGCTGGGGTGTCAAAGATTATTGACTTGACATTTACACGACACAATACTGCCGATTTTCTGACATAAGAAACTTATTTTTCTTACTATCGACCTATTCTACATAGGGTTATCACTCGTTCTTCTCTTTGTATGTAGAAATTTTGTTTTGTTTAAAAAAAAAAAGAGGTAAGCAATGATAAGTAATCCTGTGTTAATAACCCAGGTAGTTTCGTTGGAAGAGACTACCTGAAATTTTTTAAATAAAAAACCATGCAATAGATTAAAGCATTGAAATATTTACTAAGCCACCTCAAATCCTTAGCAATGAAACATCAAAAGTGCCATAGAAATGACATTAAAAGGTTTCACAACCCTGGAAGAGTATCACTGATTTAAACTGAGAATATGATTGAATACACAGGTGATTTATTTTTCACCTATTTTCAAAACACAATGTTAAAATTAGAACTTTTAGGATAATCTGGTGTGTGTATGTGTGTGTGTGTGTGCGCACGCGCAAATGTTGTAATTAATAGTCTACAAAATTCCTGGTTTCTTTGTATTTTGCATGCCTTAAAATTCGAAATATTTTAAGAGGTTTGCTTCAATAATTAAATTTAGGGTTTTTAATTTTACTAATAAATCGTATTTATTAATTTTTCCAACAAATTTCAAAGAATATATATATATATATATATATATATATATATATATATATATATATATATATATATATATATATATATATATATATATATATATATATATATCTGTATATCAGAGATAAACTATCATATGTGCAAAATTCCAATTTTTCAGGAGAGCTTTTCAGGACAACTTTGTGATGATTTACCTCTCATTACAGTGGTTACATATGTGATAGTATATAAGTCCATATTTAACCCACCATCTAATTTTGCATATATGACAGTTTTCCTCAAAGAAGCTCCATTCAAAAGTCACTTAAATAAAAATATCGAAAATGAAGAGAATGCACTTATGATAGTTTACCTCTGATGTACAGATATATATATTTTTACACACACACCATATATTATCTATATATATAAAACAGTTCCGTAACTGACTCATTCACTGACTGACTGACATACAACGCACAGACTAAACCGCTGGACCTAAAGGGTTGAAATTTTGCATGGGGATGATTCTTATAGTGTAGGGGTGCACTAAGAGAGATTTTTGAAAAATTCTTCTTAGATTTGTTTAAATTAAATTTTTAAGCTGTTTTTTTTTACTTTTTTTAAGTTTGCATTTAAAATAATACATTGAGGGTTATAAAATTTATATCACGAGAAAGATCATAAAAATTCCTTTAAAATGAAATCTTTTTCGAATCTTTACCTTCATTTCCTGATTTTTGGTGAATTTTTAAAGATTAATTTTTAGAATTTAATTTATTAAATGCTAATCACGTGACTTCTTTATCTGGTACTTTAAATAAATTTATCGTCACGTGCATAAAAACTAAATAAACAAAAAATAATTTTTTTTTTCTTGCTAATGCGGCAGACGATTGGACATTATCCAAAAAAATATTAAAATACAGTAAAAGAAATGTTCTAGAAACTGTACTATATTAACTGTACTATATTCTTTAGTATTCTTTATATTAGATTTAATTTGAATATCTTCTTCTACATTATTTTGTCTATAAAAATATCCCTTACGATTTTTTTATAAATATATATATATTTTACATCAATTATATACATTGATCGTCTTATTTATTATATATATATTGGCATTAATTGCATACATTCACCGATGTTTTTACTTTGAATGTACTCCGTAGCGAAGTGCGGGTTTTCAGCTAGTCTATCTATATATATAAAACAGTTCCGTAACTGACTCATTCATTCATTCATTCATTCACTGACTGACTGACATACAACGCACAGACCAAACCGCTGGACCTAAAGGGCTGAAATTTTGCATGGCGATTCTTCTAATAGTGTAGGTGTGCACTAAGAAAGATTTTTCAAAAATTCTTAGATTTTTTTAAATTAAATTTTTAAGCTGTTTTTTAAACTTTTTTTACGTTTGCATTTAAAATAATACATTGAGGGTTATGAAATTTATATCACGAGAAAGATCATAAAAATTCCTTCAAAATGAAATTTTTTTCGAATTTTTAACTCCGTTTCCTGATTTTTGGTGAATTTTTAAAGATTAATTTTTAGAATTTAATTTATTAAATACTGATCACGTGATTTCTTTTTCTGGTACTTTAAATAAATTTATCGTCACGTGCCAAAAAAAAAAAGACAAAAAAATATTTTTTTCTTGCTAATGCGGCAGACGATTGGACTTTATTTTGTCTATAAAAATATCCCTTACGATTTTTTTATAAATATGTTTTTTTTTTTACATCAATTGTATACATTGATCGTCGTATTTATTATAAATATATATATATATATATATATTTATTTTTTTTTTTGGAATTAATTGCATACATTGACCGTTGTATTTAATTTGAATGTACTCCGTAGCGAAGCGCGGGTTTTCAGCTAGTATATATATAAAACAGTTCCGTAACTGACTCACTGACATACAACGCACAGACCAAACCGCTGGACCTAAAGGGCTGAAATTTTGCATGGCGATTCTTCATATGGTGTAGGGGTGCACTAAGAAAGATTTTTCAAAAATTCTTCTTAGATTTTTAAAAATTAAATTTTTAAGCTGTTTTTGTAAGTTTTTTTTAAGTTTGCATTTAAAATAATAATTTGAGGGTTATAAAATTTATATCACGAGAAAGATCCTAAAAATTCTTTTAAAATAAAATCTTTTTCGAACCTTTACCTCGATTTTCTGAATTTTGGTGAACTTTTAAAGATTCATTTTTAGAATTTAATTTATTAAATGCCGATCACGTGATTTCTTTTTCTGGTACTTTAAATAAATTTATCATCACGTGCATAACTAAATAGACAAAAAAATATTTTTTTTCTTGCTAATGCAGCAGACGATTGGACATTTTGTCTATAAAAATATCCCTTATGATTTTTTTATATATTTTTTTTTGTACATCAATTGTATATATTGATCGTCGTATTTATTATAAATATATATTTTTTTGGTATTAATTGCATACATTGACCGTTGTATTTAATTTGAATGTACTCCATAGCGAAGTGTGGGTTTTCAACTAGTCTATAATAAAATTCTAACCAAAAAATATTTGATAGACGAAAACCCTAGAGACAAACACTATGATGACACTATCAAGACTGCATAAACATGAGTACTGAATAATTGACTTTTAAAGAAATTTTTCTATTTTAACAACAGAATAAACTTACGAATTCTGTCGGGGTGGAAGAGATTTTCTGATGCCCAAACGACCCTCAACAAATGCAGATGGAGGCTTGTGATAAACAGATGCTAGGCTACTAATATGACAAATAAGCTCATCTAATAATGATGGCTCAAGCAAGTCCGTTTCTTCTGATATCAGAGGTTTCTCGGCCAAAACAACTTCTTTGGCAGCAGCAGGATCAGTAGACAGCAGTCTCCAGTATATGAAACCCCGATCTCTCAGATCAGGATTATCACTGTCTTGAGTTGCCAAGCTCAAAACTTGTTGCACAAGCTCCTGAGTTTCAGTGGGTCTTTTCAAGAAGAGTTTTACAATAGCAGTAAGAAGTGAAAGTTGAACCTTAAATTTTTAAGAGTCAAATTTCAGTTACACACTAAAGACAAAAGCTTCAATGAAATAACAGTTCTGCTCTTTGGTGTATCAACTGAAATTTCTTCATAATTCTATGGAAAATATTTACAACATCTTTAAAAGAGCAATATTTTTTAATTATAAAACTGGCATAATTAAACTTACTTTTCCCTTCAGTTAAAATAAACTGACACTAAGTTTAAATGATTAAACTTTGTCCACAAACTAGACAGTTAAGATTAACATAAGAAAAATAAGTATTAATACAAAAAATTATGAACAATTATGGGTTTTTTGTAATTGTTTTCTTTCCTCCACATAAATAAGATGTAACTTTATCGCCTCAAAAATTACAGAAAACCACATTTCATGTAAGGAGTTCATAAGTTTATAGCAGAAAATATTCTTAATGGTCTTCAGTATACATAGACAGACAATCTTATTAGAATGTAAAAACTTTACACATGCAAATATACATTAATTTTAATCGTGTCTTTAAATTCATCAAACAGTATTCTTAAAAATAACATATCCTGACCATTTATATCTGAAAATAAACAAAACTTAATATTAAACAATTTAAACTAAATTCTTGAATACACTTTTTCGCAGTTCAAATGATCATGTATTTAAGACAATTCATATAAAATTCACTAATTACTTTAATGGCCTCTATTTGATACATAGTTTAATGCATCTTGTTGGGCTTTAACATTCTGGATCAGAATTCCCTACAAAGCATGCTAAGACATGCTTCTGCTCAGATTTTTAAAAAAAAGCTATGAAATATAATTCAATAAATTAACAGGGTGACTAACCTACTTAAAGAGTTATTGTAAATGATAATACAATCTTACAAAAGGTTTGTGCAGAAAAGAAATTACCGATAGAAGGACTTAAATATGAATTATTTTTTTTTAATTGAATAGCAGTAAATTGTCCTTCCCTACATCAACAAACTTTTACTCAAACACAACAAACAGTGATATAGCAAGAGTAATGAAAACTCAAGGGAAACTTCTAAGTTGTAACCTTCCAGTTTTAGGATGAGTTCACATTTCAGCAAATGTTTTATGTTTTGAGATATTATGCATGTGTCCAATACTCACTTAGATGCACAACCCTTTGTTGCCCCCATTGTTATGCTACTTAACATATAAAATTAGCATTTCAATAGGAAGGTGTTAAACAATATCAAAGAGAAAAAATTCTTAATAAATAAAAATTAACCTGAGTATTTTCATCATGGAAGCCTTCCAAGAAACTTTCTAAAAGTTCATCAGCATTATCAATTCTCTCTGCATATTCCCCAATAATCCATATCATCGATGCTCTAAAAATTAATGAAAAGACTATGTTTCTAAATATATATATAACATATATAACACACTGAAATATATTTATAGTGAAGTAGCTACATCGTAACCACTGATTTCATGTTTTATTCTTCCAGAATGAAAGAGGGGTGAAATTTTTTTTTTTTTTAATCTTCAGTTAAAAAAATTATAATAATGAAGTTTATTTAAAATACTGACCAAATAACATCAACTAATTAAAACTAACAAATTACCTAATACCACTATTTATTCTAATATTGAGTTTAATGATTAATTTTCAGGAATTAATATACACAACTAAACTTCCCACAATGAAGTCAAAACATAAAAAACAGAAAAAGAATTTTGAAAATTTTCCAACTGATTTTCAAGAAAAGCCTACAAAGAAACTGAACCAACTGAAATCTATTGAAATTCATAATAACTGAAAAATTATCACAGCTTAATACTCTATCAATCTATAAACACTTTTTTTTTTAAGTCAACAGCATATACTTTAAACAATCTCACAACTACTTTAAAGAAATCACTGATCTCATAAATGAACCAATGATGCCTTTTTAATAGGTCACAGAATAAAAGTAAACATACAATCTCTCTAGATCAAAGTTATATCTTTAACATGGACAATAAAAAATTAATGCACTTCAATTAGAATAAGGCAATTTAGTAATGAAATTTTGCCTATATGCCAATAATCTATACTAAAAATATTTTAAGAATTTTTGTAAAATAAAGCTAAAATAAAGCAGACATTAAATAACTTACCTAGCTTCTGGTTCATCCAGAGTATCCAAGTTTTCACACAGCGTTGAAATTATACTCTCATATTTGTTAGGATATTTTCTAAATATATCCTAAACAGAGAATATTATTTATAAAAAATCTGAAAAAGTGTCAGTTGAGGGGGGGGGGGGGAATAAAAATGTTTTTAAAATGTTGAAATGTTCCATCTCAAAATAGCATTACTTAAACAAAAAGTAAAGCATTTTCTGCAATTACATTTCAAAAGAGAAATAAGTTGACTGGTATAAATAAGCATATCTTAGAAAGAATTTACTAATATGAATCTGATTATCTGACAATAAAGAAAATGCATTACCTTGATAACAACAATGGCTTCTTGCACTACATAATTTACTTTTGTGTGAATGAGATCAAGCAATGTAGTGACACACCGTTCTGCAGATGGTTCCACTTTAATAGCACATCTTCCAATAGCTCTCACACCTTTACGCACAAAATCCACATCAACTTCAGTAGCATACCTATATAAAATTGTAATTAAAAGGTAGTTTCATTTCCTATAGCAGATATGGTATACAAATTGAATTACTTTTCTAGCTAGCAATTTCAGCAAATTTCCTGAAAGTAAATTTTAGCAAACCTTGAAAGCTGTCCAACATAAAACACTAAAAAATATATATATACTCAAACAATTGAATAAAATAAAACAAAAAAACAAGCAAAACAGAGCTCAAGGATATATTCATAAGCAGGAAAGAAAAAATGAGGAACGAACTTAAAATTTGGGAATATAATTCAGCTTATAATTTAATACTTTAGGATTTTAATACATCAATATCATGTTACTAAAGTTTAGGGTATACTATTTACATACCGTGAATTAATGGTATTAAGAATGGAACAATTGTGTGTTATGTAGTTCTTATTCATATAATTTCAGTTGTAATTAACAGAAAAACAGCAAACCTATTTGAACTGTCAGAGACAATTTAATTTTCTAGTATAAAATTCACAGAACTTATTGAAAATATCCATACAAAAATATTTTTAAGGAATTAAAGTACTTACTCTTTCAGTTCAGCTAAAACTTGTGCAATGTTAGCTTGTGAAGCAAGTCGAATCATAATATCTAACTTTTCAAGTTTAACATAAATTGGATCATTATACTTCACAAAGAATACCTTCATTTCATGTTTCAAAATATCTGGTCTATAAGAAAGAAAAACTGATTTTAAAAACTTTATATTTTTAAAGCCAAGAACCTAAAACTTTATCAAAAGCTCAGATTCTAACAATACAAAATACTGCAGAAAAGACTAAAGTTTAACTTTTAAAAAAAGAAAAGAAAGAAATTTGACTCTTCAAAAAGCATTTTAACATTTCTAAATATTAGATTTAACAGTACAGAGACTATTTTCCCACAATATTCAACTAAAATAAGAAATAATGGGTACACAGATCATATTTTTAAGTTAACATTGGATTAGAGACATATGTAAATTTAAATATACTAGCAGTAATTTACATTTAAGGCTTATCTATTAAGTTGTTATCAGTTGTTAAAAGACAAAGAAAGAAACTTAATATTTTTAAGGTTGATATCACTTGAATTTTGCAACTTTGGAACAAACAATTAAATGTTTCTGTAACTACAAAACATTTTTGACATCTTTAAAAAAAAAAACTTCCCAGGATTTCTTCCTTTGAACTTTGAAGAACTAATTTTAAATTTATAGTAGTCCCAGTAGTGAAATATTTTTGAATTTATATTAAGATTGTCCTGCAGTTACGGTTTATTTCACAGAAAATAAAAGGTAATTGATATATTCACTGCATCCCTCATGAGAAAGAAAAAAAATTTAGCAAAACTTTCTCTTCAAAATTCTATCTACATGTAATATGCATGTAGATATTATCTAACTTGACATTTTTGAAGTTCTAACCCATTTTCTATTAGAACCCTGTGAAATGCTTCAAATTAATTTTTAAATTGTTAGAATTTTTAATATTTTAAAGTTTACTCTTATTTATAAAGACTTAATAAAAAAATTTAACACTAGTGCTACAGTCAAAAGAAAATTTTAAGCAGATATTTCCAAGTTGAGAACATAAATAAAGTGATCGTAATACATATTAGATAATATTAATTCTAACCTCTTTTGCACAATTAAGTTGATGTTGCGAAGAGCTACATATTGAACCTCAGGTTCACTAGACAACAGAGTAACTAGTGGAGGAGCAAGCTTTTTAGTTAGAGTTGTCACAAACTCAGAATCAGGGCTCATCATTTCCATAAGTTTCATTAGAACCTGTGAAAAAGAAGTGTATTGAATGAATAATTAGTTCAATATATGAAATGCAACAAGACCAAAAACTTCTGTACTAGAAGTCAAATATTAAATACAAGACTGAACATACTTCTTGCATTCAGCAATTTTTAATACTAAGTTAAGGTTTATGTTAATTCTTTTAATGATAAATCACAATACATTTTCACAATATATATTCAGAAATGAAGACCAGACTTATTTGAACCAAATTTATATTCAAGCTGAGTGAACAAAACTTCAGTACAAAAACTCATTCTTGAATGAACAATTAATAGTTTCATAAAACTATGTACAAGAAATGTTCATATGCTCCAACATAATCAAAACTAAACAATAAGTTTAATTTAATCTTTTTTTTTTCTTTTTTTTTTAGGGGGGGGGGGTCCCCATATCATAAAATTGTAAAATGGTAATTTGAGTAACTTGTGATTGAATTATACACTCTCAAGTAGATATATTGATAACAGAAGTAATATTCAGATAATCCTTTTTAGAAAACCATATTTTAGAATTTCTTTATAGACTGCAAAAATTTACAGCTTCAAAAGTTTGTAACTTAGGCAGTTATAGTTACACTTAATCACAAGGTAAGAAAGGTGATGACTTAAGTTTGAAAACATGTTAAGTAAATCTGATGGCAACAACATGTTGAGGTTTATATGATTAGTCTTGTTCTTGGCAATATCAAAAGTTTTGATTTGATTTTATATGTAAAGGATAATTTCATCAAGGATACTTGATGAAACTAAGTTTCTGGATAATGAAGATACTGACTATACACAAATGAAAAGATTATTCAATTAATGGTATGGAAGACAGTCTGGGAATTTTGCAAAATTTTTATATAAAATAATGATAAACTATCACTGTCCATGAATAGTCGTCCATAGCTCAGTACTCTATCAGGATTTCTTAAACTGATTTAAATATTTATTTTTTTAAATTCTTTCGTTAGATCCTGAAGAAATCTCCTTAAAATAAAAATTCTGAAAGGAAACTAAACCAACAAACCTTCACAGCAGAAAGAACAACAGCTGCATTTGCATGAGCAAGTCTTGGGGTAACTCGTTCTGCAATGCTAAAAGGAAACGAAAGTGAAAAAATTTTCAACTTCTAATTTCTGTTTAAAATATACTCAAATCAGATTATTCATGAAGATACTTAAATACATAACAGGAATTCAGAATTATAAGAGAATTGATATTATGAAGATAATTTAAAATAATTTCCTTCAGATCATGAATTTAAAACTAGTAGCTATTAATTTCAAAAACAAATTTTATAAGTTCTCTTCTTATAGCCTTAATTCACAGATATATATATATATATATCTGTGAATCAACTTATATTTATCACAGATATATATAAGTTGGCAAGTTAATTGGTCACAAATTAAGAAAAATCGAGCTAAGAGCAAACATAACTTTAAGTACATTTTATCAACAAAGCACAGGCTGCTAGCTTTATTGGTTAAAAGAAAGTACAAGATATCAGGGAACAAAATTACAAATCTTTCTTGAAGGGAGCATGAATTAAGGACTAGAATTAGTTATAACAGCACCTTGGTTAATTTTGTGCAGTGACCATAAATGTAGCAAACTTTCCATATAAAATTGGGTAAGACAGAAGTAAAAAAATTTCATTAAAGTACTTCGTATTTTATACAACTTTCTTGCATAATTAAATTTTTTTTCCAATATTTGAAATGCTTTTGAATTTCCTACAAAGTACATTAGCTAAAATAGAAACACTTTTTATGACAGACTTAGAAGTACACACCTCTGGGCTTCTCTTTCATCCTTGGGTAAACAGTTAGCTAAAGAATCCAAAATGAACACTTGACCCCATTCAGTGCATTCATTCAGAGCAGTCAATAGCTTGTTAATAGTTTGGGCATTCATATCAATTAATGGTTGTCCACTGCTAGAGGCTTCATTAATTTCTGAAAGTGCAGCAACACCATTTGCAACCACCTAAGAAAAAAGAGGAAATTGTTGTCCTTTAAAGCACAAATTTAGAATATGAACAGACAAAAAATATTCCAAATGGTTTCATAAACTATAAGGCATACTTGAGTGATGAGTAATGTGAGAGAAAAATTTCCATTTTATTTTATTAAACTGCCCTTAATATCAATTCACATGTAGAAATTATCTTTTACAAAGGAAATACCAGTTTAAGGCACAACCAGTGACCAGTTAGTTACACAAACAGTTTCATACATAAAAGCAATATAAAATTTATAAACTGGGCATAAGTAACAGCTAACAATTGAAACATAAAATTCTGATAAATAAGTTATTTTATTCTTTCCTCTAATTGGTAAAGGTAATCTGCTTCTTCATATTATCACCTTCATTACGAACAAAGAACAATTTTTGGTTCAAAATTAGCATTCCTCTCTTTGTGTTCTATGGCCTAGAATATTGATTAATTTTCAAACAATTAACAATAAAATTTGTATATATTACATGCTGCACAGGAGGAAAAAATAACAAGTTGCTTCAACTGATTACATTTCAGAGACTTAATGTCATAAACTATCTTTTAGCATCTAAATTTAAAACCCCAATTTATGGTAAATTCAATTCTTACTGTAGTCTGATTCATGACAGGAATAAATTCTACCACAAGTATCAAACTTGAATGTCACAATATGGAATAATATTTCTAGAAAGGCAAAAATCTGAATTGTTTTATACTAATACAGTACTGGCAGGACATTGGAATCAAAATTAAAAATTGGTATGTAACACATTAACAAGGAAAAAAAATTTTTGTATAACATTAAGGATTGGCAGTTTGCCAGTTAAAAAAAAAAGGAAAACACAATTGTCAACACATTAATTTTTAAGAATGAAGCTATATAATTGAAATTGCAATGCTAGGTTCAATATGCATGCATTTTATTTCCACCATACTTTGTTTCTAACATTAATATAAGGGACATTTTAAACTAGATAATGTAATAATTTTCCTGCATTTAAACAAAATTTTATTTCGTCCCACAATGGTAAAAATTGCACTCAGTTATGAATTTGTGTTAATAAATATGGTGAATATCTTAATATATGGTACAGAATATTACCCTTATTTAATTATTCAAAAAAATTAAGAACCTGGTAGATAAACTCAAAAACTATAAACTAAGACATTTAAAAGGAACATCCTCCTACCAAACACTTTTAAGAAATCTTACCATAGGATTAGAATCAGAAAGCAAATCCCTCAACTGGTCTAAAAAACCTTGATCTTCAACCAGCTGAGCATTAATATCATGAAGTTTAGCCACTGATACTGCTGCCGTCTTCCTCACATACGGATCTTCATCTTTCAAACACTTTCGGAGAGGTTCACAAAGATACTCAGTTATCTTGTCCACACGGATACATCCCATAGTGCGAACAGCCAAAGCACGAATCAAGGGGTTGGCATCTTCACAATCCTAAATACATCATAATCCTAAATACATCATAACTAAATATTCAAAATTTAATTGCTTAATAACCAGCTTATAAAATACAAAACAAAGTAATCCTTACATACAAATGGCTAAATTTTATTAAACAAACATTTTATCTCAACAAACAAGTTAAATTAAACATTTTGTTAAAAAAGACAATTTCTAATCATATCAATGTTGATTTTCATAAGTGACTGAAGACAGTGAAATTCACAGTTAAATATAAACATTTTAATCAGGACACAGCAATGTTTTTTTTTCACACACCCCTAAACAGAGGTGTAGAAAGAGCAACTTCAACTAAAGACCATGGAAAAAATGTAATTTTAAACTGCTCATAGCACGTACAATTTAGCCAAATAAAGCATACAAAATTGGAATTTTATTTGCAGAATTTGAAAATTTTAATTAAACTATATGCAATCAACATCTACTTAAAATGAAACATGCCTATGTATATAAATTATTACAGTATTCATTAAGTCCAACAAAAATAAATTTTCATTTAGGTGAGATTCAAATTTACCAATGAATCTATCATGACTCGGAACATAACATTAGATTTTTTTTTTTTAACTTAGACAACGGTATTACTGACCTTAACAAAAGTGTTTACTGCCATTATTGCCATGTCTGGCTGACTCTTAGCATAATTCATAAGATACAGATAAACCAGTTTCTTCAATTCCAAATTATCAGTCTGCATGCAGTTTACAACATCCGGGAAAAGAGCACTAAGGATTTAAAAAATGAAATTAAAATACATGTATAGGCTAGAAAAATTATGGGCAAAATATTTTACATCAGTAATAACTACCTGACATCCTTTCCTACTGTCATTGAAGCTATAACTTTTTTAACAGCTTCTCTTTTCTTTTCCTTTTTATCGCTGTTGAGCTCACTTTTGAGCTCAAATATCTCACCTGTAAAATTAGGGCTTAATTTAAACAACTTAACTAATTCACTTTAAAAGAGCATTTGCATCACATTCTGTATACAACTTTTAAATCTAAAATCTCTAACATCTAAAGATAGAGCGTAATTCCTCTGTTCATAATTAATAAACTTACTATAATTACCTATATATTTATTCATTTCTAACACACTTGAAAACCAAGTACAATTTTTAAGTTACACATCCAATCCATAAACCCCCAAGTATAGTTATAACCTTAAGCAATAATCATATAGACCCAAACTGAACAGTTTATCAATAAAAGCATTTTAAAAACAGCAATTTTTTCCCCTAATTTAAGGACAAATTTTTCCAAACATATCTATCTGCTGAGAAATAATTCGCATCTTATAGTACAAGTTCATGAAATACATAACTGATGGCTTAAGTGAAGTTTGATCTTTGATGATGACTAGGAAGGTTATTTGAATTTAAGAACCAGAAGTCTCTGATGCAACCAGTGCATGACAAATAGAGACCTTATTCTCATATAACATCTATCCAGCTAAAATATTGTCAATAAAACTGGCCATTAAAGAGCTCTAAATTTCCCATATTATAATAGTGGATTAGAAGACCACAATGTACAGGTTAATATTAAGTGAAAAACAAAATCCTTTGATGACCACTAAAATCCTTTGAAGAATGAGAAAGGCATAGCTAATTGCAATAAGTGTCTTCCCATCCACTAGAATAAATAACTAATTCTACTGGGGTGAAAAATTTTACTGCGAAAAATTTGAGTTAATACACTAAGGCTGCAGCTTCAACAATATAAAAAAGAAATGACATCTAGAGCATGTACTGCTGAGATTTTTGCCTACAAATTTGAAATGATCATACACTGAAATAAATCTTACGGTTTGTAAAGCAAAAGTATTTCGAGAAAGGTTTAGACAATCAAATATTTAAGAATATAGAATCTTCTGACTCAAATCACTAATACCTACTCAGTGTTCTAGTTTATAACTGTTTAATTATGCCATGTCAGGTGGGAACATTTCATTTCTTATAAAAGAATATCAATCTTAGATTTATAAGTTTAGGTAACATTTTTAAAATCATGAAATACACAAAGAAATCACTTAAATCTATGACTTAACAAAATAAATATAGATCATAGTATTTTATTTGCATTAATAACCTCAGGGCTACTAGAAAAATTTAGACTTGGCCTTTAATACATAAATTCATTAATCTTAACTAAATCTACTAAAAAGTATACTCATATTTATTCAATAACAATAGATATATCAACCAATATTTCTAAAATAGGCACACAATAATTGAATCACTATACAAACAATATTGAATAACCAACAATTTTAGATAAATTAATTTATTTCCAATGTCCAGTTCATCAGACAGGACTCGACATAGCAACTAAGGTCTTCCAGGATTGAATCCCTGCCAATAAATAGGCTACCACCACAATTTAGAACAAGCACAACCCGGGGGTGACATCTGGTGGGCTTGTACTTTTTCCTTCCCTCTCTGACATCATAGATGGACTTCCCAGTCTACAGATTCAACATGCCCATATCTCGCCTACATACAAAGGTATTTAATGACATCATAGAGATTCGAACCAAGCATTGCCAGTCCAAAGCCCAACATGCTACCACAAGGCTACCTTAGGCCCATAAATATATTGTTTCAAAATTGAAGCTTTTATTTATATTGTTTCAACTATTCATTTAATGAACAGTTAACATAATATTTATCATTAATAATAATCTTAAGCATATTATAGTTTTAATAATTAAAATTTAATTGATATCAAAAGCCAACAGATGAACAAGGTTAACACCCTTTGTAGGATCTACAAAGTCACAATTTTTACATAAATCTCAATACTTAAAAACAAAAATTGATTATAATACATGTCACTTCAATTAATTAAATCCTATTAACCTTCCAAAATATAACTGGAAATTTTAAATATGACTAACTGAATTATGAAATACTTAAAAACAAATTACTTGCTTACACATCGAGGAAAAAGAAATGATATTTTCATTTTAATATGGATATGTATAAGTACAATTAAAAAGAGAAATACCTTTCTTGGTGGTAGTGAAATACTTTGCATCCGTCATGTTCAAATTAAATGCTATATCTGATATCTAAAAATAAAATATTTTAATCACCTTTTAATGTTTTATACACAACTTTATAATACACAAAAAATAACCTCAGTCTTTAAAATACTTTTGACTGAATAATGGAAATGTTATAAAGATGCAAATTTACAAAACTTAGTTCTATTTAAATAATGAACAAAAAAGAAATTTTTTATAATCAGTTAGTACTTATCACTAAATGAATAAAACTTTCTATGAATACACAGCACTCTCAACATTAGGTCATAACAAAAATAAGATAAGTTCAAATAACAGTATAATGAGTTAGCATATGAATGCAACAGACAAAAATATATAAAAAATTGACACTGTTGCGGTATATAACCTTACAAATAATTTATTATAGTTTTAAAATTATAATAAAAAATTTAAATTTTTCATAATTAAATTTATCCAACAGGTTAATTATGTTAGATATGAAGAAATGAGATTTTCATCAAAAATAAAAAATCCAATTTTGACTTGTTTCAATTAACATTTTAGTTGGAGCATATTTGTAGCTCTTTTTCTTTCCAGTATAACTCTAATTCAAGATGAATTTTAATAATTGGATGAAGAACATAAACAATGTAGTTACATAATAAAATATGATATTCACAGGTTTTCCTTTCAAGTAAACCTTTTTTGTGCTGCTCATTTTTTAAATTAAATTTTATCAAGAAGTACAAGTTCTGCATAAAAATAAAATTATGAACTATCAGATATCCCATTAAATGTTAAGTTTTACTATAATGCCAACTGAACAAGTTTGCAAAATTTTATTGATCTCTTTCTTATAACTGCTTCGCTCTTAAATTGTTACAATAAAAAGTTATACTTATTTGGGATTTACTGAACACCTAGTTAAGATTGCATTCTTCCTGCTTTTCCACTAATTACATTTCTTTGTTAAGTTTACTGCAACCTTAAAGGCAGTTCAAAGTCAATCAAATAAATAATTTAAACTAATTGTGAAACATTTATCCCTCAAAAAAACTTTCCTATAATTCAGATTTTTCACATCAGTAGACATATACAAATGTGTTCAACCATTTATGAACTTCAATTTAAGAAATTGAAACAAAATCAAAATAATATATTCATCACAAAAAATATTCCTTTTATTACATGTAAAAGAAAGTCAGGTATATAGTAACATTCTTTTCATTAAATATGCATTTATTAAAATATGACTAAATAAACTTAACACATTCCAACATTACAAAAATATTATCTAATGTATCTAAAGGATCAGCATTATATATTCAAATCAAATATTTGATATAAAAGGAAACTTATTCTTTCATCCAGGCAAGCATATACTTTTATCTACTCTAATAATTCTAATGTACAGGCAGTGTGCTTAGGTGCAAAATAAAATGCTCTTAGCCAACACATTACATTCATACATGCTCTCTCTTTCACTCTATGTGTATAAACTAATCATGCAATATAATATATAAGCATTCAAAAGGTCAGAACAGCTAGATTTTTTTGATAGGGAGTTAAGCAATCAAAAACTCTCACAAAAAAATAACTTTAGAGGTAGACTGCTTTACATAGGAAACGCCTTCTAAGAGAAATGGATAGAACTTTTAGGACAGAAGTACTTAAAAATATAGCTTAGGAAATGGTCAAAATATATTAATATTGAATATGCTTATTAATATTGAATAAGTAATTTAAAAAACCATATTAAACAGATTTTATACATTTAACTGTTTATATAAAAAATTTATTAATGTCACTATTTAATTAATATTTGTTTTCCTATTTTATTAATGTCACAATTTATAGCATACATCATCCTCATATATATATATATATATATATATAAATTATCTTCTCGCCATTTATGCCACTCCAAATTATTTTTACCCCAAATTACCTTATGCAATTTACTTCCATATTCTTGAAAATTTCATATACAATTTCAAAAATCAAATTGAATAGTCTAAAATGTTTTCTTTTTAATTCTAGCACATAAACCTACCACTGAACACTGGGTTTGTATGGATAGCTTTGAATTTTATATAGTAAATTTAACTCACACGGTACATTTATTATTATTATTAATTTAAGGAATTAAAGCTTTTAGGAAACTACAACACATTTTTTTAAACAAAAATATTAAACTATATCCCTGATATATACCAGACCTTATAAAGCACGAACTTCTTAATCCTTCAAGTGCTCATAACATTTTTTTTAAATGTTAAAATTTTTTTTAGCAATGTCTAACATCAGTTTACAAATACTTATAATACGCAGTTTGGGGCCCAGCATAATAATATATATTGCTTCTATAGACCTTATAAATGTAAGTATTATAACAGATACAATGACACCCAAGAGTATCCAAGTTTACCATGGTTTAAATGGAATGTTAAGTCATTCCAATGCTATAAAAATGAACTAAAATCAAGAAAAAAAAAACTCTGAAGGTCTAAAAGAACACTGAACACTCAAATTACCGGAACAAAGAAAACTGCAATTGAGAACTCTGCACTCCAGATTGCAAACGGCTGAGAGTACAGTTCACGATAGACTCAAATATTCTTTACTATTTAAAATGAGGAAACCAAAATATTTCTTATAATCAAAATCTTTTAACATTTGCACTGAAATGAAGGCGACCCATGACAAAAACAGTGCTTTTACAAACAGAAGAAAAAAAAAATCCGATTGAATACTATACATATATTTAAGTCTAAAAATAAACCGGATATTTTAAATATTAATTTAGCTTAACTTAAACTTATGTTAAACAACTGTTTCCAAAAATAATTTCATTAACCTACCACAACAGGGGATAAATAAATAACATACGTATATGTAAAGGCCGATTTAAATGCTGCACGAATATTTTTACACAATGACTCATTGTCCCATCATATCTACAAATGAATATTTTAAAATTTTGTAAATCAAGCATTAAAATGTTTCACTATAGGACATTTAAATCACATTTTATAACTATGAGTTACATGCTAGGGAGATTCAAGTCCACCTCATACCTATAACCCAAACGCCGGCTGCACCAAAATAACTGGCAAAATAATAGGATACCTTGCATGAAGAAAAGTTTAAAAAGTAAAAATTAAGATTTAAATGCTTCCCTCACATCTCACTCGGATTACTCACAGAACAGTTAAATTCCCAGTTGCTGTCAAGTCAACACTCGGTCACTCGATTCGTTTCTGTTCACGCCTTCCGACGGCAAAGTTGTAGTTCTTGTTTTCAAAGATTTATAAAGAAAATCAATTCTTTGGAAATATGTTTTGGAGGAGAAAAAGCGTAATGTTGCTTACTTTATTTTATGTAGTTTCTTTTTTAATTAAAAGACGAATTTTAAAACACTTAGAAACATAATCTATAAAAAACTGATAAAAGTGACTAGCTAATATAAAAAGGGAACTTATATAATAAAAAAAGATAAAATTTGATGTAAAGGTTTCTTTCTTTTTGGGGGGATCCAACAATTCACTTTTTTCATTTTGTTAATCCTCGCCATCCTGAAATATTCTCTCTGTGAGTAAGGGCCTGTTCACATAGGAGTTCGTTGCGGAGCGTTAAAGTATTGAAATATATTTAACCAATGACAAACCTCCAAACGATTAGCAATGAAATTTTTAACGCCTATTGATTGGTTTATTTCCGTCTCAGCGCCATCTTTCCTTCACGCTTCCGTTACCGGATTCCTATGTGAACAGGCCCTAGTTCATACATAATACACCACCGCCCTCACCCAAAAGTTATACGGCCTTACAATCTGACGACCAATCGTCCCGCTAGCAATCCGCTCGACTAGGATCCACCGGTCCAGGGGGCGAGCATATTACACTCCCACCTCCAAGTTTATCAAGTTAATTTTAGGGAGCGTTGAGGGGCGAAAGAAGATGTAGTGTCGTGGATTGAGAAAGGTATGTTGAGATGGTTTGGACATAGTATATAAAGGTTGAACGAAAGGAGATAGACGAAATAAGTATTCAAGGGGAGTGTGGATGGGAGAGTTAGAAGGTGCCGACCTCAGCGAACGCACGTCAATCAAATTGAGGACGTTTATAGCAAAGACCAGCTTAAAGTATCCTAATTAAGTTAATAACAATATATAGTTTAAGTTTAAAAAATTTGGCTCTCAAAAGAATTTTCAATCGTTGTACTGTTGATATGTGGCTCCAGGCCCAGTGACAGGATTCTCGGGCCCCTGGGCAACTGAAGGGTCCGGGCCCCTAAATCCTGGTACACCTCACCCACTCACCCCTCACTTAATCAGACCAGAACTACGAACTTGCAGGTTATTTTATAATCAAGACTTATCTGATTATCAGCTTTTTCTGCAGAGGAAATGTGCACTGCCATGCTTTATCTTTTGATGTACTATAAATTGTACTTCTAAATTTTTTATGTTAAATAAACACATGTCAGTGGAAAGGGATGGGAAAACATTTGCGAAATAAAAACTTTTTGACGGTTTAAAACATTTTACAGTTTTATTATACAGTAATCAAAACTAGGACTTAATTGAACGTGAACATTTTATAAAAAGTCATAATAAAACGTACTTTTTTTCTTTTTTACTTTATGAAAATACAACTCTTCTAGCCCTCTTTCTTGCAAAGTCACCAATAATATCATCATATTTCAAGCTTCTTGCCAAACCAGGTTCCATCATCAAGATTCTGAGATCGTCCATCCTGTCTTGGTGCATTGTTGATCGATTGACACTTTTTATTCTTTTCATTACACTGAAACTTCTCTCACCGTGACTTACAGATACAGGGATGCAGCAGAACGACCTGATCGCTATAGATGTATTTGGGAACAAGCTGTCCAACTTTATCTTCCTTAGTGCTGTAGAAATCACTATTAGTGGTGATTGTAATACACAATACTCCAACAAGAGTCATATCAGAAGGTTTTTCGTAAACTTACCAAATTCGATTTATTTTTCCGTAGTTAAATAATTACAGAGAGAAGAAAAATTCAAGAACAGTTAACATTCACAGGCCGCGAGCCGCTATCTGACCAACAGGTGCCAGTGGCCAGTCCGGGCTAACTATCCCTTGAACTCGCGTGAACTCTCTGACCAGAGTCCTCTTTCATTGTACAGTATTCGCTTCTTCGCGCGCATCTGCCCCTGCGCAGTGTTCGCGGTGCAGACGCCAGCGCATGTATCCATACGCTGATGTTTGCTAGCGCTGACATCTGGTGATACTGTAAATAAAGAGTTCCCTACAGTACTCCCCCCCCCAAGTACCGAAGGTAAGAGGAGTTAAAGGTACCGTGGGTTAAAGAGGACATGCCGTCCAGAGCGTGTAACAGTAGTTGGTACACTCTGAAGATATTGCTGGTCCCTAGAGGAGGCTGGCGGTAAGGCATCAGTAGGAGGCAAATCGTCATGTTTGGAGGAACCTTGAGGAGTAACGATACCGTTGCTGGCATCTGCCATGAAAAATGCCTCGACCGTTCGAAAAAATCCGGTTTCAAACGGTCGAGGCTGATGACAGATTGTGAACCTTTGACGAGCAATGTAAAATGCGCTTGTGTTCGTGCAACGATTTTGTACGGTCCACTATAAGGAGGTTGGAGAGGCTTCTTCACTCCATCGCGTCGGATGAAAGCATGAGAGCAGGTCTCAAGTGCAGGATGCGTGAAAATTTTGCTTTTATTGTGTGCAGACGTTTGTGTAGGAGCCAATGCTTGCATTATCTCACACAAACGTTGCACGAAAATGGCTGGCTCCTCCACTGGAGCTGCTGATGGAGAGATAAGTTCACCTGGTAGACTTAGGGCCTGTTCACATAGGAGTCCATTGCGTTGCGTTAAGGAAAAGATGACGTTTAGACGAAAATAAACCAATCATAGGCCTCCAAACGATTAGCAATGAAATTTTTAACGCCTATGATTGGTTTATTTTCGTCTCAACGTCATCTTTCCCTTAACGCTACGCAACGGACTCCTGTGTGAACAGGCCCTTAGAGTAGAGCCAGACCAGTTCTGAAGTCGTACACTGTAAATCATTTTTAAATGAGGAACGAAGTCCTAGAAAAACCAACGGAAGTGTTTCTGTCCACTTGATGGTTCGGTGGCACATCAGGACTTGTTTCAACGAGCGGTGGAAACGCTCAACTAGACATTAACATTATTGAGCATATCTGGGATGCCTTGCAACATGCTGTTCAGAAAAGATCTCCATCCCCTCACACTCCTATGGATTTGTGGACTGCCTGCAGGATTCGTGGTCTGAATTGCCTCCAGGATACCTTCAAACATTAGTCGAGTCTATGCCACGTCGTGTTCCGGCACTTCTGCGTGCTCGTGGGGAGCCTACACGATATTAGGCAGGTGTGCCAGTTTTTTTTGGCTCTTCAGTGTTTATAGATTAGTACTGTTTGCTTTGTACGCTTATAACGTATGATTTCATATAGGAATGATTATCAGCATGAATTATTATTTGCAGTTAATGTACTTTATAATTCATGTAATTAATATTTATTTTTAAACGTTTAATGAACAAATAATAAATGTATCAGGTGTTTGTCTTATGTATGCAGGATTGTTTATAATCGAGTATTTCAATAATTAGAACTGAAAGGCAAATTAAAAAGTATAAATAAAATATTTTATAGAACAACTAAAACTGTTTACATGACTTTTAAAATATCATTTTAACCTTCTAAGTATTTCATAAAACACTTTATGTATGTGCAAGGATGAATGAGTCTCCTAACACAAAATAAAAATCGGTAAAATTTATTTTAGAAAGAAAATAAGTCGCCAAATATGACTTTCCATTGGTTTACAGAAAAATTTATTGGTGAAACCAAATATAGCGATAAGTGGCAAGCCATTGCAAACCTTATCCACAAGCAAACTTAACACGAGAAGTTGACGCGCATGCACCGTCAGGGAATCTGAAATCCCATTTCCTAAATCTAGACGCTCCTACATTAAGGTGCCGACGCTCGAGCATACATACAATGTATGCACAAAAATGAAACTTCACATATCCATATAGCATTAAAAGATTGCGTTCATTAAGTTTCACATCTGATTCTTTACCCTCTAGATATAAATTCTCATACGTTTATTCCTTAAATGCTGCTTCATTATAAAACACTTGTGTAAACTTGTTTTTTGGCCCATTGCTGATGAAAACATTTGTTGCTAAAGTGAATGACGCTGAAGTGCACGCAAGCGGACACTATCCCGATGACAGTTTGCATAACAGCGTTACCGGGTTAGTCGTGTTAGATCTATAAACGCCCTGATTTCAACATATCTGATATTTCCTCGTTGCGGGTTGCGACGTGCAATTTGAATAACCAAAGCTTGAAGGACGAATAGGCAGAATTTAAGTCAAAGTTTCTCAACATTTTTACGACCGTGGGCGTGCCCCCCCCCCCGTCCTACCGGGGAGTAAGGTAGTTTATTAATATTTTTTGTAACCAGAACATGTTTTATTTACAAGTTTTATAATTTTAACAAAATACAATTACATGAAAATTTATATTTTAATTATTTCTCGACCAGTGTACCCTTTGCGCGTGATGACCAAATATAATTTTTTTAATATATACTTCCGGTTCTATTGCTGTGAGGGATAACAGAACACCCCTGTTCATTATGTTAAAGCGATTTCGCGTTTGGTTGAGTAAATAACTCACCCGACTGAAACCTGGTTCTACCGAATAAGACGTAGGAAATGCCGTGAAAAACAATTTTGTTTTATTGCAAAGCTGTAAATTTTTTTTTTAAATATTGTACTTTTTATCAGATTTTTTTTGGAGTGAAAGCAACTTTGGCTGCTATGTTGCTCTGCAGTTCGATAACGACTTCAAAAAAACATCAACGTCAGCAGCATTCGTAACAAAACGATCAGCTACTCAAGTTGGAATATTCATATCCAGCAAATCACGGTGACGAACTTCTATATTACGATAAAACTGTTTCAACCACATACAGAATTATTTCATCACCTTTCAGTTCATCCCTAACTTCTACCAAAGAGGAAAAGTGGGCATATTCAACATCTGTATAATACCCTATGCTGTACTTTGCTTCCCTATCACTTGATTTTCACCTATGGCCTCCCTGTAATATTATAAGGCCTCCGGCTGAGGACCGCTGGTTTAAGTGACGACATGCGATGGGACGTCTCAGGTTGAGACAGCGGCAGATGGAGATGGCTCGTGACCTGAATGTCAACTGTTCCATCATCAGCCGCTCGTGGAATCACCATCAGACAGAATGTACAGTGTCGCGAAGGCCTCCGAATGGACGTCCAAGGTTCACAGTCGTTCGTAATGACCGTTATATGTGTCTGCAAGCACGACGCCACGCACCTCTTGTCAACTATCTGCGAACCCTGTAGCATCGACAATAAAAGCGGTATCTCGCCAGACTGTTTCTCGACGGCTACACGAAGGCCATTTGTATGCCAGACGATCAGTGGTCTGCGTCCCAATGGCATCATCACACAGGAGGGCTTGATTAAACTAGGCTTGAGTTCACCTCCACTCGATCCCAATACAATGGGGTAATTTGCTTTTCTAATTTTGCCCAATACAATGGATGAGTCGCGGTTTGGCCTAGGCAGTGATTTTCGACAGATATTGATATGATGCCTACTGGATATCACGCCTGTAACATCCTTGAAAGGTACAGGGTAGTGGTTTCATGGTTTCGGCAGAGATAGCTCTCGGCGCCCGCACCGATCTCCACATCTCCCCTAGCGCTATCGGAATGACATTTTTGCATCATTTGTCAACCCGTTTCTTGCGGCCATGGGTCTTGATGCCATGTTTAAGGACGATAACACACGAGTTCACACATCTCACGTTGTCGAGCAGTACGCGCAAGCAGGAGAAACGCTACTTCGTATGGTATGGCCATCGCAATCTCCTGATTTGAACCCGATTGAACCTGTATGAGACATGCTAAAGCGACGTTTACTGATATCCATGACCGACCCCGAAACCTCAGCGAGCTGCGCACAAGTCTTTTACATGAATGGACACTGATACCGCAAAATCTCTACTGATGATCTTATTGCAATCATGGATCGACGTTGTCAGGCACGTGTTTTCGGCACAAGTGATCACATTTAATATTACGGCTGTTATGTGATAACCCTATTGGATTGGCCTACCTCAATGTTAACCTATGGAGAAAATTTGTCAAATGATTGCCGACTTGAATTTAAAGATTAAAAAAAAAAAAAAAAAAAAAAAAAAAATTGTACTCCGTAAAAGAGAAAATTTTTACACCTTGGAGTATTTTTTAAAAATGCAAATATTTTAAATTTAAATTATTCGGGGGTAAAATCTGGTATGGTGTGTTTTAAACCCTCATCAATTCCTTTGGTGGATGAAATTTATAAAATGAATCCTGTTGCAAGGTGCAGAAAAGTTCAGGCTATCTGAAAATACCATTTTCAATGGATTATCCACATTTACGTAGCTGTAAATAATAGAAAAATGTTCTCCATAGGTTAACATTGTGGTGAGCAAATCCAGTAGGGTTAGTACACAGCAGCCTTAACAGACCCTCAACGTTGCAATTTTTGTGGCCCACCGGCATGTTATTATTTTCATCTATTATTTTATATGTATATCATTTTCTATGTAATTTCACACACTTGTGCCTTTTGTTATTTCCAAAGGCTTGTGTAAGTTTTACAGAATTAAATTAAAAACTTTTATTTCTATTAATATTGTTGTCTTTGTTTCTTTACTTTTGAGCAGCAGTGTAATTACACTAATACTGCACATTTGTTTGTTTGGTACAGTATATGCTAAGCAGATTTTGCATCATAAAAATTCAACCAACCCAACAAAAACTTCCTTTTACACAACAGAGAGGGGAAAAAAATCCAATATATAGAAGCAAAAGTAAAGAACAGTGAGGCAAATATGATTTTTCTGAATAAAAACATCCATTACATTTTGGTATGCCTTTATTTCTTAGAAACTAGAGTTATATTCATTCTTTACATCAAATAATAACTGCTCTAAAAAGGGGGAAAAAGGGCAAAATAAGTTTAAGTGCAGTTATTAAGTGAATAAATAATTTTATAAGTAAAAATGCACACCAAAAAAAGTACACTTATACAAAAATGCAGACATACTTCGTTTCTCAGATACATACTCAGGTCTGTTTAAAAATTTTCAGAATATCAATTCAAAGTTACAAATCTAATTATATTCAACAAAAACAAACAAAAAAAAAATGGTCAAGCTATTAAAATCAATCACATAAGGTGTGTGTATATTTATATTAATATAGATTCAAATTTTTATCAATGAGCTAATATTCAAAAATAACTTCAGTATTTTCATAATATTTAAAGTAAAAATTTATTTAACTAGCTATTTTGAGATTTTAGTCAAATATTAATAAAAAACACATTTTCCTTCATAATAAAATAATTAAATTTTAATGGCTGCATATAGCTGAAACAATGATAAAAATAAAAAGAGCATAAACATTTATCTTGATAAAGTATTAAACAATAAGTATATATAGATATAAATCAGATCTTATTTGCAAAACTTTGAGTTTACCCTTAACAAGCAATTATAATTTAGAGACAACTAGCTAAATAAAAATAGAGGTTGCATTAAATTCTAAGACAAAATCAACACTTGAACAAATCTTTATATAAAGTTGCATTTAAAAATCTTGTTCTCAACAAAAAATAAATTCTTTTCAGCTTTAAATAAGCCCTTTACACACAAGGAAAAAAAAGATAAATATTATTACAATTATAATATTTACATTTGATTATAAAAAGAAAAAATGAATAAAGATCTAAGATAAAAATAACTGAGAGTTAATATACTATCCCAAACGTTACAAAAATATCAAAATATAATCACAGGTTAACACCAATAACTGTGATACTAACATGACATTGCCATAATGAAGTTCATAGTATAAATCATTTTGAACAACGACTGAAAAATATTACAGACATAAAAGGAAAACAATAACATAATTTCAACACTTGTAAAAAAAGAAAACAAAGTAACCAGATATTAAATGAGGATTATTCATTCACATTACATTTGATCACTTGCATGCTGAATTCTTGCTAATATAGCTATTCCCCCTTTTTTGGGGGAGGGGAGGAAGGAGGGAGGGAGATTTTCTTAGTTTTTAGGATATGTTGCATGAAATTACACCATACCTTGGTCTTTTTATATTTTGTTATACTCAAAATATAGAGATAAAATTTAGTATTTAAGAAAACTTTTGATGTATTTTAAAAATATCTAGCTGTTGCAATTCATCTTTTAACTCTCTCAAAGACAACAATTTTGCGACTTGGATAATTTTGGGCCACCTTTATTTTAACTTTACCACTTAATTACTACAATCTTTTTTCTGTTTTTAATGAAATTATTCAACAACGTTTACCTAGCCTGCAATTTTATTCACACATATACAAATGCAGATATAAATCCATGTTTCTAAATTTGAAACTCAGTTTTGAAAAAAAAAGCATATATCAGATGGATTTAAAATATATCTGTCCATTTACATTTTTTAAAGAAATTTTTTTATGTTATGCTTATAATTAGAAGAAATAAATGCAAATGTACGGAAACTAGAAACCTTTCAAGGCCTTGAAGCAAGATCTAAGGCATACTTTAGAGGTTTCAAAAATACAACTTTAAACAATGACTTTTAAGGTACTTAAGAACTTTTACTTCAACGAGCTTTCAAATTGTACATGGATGAAGAGACAAATAATGAACCAATAATACATTCCTTGTTGACAGAAAGAAGAATGCAGTTTTTTTCACTGAAAAACAATAGAATGTGCAGTTTAGAAAAGCACAAGAATATGCACTCTTGTTTATTTCCATTAATTGTTTCAAAACTACAATTAAAAAAATTTTGATCCAAAATACCCTAAATTAATCACAATTATTAAACATTTATTTACTACTCATTTTTACGATACAACTAATTTTATTTTAATTAGCTGATCTATTTCCACAACTATGTAACCCAAAACTGCAAATTAATTTTATGGACAAGAAACATAAATAAAAATTTATGAGGCTTTAATTTAATTAAGTTTACATATTTTTTACCTTCATGGAATTAATATATTAGAACTACTCAGAAATTACTGAAAACTTTTGAAATTGTTAAGTAAAATAACTGTATTGAAGCAGAAGCAAGAATACAATAAAGCAACAAAACTTATTTTAAGAGATAATGACAATTATAAAGGATAGAATTGAATAATGTTAGGCAGGATAAAACTGATTATTTATTTGAACCACATTTTTAAAAATATCATTATAACGAGAAAATATTAAACGAAGAAAAAAAATTATCAAAACTCTGCTCTTAACAATGAAAAGAATTATGCATTTCTACATTTGAAACAAATTTTTTTTTAACAAAGTCAGTTTCAATATCCTTGACAAATAAAAAAAAATGGATATTATGTATATACATAATTATACACTCACTAATATTGCTATGTGTTTTGATTCAATTATTGCACAAAAAGTTAGAAGAATCTTTATGGAATTTTCTTATATAATGGGATTTACATTATTACAGTAGCAATTTAAATCTAGCTTCCAATGAAACAAAGACAAGCAAAAGAAAATAAAATTATTACCTAAAAAATGAAAAATTAAATACCACTACATTAGCTTTTTAAAGCGTTATATCCAATATATACTGTATATATAAATAAAAAAAAAATATGCATTTTATTTTGCGTAACAACTTATTTCAAATGATATGAGAATGAAATTTTAAAATATCACAAAGCTACAACAAATAATTATAATATATATAAATTGTAAATGTATATTGATCCCTTAGTCACACTACAAAAAAAAAACAAAAAAAAAACAAACAGCATCAGCAAAGTATATAAATTAGAAAAAACAGCTCAGATTAAAATGCTTTTCATACATATTTCCAATACACCCAAAATACTTCTCCCTCAGAAAAAAAAAATGTCAATTAATTATTTTCAGAAAACTCATATATATATATATATTGTTATGTACATTTACTACTTTTAAAGCTACATACTAAAGAACAAGTTGTTCCCAAATCTGGAAAATATATATATATATATCTTTGAAAGCTCTCCTCTAAGTTATTCATTGTTTGAGAGTGTTAGCTAAAATGAGAAAAATAAATATATTATAGAAAACAATACAAATATGAAATAGTTTCAGTTAAATAAATACTTTTATGTTTTTCTTAAAAACAAACAAACAAAAACAACAACAACAAATTGAATAATATAGTTACAATTACTCTTTCGCCAAGGCTGTTTTTTTTAATATTTAATGTTCATTATTCACAAAAATTAAATGCACACGTATATTATAACCACTTTTAGCCCTATATTTTTAATGGTTTTTGAAATGTGTCATTGGAAATAGCAAATAAAATATACAAGTTAGAGTAATTTTCTATACAATAATTTCCCTGTGCACATTCATATAAAGAGCTAGATTTAAAAATCTTTTTTAAAAAAATGCAGTTTCTATGATTCAGTTTAAGATTAACAATGTAATAATAATAGATTAGCAATCAAAACAACAAAAGATCATTACCTTTTTAATGGTGATAGTGCTTTACCATCTTCTCTTTCTTTCTCTTTTCCACTGCCAGAAGTGGGTGATAATGGACTAATAGTAGGTAGTCTCTCTGCAGCAGCAGCTCTTGATGCAAGGAAGCGGTCAAATTCTTCTGTAAATACAAAAATAAGTTACTAAAAGATGATGTTACAAAATCTATACTTATTAAACAGTGATATTAAAGTTATATGGTAATATACATGTGCTTACTCTTAAAACAAACAATAAGACAGCAATGTCACAACAACTATCATAAATCGGAGGCTGAATTAGTAAGATAAGTAAAGCTTACTTGTAAATATAACCATATTTTTGTATTTGGAAGGAATCTTATTCATAATTTTATGAATATTACTTGTAGTTATTATTTTTGTAATAATAAGTCATTGAGTATAATTTTCTATTTCAGAATGATAATTATTTTCTCATATTACTAAAATATTAAAGCTTATGGAAGTGAAGTATAACCAAAATATATTTTTCATAGGCATCACTGATAGCCCAGTGGTTGAGGAGTTAAAAACTGAATTTGGACTTAATTAGGGGAAAGTTGGAAATTGGTGCGATCCTTTCAGTATAGGTTTGTAATGAACATACTAAGTTTCCCCCTCCTGATAGGTGAGCTCTAGCTACAAGCAAATTACTAATAAAAAAAAGGCATTTTTTCATAATTTTAAGTGTATTTCAAAAATGATGGGAAATATTGTTTGTTATTTTCGATGTTGTATTAGAAATATCACGTAGTATTATTATATAGAGTGAATAAAAGTCCTAATAAGAATGAAGGAGGTTGAAGATAAGGGGAACGGGGGAGCGACATAGGAGACCCTTGTTGCTAGGGGAATGCACACTCAACCAGTTGCTACTCCTAAACGTAGCTACCCCTTTGATTTTAAAGCTTTTCTTTCCAAAGATTACAGATTAAAAGACCTTATAAATGTACTTCATACAATGGGATTTTTCAGTAATTATGAAGTGAGATTGTTTGAGCTGTCTTGCATTTCCATAGAGCAAACTCTCATGAGATCTATGAAGAACAGGAGGGTTGATCCAAGGACGAGGCATTTCCAACAGTACAATGACCAAGTGGATTCTCACTATGTCTATTCTTGTGGAGGTTGCTCAGAAAATTGAGTTTTGTGATTTATCATTTGCCTCAACTGAACAGCATGTGAATGCTAGGGATTTAAGAATTTCAAGAGATGAGGCAGATGTTTAAAAACTGGTGGACTGGTTCGTATCCCATGACCCATTTCCAAATTGTGAACATCTCATGTTAATATCAAGTGATATTGTGGCAGATGAATGCACAAATAGCCATAATGCTCATAAAATCGGAATATATTCTTTGTAAAAAAAAAGTTGGTAATAACTTTGCCAGTGTTAAATTTAAATGGACAAACTGAGTAATGCCTATTTGTGGTTCCAGTTCCAAGGTGAAAGTTCATGATGAATTTATTCCTGTAAATCGTGACACAATTTTCAGAAGAAACTACCTTCTGAAAAATTCTGATGCAGGGTTACAAAATATTTTGAAATTAAGTTGAATCCTTTTCCATTATCACTCTTTGATGAAGGAGGACTGCACATGACCCACACTTCAGTATTTTGTGACTTATTTTCTACTATGACTGATGCTGAATTTCTACTCAGCATGTCATGTAGTTGATGGTGGCTTTCTAATGCACATGTGGTGTGGTAGGCAAAAGATTCATTTTCCTCCATCCTGCAAAAACCTGTTGAATATGCCAAAAAGCACTTCAATGCAAGAGTCACAATAGTTTTTGATGATTACCCTGAAGATATTGCAGCAAAAAGTACAAAATCAGCAGAATGCATCAGAGAAACAAAGAAACACATATCTGGTCATGTTATGTGTGATGAGTCGATGTCATCCACTAAGTCTCAAGAGAAATTTCTATCAAATGATAAGAACAAGCAATGGCTTATAAGTATGTTATGTGTGTAGTTTCAAAAAGAAGATTTTGTTATGAAGCACGCTGATGAAGATGCTGACTGTCTAATAATCTAAAGTGCTTTGGAAATGGAAAATGGATCACAATGTCTTGTGGTAGTTTGTGAAGATATTGACCTCTTGGTAATAATGACAAAATCCACTACTTCCAAAAACATTTTCTTCTTACCCGGGAGAGGTAAGGCAGAAGATGCTTTATATTGTCCAGAAAAACTGAACATTGTTCCATTCATAAGGGACAACAATTTGTTTTTTCATGCATTCTGTGCTTGCAATACCATGTCTGCTCTTTTCAGACAAGGGAAGAAGAAATTTGTCAAGTTCTGGACAGTAATGTACTGCAACAAGTTGTGAACATCTTTCGTGATGAAAATACATACCCAGAAATTGGTGAAGCAGGACACAAATTTTTGATAGCCTTGTAAGGGGGGCTGTGAAGAAACCTTGGATTTCTTAAAATTTCCCCTTTTTTCAAAAATCAATAATAATAATAAAAAAAATTTCAATTTAGTGCCTCTGCCTCTCACTACAGCAGCTGCACATGAACACTCTCTCTGTGCATACCTATAAGTTCATGGTTCAACTTTGGAATAGATTTGCCAAAGTTCCTTGGATTGGGGTTGGAAAAAAATCAAATATGGGTTGTTCCCAGTCACTACTCACAAGGAACCAGCTTCTCCAGAACTTCTTTCTATGATATGCAAGTGTACAATAGGCCGTACTTTAGCCTGCAGCTGTAGGAAATCTGGCATCAACTGTTCTACAATTTGCTACCACTGCAAAGGGCAAGCATGTACCAACTCTCCAGAGGATGATAACATCACTACAAACTGAGATTACCAAGAGGCTGAAATCAATAGCAGGATGGATGAGGCAATTTCAGAAGGTGACTTATTGGAGGAAGAGTGTGAACCGGTGCAAGAGGAGGAAAGCCACAATGAACAAAATGAATATTTTTGTTTTCTATCACCCTCTCAAACATTCCTCAGAATCTTTTCGTGTGATGTTTTTCTATGCTAAATCAGACAGCTCACCTAGCAGGAGGGTGAAAACTTTATGTATGGTATGTTCATTCTATACCTAAACTGAAGGGATTAAAACTATTTCCAGCTTTTCCCTAATTAAGTCTAAATTCAACCCTTGAACCACCAGGCTATATGAGGAATACAGAAAAAAAAAAAAAAAAAAACTAGATTCTCAAAAATCTTTATCTATTTTTGTCCCTTACCTTCTAGTATGTGAGTTTTATAGCCATTGATTACTCAACCCCTCAAAATATTCATTAAAAATTAACAATAAGAAACATTTGAAGAGACATCTGGATACATCTGACCAAATAAGTGTTAAAAATAATACAAGATGTAATACCTGGATTAGACTCAGGAGGTAATGCACCACCTTCTTCAGGCTGCAAAAGAACAATATTAAGCTTAATAATATTACAAAATGTTTCTCAAATATAGATCTATATAGAAAATAACAAATTTTCCGAAGTAATAATATACCGAAGTTCAAATTGAAAAAAAAAACCTATTCACTTTTGCTTTTTCAAACTGACAAGTTACATGTTTGGATGACAATTAAGTGGACATAAAATATCTGTATAGTCTTACACTCTACAAATTCACCATGGCCAACAGAGCAATAAAAGAAACACACCTTGTAAAGGTCTTCAAACTATATGATTTTTGAAATATAGTAGCATAAGAAATCTCACTTATTGATATGATAATCTAGGTTATGTAATTTTCAGAGAAAAACAGCATACCACATTAATATTTTATAAATTTTACTTATTTCCATATCCATGAAATTTTCCCCCCTCAAATACACAGTTCCTACATAGGCATGAAGTCTTTACTCCTACAAAATTAATAAATGAGGGATTATAGAGAAAGAGATGCATTATTTTAGTGAACTGGTACTTTTACTCACATTTATATTTGCTAAATATCTTTTAAAAAAAAATCAAATGTCAAGGCCAATTTAAATCTAATATTTATAAAAGAAAAGAAAGAAAGTTTTGCTGGAAGCATAAATAATATATATTACAAAAATGCTTATAAATGTAAAACAAACAAAACAATTACATTCAAATTAAAAGAATCTTTTACAGCTATTAAAAACTATGCCATACTTACCTTATCTTCAAGCCACCTAGCAATTTCATGAAAATCTTGTTCTCTCTGAAACTAAAAGCATACAAACAGTGCGATCATGGCTAACATGATGAACTCAGAAATAAAAAGCTCAGTCCATTTTTGTGAATTGTTTAATAAAACAGTAATTTATTTCATTCTCAAAAAAAGATTTATAAACTAACTTTATTATGAACCCTATTGTAGTTGGAAATATTGAAAATGGGCATCAGAATACATTCTTAAACAGCAGAAACCTTGAATTCAGTAATGAATGTATATAGAAAAGGGTGAGAAAATTGTTAAATAATAAGAAGAAACTATAACTTGAAATTATTTAATTAAAATAGTTCATAACTTCACAGAAATATAAATTTGTAATTTTTGATTTAAAGTTAAAACAAGAATACAGATATGCACTTATTTTATTTCTAAAACATGAATAAAACTATTTTCTATGTCCTTTTGTGAAAATTTTTTACCAATCATAAAACAATAGGTTAAAAACATTCTTAAACTATATAAAAAATAAAATTTAAGCAACAGTCTTATAAGCTGTAAGTTTGAATAATCTAATTTCTCAAGCAGAACATGTATATGAGTGATGTAGGATCAAAACTAGCAATCTCCATTAGAGCATTTTTTCTTTCAGTAAAAGGAAAAGAACTATATATACTATCTTAAAAAATTTTGAAGATATAAAGTTAAATTCCCCTTTAGAAAAATTTCCATATCATGTTTTACTAGTAGGTCATTTTCCTAAAATTTTCATTTTTAACTAAATAAAATACGAGAAAATATCCTTTACTCATTTTTTTGGGGGGGAAAAATATGAAGAAAGAAAAAAAAAATTGGAGATTGCTAGTTTTGATCCTACACCATTCAAATTATATATATACTTACTTCTAGGTTCACTCACAACAGAAGTTAGCAAGTTGAGAGTTCCTGATAAATAGCTCTAACTATAGAACCATCACAACACTTCACTTCTAAGAGTTTCTTCTTTGATGAAAATACTATTTTAGCTCTGTTTCAAGATTTTTACATTTCCAAACAAAAATGCAGTAATTATCAGTTTATAGGTATTAATATTTAAAATTAGCAGTGACTAAATAGAAATTCTTAAATTTATAATTGATACTTCCTAAATATAACTTTTTGGGGAAATGAATGGGAGAAAACAACATTTAGAATACAAATATCAGTACCTCTTGAGGCTGTGGATTATCAGCAGATGCAAGATCAGGAGTGCCCCTTAAATGAAAAAAAATTAGCATTAAAAACAAATTTGTATACAAAAATTTAAAAATTTATACTAGGGAAAGTATAATCATCAAAAAAAAAAAGTGTGCAACTTTATTAGATTTTCAATAAATAGTTTCAAGCTAGGAAGAAAGGTGGTATTTTTTTGTATAATGTATAACATATATTACAAATTAGAATAATCTCAGTCAGCAGCCCTTTTGGTGAGCTTAAATACAAATAATTTAATAGCTTAAAATGTAATGAGCCCACACTTAAAAAAGATGAAGGAAAGAGTAGAACTTACAATGAATTTTATTTCCTCTACATAAATATATTTTACCTTTTATTTGAAAAGAATAATTTTTTGTAACAAACAAAAAATGCTTAGTGAAATGTACAATTTTCATTGCTTATTCAAAACTGGCTGCAAAGACTAAATGGACTAGGGGTGGGTGGATACTTTGGAGATTAGTAAGCTGTTCATAACTTTTATGGTGCTAAGTTTTGCAAATAAAAATAACTTAGAAATCATTAGTACAAGACAAACAGACCCTCAAATTTTTTCTCCAGTATTAACCTTGAAAGGTTTCAGAATTTATGTTATTGGTTTGGTTTGAAGTGCTACGGTCAATTTTTCACTAAGTGAGACCTATTGCTTAAAGCCAATTCCAAATGGCTACAAACATCCATACCAAGAATGGGACTTGAACCCCAAGACTCTGGTACCGAATGCCAGAATTTGTTATTATTAATGCACATTTTTCTGGAAAAAACTTACTTCACTATTTGCTTTTCTAATGTTCTAGACTGAGCTAACATATCAAATTCATCTGCTGTATTGTCCACATCTGGTTTAGAAGCCACAGCATTTAAATCTTAAAGTAAAAACATATTTTTAATTAATACTTCAAATTTTGAGATTCATGAAGAAAAAATAACTTTCTGACTAATAGTTTTATTTATATAAAAATAGCAGTTTAAATATATACATACTTAAATTTTGTAACTGCTCCTCAAAAGAAGCAGCATTGTCATCTAAATCAATCAAAGGTTTACTTTCAGCAACATTCTGTTAAAGTAAAATGCTATGAGAGAATATTCAGGCAAAACACATAAAACAAATCATATGACACTTCAAGTTAAATTTATCCTGTACAATAGAGATTAAAAATAAAGATTTCATCAAAATATATGGTAAAGTAGAATAAGTAACACAATTCACTATCATATATATTACAAATGGAATCTAATGCAAAGTGTATCCAACAATCAACAGTAATTAACTAACTTTTAACTAGCAAAAAAGATTATTTTACATATACAAAAAGTATTTTTTGTCAAAATCTATTGTGCATTTTATATGAAAAAAAAACTGTAAAAATCTTTTATGAGGTACATAATGATCATGATACATATTTCAATATTCAAATAATAATTTTTATATCTCCCTTAAAGCCATAATATTATTGTTATAATAAATATAAAGCAGATCTTTATTTTTTAAACATCAATAGTTTGAAAAATAAGTAAGGAAAAATGTAAGTTTATGAAACCACAAATTAAAATCAAATATATCATTCAATCAGAAATATAGAACCATTAAATTCCAAATAATAATAAAAAAAATATTCATGATTAAGTGGACTTTTAATTTCTTCTTCAACAAGAAAACAAATTTCTTAAAGTATTATTTTACATTCATATCCTCACTAATGGCATCTAAAACAAAAAATCACTTTGTTCTTTTTTTTAAACGTCTTAAAATTGAGAAGTGTGACCAAAGAAGTGTCTTAAAATTGTCCGGATGAGCTTCTTTTATGAAAAGAAAAAAAATTCACCATTGAATGATTATATATATATATATATATATATATATATATATATATATATATATATATATATATATATATATATATATATATATTAACAGCTTTAGCTTGTTCAGACATCTGAATATGAGGAAAACTGAGGCTGATTTAACCAAAAGCTATACAAAATAAAACAAAAAACAGGTCCAGGTCATGCATTTTAGGGCCATAACAATTAAGTTGTACATGGATTCAGTCCTGAATGCTAAAAGATATGTTTTTTCCCTTGAATCTTTAAAGAAAATTCTCAAATGGATTTTGGAAATGTTGAAGAGTAGAGATGCTTTGCTGTATCAGCTGGTAATGGCTTTAAAGTATTTCCTGACAACAGAATTCCTTGATATTTCAAGCATTTCCAAACATATTCCAAAAAATTTCCCTTATAATAATTCCTGATTTCCTCAGTTTGGGACCAGCCTTATTATTATGTAGTCTTAGATTTTAAGTTCCATGATATAATTAATATATATATAAATTATATCATGAAGCTTAAAACCTAGGATTACATAATAATAAAGTGTATATATATATATAAATAAATAAATATATATATATATATATATATATATATATATAAACACAGTCAGACCTCTATTTAACGAATTCCTCTATTTTGCGAACTTTTCCTTGGAATCAAGAACATTTTACGAATTTCTTCGTAAAATAACCTCTAAATAGCAAAGTGCATTCTCTGTGTAATGAACTTTTTCTTGTGATCCAATATTTTTTTTCCATCTTTCTCAAAATATTTCTGATCATTTCAAACTTATTCTTTCATTTAACTCATTTTATGGTGATTAATTACATTTAACTGGTTTTACCAGTTGCCTAACTCAATGTCATTAAAATTCATTAATTTTAATATAAAATTATTAATTTTTAATTGAAAATACAGTGTATTCCTGGACAATGTTTTGTTTTATTCTTGTTTTCCTTGCGAATTTCTTTTTTATGGGTAAGATATATAAAACAAATAGATATTAATTTACAAAATAAAGGTGTGATTAATTACTTTTTTTAATAATATTTAGTGTTTATGCATTTAAAATCTGTTTTGTGCAGTTTAAAGAATTTTAAAAGGAGAATCTCTATTTAACAAATTTTCCATAAAACAAATTTTTTTTCAGGATTTAGCGACCTTGCTCAATAGAGGTCCGACTGTGTGTATATATATACATACATAAAGGGCTTTTTTTCTGGGGGTATGCGGGGATACGGCATATGCCCACTTTTTTTTAAAGTATTATTTTGGCTTAACTTAACTGAAATTTTAAGAAACTTACGAATCAATTGTTAATATAAAACAAAAAGTTTGTTTTTAAAATTGCAAGTTTTTTGTTCCCTTGTGATGTGATGTGTAAAAACACGGTACTAAAAATATGCACCTTTATTTGAGAAAACACCATATACCCACCTATTTTGCTAGAAAAAAAAAAAGCACTGTGTGTGTATGTATGTATATATATATATATATATATATATATATATATATATATATATATATATATATATACATACAGAAGGTCATTCACACTTTATGGAAACGATTTTGATTGTCAAGTTTTATGTATAAATGCCACATTTTATGTGGTGATTTGCTTCTATCTGATAGAAATGGTTCTTGACAATAGCTCTAGCTCGAATTTTCCATGAAAGTAAATTTTTGCTTAGTACTTTTATGTCAGTTTTACCTCATTCCTCTTGGACCGTTTTCCAAAGTCCGTTTAGTGTTCTTGGTGCCGTTTTCCTAAGGCTCGTAGTAAAAACCGAAATCGCAAAAGTCCATTGGAGAATAGTCAGGTAATTTTACAGGTATTTCATTAAATGGGATACATTTTATTCCTGTATCTGATTCTTTCTTAGCTAAATAAGCGGCAGTTGATTTAGACTCGTGACTAGAGGTTTTATCCATAAGAAGCTTAACTTAATCAATGTCCTTTCCATATAAGGCTGGAATTTCTTCTTCAAAAATTGGTTCTAAAATATTCTGCTTATAGTAGAGTGAATTAATTTTGGACTTTACTTGAGACTTCTTTTATTTTAAATTTGTCGTTGTAACAAAATCCTGCTACTATCATGAACTCCTTTGAGAACTTTTCTGTACACTGACGTAGCCATTTCATACGGTCATTCCCGTCAGTTGAGCAATAGAAAATTAATCTTTTTTTACTACAGTCACTTAAATACACCCATGCCCCATCGAGCATTACCACAAGTTTTCATTTTTCAGCAGCTAGGTGTTTTTCATATAATTTTCTACAATTTGCTTTTCTTTCAGCAATATGCTTTGGCAAAAGCAGATGAACTTTAGGTTTAAACAGCTTTTTTAACTTCAAATCTTTATGAACAATTTTACTTACAGTGCCAGAAGACATTCCTAGTTTCAATGCAATGGATCTTTGAGTTGGTGTATTTTCTTTTAGGATCAGACTTTACTTTCTTGATATTTACCTGCGTTCGAGCAATCTTAGGATGAGGTTTAGTGGTCATGTTTTCATTTTTACTTTCAGTTAGACATTTTTTCCCTTTCACATTTTATATATTATAAATACCTATATTTGAAATGCGATAACCGCAATATTTACACCGCTTTATAATTTGTTGGTATGAACATTTCTCCACGGAAAGTACAGTTATGTAACCTTCGAGCCATCTCTCAATTTTAGGAGCCATTTTCAAAATAAATCTTTTATTTTACATTCCAATCAAAACAAAACAATAGCAGACGATTATTCTGAAGTCGCCAAATATTTATCTCAAAATGCAAACGCCCAAAACAAATTATAAAATCGCTTCCATAAAGTGCGAACAACCTTCTGTATATATATATATATATATTATACACAGTGCCATAACTAGCCATTCCTTTGCCCTGGGCAAGAATTTGCCTTTGGACCCCTTAATAAATTAGGTTTGGGAAAATAATAAAAGAATTACAGCATTTTGGGCCCCTCTTCCAAATGGGCCCTGGACGGATGCCCCTGTTGAGTTACGGCACTGTTTATATATATATATACATCCTAAGACACAAATATATAAAATCATCTGCTGTTCCCAGAAGAAAAATAAATAAGAAATTTACATAAAATAAAACATACCTGCTGTGGCACATTAGATTTTTCAACAGCAGCTCTTTTCTTTTCAAATCTTTCATAACGAAGAAATAAATTATTAAGTTCATCATTGACTAATAACAAATCCTCTGAAATGAAACAAAATTTTATTACAATTAAAAAAATACACAGGAAACTCTTTGGACAATTTAACCTACAATATACATTAGAAATGAAATGTTAAACATATTTTCAAGAGAGTATTGAGTAATATTAAAATACCCTTTTTAATTCCTACAGTAGTTGAAATTTGGTCCTTAAATTCTGGTAGGTAAAAATAAAAACTGATTACAAGAAAATGACACATAATAATACTTTCAATAGCCCATTCCTTGGAACAGAAATGTAGTCACATAACTGTTTAGTAGCTTACATATTTATCACATAAAATAATAGATGTAGATACCATTTAAATGCAAAACATCCTATATATAATCATTTGCTTTATGTAAATATGTAATATAGTATTACAAATAGATTTGGTAATTAAACATACATCAAGAGCAAAATACTCTAATAGAATCACTACTTTGCTTTGAATTCCCTCTTAAACTTTAAAAGCTTAAGTTTCAAATGCAATATTCACTTTTAACAATTTACTTATCTAATCATAATTCCAGACAAAATTTTTAGGTACTGAATAAGTGCTTATGACAAAATAATTGTTTAAGTACACCATTAGAATTGATTAAAATTATTTTTAAAAAAATTATACATCAAAAATGGATGATTTTAACAAATAAAACAATTGAGTATTGCATAAATACATAAACAAATTTAAATCTATTTAAAAAATTTAATGTACCAGTAATTTTTTCATTTCCAACTTTGTCTAACAATTCAACAATCCTGCTCTGCATATTTTGGCATGTTTTGCATAAATCCTGAAAATATAAGGTAAGCATTCATTCAAATTGATACACAAATTAAGGAGTTACACAAATATTTTTATAGAGACATGTAGTTTCTAGATAGCTATTCACTCTTATGATAAATAAACTGGAAAAAAAAATGACTGCAAAAACTTATCTAGATAACAAAACAAAGTTTTATTTAACAATATAAGATACAAATGGAAGCAATAAATAATGGCAAACATGCTTACACTTTCACACAACAAAAGGTTTGTGCCCAAAACTTTTAAAGTATCTATTTGTGTTTTGTCATAATTATGAAGAAAATTCCATAAAAAAAAACTGCTTTGTAATTTAAGTTATTCATGGAACTATCTAACTCCCTTATTTTGAGGAGAGACAGGGTTTTCATTAAGGGAAAAAAGAACAACTAACAAACTAGGAAACACTTTAATTCACCTAAGAGTGTCTGTTTTCTCAAATATTTATAAACTTATAATTATTTTACATTTCAAACAAATGTGACCATGAGTAGACAATATTGTTTTGTAGAAATTTAAACAATTCTAGCTAACCAAAAATGGTTAGATAAAATAAGACCAGTAAAAAAACTAACAAACTGAAGATATTTTTTATAATCTGTACTGAAAGAATTTTTAAGCAGCTATAAATATAAACATACATTTTTGCATTTATCATAACCAGAAATCTGATTACATCAGATTCTTTTTTACATATTTATCACTAAGTATATAAACAAGACTTTTTGCTAAATACTGTAGTTAACTAAGCTTACAATTCTAGGCACTGACTACTAGTGAATTTAAAGAACAGGCTAATATGTAACTACTGAATCACGCTTCCATTCTGAATAGATCATTTGTAGATACACACAAACAAGTTTTTTAATTACAGTCCCATACACACAAAAAAATAAGAAACTTTCTAATTAAATACCTGTAAAAGTTCAAGATCACTCTGGTGCTCTTTTCCAGGTGTCAATTCAGTTAACATTTCCCCAAACACTCTCATATTTCCCTGAACTATTTCTAATTCTCTTTTCAGTTTCTCCATTTGTTGAGGATGTATAGTCACAGTTCCAGTGTTTTCCTATAAAAATTCACATACATTTTTATAAAGACTACTAAAATAGAATAAAAGAATATAGAATAAAAATAATTTTCTTTTATTGCATGGCTCAGAAGTACAAATACATTTTTGTAAAATCTGTACTAAACTACAGGATAATGTATAGTTGGAAAGACATGTAAGGTGAGTTGCGGCATATGTATTGTGCCCACATAACTTCTAAGGTCATATAATTTGTAGCTCTGCCATCTGCAGGAATGTACTATTTAAAAGACATGCTCTTGATAGGCACCAATGTGCATGAGTGGTAAGCACAACATCCAGGATGGTTACAAAGTGTTGCATGTTTATTTCACTTGCACAAGTGAGATATGTGTCTGAATTGTTATCAACAATCCTCTAACTTGGTTGAAGTTAATGTTTTTGATACTGTTAAATGGTATTATCAATTGATTTTCCTAATTCTTAATTATTAAGTGCTAAGCCCTGGTTTGCACTTATCCCCAAAAGTTCTGTAATGCAGTTAGTGCAAATATCATTAGTGGAGCTAGTGCAGACTGGTACACACTTCCCCTTGATCCAAAATTATTATTTATGTTCTTTACATTTATTACTTCACTTTACTATTAGTAATACACATAGGACATTATGATCGCACAAAAATGAACAAAAGAAACATGATGGTTACAAATAAAACAGAGTAGAGAGAAAGCTGCCTAGAATCTAACAATCATCTTTTCACTGTTAAAGAGACTGATAATGAAATAGAAAATTGGGATTCATTCATGAAAATGATGGAAGTGAACCATGACCAAAGACATTTATTTTTATAAAAAAGCTGTCAGTCACTGGGCCCGAGTCAAATTTTTTTGAGAAAAAGTGTGAAGCACTGTGTTGGTGAGGTGAGATCTTTTGAAAGTAAGGACCCTTTAATGAAATACATGATGTGTTGAGGCAAACTCCTTGATTAATGTAAATTCGTTTGCCTATGCAGAAGAACTGCCTCTCAACTCCACATCAGAAAAATGTAAAAACAGTTCCGCTTTCATTTCAAAATTGTATCGTGTCGTAAGTAATTCGTATTTAAATAAAGTGCTTGTTCTAAAGTATTCATAGTGATTATCGAACAGTTTTCTCACATTTCTGGCGTCCGCGACAAGGACTATGGATAACCTAAAGCGAGAACAAGCACAACTCCGGCGATTATTTACGAACTCTTTAAAAACTTTGGAATCGAAATTGACTGTTGAACCGGTAATTAGAAGTGACGTGATACCGGCAAGTAGTGTATTAGAGGATAAAGCGAATCGCCTCTTTGATTTAGATGAACAAATAAAAGAATTATGGTTAAACGCAGAAGATTTTGATGAAGAAAAATTTTCAAAAGATATAGATATAACTGAATCTTATCGTGATCAATGGATTACCGCGAAATCGAAAGTCACGAATCTTCTGGAAAACGAAGTTAATTTAGACGATAATGTAAGTGTCACGTCTCAAGGTAAGCGAAATTTTAGACTTCCTAAATTAGAATTGAAACGATTTGATGGAAATGTAAAAAATTGGATTGGATTTTGGGGGCAATTTAAAAAAATTCATGAAGATGATACCATAGACTCTGATGATAAATTCCAATATTTACTGCAGGCTACTGAAATTGGCTCTTCAGCCCGAGACCTCGTAGAAAGTTTTCCACCATCTGGGCCAAATTATTTTAAGGCCATAGAACAAATGAAGTCCCATTTTGCACGTGATGAGTTGTTGATTGAAATCTATGTTCGTGAACTTCTGAATTTAGTTTTAACTCAAGTTAAAAATGGAGAAAACTTTACTTTGCGTATCCTACATGACCGATTGGAAACTCAGTTACGTGCATTAGAAACTTTGGGAGTAACTTCTGAGAAATATGCAGCAATGTTGTACCCCTTAGTCGAGTCTGCTTTACCAGAGGAAATAATGAAAACATGGGAACGATCGCGAACAGTGAAAGCTGAAACTGGGAAAGAAGTTAATCTTTTAACTAGTCTTTTAGAATTTTTGAGATTCAAAGTGGAAAGCGAAGAGCGTTTGAATCTGGCCCGTTCCGGATTTGCATGTAGCAAAGAATTCGATACATCGAAATCTCGACATCACATTCCCACCGCAGCGTGTATTGTAGCGAGTGAAAAGAAATACACTAAATCTGATAAATTATGTTTGTGGTGTAATAAAGTTTCTCATAACTCTACAGAATGTTTTAAAGCAAATGATATACCATATGATGAAAAGAAAGAAATATTGCGTAAAAAAGGGGCATGTTTTTCTTGTTTAAAAATAGGACATAATTCGAAGGTATGCAAAAGTTATGTCAAGTGTTTCATTTGTAATAAACGACATCATACAGTTGTATGTCCAAAACCACGCCAATCGAAAGATGCCAAGAAAGAAATGAATGAAAATCCAAATGCTGAGGTGTTGATATCTAGGAAAAATTCACAAACTCTTCTTTTGACTGTTCTTGCCAGAATTACGAGTAAGGAAAAATCTGGTATTATCCGGATATTGTTTGATACAGGTTCTCAAAGATCTTTTATTAGAAAGGATATAGCAGACAAATTAGGGCTAGAAATATCAAATCAAGAAACTTTGAGTCATGGTTTATTTGGGGGTGGTGAAACTGAACAAAAGTTACATAATGCCTATGATATTACTTTGCAAAGCTTATGTTCAAAATTTCGATGTCGTATTTCCGTTTTAGATGAAACAAAAATTTGTGGAAATATACCCCGTGTTACGAATCTTAATGTGTACCCTCTTCTGAGGAAGAAAAATATAGTACTAAGTGATGTGGGAGAAAACACACCGGAAATAGGCTTGTTAATTGGGTTCTTTATTGACCGGAACAATAGTTCCAATTGACGATAATTTGGTAGCAGTTAATACAAAACTGGGATGGACTCTCCAAGGTAAACAAGCATGTTCTGTTAGATCTTTAAATGATATTAGTTGCTCTTGCAACTTGGATTTAACAGAATTATGGGATTTGGATGTGATTGGCATTAGAGATCCATCAGAAATTAAATCTAGACAAGACATAGAGGCTGAGACTTTAAATTTCTTTCATAGAACTATTAAGCGGATTGAAAATAACAGATATGAAGTTAGTCTTCCGTGGAAGGAAGGGCATCCTGAATTAACTAATAATAAGGAACTTGCTAAGAAACGCCTCATATCGACCACAAAAACACTTGTTCGCACAGGTCATTTAGAAGAGTACAATGACATTCTCAAAGAATGGCTAGATTTAGGCATCGTAGAATTAGTCAAGGAAGATGATGGTATTGGGCATTACCTACCACATCGACCCGTTTTCAAGAGTAGTAGCACGACTACAAAAATACGCCCCGTGTTCGATGCATCTGCTAGAGATGAAAAGGGTAATTCTTTGAACAATTGTTTAGAAAAAGGCCCAAATTTAATAGAGTTAATTCCCAAATTAGTGATGCAGTTTCGAAAGCATGCAATTGGAATTACTTCCGACATCAGAAAAGCATTTTTGCAAATTAGTCTTTCTCCAAATGATAGGGATTATTTCAAGTTCTTATGGTGGAAAGATCGGAAGACAGAGGAAATCATAACCTTACGCCATTGCCGCGTTGTTTTTGGTGCTTCACCAAGCCCGTTTTTACTAGGAGCAACAATAACATATCATCTTGAACATGCTCCAGAAGAGTTGAAGAAAACTGCTCAGTTGCTCCAGAACTCCTTTTATATTGATAACTGTGTCCTAAGTCTAGAAACGAAGGAAGCGGCTAGAGTCTTCATCTCTGAAGCCAAACAATTGATGTTTTCAGCCCAATTCGATCTACGAGGTTGGACAACTTCTCCGGATGGGGTTATAGAATGTGAAACTAATGAAAGATATATTCCATTACTGGGACTTTCTTGGGACGTCCAAATAGATGAACTCTCATGTAATTTGGGTACAAGCACATTTTCAGAAAGCTCTGTTACCAAAAGAACTTTGTTGTCCTTAGCTCAAAGTATTTTTGACCCTATTGGCTATACTAGCCCTACTACTGTAATCCCAAAATTAATAATACAGAAAAGTTGGAAAGAAAAACTTGGTTGGGATGAAGTACTTCCACCGGATATGAGAAAAGAATTTCTAGACTGGTTCAAGCATCTGCACTTTTTAAAAGATTGTACGGTACCCAGAAGACTTGTAACTGGACCCTTTAAGCATTGTGTAATCAGCCTACACTGTTTCAGCGACGCTAGCAAAGTATCCTACGCAGCCTGTATTTTCATACGATCATGTTATGAGGGAAAAACTTCGGTGCAGTTAGTTGCCAGCAAATCAAGAGTAGCACCTACTAAAGATATTACTATCCCACGATTAGAACTTCTTGGAACTCTCATTGCAACTCGCCTATACAACCAGGTAGTTGACTCACTTAATTTGCAAGGATGCAAAGTTTTTTTCTGGAGTGATTCAACTGTAGCGCTAACTTGGATTAAAAGAAAAAACTGCTGGAAGACATTTGTTGGAAATCGCGTTGCCGAGATCAGAAGTTACACAAACCCAGATGATTGGCACTATGTACCAGGCTCTATGAATCCTGCAGATCTACCCTCCAGAGGCTGCAATGCTAAAACTTTGCTCGAGAGTCGATGGTGGGAGGGACCTAACTGGTTGAAAGAAGATCCTGTAAAATGGCCTGTATCTGAAGTCCCAAGTGCTGATGAAGATCTTGTGGATTCTGAGAAGAAGAAATTAGTGGTGACCGTTGTAGCTCAAGAGACCTCTAATTTTACGGATAGTTTACTCTACTTCTCTCAATACTCAAAACTTATTAGGATGATCGCATGGATAATGCGTTTCATCAACAATTGTCGGAAAAATGAATATGCCAGGAAAGGAGAACTAGTTTATGAAGAGGTTCTAAATACCGAGAAAATATTATTGAGGTTAATCCAGAGGGAAACTTTTCAAGGCAAAGGAGTTGAAGTTCTTAAAGAAATGCAAACATTTAAAGATAATGATGGGATCATTAGAGTGAGAACAAAATTAGTCCTAGGCGATGAAGATGAAGACTTCAAATGTCCCATATTGTTACCAGGTGATAACGCAATTATTCACCGACTTATCCACCAGAAGCACTGCCAATTACAACACTCTGGCCTTGGAACTCTGATATCTAACCTGAGAGAAAATTACTGGATAATAGGTATTAGGAGAAAAGCGAAGAAAATCTGCTCTTGTTGTGTCATTTGCAAAAGATTTAAAGCTAAACGCACGGAACCTCCTTTAGCTCCTCTACCGAGAAACAGAATAAAACATGCTGCCTTATTCGAAGTAACAGGAATTGACTTAGCTGGCCCTTTATTCCTACTTTCAGGTGAAAAGGCATGGATTGTCCTTTTTACGTGCGCCATTTATAGAGCTGTTCATTTAGAACTAGTTAATTCTCTGTCCACCGAAGCTTTTATAATGGCTCTAAGAAGATTTATTGCACGAAGAGGAAGAGTGAGTATTATCTACACAGATAATGGCACTAATTTTGTGGGCACGAACAACGCTCTTCAAGATCTGGATTGGAAGCGTATTATGAGTTTTTCTACCATCAAGAAAATAAGATGGAATTTCAATCCCCCAACTGCCGCTTGGTGGGGCGGTTGGTGGGAGCGAATGATCCGCATGTTGAAAGAGCTCCTGAGAAGAATTTTGGGCAGATCCATTCTTAAGCATGAAGAGCTAGAAACTATCCTGTGTGATTGCGAGGCTACGATAAATTCCAGGCCTCTAACGTATATCGATGACAACTCGGAAGGATTGAAACCGCTAACACCTTCAAATTTCATGCATGGAATTCCGAGTGCTGAAGTCCCAGATTTAGATGAGATTGATCATAACAGCTTAAATAAAAGATTGCGTTACCTTCAAAAACTTCGAAATGATTTACGAATGAGATTCCGCAACGAATATTTAGCCATGCTTGTGCATCGAGGACGAAGTCGGGAAGATACCTTGCAAGTAGGTGATGTAGTTATTTTGGAATCCCCGGGAAAACGTATGAACTGGCCGCTGGGTCTAATAGTTGAAATTTTCCCTGGCGCAGACAGGCATTCAAGAGTTGCCAGAATAAAGACAGCTGAAGGAGAAAAAATTAGACCTTTCCAGCGAATTTATTCCCTAGAAATTAGAAGTTCAGAAATCCAATTTTTTGACCTGTTAAAAGACAACATTCCAGCCATTGTGGAGATTCCCTCGGGATCAACCAAACCAACTGATGATGGTCCAGTTCCCGCTCCTTCTGTTGCTCCAGACATTCGAACTAGAACCGGACGACGTATAAAAATACCCACTAGATTGGACCTCTGATTATTTTTTGCAATTTTTATTGTTTTATGTTTCCATCAAATTGCAAGGTGGGAGGATATGTTGAGGCAAACTCCTTGATTAATGTAAATTCGTTTGCCTATGCAGAAGAACTGCCTCTCAACTCCACATCAGAAAAATGTAAAAACAGTTCCGCTTTCATTTCAAAATTGTATCGTGTCGTAAGTAATTCGTATTTAAATAAAGTGCTTGTTCTAAAGTATTCATAGTGATTATCGAACAGTTTTCTCACATGATGTGTTTAACTACTAATGATTAACACCACACAAAGACAACATCAGTTCAATTGACAGAAGTGATATTGTTTGTGTTTTTACTCTTCTAAAAACAGTAAAAAGAGGAGAAGCTGTCTTTTAAGTAGAATTCTCTGGTTATAACTGCAATTTAAAAAAACAATTCTTTTTTTAATGGGAAAAAAAATTCCTTTTTTAAGATATCTAAACTGACTTATTAAACCGTTCTTCATCACTTTTATCATTAAAATAAATTTATATGAAGAAGAAAGAAGTTTCTCCACTGTTACCTATTTTTTTTTATTTTTTTTTTTTTTTTAAACCTTCCCTTCACTTTTCTGGACCAAATGGAAGAAAATGCATAACTCAATGAATCTTTGTACCATTCAAAAAATTTCAAAGATTAAAAGAATCATCAAGAAACAGATCATTTGCACTTATGCCAACATTACTACAGAGAAAAATAGGAAATGAATAAAGGCCAGATACGTATTTACCCCATTTTTACAAGGCAAGCCCGTACCTTGGATCTTAAAATATTTTATTCTAAAAATTTGAAATTGTTGAATTAAAGTATTTAAATCTTTTGAAAAAGAAGGTCTTCATGTCTAATCTGAAAATTTTTTCACATTTCTAGCTGCTAATACCAATTTTACACAGTCATTTAAAGTCAAACTTTATAAGCTTAGGTTCATACTTGCCCAAATTCACTTTATATAATTCAGATATTTTCAGGTTTAAATAATTTTAACTTTGAAATTAGTTGCACAGATGTCAGTGCAGAACTTTGTTCACAAAATCAACAGTATATATTCAATATACTTCAGTAACCACTGGATAAAAATAGAAGAAATAACTACCTGACACACCGGCTCTACAGGAGGATGTTGAACAGGAGGTTGTACAGGAACAGTCTAAATAGAATGTTGCAAAAAGTTAACTATATAAATAGGATAGACCAACTTTTGTAGGGATATTTAAAAAGCAATTCTTAAACATGAATACTGAGAACCAAGCTAATTTTTTTACATAAACATACAAAAATAATCCAAAAAGAAATTAAAAATGAAAGTAATATTTTCTTTCAGATTAAAAATCCAAACTCAAATGAAAAAACTTGAAACTTTATTAATCTTTAAAGATAGAACTTTTACATCAATAATAATGACACTTCTTTTAATATTCAGATTTAAAAATTAGACAGACTGACGAGAGAGTCAAATTTGTGATAAATCCCACAATCTTCACAATGTAATGATAAAAAGTTTTCCCAAAGGCAATAGAAAATGTATGTTATAAATTATGGAACTCGTTAAAATGATCATTTAAAAATAGAAGACAAGCAATACCATTAAGTTTTAAATTAAAACAAAAACTGAAAAAATTTGCATTATACAGAGCATAACAATCAGTACAACATCCGGTGCAACTTGCATGAATAACAGTGCAAAGGAGTACCTGTAAAAGATAATGGCAAGAATTTTTGGTAAAAGTGTAGTGAGGCAAACTCTAAGTTCTGAAGAATATAATTGTAAAAGTACATCTCTTAAACTTTTTAAGGATTCCAAAAGAAATTGAAAATAAAAATTCTGTATGAGCTTCTAAGGTTAATGCAAACTTTTACTAATCTACAATAAAAATTCTAATATTGTTCCTCAAGAAGAGTGAGAAGGTGCTTTGTGGTTCGCAATTTTAATTTTTGATATTGTAATTTAGTTTTTTTTTAATTATAAGATTTTTTTTTTAAATCCAGGGCATCCAAAAAATGTATGGGAGGTCAGGAGAGTGCTTTGAGTGAGACACAATTAAAAAATGGTGCTCCAGGAAATGAACACACAACTAATTCTAAGGAGTACCAATTAAGGAGGTGACTACTTTGATGGGGACAAAACTCAAGAAATTTCAGGTAAACCACCAAAAAATTAAAAGGAAAAGAAAAGGAACTTTGAGAGCTGACCTTGTAAAATCACTTGGTGGTAAATAAGATTAGTTTTAATTGATAGATGGATGTGATACACATACGCATTTAATGTCTTATGTTTTCAAATCTGTCCAATGAATCTCATACACCTTATGATACAATGTTGCTACAAAAGGACATAGTCCCTAAAGGAGAAATTTATTATATAAAGAACATTCATCTAAAATTTATCTGTTGATATTTTGTCAGACTGTTGATGTTTTAATACAAATCATAAGATTCTATAAACTTACATAATTTAATACAAAATAATAACAGTAGCTTTTTACAACCCAGGTCCTGACAGACTAACCTTTGATCACCAGTTTTGTTAGTTTTAAATTCAAAATAAAACATATTTGAAATACAACTGGGTGAAGTGCCCCAGTGATTTTTATGGAACTATATAATTTTTCAAAGATTAAAGGAATAAGAAAGAGAGAGAGAGAGAGAAAACAAAAAAAGAGTAGTACCCTAGATGGGGTATGAATAGGAGCCATGGTTTCAGCATCTGATGATGGAAATTCAATTCCTTTTTGTTTCAAATCTGTATATATTTGTACAACTCCTTGCATATCTGGGTTTGCTCTAAATGCCTCAGCCCAGCTCTGGAAAAGAAGAAGAGAAAAAAAAAAAAGGGACAGAGTGAGAGAGAGAGAGAATGAAAACTTTACTAGGTTCAATATTATGTTTACTCAAATTATACACATCTAAAGGATTATTTATGCAAATATTAGCACAAAAAAAGAAAAAAACATTTTATAACAATTCACAATAAATAAAGATAAATAATAACTATAAAAAACCTGAAAATTGAAGCATTTTATTTAACAGTTAAGAATTTTTTAAATTTTAGTTTTCAAGTTAATCAAGTGACATCATCAAATTATTTAGAAAGAAATAGTAATATCAGAAATAAAGTCTGAACAATTAATTCACTTGCTAAAGCTTGTTATTTTTTTTAGAATTTTTTCTAATTTATTTATGAACCCTTTGTTACTAAAAACACTTTTATAAACAGTCTTATCTTTTACATGCTGGGATAAATACTGATCATAAAAATACTGTAACAAACATTTTGCTTTAATTACAAAGATCGTCCCTTTACACTAACAGTATTTTTACCTTTAAAACAAATATCACAAACTATAAGTTTGTGCAGTTGACTATTTTTCATAATTTTATCTATTTCTGAATTTAATTATACATACATCTTTTAATATAAAATTTAATGTTAATTAAAATTTTAAATTTAAAGCTTTGATTCCACATAAACAAAAAATACCTGAATTAAACTAAGCACTTTTTCTTGAACTGCAGTTGGTGGATCATTTTTTGGACCAATCAACTTGACAAGGTCTTGTACAAAATCCTTCTGGGTAACATGTAATTGAAAGCGTTTGCCACAATTTTTTACACAAGTTTCCAAGACCTAAAACAAATGAAAAACAAGTAGTATATAAAAAAACAAATACCAATTTTAACTAGTTACTTAACAAAACAGAAACTCTGTACATAAAAACTTACAGTTAATGTATACATGACAACAGTATAATTTTTCCCAGCATTTTGCAGCAGCCTCTTACGGATAGCTCTTACAGCATCCTTGGGGCTTAAAACAAAAAGTCAACAATAAATTCTGTAAAAATCTTACATATTACGCATTTTAATTAAATGATAGACATATTTTGAAAGAGAAAATAAAGTTTGAAATTTATTTGTTGATGAAACAGATTTCATTTTACATAAACATATGTATAAAAATTCTGCTAAATTAATTATCAAAATAAGAAATTACTTTAAAGCAAAGCGTTTATATATATTTGAAGCATTGAAATACATTATAATAAAAATTCTCAGAACTGAGATGTTTGAAAATACAATATGCAGACAAAACTACCTATTTCTAGCATAACTTTTCCATTGCAGATATTCAAAACATGCATCTCATGAACACAGGTTCATGAATTTGAATATGTTTATGTTTTCTACTTTTATTTAAAGCAAAATGTTTTGACACACAGGATTAAAATTTGGGAATTTTACATTGTTATGCTATCTAGTTAAGTTAAAACTTTGATTACTAAAATTATTGCAGAGTATATAACCTAAAACTAATAAAAATCATAATCTTAAATAAATGCATAGTTCTGAAATAATCATGATGTATTCCTAATCTTATACTCTTTAAAAACATTTAGCATCGGTGTGACAAAAAAATCATTCATTCAGATCATAGAAAAGGTTTATAAATTAAATACTATGAAGAACAACTCAACTTTATCATTTACTAAAACACTATCTTGAAATGAAAGCAAGTAAGACTCTATAGAATATTCTTGTATATAAAAAAATAAATAATAAAAAAAGAAATAAAATTACCCTTCATCAGTCTCATTGATGATATCACATATTTCCATGTTTAAGGCCCAATTTTCAGATGCTAAAGAGCCATCAGTAGCTTGTTCTATTATAAAGAAGAGAGTATTTCATAAGATCACAGTTATAAGGGTTAAAATTATTGAGTTAGCCAAAAATTATTATCAGAATTTACAGAAAATTTTTTTAAGCCAATTTATTTGGATATAAAATTCTTTATAAATTACTCAGGAGGCCATTTTGGTATATAACATTTCGCCATCTTTTGAGTAGTTCAAAAATGCTGTTCTCCCAAAACCTGGTATTTTTCTACTAAAAAAACATTTATAAGTGCTTTTTGAAGTTTTCCTGAGAATAAATGTTTCTACCATAAAGTACGTTTTGCAATGATCTAAACAAATGATAATCTGAAAGTGCAAGATCAAATGAATACTGCAGAAAAATAGAAGTTTCCCTATCAGCACCCTGAATTTTCATCAGCTTTCAAAGATCCATATGGTTTTGCTTTAATATAATGAAAGAGTTCACAAGAGAGATTTGATAGAGACAAATACATAACAGCATATAAGATTCAATATGCATAAGAAGACATTCTTGGGGTATAAATCATTCTTGCAAAAGCTTAATTTAGCTGATACAGGCTTACTTCATTTCTTTTATCTTTCCAAATTATTATATATGCAGTCTATCTTTCTCTACCAATAACAACCTACACAATAAACTGGTTCAGCATTATAACATTTTAATAGTGAATAATAAGCTGAAATTCACATGTCTAAATAAAAGTTGATATAAATGGTTTTCAATGTTGAATTTTGATACTTTGCCTGCAACCATGTTGTACAATGTGAATTATTTTGATTGATGCGTATATCTAGATATTATCAATATCAGTAGGCCTACTAAAAAGCTTGTCATTTGCAGGACTAAAATCACCATCATAAAACCTTTATAATTATCTTTGAAATATTAATTCTTTAACTGCGCTATCCCCATGTATATCACAAGTCTTTTGTTGTTAGAGTAGCATTTTTCATTTGTGGAAATAGGACAACATAATTGCTTGAAAGTATACCTTATTACCAATCATCTTCAAAACAAGTTTAAAAAAAAAAGAAAGAAAAAGGATATCATACTATATAATACATTAGAATATTATTTAAAAATCAGCTTTAAAATCAGGTGGATTTCAAAATTTATTTCAATAATTCTAATTTTTGTATGAAAACAAAGTATGTATGAAATCTAAACCTTTCATAAGAGGACCATGTAATTAATTATTAATCATATGTTATAAATAATGAAAAATGTCACAAATGATCTATATACGAAAAATACTAAATTGGTTATATCATATTTCATTTATTGTATTTGGTTAGGAACTTTTGAGTGTGTGTGTGTGGCTAAAGATCCCTGGGGCTGACGACTGTCAGACCCCAGTCGGGTGTACATATGAATAGAAGGAAATAGAAACATAAGTCACACAATCACAGAATAATTTTTTTTTTTATTAACAAGTGATGACATCGGTGATGGATGATGGGTTCCAGCTCCCCTTTCTAGACGGGGCTCCTTTTGCAGGCAGAAAACTGATGAGTTCCCCAGAATACAACCAAGTCTTATGCGGGAATCAAACCCATGCCCCTGGCATGACAGGCTGATGCCTTAACCACTTAGCAACTGGACAACAAGAACTTATGTACAAGATGAAAGCTGAATTAAATTTACATACTCTAATTAACTTCATGATTTGAAATATTAAGTCATAAATATTATCTTAATATTTTAATCTGTTTTTATATATTGGTTATGGAGGTGGGAGTAGGCTAAATACAGTAGTTTTGACTATCTGTTTAACATAGTCAATGTGATTCCATGCAGAATAGCTTAAGAACAGAATTTTAAGATTACAGCTATTTTTTAATCTGGTTAAAATATTTTCATATGTAATAGCATTACAATTATAATGTTAAAAGCACACAAGACAAATTCAATTTTTATGTAAATACATTTTTTTTTTTGGTTGTTGTTGTTTCATATGATAAAATTTCACAAATATTTAGTTTATGATCATATATATTAAATTCTTAAAACCTTCTAAAATAACAGATAAGCATATTATAAATTAAAAATGTTTATATGTATAACTGATCAGTGAAATTTATTTGATATTTAGTTTTTATATATCTAACAATTATCAAATATATTATGTCTAAAATACAACTTTTATTGGAATTATAACAATAAAAATATTTAAAACATACTGATTTTATCAAATTACATATGATTTTTTTGATAAAAGGGTTAAAAGGAAGTATTAAAAATTGATTGATAGATAAAAGAGAAATAAAAATGTTAGTGTTAATACAACTATTATTAGTTCTCAGGTTTCAGTCAGAAAACTTTTTCACATCATATATAACATAAAAAAATAAATATAAAATTCATTTTTTAGTTCTGGTCTTTATTCAGACATGTTTGGATTTAAATATTACTTTTCTATCAAGTGACATATATTTATTTTTACTGTTATGTTAAATTGAAAGTGGAGATGGGCACTGTAGACCTTCGTCCACATTTGGACTGTTGTGCCATGAGTTAGTTATATTAAATTAAATAAAAATAGTATCTACTTAAACTATGATGGATAATGAAACAAATTTTTACTATACAAAGAAGAAATAATGGGCATATTATCTAAATATAATATTAAAAAAGCGTAATACCATATTTGAAATATAATAAAAATAATTAAATTACTTTCAAAATTACATTTAAACAGTAATTAAAATGAGAGTACCAACTCAATTCAAAATTATTTCAAACACTAAGAAATAAACTTAGTGTCAATATTAGACATGTCAGTATTACAAAATATTGGTAAATTCTTGAATAAATGAAACTTATTGGAAGATTTTTTTTTAAAGTATGTTTATTTTGCACAAATGAGTTTAAATTTTTTAAAATTTATACTACATTATTAAATGAAGATATATGGGCCATTAATATATTTTAACTTAGTATGAGTGTTTTAAATTATTTATGAAAATGAGTGATATTTTGAACCTAGTATTGATAGATAAATTGTGATTTCAGGAAACATAAAATAAAAGTTTGGGAAAACTTTTCTTAATAGTGACAAACTTAAAGAGCAAAGAGATTTGTCACCTTCTGACTTTTAGAAACAAATTATACATGTAAAGTTACAAAGTGTTCATATGCTTTCAAATTACGCAACTGGTAATGTCTGTCCATTATAGCCACGGGAGATGGATTCCTTGTTTTATGAATTTTAATTTTTCGGTGTTAAAATGAAAATTACCTAAAGAAAAGTTTACGGAATATGTAATCGAATATTTTTCTGAGAGTAAGTGTTAACATTCAAGTACGTTAATAATTATGTTAAAAATACTTTAGAATGGATAAATAAATAAAACTTTCAAATAGTAAAACCTATTCTCTGGCCAACAGCAGTGTGAAAAGGATTTCCACCAACTCCCAGTTGAGAAAGCAATCCAGCCATGACTCGCTACTTTAAGCAAATTCCAAATTTGATCAGTTGTAAATTTATACTAAAACAACTTAATCATTCACATCCGCTAGAAAAGAACTTTAAAGAATGAAGCATCAATAAAGTTAATCAAGCAAATGTGTCGAGTATTTTCAGACGATTAATTTGAATGTTTGCATTATCTCTATAAAATCTGTTTTCTTGGTCTGTTTACCGTAAAGAAACAAGCAGAATTCTAAGCTTAACACTACTGCCACTGCCAATCTGAAAAGTAGGCGGTAGTAATGTATCGATTAAGCACAAGCGTATTTTTCTCAGCGTGTTTCGAAACTATATACAACTCAACCTATATGGTAATACATTGTTCTTGTAATGCACTTCAACTTTTGTTTGTCTAAATTTTCTTTTTGTGTGTTTATGCTCAAAGTCAAAGAATATTGTTGTTTCGCGACTGGTTATTTATGACTAATCAGCATGAAAAGCATTTCATTTAAAAATTTTCTTTTAAATCCCTTGTTTTAAATGTTTATTTTTTTGTGAGAAGTGAAGCAATGAAATTAGATCATCTGATATTTCAAATAATTTTTTATATTTTTTTGTCTTATTTTAATTAAGATTTAGTGTCACCTACACTAGGGCTTTAGCAGGTAATTTATACTTTTAAAAATATTTATTCTTATTTGCTTCAAGAATATATGATTCGTTCTATTTTGAAATTTTTAATGATAATGAATATACTCCGAGAGGGCATGTAGTGATCATAGTCGGTCATCAAAGTAGTCTGTATATTTTGCTCTCAGTTAAATTTTAAATATTGATTGCGTAATTTAGAAGCTGCAAAATTTATTTATTATTCAATAGTAACTGTTGCTCATTGAAGTCGTAGATTACTTTTATTCCCCCTGACTTTCCCGTAAACGGGATAGTGGATAAAATATATTAGGAATTCAAATTCTTTAATATTACTTAGAAATTTTACGTATTTGAATAAGGTAAATCGGCTAACTACGAATTACTACAATTATTTAGTGTAAATAGTGTGTTTTGTGTATATATAATTACTATTTAATAAAAGTAAAGTTTTTCTTGCGGCTTACTTCGAATAATTAAAATTAGCTAACATAAATGATGTTTATTTTGTATATTTAATTACTATTAAATTTATTAAAGTTTGTCTTACTGTTAATTATTATTATTTTTTTTTGCTTAATTTCTTGACTCAACACCAATGTAAATTCAAACCTTAATTAATTACAAGAAACTGTTGGATTTTTAATTTAAGTAGTTTTAATTTTGTGTTTATTAGCCTTAGTTTTTGTTATTTATATAAAATATGGGTATAAATTTATTTACATAAAGTATGTACAAAGTTTTTTTCATGAGTAACTACTTTCAATCTATTGCATTTTTTATGATTTTTTTTTTTTTTTTAAATGTGCCTAAGTTCATTTATATGTCTGAGAATACTTAATGATTTTTTTTTCTTCTAGAATTTGTGCTAAATAGGCTTCTGTTTCATGATTTGTGTCTTATAACATTTGCTTTATTTATTCACCTTAAAGCAATTTGTGCAATCATGGTTTCGCCCCATAAAGAAGATGATGAATTGCCAGATAAAAATGTTGCTAGAGATTTTTATGCTAAATATGAACCAAAAGAAGTTTTAGGAAGGTACACATTTTTTTTTCTTTTTTTTTTAAAAAGTGTCTGATAATTTAATATATGATAATGTATTATTCATACATTAAATGTTATAGTAACCATTTACATTTGTGGGATTGTTATTGTGATTATAACCATTTACTTCATTAAGGTATTCTATATGTGTGTTTTATTAAATTTTATTTATCTAAATGTACAGTATAGGAAAATTTTGATAATTTTCAAGCAAATATTAATTATTTAATTTTTATTTTATGATTAATTCAGAGCTAGAAAACTTTTCCAGTTTGTTAGTTTATCATTTATGTGAAAGGAATTCATTGGACTGCTTGAATCAAATTATTGACCTATTAATTAAAGCCAAAACCACAGATGAACTTAGTTAAATTTTTTATTCTATAGATTTTATGTATTTTTATTTTGTAGGGGTGTGAGCAGTACAGTACGACGTTGTGTAGAGAAAGATACTGGCAGGGAATATGCTGCCAAAATTATTGATATTAGTGCAGACATTGATGACTCATCAGGAAGTTTAAGAGAAGCCACTGTCAGAGAAATTGCTATTTTGAAATTAGTTGCTGGTCATTCATACATAAGTAAGAACTTTATATAACATATTTATATTTTTGGTATGTTTAGAAAATTCATGTCTGTTAAATAGGTTTTATTAAGTTTAAGCTGGATATCAACTTGATTGATTTATTAGAGACTTTGAATAGAGTGAATCAGTTGCTCGCTAAGAAATTAAAGAGTTGTAGGCATACATACTCAGTGTTTCTTTCAATACAAATTAAAACATTTCGAATCTTTAGACTACGAATGCTGAAGACATTTTGTTAACCCCTAATCTGCATTTCTAGTGGTGGAATTTTTTACCGTAGTGAAGCAAATTTTTTAATTCTTTTTCGATAATGCAATTTATATTATGTTTATTAGTCACTATTAAACTAAATTACTTACTAGATAAAATTACTAAAAAAGTAAACCAAACTATGATGTCATCTGGGTTTATGACTAACTGCTGGTATGCTTTTATTAAGTCAATGTGACTGAAAATTTTTGCTCCGTTTAATTCTGAGGTAAAATCAGCAATACAGGGAATTGGGTATTTTTCTTTAACCGTTTGAGTGTTAAGAGTGCAAAAGTCACCTACAGGTCTCCAATCCACAGTTCCCTTTTTGGGTACCTTATGAAGTGGTGAGGCATAATTCTTTTTGAATGGTCTCATATTACCTAACTGTAGCATATTTTGAAATTCAGCCTTTGCTATCTTTAATCAGTCAGGAGGTAATCTGTGAGGTTTTGCGACTACTGGAGGACCTTTGGTATTAATATAATGCATAGTGTTGTGCTTTGCAGGTTGATCCGTATGAGGTAATTTGGTAATTAATGGAAATTTTGACAAAAGTTTATCGTAGATAGAATTTTGTAGGGGAATACTGTATCAGTACATTATTAAATTGATCACAAAATTAAAACTTTAGAGAATATTTTCTTTATTGACAATACAACAATACACAGCATATAGCAATATCATTTTTCGTTTCTGCATTCCTCAGATAGAGGGCTTCATTTTGGCCCATCACACCTGAGGGTTGCCAGAATGCACGTCTCGCCAAACTGTTTGCTTGGGGAAATATTTGGCAAATGCCACACTATATCCCCTGCCCCATCTACACCGCCTCTTACTTGACAAGAAAAGGCACGAAGCTTTGAAATTAAATATGCGGGATAATTTATTTTATTATTTTATTTGCGTAGTTATGCTCAGTATAGATATAATTATATAATCAGTGTAATTTACTTATCTTAAAAAAATTGTCAAAACTTAAGTAAATAAATTTTATTTTTAACACTCTTTCTTAAAAAAAGCATTTTTTGACATTTCGTCAGGAAATGTGATCGTATTTTTACGTAGTGGATTTTAAAATATGGAATTTGCCTAAAGATGAGCAGGCAACAGTTGAGTAACATCCACAGTTATTTTGAGTTATTTCATTCGCCAATATGATGTGTTGTATCTGTGTGTCGCCAAGATTAAAAATGCGCCAAGTGTAGTGCTTATAACAGAAAAGTACCAAATTATTTGTATATCACTAAAAAGTAATAATAATAATGTTTTCTTATTTTTTTTCTTGGTTACTAATGTTTTAATTGTATGCTGATTATTATTTTAAAGATAATTATAATAAATAAATAATATGGATAAAATTCATCTATATATATACAGTGGAATCTCGATCTATCGTTATTCAAGGGACCGATTGAAATGAACGATAAATGCGGGAAAACGATAGATGCGGAAACATAACAAAGCAACATGATCTTTGGGACTAGATAAAATGAATGACACATGTGGAAAACGATGGATCCGAAAATGATTGATCGAGATTCCACTGTATACATATATATATATATATATATATATATATATATATATATATATATATATACTAGGGGCTTCGCCCCTAGGCTCGCTACGCTCGCTCCTCTGGTGAATCAAGTGAATGAATGACTCAATACTTGTTTACAGCGAAAATCGGATCTTCTTTCAATCCTTCTGCAAAGCAAGCGAATGAGAAGATTTTTTTGAAGTATTTCTTTAAAATTCAATTAAAAATCGAAATTTTAAGATAGAGACTTGAAATGAAGTTTATATGAATGAGAAAGCTTTCATCTTCCAGTTGATATAAATATTTTCTTTGTAACATAATAAGTCTGATAGCATCGAATTTATATATCTCGAAACACATAAATTTTTCCAAAAAGTGGGTTTTCAATTTTAATAAAAATATCAGTCTGTTTTAAATTATTTTTAAACAAATGAGGTCTTGTTTGAAGGAGAAATGTCTGTAGTCTTAGATTGTAAAAAAAAAAAAAAAAAATTCTACGATCCTTTTTTGGCGAGTTATCGTAATCTGAACATGAAAAAGTCAATATTTTCCCACAAAACATAAAATAAAAAAAAAACTTAAAGTCCGACGAATATGAGACATGTCTTACTTTCTTCCCCACATTATTCTGCATCGATTGGTATCGGTCTCGACCCCATACCCCCAGCGGTTTCGGAGGAGATAGCGTGACAAGCTTTTGACAGCGGCGGCGGCTGCTGCTGCAGCGGCAGTTAGTTTTTTTTAGAATAGATATATATATATATATAATGAATTATATAATGTATAATCATGCTAATTATTTTATACTATTTAATTTCTAAATTTTTTGCAATTTCTTTTTCAGTTGAACTTCATGATGTGTTTGAGTCATCAACATTTATATTTCTTGTATTTGAACTGTGAGTAATTATAGTTTTTGTTTTCTTCTTATTATTTTAGAAAATTGTGTTTACTCATGCAAGTAAGTTCTTATAATTATTTTACTTACAGATGCAGAAATGGAGAATTATTTGATTACCTGACCAACGTTGTTGCCTTATCAGAAAAAAAGACAAAGTAAGTTTTAAAAATTGTGGAAGTGTTCATAAAAAAAAACTATAGACATTTGACAATGTATAGTATGAATGTTTACAAGTTCAAATTTTTCACTCAACTAGTGCATTTATTGAAGTTATTGAAAAAATTAAGGTATAAATATTATTTTTAAAATGTGTAAAGAAAAAGTTCAGAGAATGATTGAACAAATTATAATCTAATTTAAGTTATATGAAGTGTACAAATATAAATGCTTGGTTAACCTCTGTATAGTTATATGTAATACACATTTTACAGTTTTTCATACCTCTTATCTATCAAAATATTCAATATCATTTTATAATTTGAAAATAAAAAAATTACATTCATGTTTCTTAAGTATGATAATTATCTAACCAATGATAAGTGCTGTAGTTAAATTATAATCGTTGTTGGTTGTATAAATGTATTTTTTGTATGTTAAAATTAATTTCAGTCTCTCATAAAAGTTATTGGAAGTTTTTGAAATTGGATTTAAATATACAAACTTTTAAAATGAAAACTAGAAGTACTTTTGTCTGAAGTATATACTTAGTCTTTGTGATATTATTATTTTTTTTTTTTTTCAAAAGATAAGAACTTAAAGCAAATAGTTTCATCTGTAATTACTACATATTGTGTTTATTATTTTTGATAAAAAAAATAAAAGAACAATGTGCAGCATTTGAAATGTCATATGTTTGATTCATTCAATCATATTTTCTCTAGATTTTAATTATTTCAATGTTTTGTTGTTGTAGCTGATTTATGAAATAAAGCTGTCATAGAAATTAGTAGGTTAGGCCCTATTTGTCTTTAGCAAAATGAATATCTAGGAAAAAATTTCTGAAAAAGTGATGTGCTAATCATAACTTGTAAAGTCAATATTAATTGTAGCAAGAAAATGTGTTACAGAATATGTAGTTTATGTTGCTGTATAATTGCTTTGAAGTAGTAAAATTCTCCTCACAAGAATTCAGAAAATTGCCAGGGTATTGGTTCATGTTACAGGTATTCCTTGACTTACAACCACTCACACATACGACCAAAATTTTTATTTTTACTTATTTTTATCTTTTTCTCAAACATATTGTTCCTTGAATGTACAGGAATAACATATTTGAGACCATATTTCATACTTATATGTATTTCATAACTATTAAAAACTACCTTGGATACCTTTGTTTAAAAAAACTTGCAACATACCTTCTGTTGCAAATTCTGAACCATTGGATTGTACTAACATAATAATTAGTGATGGTGAAGAATAATTTATGCCTTCTAATTAAAAGTACAATGTATTTTGAATTGCGTATGTAGGTATGAAATTAAAAAAATATATGCATGTACATATACCAAAAAAAATTTGAAACTCGACTTATGTCCAAATCAACTTAACAACCAATGTCTCGGTCACAATCTCAGTCATAAGTCAAGGAATGTCTGTACTGTATATATTTGACTTTTTCTTTTTCAACAATTAGCATAAATTTTTTAGTTATTGATAGTTAGTATTTCATAAAAAAAAATTTCCAAGCTATATATCAGGAAAATAAGTGTTCTTGACTGTCAGTGGCAACTTTTCTATCTTTTTACATATTTTCCTTTGATAATTGTTCTTAATTAAAACTGTCAGAATAGCGGTAAAAAAATCTAATTTTTTAGATTTAACATTTCAAAATTTAACACATGATTTTTCCATTTTATAAGTATTGCTTTTTATTTCCTTTAAAATAAATTTATGAGGAAACCATATGTAAAAGTATTGATCTAGTGTTTGACTATAAATATGAGAAGAAATCTGTTTTAATCAATAAATCCATATTTATTGGTACCAATGCATTTTTCATTATTATATACTGGTAAAAACAGAAAAAATGAGTGAAATATCAATAGAAAATTCTTTAATTTACTTGCATGTAATGTCTGTATGAATATAATCTGCTGAAATATACCCATAAAGTTTGCCGTACTGGTAAACGGTCAGATTTGGCGACATTTGGCACGATTTTTTTTCCCCGCCAAAGTCTTGGCGCATTTTATTACTTCCTCGCCAAAAACTTGCCAATGGATTCATACGTTTCCGGGTTTGCTAGAAACCAAAAACAAAGCTGTAAACAAACAGCTGTGTCCAACTGCAAAATGTAAACAAAAAGCGCAACAGATGTAATAAATGTAGTAAATTGAAAAACAAACTTACTGCTGGTTTTAATAAACACGTAGGTGCACACCAGATCTTAAAAACACATAAATACAAAAACAAAAGCTTAAAAAAAATAATTAGAAATTTGTTGAGGGGGGCTCCCCCCCCCCCCCCCCCCCCCCCCCGCTAAAGAAAGTCCATATAATGCAACTAATAATAACTCATTTAAATAAACATAAAATACACCTTGGTTAACTATATATTTCTTCATTAAACATAAATCAGAACCAAAATTTAATGGAAAAAATACGTAGTAACAATAGAATATAAAAAAGGTGCACCCGGGATCTCCGCTGGGCTAAAATTTATGCTAATTAAACCATAACCCCATAAAAGAAAACAACACATAAACACAACAAACATGTTACAAAATATAACAAATAAAATTTTTATTTTATTTGCCAATTAACAACACAAATACATAGTATAAACAACTAAACATAAAAAATTAGTACAACCTGTGTACACAAAAAAAAAATTTAAAAAAACTGCTTCTTTGCAAACATAAAATAAACACATAAAGGGGATCATTTTTCATCATCCTTGGTGGATGGAGGATACACCAATGCAACATCTTTTAAAAAAGCCAAAAAAAATCCGGCACCTCCTTATATTTCTTCTGCCAAATGTACTCGGCAAGATAAGAATCAAATTGGTCCTGAACTTGCCGAGTACCTGTCAGACTACGTTTAACCACATTCCAGGTACCTTCAATGGTGTTGGTATGAGCTCCGGTTTCAGGATCCTTAAAGGTCACACTATGATTCACCCGAAGGTGAACAAATCCTTCGTCGACTAAACAATCGTAAGCTTTCCAGCAATCCGATATTATGGTGGCTCCAGGCAAAACGTGATCGTTAATAATACTTAACAAGACCTCTTTAGATCTTGCCGAAACCACCTTAAAAAAACACTTGAGCTTCCACGCTCCATGCCACCAAAAACCCACTTGCCATCGACTTTTTTGCCTTTATCAAATTTTCGCTTACCAAACTTAGATTCATCAATCTCAACCACCAAACCAGGGCTGCCCAGCTTCTCATCAACGTTCGCCACTCTCTTAACACAAACTTCACGACAAAACACGTTCCAATCAACTACCGTATGATCCGTAACCCCGAGCTCCTTCATCACAAAACTATTAGAACATTGCATGACCCATAAATACATCAACTCCAAAATGATGCTAATCTTTAAATGGGCCCACGAAAAAAAAGAACCTTTCCTTATTGATCTTTTGTAGTCATGGTTTCCTAAAGAACACCTCCATTCACATCCATCACCTAGATCTTTCCCTGCAGATAGCCTCATTCGACTCCCGCACCTCGCACACTCATAAAACAACGCCATTAAACCTACATCCTTACACCAGTCTATTACTTTCAACTCCACAGACCTCTCTAAATCTACCAAAAACTTAAAATTCAGACAATTATCTGCCATTTGACAAAATAAAATTATACAGCTTCAATAAGGGCACTAATAACAGCAAATAATATACAAAATTAAAACTCACCTTTATAACACCCCATCACACTTCAAACGCAGCATTCAAATTGTACAACATAACAAGATTCACCTAATTGGTCAAATTAAATCAGCTGTCCAAACCATGTGCTACATCCATCACGAAATAATCACATGACATATACGTCAGAAGGTTATAGTAGAAACAACCTTGGCGCCATAATCGCCCCAACTTGGTGACAAAAAGCTCTCGCCAAATTGGCGAAATATCCACCTCACTGTCTTAAACAGTCTAGCCATTCTTTAAAACTATTCTTTAATTCTTTTGAACATCATCAAAGTTTTTTTTTTTTTTTGGGGGGGGGGGGGGGGGGGGGGGGGGGTCAGGAAGTTTTGTTAAGTGAATCCCTGGAAAGGTTATGATGTTGGCTTTAGACACCCAGTTTTAATCAATATTTGCAATTTAAACTTTTGGGTGATTTGCTCCATCGCCACTTGAAAAAAGAAAAAGAAACTTGTGTCTATCCTGGTGACCATACATATTGTTTCAAATTTTGAATCTAGAGAAAATACAAAATATACTGAGAGACATTTGAAGCTGCAAATTTGTATGTCTCACCTAGTCAAGAAAGAATTGCCTAAAAGCTATACAGATTTTTAATTATATTCGGCTCTCTATATTTGAAAATTTTGTGTGTTGAATTGATTCTATTATTTTATTCAATGATATACTTTGTGTGCTAATTCCAATGCATAAGTAACCATGGCTTATGTAAATAAAATGTTTAAAAAATTGTAATTATTCATTATTAGTGTTCATCCTCACTGGTTTTTTTCCTTGTCAGAACTGTCATGAAACAACTGTTTGAAGCAGTAGAATTCATTCATTCACAAAATGTGGTTCATAGAGACTTAAAGGTATTATACTTATGCATTTTGTTTTGTACTTACTTTTTTGTACTATTATTTAATCTATGTATATACAGTTGTTAATTATATTGATTAAAGTTTTTTCATTAACAGCCTGAAAATATTTTACTAGACAATTCTTTTAACGTGAAACTGACTGATTTTGGCTTTGCTCAAGTGATTTCACCTGATGAAAGACTGTTTGGTAAATACATTACTTTAAAGTTATGCATTCAATATATTGAATTTTTATTTGGACATAAAATATTAGTTTTAAAGAGGCATTTTATTTCTCCATTTTTAAAAACTTTCATTTGTGTTTGAATGGTTCTATAGATGTTTTATTTTTCAATGTTTAGAATTAAAGAGCTATACAGATATCATCAAAAGAAGCATTTACCCAGTGAATTATTTTAATTATGTGAAGTTAGATTGTTGTTTAAAAAAGCGTGTTACAAACTGATTAATTTCTTTTTGCATCTCTTTTAGAGAATATCACCTCTTTGCATGTTACAAAGGTAAATTCTATAGCTTTCATTAAGCATTTTCTCTACTGACTTTCATTTGAGGAATCACTCCCATGCAATGAATATCTGAAATTTTTGTGGTAACTGAGAATGCTTCATATATTATTCCCAAGGAATAAAACTGATTGGGAATTAAATGGAAAGTTGGTGTTTTTAATTCATATAGGAGGGTAACACTGAAATTTTTAAGACAGAAGCAGTCAATATGCAGCAGCCGCAAAAAAAAAAAGTCGGATATTTAAATTTGAACTCATTTATGTCCACAGGCAATAATTTGTGGCAACAATTGCAATTTAGCTATCGTACACAGCAAGCATTATCTAGCTATGATTTTCTATCATCTTAAAGTGGGGCTGAATCAAGAAGACTGCCTTCACTGTCTACAATTAGCATATGGAAATGAAGTTCTTATCTCATGCCACTGTATTCAGATTGTTTACAGAATTTAGAAGGGGTTGAAATTCTCTCCTGGATGAAGAACACACTGGAAGACCTTTGTCAGCTTTTGTCCCAGAAAATGTGTCGGCCATACGAAAAATGTTAATCAATGATAATCGCTGTACTTACCAAATGATACAGAAAGACTTAACATTAGTTCCACAACTATACATAAAATTATTCATGAGGAACTGCATATGAAAAAATTAGTTTGTTGTTGGGTCCCCCATAATTTAACAGAACATCAAAAAGTGGAGAATGTCAGAATCAGCAAAGAAACCCTAAAATTACTTAATGGTGGTGTTACCACATTATTTCTAAAATCATAACTGGTGATGAGATGTACATACCTCTTTTTTGACATTCCAACATGTCAAGAAAGTAAAGTACGAATCTTCGAAAATGACCTCAAAACAACAATGGTGAAAAGACAATGAGCAATGAATAAAGTAATGTATGCCATGTTCTTTAGAAGTACAAGGCTGGTTAAAGCTATAAAGCTAGAGGGACAGAAGACAGTGGCATCTAACTGGTACACCACTAAGTGTTTTCCAGAAATTCTTCCAGAGGGGAATGTTAAGGGACTCATGCTTCACCATAACAATGCATCTTCACATACAGCAAGGATTACAGTCAAATTTCCTGAACAAAAAAACATCAGTGATAGAACATCCACTTTTTTCTCCTGATCTTGCTGTGTGTGACTTTTGTCTATTTTTAATCTAAAAAATTTTTTATAAGGGTTTTGTTTTCATTCTGAAGATAAGATTGATGAGGCTATAAAAGCATATTTTTAATCTATTCGAAGAAATGGATGGCTTCAGGCATTTAATCTTTGGAAAATTTGCCAACAAAAGTGTATTGATCTTGGAGGGAATTTTTTGTGAACACTTTTGAGAGTTGGTACCTTGTACCATTTAGCCATATCTAAAAAATTTCACTCTGACCCTCATATAAGTCACCTTCCTGTGCACAGAATGATTGAATAATATGATTAAAAAAAGAGCAAAAAGAATTTTAAATGGATTATGAATTTTTGTATCCTTATAATATGCTGATATGTTATGCATACATTTAAACAAAAAACTTTCTCCCTTAGTTAAAAGTCACATTTTCAGTCAGAAGTTATCTATTATAGTTAGTCAGTTTAGAGAGCTCTAGTCATCTTTTACAACTCAAAGTAAGACTGGGAGTCGCAGCTCAAAGCTAATTCCAAATGACTCTAGACATCCATACCTTCATGAAATTTGAACCTTTGAACTAAAGTTCCAATGACCAGCACCTTAGTTACTTGGCCATGGTTTTGCTCTTAAGTTATCCATAATCCTTCATTATAGTTTATTAAAAGAAAAAAAATAACTCTCCTTAGAGAGAGGCAAAATTGAAATGTATTCTTTAAAAATTAAACAACCTTACAATATCATTTATACAGTGTTTATTTCTATTTTATTTCTGTGCTAAATCAAATAGTAGGATTTCCTTCAAGATTTTTTTTTTCTTTCTTTTTCCTGTATAAGATACTTTGGTTTCCAATTTTCCTGACAAGCACCTTCTGTTGATGAAAATGTAACTATTTAGATTGCACCACGTGAAGGGAATGCTTAAGTGTTTTTTTTTTTCAACCCCCAGAAAATTATTTTCTCTACAGAAGATGAGTGTATGTTCTTTGTAGACGTGATTGATAGAAAAGAATCCAATTATACAGCAGGGAACAGTTTAGCAGGAAAGTCGGAATACTCATTTAAGGTTGCATTAAATCTTTTATGGTAATATTCTCGACAACTTTTCCAATGTATATTAAAATCTTTTTCATTTATTAAGAAAGTATTATACCTTATTTTACTAAATCACTAATTATAAAAGTGAAATTTTTTGAAGTAGATTCATCTATACATAATTGAACTGACAGGAAGAAAAAACCACAAGGTCATTGAGAGCTGACACTGAGCCCAAAAATTATACTAAGAAAAAATTATACTATGTTTCTAAGACTAATATTGCTCAGACACCTAGAAATAATATGCATAGGAAATCTCCCCCCCCCCCCTCCTTCCTGTCTTGTCAGATGTGGAAGAACTTGATTTGCTGAAGATATACCAGTAGCATTAAGCACAAATCTCTTCCATCATTATTAAATTGGGCATCAAAGAGGGGTTTTTATTTATTATTTTTATTTTTCCTTTTTTTTTTTAAGGGGGTCTGCATTATGCTATTTTGTGGGGAAGTTTTCTTTTTTATTAAAAAGACAAAAATATGAGGAATTTAATATTTTGGGGTCTTGTAAGCCTAATATTTTTAGAATCAGGATTTGTATTTAAAATTATATCTGTTAAATGATTTTCTAATCTGTAGAGTGCACAGGTTAGTTTTGTTCTAAAAATATGATTTTCATAATCTTTAATAGTTCAGTGTTCATTTTCATCTGCAAAAAATAAAATAAAAATAATAATAATAATAAAATACAGTTTGTTATTTTTGCTGACAAAGATTTTTATCTTTGGATTAATATGCTGGTGAAAATTTGTTCCTAGTCAAAGTAAGTCATGTATAAAGTAAAAACTATTTACAAGACTTTAGTACAGGTTTTATGAATTTAAGTATCAATTATGATACTTAAATTGAAATACTTACATTTAATGATACAGGCTTGTTTTACTAATGCCTGTATTAATTTTTTTAACTCTTATATTTACAAAGCAGAGTTAAAGTTCTCTCTGTTTCCTCAGTTTAAAAAAATTCAATTTGCCATGTTCATTTGTATGTTAAAATTAAATTTTAAAAGAAAATCAAAAAAGAATTTATATATTTTTGTTTTTGGGGTATCTAATGCATAAAGAAGTATCTAAAAGTATTTAAACTCTGATGTGCAGTCTCAAAGTAACTTCCATAGACATGGTATTGGCTTTAAAAGCTCAGAGGTGAAATGCCCCATTAACTGTAAAATAAGTGTTTTAAGATTTGTAGTTTATTTATATTTAAAATAGTTTACTGGCTTATTAAAATAAATTTTTTTAAATACTCAATTGTTTCATTATTTTGTAGTAGTGTTGTATATTACATGTTAATATTATTTCAGAATTATGTGGAACACCAGGCTATTTAGCCCCTGAATTACTGCGTTCTTCCATGTATGAAAATGCAGAAGGTTACGGAAAACAGATAGACATGTGAGTTTTGAATGCACTTTATATGGTGGAATAATATATTTATTTTTTTTACTTGAACTTGTTTATTATTATCTATTAATATCAATATTATATTATTTAATTCTTTTGCAATACATTTTTTTGTCTATTAAATTTTTAGTTTTGTAATATGCAAAATGGAAATAAGTGTAGCATTTTTAATTTATATGTAAATAGTAAAATGTTTAACATAAGAGATTGTAAATGTTTTATTCAGAAGAAAATTTTCCATTTAGTCGTGCTATTATATTTTATATAATTTTTGAAGACTTTGCTTTTATATTAAAGAATTCATTTTAATGTGGACAAATTATGCAAAGTAGTTTAACTTTGTGAACTTGTTCATTATCATCTAAAGAAAATTCCATTAGTTCATTCCATTATTCAGTCCATTCCATTCTACTTTCCATTAGTAGAGTCCCCATCTTGTTATAATTGCCAAAATCAAAAATTTAGGAACCTCTGTTTTTGCAGTGCTTGCAGGTAGCCTAAGCCATATTAGCCAAAGCTATATTTATAAGCATTTTACAATCAGTTAACATAATTTAAAATTTATAAACATGACAATCTGTTGTTTTAAAAGACATTATTGGCAGTAAGTGTATAAATAATTAAAATAACGTTTGAAGACTATTAATTTTGAAGGGAATATAATTTGAGTGGTAAACTCTCCTTAAGGATTACAGGTGTCTAAATTTGAATTGAGATTTACTGTTTTATATTTTTTATATGTGATTGTGATTATTATGAGAAGTTATGTAAGTGCAGGTTATTAATCTCAATGATCTGATTTGATTTTAACAAATATAGTTAACTTGAGTTTTTTATGTAAGATAAGTGATAATTATTTTTCTTTTATATTTTCCAATGCATTCAATCATTAGCCTCTAAATATTCTTTTTAAAAATTTTTTTGCACTTTCAGTTGGGCTTGTGGTGTCATCATGTATACCTTGTAAGTATCACTTTCCTCATAATCAATATGTTAAGTTTCAAATAATAGTTTGCTTACCTTGAATGATTGGAAATTTTAAAATGTATAGTCTTCAGGGTAGTGAAATGAAATATTTGATTTGATTGTAAAAGAATCAAAATATGTAGTACCAAATTAAATGTAAAGCTTGATTTTAAAAGGCAAATAAGTTAAAATCATCCCTCTTAATCAGGTGCTTATGTACATACATCCCCACCCTATATATATATATATATATATATATATATATATATATATATATATATATATATATATATATATATATATATAATGTAATACTATCAGTATGACCAATATATAATCAATTGATGCAAAGAACTTCAATCAATTTCTGAAATCATAGTACTCTTATTTTTTTTTTCATGACTTATATTATCTGAATTGGTAATGAAATAGTTATGTAATTTTATTGTTATTTGTTAATTGTAGACTTGTTGGTTTTCCACCATTTTGGCACCGGAAACAAATGATTATGTTAAGAAATATAATGGATGGGAAGTATGAATTTTGCAGTCCAGAATGGGATGATATTACAGAGCTACCGAAAGATTTGGTACAAATACAAATTTTTCTTATAACAATTTAACTAGTTTAGTTTCTTAGCAATATATGCAATAGAATAATTCTATTTTTTTATTAATTGTAAATTTTGTCATTTACAATTTACATGTTTAATCCAGTTTTAAAATATCAGAGTATATTTTTGATTTCTTCTCTTAATTTATAATATTGAATCTTGTAAATTTAGATCCGGAAGCTGTTAGTTATTGATCCTAAAAAGAGAATTACTGCTTCTCAGGCATTGAGCCATGATTTTTTCAAAATAGTTGTAAGTATTTTTTTTTAAATTTAAGTAAAATTGTTGTTAAAAATGTATTTTAATACATATCCATTATTAACTTCATTTGTAATTAAAAGTTGTTTGGGGAGAAGTGGGATGGAGCGGATGTTGACTTCATATGCTGAAGGAAACCATAGAAATACTTGAAATTTTCTTTTGTAATGCATAGAGATATTTGCAAAAGTAATAAATGTTTTAGGAAAAGATTAAAATACAAAATTAACCTTAAGTTCATTGTTGCAGTAATAGTTATTGGATCAAATTTCAAGGTGGTCATAACAATCTTGTTTGTTAAAAGTGAAGGAGTAAGGATGTGACTTTATAGAGCTAGCAAAAGTGGAAATTGTGCTGTAGTGAAGGAAATTGATTCCTTTTTATCTTAGTTTTATTCAGGTGTTGTTTATCTCCTAATCAAGAGGGTTGAATGTCCCCACAATTTGATTTCAGAACTTTATTACTGTTGAAGTGAGAGCTGATGAAGTTTATTTTATCTTGTGTAATAGGAAATTATCTAAAATATTGGGGCGAAAACATGAAAATTTTATAATTTGATATCTTTTACTGCTAAAATGAATATAATCATTCATTTTGTTTGTAAAATGTTGATAAAAGTGAATAAGATGCTTGTATCTTGTTACAGTATATTTGTATTACATGAACATGATATATAATATACATAATGCACTGCTATTAATATATAAGGTAATTTATCCTATAACAAATGTCACTTATTAGAGATAAAAAGGTGGCTATCAGTATCAGTCTCACACAAACAAATCAATGTAATCATGTGTGAGTATTAAACTACTGCAAATAATTTAACTGGCAGTCAAAATTACAGCAAAGCTGTGAAGTGCATAATTTCTTTTTCTGTGTTATCAGTGCTTGTTTTAGGAAATAGGAGGTATTTTTGCTTTAACTTGTATGTTATAATTTTTTTTTCTGTAATCTTGTAAGTTAGATTCCTTTAATTAATGTTTACTCTGTAACACGTGAATGTTACAGTAATTAACGTATATTGTAATCTCTAAATGAGAAGAAAATGTATGGATTGTTTATCTTTCACCACACAAGGGGGGGGGGGGAATGTTTTCCTTCTGATTTCATTTTGTTTTGTTTTAAATTAGTTATTTTTGATTGTCTGTTTATGAAAACAAACAAAAATTTCACTTGGGACCTGTAAAATGTATTTTAATATTTTATGTGGAAAGTTAAAGTATGGGAAAGTTTTTTTTTTTTCCCATTTTCTATTATTTTCTGTTAGGTAATAAATGTTTCAATAAGTATAGCTTATACATAAAGTTGTACTATATGATTATGAAAGTATTTGATGCAACTTGTGTAAAGAAACAGTGCTAAAAGAATCCTAAACCAACAATATTTCAATTTTGTTCATTAAGGTCTGTTTCTCTATAGCAGAATTATTAACATACTAACTGCTCATGTAGATTCAAAATATTTTTGGTCAACTTGATGTGAATGTTTATATTTTGCTTGTTGTAAGAATTATTTATTTCTTTTTCCTAGACTACTAAGGGAAGAGTATTTAATGCTCGTAAAACATTTCAGGTGAGTGGTTTTCATTCAAAGATTTTTTAAATGCGAAAATTGTTTTTAGATTTATGATTTCTTCTAATTTTGCATTTTCTTTAATATTTGTGAAACAAAATGTAATTTCTTTTACTTAAATTAATTTTTCTTTGAACCCTTTCAGTTTTTTTTAAAATTTATTGTTTCTACTAAAAAAATACTATGATTTTGAAATGCATATTTGACTTCAACCTTTGAAAATAGGCTTAATTGGATTTTCAGGCCTGCTAATATTAAAGTATGAAGTTTTGATGTACAGCAGACATTTACTTTGTGCTTTATACTGTACTAGCTGAATACCCGTGCTTTGCTATGGAGTACATTCAAATTAAATACAATGGTCAGTGTATGCAATTAATGTAAAATATATATATATATATATATATATATATTTATTTATAAAAAAATCATAATGGATATTTTTGTAGACAAAATAATGTAGAAGAAAATATTCAAATTAAATACAACAGTAAATGTATGCAATTAATTTGTATGTTTAATATTCATAAAACATACTACTTTGAATTAAATTCTTAAAAAACTTTCATCTCAATTAGTGTAGTGGTTAAATTTTATCTTCTATCGCATTTTAATATTTTTTTTGTCTATTTATTTTATTGTTATGCACGTGATGCAAAATTAATTTGAAGCATCACAAAAAGAAAAGAAACCACGTGATCAGCATTTAATGAATTAAATTCTAAAAATTAATCTTTAAAAATTCAGGAAAAATCAGAAAATGGAGATAAAGATTCAAAAAAGATTTCATTTTAAAGGAACTTTTATGATCTTTCTCATGATATAAATTTTATAACCCTCAGATTATTATTTAAAATGCAATCTTTAAATAATGTTACAAATACAGCTTGAAAATTTAATTTTAAAAAATCTTTCTTAGTGCACCCCTACACTATAAGAAGAATCACTATGCAAAATTTCAGCCCTTTATGTCCAGCAGTTTGGTCAGTCAGTCAGTCACAGAATTGTTTTATATATATAGATATGTTAAAAATTTTATTTATTTTCAAAGTTGTGTAAATTTGATTTCATTTTACATTTTAGACAACTATCTAAGCTTCTAGAAATGTAGCTGGTATTGATATGTAATTATTAATGAGCTATAGCAGCATTTTACAACTGTTATGCCATAAGAATTTCTAAAACTTGCAATGCCTGAATATTTAATGAGGGGCAGTGACCTCTTTTCACTTGGTTTGTCAGATAAATAAATGACAACAGCCAATACAGTGATAGCTATCTGGTATGAATGTCCTAAAAAAATATGTTTTTTGGTATGCCACAGAATTTTAATAATTAGCTTATGTGTGAATGTTTATGAAGTGTACACACACATATATTGGATGATATCTCTATGGAACATGACTATCAAACATCATTGTTTGATTATAACACTCTTCATTTTAACTTGTTATTGTGATTCCTCTTTCACTAAACAATGTATTTTTTTTTTAAAAACATCTATTTGTATACTTTCATCTTGTATTAGATTCTGAAATTCAATGACATTAACTTCTGGTTCATTAGGATTCATAATGGGTAAAATCCCAATTATGTAAATAAAATGAAGAAATAATTTTTGTAGAATCTTGCGCGTGTATATTTTTGCATTTCAACGTTATTTTGTGAGTGTCTTGAAACTTACCTCAAGTAGCTGCAAAAGTGAACATGCAAAGTTAGTGAAATTTCTCATTAATGTCTCGGGGATTTCATATTCATATTTGAGTTGTTATGTACAATAGTGAAAGGTTTCTTCTGGAATTTGAAAAATTAAAAATTTTTTTTTCATTGTGTTATTTAAAACAGTATGGCTTTTCTTCCTGATGTTATGGTAATTTCATGAGAAACACAAAAGCTGTTTCATCATAAAAATAATCAGGTAGTTACCATCAAATTGACCACATAGTTGTTTTAACTCTTGGTTAAGTATTTGACACTTCAGCAGTATTAACTGTGTATATTTAGTTAGATTGTCATTATCTAAGCATGTTGTGGAAAGTAGTCATACCCCCCTTCCTACTTAGTAGCTGATTTTATCAGGAAAATTGCAGTAAACTGTGATTTATTAGAATAATTAGGCGCATTATTTTGTAGACCAATTGCTCACTTTTTAGTTAGGGATTCATGAGCTTGTATAAAAGATTCTCATGGTGCTGCAACAAATATAATTTTAATCAGTTTGTTTTGATAGTATTGTGATATCTTCTTAGTGGTTTTAGTTAAGTTTTACTCTGTGGTGTGTAAAAGCATGGCTTCTTCAATTTGGAAAAATATAGTATGAAGTTTTTAACAGATTTGTCATGTAGTGAATAAAATTCACGTAGTTGTAAGATTAATACAAAAGAAATTTTTTTTTTAGTGTAGAAGGCTACCAAAAATTTTTTTAAAATATGTTTTGCATGAGTGTTTTAACTTGTAGTATTTATTAAAAGATGCCTTTTAATAAATACTATATACTATATTTTTCAACTTCATACTATATTTTTCAATTTGGAAAAATATAGTATGAAGTTTTTAGCAGATTTGTCATGTAGTGAATAATATTCACGTAGTTGTAAGATTAATACAAAAGATTATATTATTATTATTATTATTATTTTTTTTTTTTACATTTTTTTTTATTATTATATAAAGTGTAGAAGGCTACCAAAATTTTTTTAAAAATATGTTTTGCATGAGTGTTTTAACTTGTAGTATTTATTAAAAGATGCCTTTTAATAAACGACAATATAACTGTTAAGTCTACCATGAAGGCTTAATATAGTCAATAATGTCATTGTCTGTGTTTGATGAATGGAATGTGTTACACCATTATATTGCAAGAATGTAGTATATAAACTACATAGTTCCATTAGAATTTTCTGGAGCAGAATCTAACCAAAATTTATTGCATTACATCACTTGAAAGTAGTAAATTTAGCAGCTGATGGTGAACATCTGTTGTAAAATTTTGAAAAAATATATGTTTACTCTGTACTTAACTTGCATTTGCTCATTTCACATTGTGCAATAAATTAGGCTCTGAAAATTATACTGCAGTTATGAGGTGTAAAATGACAAGGAATAGAATTTTGCTTTGTAGGTATTATGGATTTTGGACAAAAACTTAACTGCAGTTTTGATAAGTTTTGTTGACATATTGAGAGAGATTATTTAAAGGAGAAGAATATCATTCTGGAAAACAGAGCTTGTTGACTTAATCACATAGAATAAAGTAGCTTAAGATTAAAAATGCATTGACTGTAGAATGTTGGTTTTCCAGTGTTTCTCAGTTTCATGGCACACTGAGATTATTTTATCTTCAAGGCAATGGGAAAAGATGTATCTAAATTGAAAAAATTATTCAGAAACAAAAAGACAGCTGTTATATTAGAGCAGTGGTTCCCAACCCGTTGAAGTCTGCGGACCACTAAGCCAGAAATTGAACCATATGTGGACCACCCCAGTGGATATAGGGAGTGTAGAATATCCCTCAGGCAAAAGGGATACAAGATCAACGTACTCGCATTCTAACGTATCATATTCTAATAATAAAATAATTACGTTAAACTTTTAAGAAGTTTTAATTCAACACCTGATAGTCATCGGATATATTTGGCTCATCTAGTTCAATGAACGTTGCTTTGTAAATCCCCATTTATTTGGCAACTTTTTTATATGTGGGGCCAGACCACTACTGAGGCTCTCACAGACCACCGGTTGGGAACCACTGAATTAGAGGAATAAAAAAGGTTTATTTAGAAGGTTCAAAGAATAATGTATATAGATGCATATTCTTTGTATCTATATACATATATTAAATTAAAACTTTTTTTTAAAATTGAAAAATATTGATTTCGAATGGAAATCATTGCTCTTCCTAGCAAAATGAGTTGACAGATTTGCACATTTTGGGGTTGTAATATTGTGTAATTCAGATTGTTCCAAAAGTATACATACTTCTCTTTATTATACATTTATACAGAATGTAATAATTATGTATTTAAGTTATATTAATTTGGGATTATTCTTTACATTAACAGTTTGGTATTCTGTGTGTAAGAGCTGTTATCAGGCTGAAAAGGTTAAAGTATACTCCAGAACCTCTTTCTATAGATATAGCTCAAACGGATCCATACCGAATGAAGACTCTGAGAAAAGTGAGATTTTCCCTTGTGTTTAAGTTCTATATAGCTATGCATGTGTGTTTATTTTTAATGATAATTATTTTTTATGTGCATGATATGAGTATATACAGTCGAACCTCCATATATCGAAGTTGCAAAATGCCGGAAAAAAATTCGATATATAGAAATTTCGATATATAGAATAGATCTTAATTTTATCATAATTCTCCTAAAACATTAAAATTAAAGCTAATTTTCGTATACGAAACTCGATTTCTAATTTATATGCAAATCACATTAAATGATAGTTAATAACTAAAAAATGAATTAATATGAAATATTTATTGAGTACTATATACCTTTAAAAAAACAATCCAGACAGTGGTTACAGCGATCACAGTTACATTCTTTTAAAAAAAAGCTACGAATATCTTGCTGAATAGCCAGTTTTGCAGAAAGTTCATCAAAGAAATGCTCCCATTTATTCAGTCCATTAAAAATTTCATCAGGGACATTTTCCACGAATTGAAGTCCCCGACGTACTGTTTCAAACAGCAAAAATTAGAAGATTATATTCTAAAGTGGAATAAAATCTCCCAATATGTCGTGAAAAAAATTTCGATATATCGAGATTTTTTCAATATATAGAAACAGTTTTACTATGTAATGAACATGGAGATTTGCTAAGAGTTTGATATATAGAAAATTTCGATATAGGGAAGTTCGATATATGGAGGTTCGACTGTATATTTCAAAATTAAAGCAGCCTGCAACTGATCAGTTTATGCTAAAATAGGATTTTTAAATACATATATATTTTAAACCTTTTTTATTGTGTGTGTATGTGTTAAAAACCTTTTTTCTTATTGTTTTGCATGCAAAATATTGCTATTAACTCAGAAAGCTCTCTTTTTGTTCATAAGAACAAAACTTAATTAAATTGCCGTGATTACTTCAGCCTATTTTTCTCCTATTTTTGAAATTACTATTTGTTATTTGTTTTAAATCCTAAATTGTAGAATAGTTTTTATTGTTCTCAAATGCTGATCAGCATTGTCTTTTTTAATATTGTAGGAAGTTTAGAACTTTTAAGTTTTATAAATATTATTATCTTTGAGAAAGTTTCAGATTTGTGTAAGGTATGTTTTTAACGTCACTATTATTTGCTTTATTTATTTATTTATTTATATATTTTTCACTTATAAATAATTTTTCTGTCACTTTTTTTTTGGGGGGGGGGGGGGGTAGTGATTTAAATGTTTATGTTGTAATCTATTTTATTTTGTACTGTGCAACTGTTGGGTAAAATTATGTAATAGATACATTACCTCATGAAAAGTATCATAGGAACATAGATTAACCCATTAATGCCGACTTCGTTTTCTTTAACCATTTTTGTTACTTCTCTCATATTTGCATGTTTTAAGTCTATTAATGTGTATTATACTAAAATTATATTTTTAGTTGCACTTTCACTATGTTTTTTTACTGGTACATTTTCGTACCAATCGGCGTACGTGTGTAGTACACATCGAGAATAAAAGCTAATGTTAAATTTATTTATTAATGAAAATAATAACAAAATCAGGAATACCACAATTAAATGAAAAGCACGTTAAATGATTTTCTCATAGAATAAAACAATAAAGTGTATTGAGTGCAAACATGATAATTTTTATGGCACTGAGGATGCAGTGGCACATAACACTTTTCACACTTGTAGCAGCTTCTACCGGAACAGTTCTTGCAACGGGCATGTTCTTGATCTGATATGATTCACCAGTGACTATTCTTTTCAAATCTTATTTGTGAGGCCGCGTTATGCCTAAATGAAATTAGCTTACCTGGCCCTCTAGGCAATGTTCCCTAAGTGCCTAACAGTTCCTGTGAGCATTGTCGTACGAACTCAAGAAGTGGGATTTCATCAATTTCATTTTATACAATTTCCATCCACTTATAACACTGGCACTAAGTACAAACAAAAACAATGGCCACCACCACTTTTTAGAACGAATCCTTACGCGATAATTTGCCACAGCTTGATCAACAAGGTTGACACCACCCATATGCTTATTATAAATTTGTAGCTGTTGTGGCATGGAAACATTAATTTTCTTTTTATCTGCGGCAATCCATCGAGTAGCAAATGCAATAGGTTTTATAGAAACTTTGCTACTTTCAACAGTAACAACTTTATTGTCATTCCATTTGACGATACTGATATCTTCATGACATATATATTCATATGTCCCCCTTGCCGACTTTTTCAAGATTTCTTTGGATGATAAAGGAGCATTTTTCAGCCTGTTTTCTCTCAATGTCCTGGTTCCTGTTATGCCTCTTTTCAATAGCTCTTTCAGTGAGGGAATGCTAGTAAATAAGTTGACCATGACAACATGTGTCCCAGGCGGGATCTCGCATTTTTCTAGTAACCCACGAACAACATCGGCACATTGGCCTAAATCAGATTTTGATAATTTTGTAGATGCTCCTCAATAAGGTTCAGCATGCAATAAAGAACCATTAGAAGAACACAGAGTCCAAAGTTTGAAGCCAAAACGTATTGGCTTACCTCTTATGAATTGTTTTAGTCCGTGGTGCCCGAAATATAGAATTATAGACTCATCTACACTCAAAATTTTATACCAACAGCATAAAAGCATGACTTTCAAGGGGCCACAATTTGTAAAATACACTTTTATAACAATGATTTAAAGTCAAAATATTATTTAAAAAAATTCTAATTCAAACGTGAAAGATTTTTGATTTTAATTCAAACGTGAAAGATTTCCGATTTTAATTCAAACTTGACTATACATTAGCCGATTGGTACAGTTTCATACCAACGATATATAAGTTTTTATATTTTATAATGCAAAGCAAAACATGACTTTCAAGTGGCATGAATTTATAAAATACACTTTTATAACAGTGATTAATAGTCACTATATAATTTTGAGATAAATCCAAATCTCTAAACTTATTATTTTCTATGTGATGTCAGAGGCATCTTGTTTCACGACGCTTTCACCTGAGCATAACGTCAAATAACAACAAGAACTTGAGAGCAAATGGCAGAAAATCTATTTTTCCCGCTATCAGTGAACTATTCTTGAAGCACATGAACAATATTGGACAACTAGACACATTTAGTGCAGAGAAAAATAATTATTCTTAAGCTGGTATGTTTTCGTACCAATAGGCATTAATGGGTTAATGCACAATTACCCCTCTTATTGGTATGTAAATGAATATATCTAACACATTTAATGATTCATACTAATAATGCTGGGTTTTAGCCTTGTGTCTCAAACCATGTCTCAACCTATTCCCCTTAATTAGTTATTATGAAGTAATTGCTGTTTTCCCATTGTCTCTGTAGTTATTAGGAGCTCTGTAGGAGTGTTACAAGTAGTGACAATTGGTTTAATTTTATTATTCAGTGCAGCCTTCAGTGACTGGACTGTTGCTTTATTGTCATCTAGCTTGCTACAAACTCACTTTATTTCACTTCTTCAGGGTTCATAATAATGTTGAGATAAGGGAGCTATTGAACAGTCGAAATTCTAGATGATTTTATGGAATCTTAATGTTTTTTAAATGTTTCAGTTAAATTTTATAATCTCTAGTAAGTTGTCTAAACCATTTTGAAACTATTCCATATAATGTCTTAGAACTAAAATTGTTCTGTTTACTGTGTATATTTTTAGTATAAGTAGCAATTTTAATTCAATTATTGATTCTATAAAATTTGTTGCATGCTTAATATTATACTTTTTAATTTCCTCAGTGTTCATAATCTATGCAAATAAAGGGATATTTTTGGAACAAAATATTTACCCAATTATTAAAAGTTACAGTTGTCAAATGTTGGAAACTTCTATTTTTAATTTTTTTTTTTATAATCTTAGTATTATATTTTAGATAACACAAATAATGTAAATAATTCAACACAAAATAATACGTATAAAGAGGGCATAGTCTGCTGAACAAATTAACAGAAAACCTACCCTAGCATTGAAAGATTTTAACTTTTCTATAAAAGATTGTGCAGTTGCAACAAACCCTCATACTGAAAACAGACAAATATAACTAAAAGTAAATAATTCAACTAAGCAAGTTAATTATTAGCAGGAAAAATGCAGACAAAAGTAAACCGAAATCACGCACTTAGGGCTCAGCACATAATGCAAGATTCTGTAGCAGTAAAGGAACTAAACCACATAAAGAGGCACCCTACTGGTCTCTTCATCAGGAGGCCTAACCAAATCAGTTACCTCAAGGGGAAACTTTCTGAATAGGATGCAGATCTAACCAAAAGACATCCCAAAGCCCCGAGATCCCCATTGAAACAGATAGTCAAATCAGATGAAAATAAACAGACATCCTGCACTTAGGGCTCAAAGCACTATAATTAATACCATACGTAAAAAATTGGTTTTGCTTGTAAATCTCACTGAAAGTGTAAAAGTATTTTACTTTTATTTTAGGTGATTGATGGTTGTGCATTCAGAGTATATTGTCACTGGGTAAAGAAAGGAGAAATGCAGAACAGGGCAGCTCTCTTTGAAAATAGACCTCGCACAGAAATGAAACACCTTTACACTGAAGCCTTGAAACTTGTGGCTGCTTCTTAAGTATATTTAATTTATATCTGTTTGTTTAGTTTCAGTTCATCCTATTGTAAAGACTTCATCTGTTTTCTGCTAAGTGTCTACAGTTAAGTTTTATTTAGGCGTGTTAATACTGTTTTTAGTGCTCGCTTTACAAATATTTATTGTACTTTTTTCAAAAGCAAAGTAATACCTTTGTCAAGCAATATTCACTCGTTCAATACTCTGTGGTTAACTTATTTGATTAGTAGTTGTGAATTTTAAGCAAGCAATACATATACATTGTATATAAAAATCAAAATGTTTATATTGTAAATAAACTGCACAGTTTCCTTGTGTTTGTATTAAATTATGAATCAGTCTGTTGTAGTATTTTCTCTAAATATTTATTTTTTAGTGCTGTGAAAGTGTGTGTATAGCATTAGTATGCAATTTAAGAACAACAGCCTTGTATTGTTTCAAGTACTTTATAGTAGTAAAAGTCACTTATGTCTAATTTTAAATAATGTAAACAAGAGGTAAAGTATTTTTTAGTAAAAGATTTTTATTGCTTAGATTTTATTAAAGTTTCATCAAATTAATTAGTTTAGAAGTATAAGATGGAAAAGAGTGTAATATTACTGGTGCATAGTTTGTAAGTTGTCTATGTGCATACACTGTGTTAAAGGGGATGTGAAAGTGAAAAAGTGTATTTTTTAATTTAGCATAAATTTTTGTTTAATGGGATTTGCAGAAATTCAAAATCATGTGGATAGAGGCCAAAATTTATAATTTTCTTTAGACAGTTTTAGTTAAGAAACTCATATTTCTCCATATCTATATATATATTTTTAATCTTTAATTTGTTATAGTTTTAGCTAGAACGATTTATTTAAGTAGCATTATATTTGAAAGGTATTTAGAAGATGGAAATCTTTGTTTGGTGTTGCAGAAAATCTAGAAATGTATGTTTAAAAGCATTTTTTTTTTTCCAGTTTCATATACTATTGTTTAAAGCAATTTAGACATTATTTTTGCAAGTTTAAGATATACATTATTAAATATTATATATAATACGAGTAGCAAAGACTTTTTTTTTAAAACTCTTTCTTCTTTAAGTTTTAAAATCAAATTTCCAAAAATTACTTTAAAATAGTAATGGGGGGGGGGGGGTAAAATCTTGTTGGGAATTTTATTTTATTTTTTGCTTACTAAGTTTCTAATTACTTCCTGTTTATAAAAGATTTCAAGTTGTACATCCAAATAGTCAATCTGTTTTTGTTGTGTATGATGGATTCATTTATATTTTAACACTTTGAGTTATAATATTATTCTCTTTGCCCCCCTCCCTTTTCTGTGTTTCTACATACATACTCTATTTACTTAAGCATTTCTTTTTTCATCTGATCCAGAAACATTTGACTTGAAACATTTTCCCTATTGGACTGACCTTACATGCTAAAATTTTTATTCCCCCCCCCCCCCATTTTTAAAGATACACATGAATGTGATGTAAATATTTAAATTTGGAAGATGCCAAAAAAATTTCTGAATATTTAAATTTTAAATTATAAGAATATCTACATTGGAAAAGTTTAAAAAGATTAAATCCAAGAGAGATTAAATAATATATTTATATCTTTAATGTGTCTTATATTTTATGTGGTTGGTCATCTATCTATCCTGAAGCAATGTGCCAAAAATGTCACCACAAGTTTGCTTTTCTTCTTGTATTTAAGGATGCATATACGTGTAAAATTATCTATAAAATGCAAAAATAAACTCAAGAATGTTTTTATCTTGGAAGTTTGAAGGGAACAGAAAAATGTCTTTTGTGTTAAACCTGAATTTTGTAACAGCTGTAATTTGGAACATTATGTATTATTGACAAGTTTATTTACTTTTTTGACATTTTTATCTTTGAAATACGTTGAACGATTGCATGTTCTTGCCTTGTAATATATTCCCAAAAAGTATAATTGATTGAAATGGCAATTAAAATGTCTATGTAGGGATTTTTGTTTCTTGTATCTATGTAGTAATTTATATTACATTTTCATATATAGTCATATCATTTTGTGAATAAAAATATTGCTCACTTACTAGTTTCTGATGAATATTTTCTAGTCATCTGGTTTTGGATGTAATAAAGTTTTCTTAGCTGTGAGGTTTCATGTACAAACAGAATGGATGCTTAGTTAAAAAATTTAATTTAATACAAACCTATATAATTTAAATTATTTAGTTTTATAGGTTTGTAAATACAATGTAATGAATTAATAAAAGTAAAATTAGTTGCTAGTGGTTCTAAAATCTCAAACACATCATTTCCTTGTTAGTACCCCCCCCACCCCCCAATATATATATATATATATATGTTAATAAAATCACTGTAGTTGATAACAGATTTTAATACTGTACTTTATTTCTCTAAAATACTTTTAAGATTTTGTGACTAAGTTCTTGTAGGCTTCATTGAAAGGTTTCAACTTAAAATGTAAGTCTTCCAAGTTTTAAATGCTTTGCTGTGATCGATGATTAATTGGAGGTAGTGGGGAACTTGTATATCCATTCCCCCCCATAATTTTAAATGCTATGCACCAGATTGCCAACATTTAAGCATGGTTTTTTGAAAAGAGAATTGGGTTTTACACTTATCAAATATTTTATTGAATTTTTCTTATTCATATTGCTAAGTGTTCCTGTAAGAGGGGAATTTTGAAGTGTGATAAGTTTGTAAACCGTGAAGGAAAGAAGACTTATGGGTGAAACTTCTCAGTGTTAATTTTGCATTTTTTTTCTAAATTATTATCAAACATTTAGAATTATCACAATGGTTCATATTATAAAACTCATTGTTTATGTGACTAAAATCAGTATTATAATCATGCAAATCAACCTTAATAACATCAAAATAAATTTTTATTTATTTTTTTATAAAATAATTCTTTGTATATGAAACAGTAGAGAATATTAATATTTTCTACTTCATTAAAGAAAAAGCTTTATCTGTTTCAGTCATGTGTCATGCCTAATGCCTTTCAAAAAAATTTGTACTGTCTTAGATCTCACTTTTTCATTTTTCAACACACCGAAAGCCACTCCTTTGTCATGTGACTTTCCACTAGGGCTATATGGGCCACTGATGGTCCATTGTATTGCATTCTTTGTGCACTAGCTTAACTGTGCTTCCTTGCTCTGGCATCTTATAGGAAGAAAATCCTGGATATGTGGAAGTCAAACAATTAGGTATTGAAATTCATTCATGGAGTTATATCTTACATATTCATATTGTGTATAATTTATTGGGGATAATTAATTGTTCTAATTTTTTTGGAATGTAAAAATATTTTTCATTTATTCTTCAGTGGCTAAAGAGTCCCTGGAGCAAGCAACCAACATTTAGAACCCTAGCCATTGGATGGGCAATGGCCAAAATTTATTTCAAGTGATCAGAAAGTAATGCTATGGAAACAATATGAAAGTTGAGGCTTTAACATTGTGACCACAAAATGTGAAGAGATAAAGGGGTGGATGTTATAGTATGCAATATTTTCTTCAGGGCACTTTAGATTGGAACTATGCAAAATTTGTTTCATGTCAATCTATGGGTTTTGTATCTTATTGGAAGCAGACTGAATTTTAATATTGTATTCATAAGATTTGTAAGTCATGTCCTACAACATTTTAAAGACTGTGAAAATAGTTATTCTATTGTGATATAAAAATTGTCTGAGCAAAAAGTCCAATGTGGCTCATCTATGACCCATGCTGCACTTTTAAATGGTCTTTGTTAAATTTTATATACTTGTAGTATCTTCTTCTTTTTTTTTAAGAGTAATTAGCTAACAGTTCTGATTAAATTCTCCCATGACTTGTTATTATAACTGTTTAAAATGTTAATCATGTAAAATATGTACTTTATTTAATTACTACGTCTTTTTAAGGCTGTTGTGCAACTCACCACATGATATGTTGAGAATCTGGTTTAATATTTATTATTTTATAATTTATTAATATTATATTAAGAACAGAAAAAATACTCCAACTTGCATGCAGATGTTTTCTGTCACACCCTATTATTTTTTTAAAATTGCTAAATACTGTCCTATCAACTAAGTTAGCAATATTTTCAGGCTCTCAGTTTTCTTCTGAATCATTTTAATAGTTATATTATCATTTTTTCGCCCTTATAATATACCTAGTTGTGGGATCACCTAGTTAAAATGTAATGTTATTTTCATTATGGTGGAAATCGATAAACATCAACTAAGAGAAGGCATTAAATTTACTCTTGTAAATCTAACATTTAAATATATCTTCGAATATTGTTTAAGGTATATAAAGTATTAGATTGGTAAAAAGATTTCTCTTGCATGTGTTTCAAGAAATCCATACAAAAACTGCCTGAGCAGGAAGAACTTTTCAGTTAGTCACCATTAATGAAAGAAGTAAAAGAGGAGACAGGAAGTAAATAATTTAGCATTTCAATCTATACATTTGTTTGGCTGTGAAGCAAAAGTTGGTCATATATATATATATACAGTCGAATCTCCATATATCGAAGTAGCAAAATGTCGGAAAAAAATTCGATATATAGAATTGATCTTAGTTTTATCATAATTCTCCTAAAACATTAAAATTAAAGCTAATTTTCGTATACGTAACTCCATTTCCAATTTATATGTGAATCGCATTAAATGAAAGTTAATAACTAAAAAATGAATTAATGGGAAAGATTTATTGAGTACTATATACCTTTAAAAAAAGCAATAATCCAGACAGTGGTTACAGTGATCACAGTTACATTCTTTTAAAAAAAAACTACGAATATCTTGCTGAACAGCCAGTTTTGCGGAAAGTTCATCAAAGAAATGCTCGCATTTATTCAGTCCATTAAAAACTTCATCACGGACATTTTCCACGAATTGAAGTCCACGAAGTATTGTTTCAAATGCCAAAAACTAGGAGATTTTATTCTAAAGTGGAATAAAATCTCCCAATATGTCGTGAAAAAAATTTCGATATATAGAGATTTTTTCGATATATAGAAACAGTTTTTCTATGTAATGAACATGGAGATTTGCTAAGAGTTCGATATATAGAAAATTTCGATATAGGGAAGTTCGATATATGGAGGTTTGACTGTATATATGTGTGTCAAAAACTTAACATTAAATTTAGTGTGGTGGGTACTCAGCAGCCTTACATCTTTAAAATCAAACACATTGGAATATTTGGAAAAGTGTTTTTTTTGTATGTATTAATTTGAACTGCAATTTCAACACTGCATGGAACCTTTCATTTTTTTCCCTTCATGTGTGTGTGTGTTGTAGGTCTAAAGTTTTTATGCCAAATTTCGTTTGTTATATTTCTTATTATTTTAAGGTGCTATATATTTTCTATCTCATTCTGGATTTCGGAAGTGAGTTATTGATAGCTGTATGTCACTCATTCACATTTCAATTGATTAGTCTCTGATATTTGTAGTTTGGTGCTTTTATTTACCTCCTCTTCAACAATTATAGAAAAATGTATTAAGTTTTATCATGAGTTTAATATTTGTGGAAAAGTTTACAGAATGTGAGCACACACAGTCAAAAATATTTATTTGTGTGGATATACACATTGTGTGTTACAGTTTTCTAATTTGACATTTTTGTTTAAAATAGTAAATTTTATTTAACTTCTAAAATATGTATAAAATATTCTGAATATTACATCTTCCATTTTATTGCTATCTAAATGGTATATTATAAAATTGGATTATTTATTAAAAAATGCAATATATTCATTGTTCTTTTCTTGCATTGTGTATGCCTTAATGACTGTGATGAAGTACAAATATATTATGTGAATTGTGAGCTTGACATTCTGTATATATTTTAGGATTCATGAATGTTTGAAGTGCTTTGTATATTCCTCCTATCTTCTGCTCTCATCAAATAAAGTAAATAAAAAAAGAACATACTTTGTGTTCAAAGAATTTGCTAAAATATTCTGTAAAATCATGTTTGCACTTAGTCACTGGTATAACTACATAAGGGTAGTTTTTTGTTGTTGTTGTTTGTTCATATAAATGTTTAGGACTACTGATTTTTTTATAAACGTTATTACAAAACTAGTTACACAGCATATCTTTTTTGCATTGGACATCTGACTTCCCAGATCGCCTGATATGTGGTGAAGCCAACATAACTGGTGAGCATTCTATTGTGTGATATGACCAATTTTCAAATATACAGCCAATATTTTACACTTGCAAGGAAATCAGCTTTTCTTATGCAAAAATTGGAGAATTTAGAACTCAAGGTGCATATACCTTCAGCAATAAAAACATGTTTATTTCTTTTCAGCATAAGAGAAATAAACATGTTTTTTGTAATTTATTTTTAAGATTTTCTGTTGGCAAATTAATGTTTCCATGATAACTGTACGGAGGTGTACGATGTTTAAGAAAATAAGCACAATGGACTGTAAAACCAATAAAAATTTAATAGCGAGGCATTGTTTGCCATAGTAAACTCCGCTTGTAGCAGGAGCTCCTTGATAGCACCGATACAGAGTTCGTTCTTATTTATACTTGGCTCTAGAGGGCGTACATAGGCAAGTGGGTGGAGGCGTTACGTCATACATTATTACATAACATACTCCCGCGTTGAAAATTTATAAATACACACAGTGATACATAAAAATATTAAACAAAAAAAGTATGCGAAATAAAGTTAGCACAAAGCACATTACAATAATAAAAAAATTAAGAAATATTATGCAGGATTGAAAAACACATTAAGATGTACCTTATTTACAATAATCATAAAGAGACTGATCATCATTTACAGGTAATAAACAAATTTGAGTGATGCCTCATTTTACCACTCCATTAGCTGTTTTGATGTACATAACTCTAACAGCATTGCCCGCACCTTTAACTATCTTTTCGATGCGACCAAGCTTCCATTTGTAAGGAGGCAAATCTTTGCCCTTAAGTATTACCATGGCGTTGGGTTTAACATTATCTTTTAGAAACATCCATTTGTTTCGCAAGTTTAAATGATTGAGGTAATCAATTGACCATCGCTTCCAAATATATTGGACGAATTTTGTGGTTCTTTGCCACCTTGTAAGATAATTGTCTGGTTTACCAATGATTGTTTGTTCTGCAACAGAATTCAATGGACAACCAATTAAAAAATGACCAGGGGTTAACGCAGTTAAATCACTGGGGTCTGTTGACATTGGACTGATTGGTCGGCTATTTAAAATCCCTTTGATTTGTGTAACGACTGTTAGTAGTTCCTCAAATGTTAATTTAGATAAACCAGTTACTCTTCGAAAGTGGTATTTAAATGATTTAACCCCCGATTCCCACAATCCACCAAAGTTTGGAGATCTGGGGGGGGGGGGGATAATTTTCCATTTAATACATTCAGATGTTAAATAATTCGCTAAAATTTCCTCTGGATTGCTCATAAGTTTGTGCAATCGCTTTAGCTCTGAACTTGCCCCAATAAAATTCTTGGCATTGTCAGAGAAAATACATGAACATTTTCCTCTTGCGAGAAAACGTTTTAATGCTGCTATAAGAGCCTTTGATGTTAAATCTGTGATAAGCTCTAAATGGATTGCCTGAGTGGCAAAACATATAAATATTGCTACATATACCTTTTGAGATGTTCCTTTACGTTGACCTTTATAATTTACGAGGGGCGATCAAAAAGTAAGGTTACAAAGCTTGCAAGGAAAAGTGTACATTTTATTTCATAAAACCAATACAGCCAACTAATAGTACATTCATTAGGTTATTTTTCGACATTATCTCCATATCGGTTTAGGCACTTGTCGCTTCGTGGAATGAGTCTGAATATTCCCTCCTGGTAAAAATCCTGTTCTTGCGTGTTCAGCCACGTTGTGGCGAAGTGTTTCGCCTTCTCGTCTGAAGCGAATCTTCGGCCCCCTAGGTCCTCCTTAAAGTGAGGAAAGACATGGAAGTCGCTTGGAGCGAGGTCCAGGCTGTAGGAAGGGTGGTTGATGATGTCCCAGCGAAATTTCTTCAACAGCGTGGTGGTCCTCTGGGCTATATAAGGTCGCGCGTTGCCGTGAATGAAGATGCTGCCGGTGGATTTCTGCCGCGCTTGCATGTTTCGCTCACAGAAATCGAATAACTGAGCGGATTTCTTCTCGAGACCTGTTTTCCAAACAAGTCGCCATTTCTGTTAACCTTCAACTAGCGCTGTAGGGAAAACTCTCCACAGTTAGCGCCCGCATGTATTAGAATTACCGCACGCAACTGATTTCTGTATAACAGACGAAACTCCAGGAATATCGACCTTGTAACCTTAGATTTGATCATCCCTCGTATAAGGAAAGGACCACAGAAGTCAGTTCCGCAGTTAGAAAAGGTTGGGCTTGGATGGCTCAGCTGGTAAATTTCCCAACAACTGATTTGAATTGGTTTATTTCTGAAACAAATTACACAATCATTAACAATTTTTCTAGCCAGATTTCTGCCTCCTATGAGCCAAAGTTCTTGTCTGACGCAATGCAAGAGTGATTGCGGACCTACGTGCAAGTTTTTCTTGTGGAAATATTCCAAAATGATTTTAATGAATCTATGCCTAGCTGGTAAAAGCTTTGGGTGTTTTGAATCCTAGTTCAGTTGAGAATTTTGTAATCGACCCCCAACTCGAAGCAGCTCATCTTGATCTAAAAAATGATATAAATTCCTTACCTGACTCCGCTTAAAGTCCTTGTTATGTTTTAAACAATTTCGTAGATAAAGGTTGCGTGTTGAACTAATTTAACTAAATGATTAGCCGCACTCATGACTTCTTCAGTTGTTAACTCACCTACCTTTCAATTCTTAGGAAATTTAACATTATGTATAAATCTGCAAATATAACTAAAGGTATGCACAAGTTTAGTAAAACTGTTACTTAATTTTTAAAAAGTCATCAATTAAGCTGTTAGTAGTGTTAGCAACTAAGACAGGATTATATGCAGTCTTTAGTTCTTTAGAATAATCATTATCGGTCATGTTAATAGGTTCCTTAGAAGATGGAATGTCCGAATTTAAAAATGAAGGGCCAGTCCACCTCATAGAGTTCTGTAGAAGATTAGTTGCACTAGTTCCTCTAGATATGACATCAGCAAGATTGCTTTCAGAAGAATCATGTCTCGAATCATAATTAGGACACAGTTCGTTAATTTGTTTAACTCTGTTGGACACAAAGGGTTTAAGTCTTTCATAAGAAGTTTTAATCCAAGCCAAAGTTATCATAGAGTCCGACCACAGGTACACATGATGGAATTCAACCTCAATGATAGAGATGATCTTTGCGACTGGATGAGCTAGTACAAACGCCGCACATAGTTCCAGCCTGGGTATTGTTAATGTTTTTATCGGAGATACTCTGGATTTAGAACACAACATGTAGCGTTCGCGTGTTGCACAGATGCAAATTTCTGGAAGCAGCGCTGTACATGCCAGCCAAAGTGAGTTCGGCGCAGGTGTTTGGTCTATTTAAAGGGCACACGCTGAGTTGGCAGAAGCCCAAGACTGGAGTAGCGATACGCGAGGGAGCGAGGCAAGCTTGATGGAAGGTGATAGCGGTGTTTAACTGATAGAGCGTGTATTGGTATTTAGCCGAGGTGGCTGCACGACTTCGAGAATTAGCTCAGAGCCGAGTTTTACGTGGATTATTAGTAAATGCCTACACTGCCTGAAGGATTCATTGCGACCTTTAGTCTCTTAGTACCGCGGGTTGCGGTACTGCTGTGTATTATTTGGGAAGCCCCAAGTCTGTATATGTTAGTCTGCCTCTACGTAGAGAATAAAGAAGTTATTCAGAAGTAGCCCTCGTACTTTATAATGTGCCTGGACCGTTAGAAAGAAAAAAAAAGAAAGGAAGAACCACATAAACAGTGTTGTTTGCTGCTGTCCTTGGCTGTTTTTTGAGCTTACATAGATTGCTGCTGCATATGCCCGTTCAGACGCATCGCTGAATCCATGTAATTAAATTATGATGGGATTTGTAATGATCACATGCCAAGGAATTTTCACTTGATTTAAAGCGGGAAGTTCGTTTGAGAATTTAAACCATTCTTTCATATCATCAGGAGGAATTGGATCAGACCAGTTTAACTTTTTCCTCCACAGATTTTGTAGAAATTTCTTGGCCTTTGTAATTACTGGTCCAATATGACCAAGAGGATCAAACAGGCGTGCTATAGAAGATAGAACATCCCGTTTTGTGAAGCTTGCTTTAGAGTCTACATTAACCTTAAAGGTTAAATTATCGGCATTACATGCACAAAACATACCAAGAGTTTTCACGGGATCAGAATCTGAAGAAGAGTTATATTTCGCACCTTTACTGTCATTTAACAAGTTTGGGCGGTTGGATACCCATTTATGTAACTGCATGCCACCTTTGTTCAATACATTTATTAACTCAAATTGTAAGGAAATTGTGTCCTCTAGATTGTCTGAACCCGACAAAATATCGTCCACGTAGACGCCAGTAAGCAAAACTGTTGAAGCATGAGGAAAATACTTCTGCTCATCCTTAGCCAAAGCCTTTATAGTTCTAGTCGTCAAATGCGGGGCGCATGCTGTCCCGGACGTAATTGTACGCAATCTGTAAGTTTCAATAGGGGAGCACTGACTTGATTTCTACAAAATTCTCTGAAAATCTCTATCCGATTCTTCGACAAGAATTTGCCTATACATTTTAGTAATGTCTGTACTAAATACATATTTATGTGTTCGGAAACGAACTACTATTGAAAATAGATCTTGCTGAACAAGTCAACCATTCAGTAATATGGAGTTGAGACTTATTCCATTTTCGCACTTGGCTGATGCATCAAACACGTCGCGAAGAGGGGTCGAAATGCTCTCTGGGCGGAAAACTGCGTGATGCGGGATGTAATAAATTTTACTACAGTTCTCACACTCCGAAACCCTTTCCATTGGATTTAACGCAAGATATTCATCCATAAATGTCTTATATAAAGTGGACATAGTTGGATCTTTGTCCAATTTTTTCCAAAGTGAATTTAGACATCTTTCCTCCATTGTTTTAGACTCTCCTAAACTAGAACGTTTACCTTCCTTAATGGACAATCGTACAACAAATCTTCCGCTATCATCTCTTTTGTGAGTGTTAACAAAATGTTGCTCACAATACTCCTTTTCAAATGTTTGAGACTCATTTGTGTAATCCCCCGGAAAGGATTCCATCTGGAAGAATTTTTTGACAGAAAGTTCTAAAGAATCTCTTCCTGAAATATGAATAAGACCAGTAAAATTGTGATAAACTGCATTTTTCACAGTCCCGGTAACCAAATAGCCGAAAACACTGTTCTGAAGTATCAAATTATTATCATATGATTTGAATTTTTCAGCCTTAAGCAATTCAATAAATATCTTCCAACATATGAGTAGATTAATTTTACTTGGAATGTGAAATGTAGGGTCAGCTAATTTAATTTCGCGAGGTATATATACGCGAGAAATATCAATCTTCTTTACAGGCGTTAATTTTGTGATTTTAGGTAACACAAGGAATGATAATGCTTTTGAAAAGTTGTCCTCATCGTTTGAAATTTTTGCTGTTACTTTATTTTTAACAAAAAATTCTCCTCCGTTTATGCCTGAAATGGATGAATTGCATTTTCCTTTCTTTAATCCCAAAACATCTGCTACTTCCTGTGTACAAATTGATACTGAACTTCCACTATCTAGAATTGCCTTCACTTTTACTTTTTCGCCAAATGAGTTCTCAATAAACAACATTGTAGTGCATAAAAAACTGCTCGAAGCTAAACAACACACTTTGACATCTGCTGAAAATGTGGCGCCTATGGTTTTGTTTGGTTTGCCTGGTGCGAGCAAATGAAATGATGACTCATTTTGAGCGGGAACTGACTTTGAGATAATTATCGTGTCAGAATATGGAATGTTTTCACAGTTTTGATTTGAATGTATTGAGGTATTTGACGGGGCGGGATACTTATGAAGGAGCGTATGGTGATTAAATTTTTTACAAACAAAGCAAACTCCCTTAGAATTACAATTAAAAACAGAATGGCGATTAATAAGGTAATTATTACAGAGCCGGTGAGTTTTAACCACATTTAATCTGTCTGTTAAGTTTATCTCTTTGAATTTATTACAGTGATATAACGGATGATTAGTTTGGGTTTTACAAGTTACGCACATTTTAAATGAATCATTAGAATTCACGAAAAGGGATTTCGACCTTTCGTAAATATACTTCGAAGAAATGTTAGTATTAATACTACTTAGAATTTGACATCTTTCTAAAAACTGTAAAAATTTATCAAAATCTGGAACTTCATTGTCCTTCAACTTGCATTCAAACTGTTTTCTTGTTTCTCGGTCTATTTTTTCAAGAACAATATTCAATAGTAAAGCATTAAAAAATATTTGTCTCTTTCGAAATTCAAAATTTTCAGTGATCTAAGATTTTTGTTTATCTTATCCAAGAAGTTTCTAAGCTCTTTGACTGACTCATGTTTGATAGACTGAAGATTTAGAATGTTTTTATGTGACAGTCAACAATGATTCTTTTATTTTCGTTACTTTGCTCTAGTGCTTTGAATGGGGAAACGTAACTGTCATCTGAGGTTTCTATAATTTTTGCTTCTCCCTTTAGTGACTCACGTAGATAGTGAAGCTTTTCGTTTTCAGAAAGTTCTGAATTTTCGTCAATTAGACTAATAACTGGCTTTTAAACAAGTTCCATTCCTTGAATTTTCCGTTAAAAATAGGAAGAGGGATTTTTGGAAGTTTTATTGACATACTTTTCAGCTATCATTGTTAATCGGATTCGAATCATGAGTAGAATTGTCAGAATTTTGATTTAGATAAGCAGAATTGTTTTTACTGATTTTAAGTTTATTAATCAAGTTTTTCAGACTCACCTCTGAATTTTGCTACTCCTCATCTAGCTGTGACAACACTTCCTCAGCTTCTTCAAAATCCTTTTCGTTGACTACTTTATAATATTCTCTTAGAACTTCGAATTTTTCTTGAAGCTTCGAAATTACATCCAACTGAGCCTGCAGTTCGGCGACATCATTGCTATTTTCACATATAGTAATTCTCTTCAACTGTCCCTTTATATTACCACGTTTGCGGTTAAGCGTTGTAATGGCTGATTCTGTAGTCATTGTTCCCAAGTTTAAAACTAAATTAAATTTAATGCACTGGTAAATCTCCGGGTCGCTAGGACCAAAATGTACGGAGGTGTACGATGTTTAAGAAAATAAGCACAGTGGACTGTAAAAGCAATAAAAATTTGAGGCATTGTTTGCCATAGTAAACTCCGCTTGTTGCAGAAGCTCCTTGATATCACCGATACAGAGTTCGTTCTTATTTATACTTGGCTCTAGATGGCGTACATAGAAGAGTGGGTGGAGGCGTTACCTCATCAATTATTACGTAACAATAACTTTATATAAAAAATCAACAGGAATCAAGCAGCGGGGAAAAAACAAACAAACAAATGATCAACAAAGCAACAGTTTAAAATAATATATTTACAAATATGCCGAAGGTCTATACAGATCTAGAATAGCTTTTTAGTTACATATAATTGTAATTAATTAGCTTGTGTAAATAAGAACTTACCTGTTAAAATTCTGATATTAAAACAGTGACTAACAATGACACCTGATCCTCATCTTTGCCTTTCAGTAACTTCGGTGGAAGAAAACCTTACCAATTGTTTTATACACAAACATTGGCTGCTGTGTTATAGAAAGCACCAAAAATCTTGTGCTAGTGCCTTCTGAGGCTCAAAGAGCCCACAAATTTAATGATCTACAGTCGTTTATCATCCATTTTTTGAAAATGGGTCGATAGCATTCAGTAAATTTATTTTTCAATTTCCCATGGAAAACATTCCTATTTTGTCGGCGTGGACTCAGTTTTACCACTGCCGACAGTGGTGGCAAGTGATAAGTACGTAAATTTGAAAATCCTTTTAAGTAGAACTAGCCGAAAATGAGTGTATGGAGTATATGGACTTGACACTAGCCATCCTAATATTGTTGCTATGATGCTAGACGCATTGATGAAACACAACACTTGAAAATTAGCCGATTTTTTTATATCGACATGCGTGGCTTTTGAGTCTGTACACTTATATGCATGAAACGTAACTTCTAAGCTTTCAGTATACATACATATATGTAATAATGATTATCTGACCGAATTCGGGATTCGAACCAGAAGAAAGTATCACTACGGCAAGCGATGGCTTCTTGGATTGAAAGGTTGTAGTCGGGCTTGAGCAGCATCATATCCAGTCAAACAGTCCAATCGATGGAATTTATAAATTTACTAGATGTATTACCCGGCTTCGCTCGGGATTCAGTTTCTGTTATTATTTTTTTTCAATGATTAGCCTCATGTTATGATGTTCTAAAGTTTTCGCTAAAATTCTTTTGCGGTTGCAAATAGCATTAGTTTCTTGTCGGTGCTGTCGTTGTTCATCGCTTTCCTCTCCTTTCGATGTTGAAGCTCGAAGACGATCGTATGTTCGACGCGTTAAAAGTTTCTTCATCAGTCTCACTGCTTCGGATCACTACAATTCGAATTCTGTTGCCTTCGAGCTCTTGGGAATGTTTTTTCTTCAGATTCTTGTGTGCGTCTAACTGCATTTTGAATTCTGTTGGCTTCGCGCGCTTGGGAATGTTTTTTCTTCAGATTCTCGTGTGCGTCTAACTGCATTTCGAATTCTGTTGGCTTCGCGCTCTTCTGTTTTTTTTTTTTTTCATCACATTGCTCATTTCTCAACAATCTTTGACATTTTGCCCTTACTTCTGCAGGATTAAAAGTTGCTCTCCTCTTTTTGGGCATTTTAAAGTATAAATTTACAGCTAGTCAATAACGTTTGAATTGATTTATTATTATAGAAAAGGAATCAATAATGTTTGAATGGATTGAGATCACATTCAATATTAAAACACATGAAATATGATAATTATTATAGAAAAAATATAAACACGTATTTCATGCTCGGAATTCTTTCTCAAAACTAAATCGTCTGCTACGTTTCAATGCCACTTTCAGACTTTCTTAATTATAATATACACGTATTTCATGATTGTAATTGTTTCTCAAAACTAAATCAACTGCTATGTTTCAATGTCACTTCAGTTATTATATATATCATCGCGTCAAGGCTAAACGCACGTGTTTCTAGCTAAGTCAACGTGTCCTGCAGTATATTTGAGTTTGAACAGGTAGCTTGGGATAGTTTCAATTCATGAAATTGATAGATAACACATTCATTGAAAATGATTGACTTTCCATCCTTATATTTTTATTTTTAAAAAGAAATATTCCGGCGTTGCCACGTATATGAAAATAATACATCAAATTCATTCTTGCATGCGCCAATATATGAATAAATCACGTTTTTAATTCATGTCTATTTATTTTTACGGAAATATTATAATTTAATTGGCAACAATGAAATGTTACAATGGCTTTGAACAAAAATATCCGTTGATACCGCGTAAACTTCTTCTAACATAATTCGGGAATGGAACGTCGTAGCCGGATGAAAATAGTCTATAACCTTCGCGGAAGTTCAAGCAATAAGTTGTCCAAGTTTCATCGCAATCGGATGAACGGTACGGCAGCGCATAAAATACGAACAAACAAACAAACATTCATTTTTATATATGAGGCGTTGAAAGGCAAAGTGGTGTAAGTCACATTTTCAACTTTTTTCATTTGGGGTCAAATATGTAATCTCCATGTTCAATTTATGGTGGAATTGTAAATAGTTATTATTTGCAATCCTATATATAATAGCTGTTGTCTCTGTATGACACTTCCGGGCTGTACTCATCTTTCAATTGCCCTCAGTAAACAAACCGCCGGTTTGGCTTAATTTCAATTTCAGATGTGGATCAGAATTTTTTCTTACCTAAACACAAATATCTTCTCCATCAAATCACTTTTGTTCAGCCTATTTTTCTATAAAACATTCAGAACTAAAAAAAAATTGGATGATTTTAGCTGTATATTTAACAGTTTCTAAAAATCTGTTTACTTTTGCGATGAATTCTGAAAGTAAATAAACTTGAATGTGAATGAATCGCGTAGTGAACTGTAAAAAAATGGATGGCAGTCTACTACTCCAATCGCATGAAAAACTAAATAAATAAAAAATAATGATAGGGTTTGCTTTTACAAGGTGTGGATTAAATGTAATATTGTTAGATAATTCGGGATATTTTTTAACTTTCATATACTTTTTCCATTATGACGTCATTTTTAGTATTATGACGTCAAAATGACGGGTTGGATGGCAGTCTACTACTCCAATCGCATGAAAAACTTAATAAAAAAAAATAATGAAAGGTTTTGCTTTTACAAGGTGTGGATTAAATGCAATATTTTAGATAATTCGGGATGTTTTTTAACTTTCATATACTTTTTCCATTCTGACGTCAAAATGACGGGTTACCTACTAGTATTGTAATAATTGTTATGAATTTTAATTTGTTCAATTTATGGTGAATTTTTTTGTAGTTTTGGCAGTTAAACTCTTCTGACTTACACCACTTGACTTACTGACTTACACCACTTTGCCTTTCACCGCCTCATATATAGATTGACTGTAGCTCATTATTGACACTTAGTTATTCAACACACTGCAAGGAATGTAACCAACAAGAACTATTTACAAAAGACATACAGCGGGGAGAGTTAGAAAATATAATTAAAACAATTATAGAAATAGTAAAGAAATTATAGAAATTTATAGAATATTATAATTTATTTTAATTATAGAAATAGTAAAGAAATAGAATTAAAACTGGTGGGACGTTATTATTACTTACACACACACACACACATATGTATATATATAGTTAGTGGGTGGGGGGAGGTGCGAGCTCTCCAGATGTCTAGTTGGGGCTGCTCGATCAAAACTGAGATGGCACGAAGGGAGCAATGTTGATTAACCTATAGGTTGCTCCCAGATAAAAAAGTAGTCAACAATTTCCGCGGTTCTGTGCGAATGTATCGGACAAAGTGCCTCCGCATTAGCAAGAAAAAAGAACTTTCAGAAGAAATATGCGATAGTGTTCTCAAAAGAAACCGTTACTTAAGATTATTCCCTTTCCTTCAATTTGAGTTTTATCATGTCTTAGAAATTAGAAAACGCAATATTTCTATTAAGTGATCAATGATAAGTCGATATTCAATTATGCTCACAGTAAAAATGCTAAAATCTTCCCAATTACAGGTAAGAGCTCTATTTTATCTTGCTGAAACCATTAGCGATGAAATAAACGATAATATTTCTTGAAATTATGTACAAAATGAATGCAACATGCAATCTCGCGTGTTTTTAATACATTGTGAAGGATTTGTTGGGGGTGAGTTATTTATGATTACTCCTGTCACAGACAACTAAATGTTGTTTATTGAATATCCATTTAAAAGCAGTTCTCTCCAGAATTTCAAAAATGAGACCGAAATTTGTCATGCAATGTCTAGAAAAATTACTGTAGTATTCTTTGTCAGCATCACAGAGAATTACTTTGAAAATTTAATGAATTGATCTTTGTGTAGGATGTATAACGGTATTGTTTTTTATAAAGGAAAGTAATGGGAAAAAATGTCGAAAGAAATTACAGTTTTAGGTTTAAATGGTCCGTTGACGACAGAAAGAAATTCCATTAGGTATCCTTTTTATACTCACTTAAAATTCTTTCTTACTTTCGGCATGGATTTGGCAGTCGACAAGGATTCATTTAGTTTAAATAGCATACTTTCCAAATGCTGGACCATTTTCGTTACGCTGTTTTACCACTGTTGGATTATTTTTGAAATAGCTTGGTACTCTCGCCGTAGAATTAAAGCAAATGTTCGTGCTGAAAGTATTACAGCATGGATTGCTGTTCTAACTTTCGATATCCTTCTGTGGAAGAGAGAACGTTTGCAAAAATTTATAAACTTGAAAAACTTCGATTTTTTTTTTCGTCTAATGCTGAAGCACTTGTTCTGAGACATTCGCACAGAACTGCTGAAAATGTTGGCGATTTTACATCTGAAAGCATCATACAGGTGAATCAACATTGCTCCCTTGATGGCATCTCAAGTAAATCACGATCAAGCAGCTCTGGAGGAGACATCCGGTGGGCTTGCACCTTCCTCCACCCACCGAAAACAGGGGATGTCCTTCCAATGGAAGTTGTTCATAGGAAGTTCTTCCACTGACAACGTGGAAGGACTTTCCATGCTCAACGCGCTACCATTCGGTTACCTCGGGCCAGAAAACTTTGATAATAAACGAAAATGTTCTCAAGAAACACGTGAACGTAATCTCGGTCTTACTTGGTGTACATACAGGTGGTTATCAAAATAATGGAAACACCTATCAATATTATTGGTGTTTAGGAATGTGCTTCGTATTCCTTAAAAACATGTCTGTCCACCGGTATTTTTTTATATAATATAGTGTATGTATTATTCTACTGTCAGATTGCAGCAATGAAGCTAAGGGCATCGTGCTTTTTGGGGGAACAGCGTAAAATATCAAACCTTGCAGACCTTACGAAAAGGGCAAATTTTTGGAGCGCGTTTAAATTGGAGTATCTGTTACTGCAACACCCAGGTTAATGGGTGTTTTTCGAGCTATGGTATCGAAAGTCATGATAGCATACAGAGTGCACGGAAAAACATCCTTTGCCAAACAGAATAGTGGACGAAAGGGAGAGCTGAGTGAAAGAGACGGACGAGGTATTGAAGCTGATTGCGACATGAAGAAAGAAAACAACTGCAACCGAAGAGCTCAATCTGCATCTGCATGTTCCGGTATCAACCATTAGAGGTTGAGGGGAACTTCACAAACAAAGCATTTACGGAAGAGTAGCTATTCTCAAGCCACTTGTAATAGATGCCAATACAAAATATCGCCCACAATGGTTCCACTAGCGCAAATCTTGGTCGAGTAATATGTCGAAAAACGGCATTTGGTCCGACGAATCATTGTTCACATTGTTCTTTGCAACAGGACGTGCGTATGTCTGGAGAACACCTACACAAGCGTAAGATTCTGGCTGTCTCATCTCAACTGTCAATCATGGAGGTAGATCTATCAGGGTTTGGGATGGCATTTCATGGTTTTCTTCGGGCCCTATTGTAAAAGGGAGATAGAATGGGAAGGACTATGTCTAAATTTTAGATCACTAGTCCATCCTATGGTGCAAACACTGTTTCTTGCAGGAGATAGCTTTCTCCAGGATGATAATCCCCCTATACATACAGCTAAATCTATCAAGTATTGGTTTGAAGAGCATGAAAAAGAAGTCAAATATCTTATCTTGCCCTGTACAATCCCCCCCCCCCAACTATATATCATCCAGCCACTGTGATCTGTAGAAGCGGATAGAGCCAGGTATCGATATCCACCACAGCATCTGTACAGGAACTTTCATGATTTTTCCCTGAAAAATGGTATAATATATTCTTAACCACTATTTATGACTTGTATAATCCAATTCCAAGGTGAATCAGGTAGTATTACATGACAAAGATGATCGTGTGCCGTAGTAATAAAGGTTTTCATGATGTTTCTTAGTGTTTCCATTATTTTGATAACGACCTGTATTTGTTTTCCATTGCACCGGGTGGGGTCCTGCATAGCGACGGAAACCTTCCAGATTTTGACCCTTACCAGTGGATGTAGACCGCAGCTGGAAGCTATTCCCCTGCACGACCCATCCCAGCATCCAGGCGCCCCCACCACAGGGCAAGCGAGACAAGGTGCGAGAGAAGCACAGAAAGCAGGCTAAATGCCATTTAAGATGGTTTAGAAAAGAAGAATTTGAAAAGGAGAATAGAAAAGGAGAATCCACATTTGTCTATGCTAAAACTGAGTTCATTTTTTTCAGCCCACTCATAACAAATCTTCAACGGTTTTTTAACCAGTTCTTCCAATTTATATACTACTCTACTGCTTACCATTATAACCAAATTATCAGCAAAAGCCTGAATGTAAAAATAATCTCTATACTTTTCTACATTTAATATTTCGTTCACTATAATAAGCCAAAGAATGGGCCTCAGAGACTAGCCCTGTGGAACCCCAATATTATACTCATATTCTCCATTGTCCAGCTTTATTTTCCTGTTGCTTATATAGCTTGCTATTATTTTATACAAATATGCTTTCGACCCCAAATGCTTCAGTTCCCTTATGATACTGCTTTTATTAATACTATTAAAGGCGTTACGTATATCTAGTGATATTAGGCAGGTGTGCTCACCTCTATCCTTATTTTCCTTTATTTTCTTCATAATATTTCCCAACGCTTGTAATGTACTTTTTCCTCTGCTAAATCCGAACTGACATTCTGACAATATTTTCCTCTCTTCTACATGTATAGCAAGTCTGTTCGTTAATATTTTGTCTAATAATTTACCCATGACAGGTAATAAGCATATTGGCCTATACGATCCGGGTTGCGCCGCATCTCTTCCCTCTTTAGCAAAATATGTCACTCTTGCCATTTTCCAAATTCCAGGAAAATACGCCTCCGCAGACACCTATTAAATAGATTACATATCATCTTCTTATCTATCTCGTATATCTCTATTATAATTCCCAACGTTAGCCCTTCAAAACCCGGGGCCTTATCTTTGGGCGTACTTTCAATCGTTAAGTCAATTTCTTCTGCTGTTGTATCATCATCCTCGTCTACAATAACTTCTTCAATTTGCTCATTTTCCATTTCCCTTTCTTTCCCAAAATGATATTTTGTCAGTGCTTCCTCTATCTCTCCTTCCGTTTCTCTCATTACACCATTTTCATCAATAATCGCTTCAAGGACATTTTGTCTTTTGTCCTTCATTATATTTTTTATCTTTCCATAAGTGTCTTTTATTGTTAAACCTTCCAAAAACTCCTTAAACTTACTTCTTTTCTCATCTATTATCATATTTCTATACTTGCCTCTTTCTTTCTTATACTTCATCATCCATTTATCTCTCTCACCATTATCTGTTATTTTTTGGTACTTTCTCCTAAGTGCCCTTACCTGGCTCCTCTTTATAGTCAACTGTTCACTCCACCAGTGTGCTCTGTATCTTTGATCTTTCTTAATTTTCCTACTATGCTTCTTACAAAGGCCTATCACTTCTTCATTTAATTTCTCTATATACTCATCTATACTTAACTCTTCTAATGTTTTCTTTATATTTTTAGTCTTTTTCCTTAGATCTATTTTAAAGTCTATCCAGTTTAACTTCTGGCTATCCCATCTAGCAAAACTTTTATATCTTCTACTACCTTTAGTTCCCCCTATATCAAAAATTACAGCATTGTGATCAGTATTTAAATATTCATCTGACACTCTCCAATTCAAGATCTTTTCATCCTCCATTCCGAATGAGATTGTAAGATTAATCCACCCCTGCCCTGTCGCACTATTAAAAGTTGGTAAACTGTGAGGATCATTGTTGGATTGTTCCATTGTACTGTAGAACCATATTCAATATTTTCATTCCCCTATGATCTGTAGGCCTCTGCCCCCAGACAGTGGACTTTGCATTCAGATCACTAATGCAAATATCTATTATCTTTTCGTTCTTATATTTTTCAAGTAATCTAATTAACTGACCCCATTGTGGGTCAGTGCGTTCCATAGTTCCGTCAGCTGGAGGCAATACATTGTAATAAAAATATATTCTCCGTCACCTTTTCCACATCTGATTGTTATCAAGTAGTCAGTAGTAAGTAGATTATAATACTTAATACTTCTCTTTACCACCATTGCCGCTCTTGGCTCAATTTCATGTTGAATAACTTGATAGCAACTAGGAAAGCCCATAACCTCATGCCTTTCCCCTTTCTTTACATACGGTTCATTTACTGATATTATATCATAGTCCATATTACTTGTAAACTCTCTAACAGCGTTAATTGAATTTCTAAAATTTAAATGAAGACACTTAAATAAAATACAATGAGCACTAGCCATAATCAGTTCGACTGGAAATTCTTCCCACTTCCGCGCTATAACACTTGCACGACCTATCTGTGGGACTGTGTTTGGTATCTACTTTTACCATATTTTTAGTATTTAAGAATTTGCAACTCACTCTAATTCCATCGTATATTCTCTCTGATGCTCTTTCCTGCCACACCCTCTACATATTTTTTCATTTCGACAATATTTCGCTGTATGGCCAATACAGGAACAATTGTAGCAAATTTTTGGCCTCATATATTCCCTCAAACCATACCTTCTCCATCCAATCTTTATTTTCTTTTCTTTCATTAATTTTTTGAAAGCTTGACCATTTAACTCTATTACAATGTTCTATCCTTCTCTCACTTTAAATTTTGTAATTATTTGTACTTCACCTTCTAATAGCTCTTCATTCTGATCAATCATTGTCTCCCTTAACTCATCTGTTCCAATGTCCTCCATAACGCCATATATTACTACTTGTGGCCTTCTTTTTCTAGGCTTGTCTATTTTATAATTCTGCGCTAACTTATCAGTAGATTTAATTTCTTCCAAAATCTTGTCTAATTCTTCCTCATTCTTAGTGCCTATCAGCATTCCACCTTTTCCTATTTTCCTAAATGTATCGATTCCAACCTGAATCTTTGCAGGATTAATTTCCTTTTGTATGTCCATTCTAGTAATCTCAGAATTATGCTCCTCTTTAGGTACTACCGTAATAACATGCACACCTCTCCCCTGCTTCGTTCTTGATCTAGATCTACTTCTTGTTCTCTCTTTTGCAGTAATTTCTGCATATGTCTCTCCAATTTCATGTTACCTTTTTTCGTATGCTCTAAGCATTCCCCTGAGGTATTGTGTGTACCCCTGTTGTTTTTTAAATATGTCAAAAATAGTACTGACATCTTCTAATATTTTATCTCTTTCTATTTTGGTCGCTTTCGATGTCAAATCTTTTTGCACTCTCTCATAACACTCCTTCGCTACTTGTTTATTGTGCCTATACGCTTTGTCACATTCCTTTTTATCAGCTTCAACATTCAACCCTTGTATCACTACATCACCCTCCTTTTCTACCTTATCGGCAGTGGACCTAGTGACCCTTCTGCTTTCATCAGCCTTAGACATTTTACTTAACTAAATGCAAATTGTTACAAATGTATACAAAGATAAAATAAATATTCTTATATGTACTGTGCAGACATCACATCAGCTATTATTACATAAACATAAAACTCAAGGCATAATAATAATAATAATAATAATAATAAAGCCTACCTTGGCTGTTAATACATTCACTAATAAATATAAATACACAATTATATCCAATCCTTCAACTCAAAGGTAAAAACTATACTTCATAAATCCGGCTGTTGTACTACGCACCCCGTAATCACCACTGCTTTCAGTTTACAGCTCTTTCCGAATCACGTCCTTTGCTTAACCTTCACACACCTCTGCTGTCGTACGGATACAGTCCAACTTGCCTGCCGATAAGGGCTGGCCTGTCTGCCGCAGCCGTTCGCCAAGCTCCGCAGCCAGCTAGGCCTACTCCGTTCAATATTTCAATGTTCACCTTTTCAAAGAAATACTTGAATTTTTCTCAATAAAACATATACCGTAATAATTCTATCACCCTAACCAATGTAAATATCCACAAAAAATTGTTAATTGTATCACTTTTTTCACAAAACAAACACTTAGAAACGAGAGCCAGCGATATCCGACCTACTCATACGAAGTCAGCGTTGCCACCAGTCAGCGTTTCTCCAGAACATGTCTTTGGATGTCCAGCCATCGTGGCTGTCCTTTTCAAGCGTGTTTTGTCGCCGTAAGAACTCCTCCACGGTTCACAGGCACCTGGCAATTGCTGTCATCTAGGCTTTTGGTTCTGTTTAAGGCTTTTTCTTCTGTACTATTCGTAGACACACCACCACCAACAACAGATTATGTCATAAAAAGTTGAATAAACACGATGTTATATTACCAATCTTCATCTCATTGATGGATACACAATTGATAGTTGAGTGTTCTTATGCACTCAGACTTTACCTTCTCGAATTATTTTCAAACGGAAGTGTAGTTACCAGTCATTGCGCTTCTGTTCAAAGTTGTTGCATGCAAGTTAATAAGTGTTCTGAAATATATAACAAGTATGCTAGATGTAAAAATAAAGTATTAGAAGCAACTCTACAATTAAAAAAAAAGCTTTAAATTTTTGAGTGTAGGTAAAATTATTTAAAATCAAAATGTCGTGAACTAGATGGACATTCTTACATATTTTCTTACCACGGACGTTTAGGAATTGGAGGATAAAATGAATCAGAAATACAATATGATATAAAAAATATGTTAATATTGGTTTAAAATGTTCTAGGGGAATTAATTTAATTTACTGCACATTACCCAGATAAAAATAAAATTGGATATAGCTGAAATGGATGATTTCCCGATTTCTACCTGTACGAAACTCTAAAATCAGAATTATACTCGTAATCTATATACAGTGGCTCCCAAAAGTGTTCGTACACTTACGATTTTCAATGAAATAGGGGTCTATCCGTTGATTAAAATGAATATTTCAGAATGGGTATTTAATAATAATATCTATAATATATTCTTAACAAAACTACATGAAATATTTTGAAAACATAGTAAAACTTTATTTTTAAGAAACCAATAATCCAAAAGTAACAAAAACTTTATCTCACAAAAGTCATCGTACACTTGTAAAAAATCTCTATATATTAGTAAATATTCTAATTTTTCGTTAAATTAATATTTAGTAGGATATCCTTTAGCATCCACAACAGATTTTAAACGTCTGGGAATAGATTGCTTTAGTTCTTTTGTAATTTTTGCATCAATGTTCATCAATTCTTCCATCATAATTGTTTTTAGTTCGCTTTTCGTGTGAATGTCGTGTTTTCGTACTCGAACCTCCAATTCTCTCCAAATATGTTCTATTGGGTTTTAATCTGGCGATTGAGGTGGTGTTTTCAAAACTTGTGGACAATTATAGAGACACCAGATGCGAACGTTGAGAGCCGTGTGCTTAGGATCGTTATCTTGATAAAAAACAAAGTTGTTTCCAATACCCAAATTTTGAGCTGATAATTTTAAATTGTCTCTTAAAATATTTATAAAAACAGCATGATTCATTATGCCATCAATAAATACCAAATTTCCTAGTCCTGATGCTGACATGCACCCCCACACAAGGATACCTCCATCGGCATGCTTAACTGTTCCTACTAAGTTCTTGGGATTAAGTTCCTCATTTTGTTCTTCTCCATACAATTATACTCCCATCAGCACCAAAAATGTTCATCGGCAAATAAAACATTATTCCAATAGGTTTGGGGCTTATTTATCATTGATAGTGCGAAGGGAAGCCTAAACTTTCTGTTTTTCTCACTCACAAAAAAATTTCTATGGGCAGAACGCTCATGTAATCCAGCTGTTCTGAGAACTCGTCTAAAAATTTCAGGTGAAATTGAAGTAGAAAATGTTTCATTGAATTCTGCAGAAACTTTTACAGCACTCAAACGTGAATTTTTCACAAATTTTCTAATTATAAATCTCTGATCACGTTTTGTTAACTTTGCCGGACGGCCTTTTCTTACCTTGTTTTCGATCCAATTTTCTTCTTTAAAGCGTTTTTTCACATACTGCACAGTAGAATGGGATAAATTAAGTAATTTAGCAATATTCCGAACTGATTTACACTACTATGATGAAAAATAATCAATTTTCGAATGCTGTTTGTTGTTTCTTTACGACTACGAGCCATTTTTAAATAATAAATAGAATATTACGGAGTAGGCAAGCAAAAATTAAAGCCAAACGATATTTTAAATGCCACCACAATTCAAAAATAAAAATAAAGCGCCAGACAATAATTTTAATTATGAATTTATCCGAAAATATTTCAGTGTACGATGACTTTTGTGAGATAAAGTTTTGTTACTTTTTGATTACTGGTTTCTTAAAAATAAAATTTTACCATGAAGCTACAGAAGGAGCGTAAGCTTCAATGGGGAATTTTTCGAAAAATGAACCGATTGTTGTCGCTCACCGGTAGAGGACGCGACATGCAAGCGAAGTGACTATTTTACATTCAGTTATACGGCGTGGTGGTGAAAGTTGTTTTATAAATTTTAAAATTTATTCTGTGTGCAGAAATATGCCAAACACGTGTTTTGCTCCGGGTTGTTCTACTGGCTATAGATTAGCCTTAAAAAGAAATAAAGAAACTGGACAGAGAAATCCTAGTATATTTGCTGCTCCTAAGGTAAGAACATTATTATTGTTTTGTGTTAATATAAGATGTATAATAATGAGAGAAAAGTACAGCTGCTGTGTTTTAAGTGAACACAAAGTTAAGACATCTTAAGTTCTGCTGGAAATAACCATAATATTGAATTTAATCACTATTAAGTTAGTTAAATTACGTAAGTTAGTTAAAGTACGTAAAAGTGACCACTCCCCTTAAGAGGAATGGTCACTTTTAAGTACCTTTAAAAGTATCATTTTTGGACCTATGCGAATTATTTTACTATGTTGCTGGATATTGTTGCCTGAAGTATTGTAATCACATATAGTAAAAAATTATTAATGTACCTTAATAATTTATTTTGACAGAATGCGCACAGTAGTTGACTGCAAAATGCTCGATTTTAAAAAAAAATTCACTTTTTATGCATAAAAAGTCATTTTTATTAATTACCTTGAAAAATTGCATCTATAATAAACAATAATATAGGCAGTTAATCAAAAAATTTCATATAAATCAAGATTAAATCATGAGTAGTACATATAATCGAACATAGGTCTAAAAATGATACTTTTAAAGGTACGTAAAAGTGACCACACCCCTTAAGTAAATAAGTTTTCATTGTATGATAAGCAATGTTGTTACTATAAATGCTTTTGCAAAATCTGCGTACAAAATCTGCTTATGCAATAAAATGCGTACTTTGTGAAAATTCAAAAATATAGCTGATTTGTCCTTGTCAAAGTTATTTGTTTTTTTCTTTTTAATTCGCTGAAAAAATTTGTATTCAGTAATTTACCAACTTGACGATTATACCTCCGGTTTTAAAAAGTGTAATCTGAGATGCTTTGACTGATTTTTTTTCCAAAGGAAGATATTTTAAAGTATTGTCTGATTAAATACTGAATTGACTTCCTATTTTATTAGTCCTGATAAGAATTTATTTGTGATTGATAGAAAATATTGCTTTTCTACTATGTGTGTGTGTGTGTTTTGGTTAATCAGTATTATTTCTCACATTTTTTTTCCATAAGAGATTATGAACAATGATAAAAGACTTTCTTCACAATTCTTTTCTGTAATTTCATTTCCTTAATTATTAAATTATTACAAAATTCTGAACTAATTTATTCTGAAACCAATACACAATTATTCTGAAAAAGTTTATTTACTCATTTCCTTTAAGAATTTTATTGAATTGTAGCAAAAAAAAAAACACTTGAAATAAAGATTTTGAATGAAAATAAAAAATTGTTAAATTGAATAAATAAATTCATATTAAATACGCACTAAAATAAAACAACTTGTTTTCGCTAGGAAAAATACGAAAAATCCATAATATAGCGTATGGTTGTCCGTGTCTAAGCCGCCCGCTAGTGCACGCGAGCGCCCTCTAGTGGCGGCGACAAAAAGGGAGACACATTTTTAACACTGAGCTGCTCCTCCTTCTGTAGCTTCATGAGTTTTACTATGTTTTCAAAATATTTCATGTAGTTTTGTTAAGAATAGATTATAGATCTTATTGTTAAATACCCATTCTGAAATATTCATTTTAATTAATGGATAGACCCCTATTTCAGTGAAATTCGTAAGTGTACGAACACTTTTGGGAGCCACTGTATATAAAACAGTTCCGTAACTGACTCATTGACTGACATACAACGCACAGACCAAACCGCTGGACCTAAAGGGCAGAAATTTTGCATGGCGATTCTACTTATAGTGTAGGGGTGCACTAAGAGATATTTTTGAAAAATTCTTTTTAGATTTTTTTAAATTAAATTTTTTAGCTGTTTTAGTAACTTTTTCTAAGTTTGCATTTAAAATAATAATTTGACGGTTATAGAATTTATATCACGAGAAAGATCATAAAAATTCCTTTAAAATGAAATCTTTTTCGAATCTTTACCTCGATTTTCTGATTTTTGGTGAATTTTTAAAGATTAATTTTTAGAATTTAATTTATTAAATGCTGATAACGTGATTTCTTTTTCTGGTACTTTAAATAAATTTATCGTCACGTGCATAACAACTAAATAGACAAAAAAAATTTTCTTGCTAATGCAGCAGACGATTGGACATTATTTTGTCTATAAAAATATCCCTTACGATTTTTTTATAAATATACAGTGGCTCCCAAAAGTGTTCGTACACTTACGAATTTCAATGAAATAGGGGTCTATCCATTAATTAAAATGAATATTTCAGAATAGGTATTTAATAATAAGTTCTATAATCTATTCTTAACAAAACTACATGAAATATTTTGAAAACATAGTAAAAGTTTATTTTTAAGGAACCAGTAATCAAAAAGTAACAAAAACTTTATCTGACAAAAGTCATCGTACACTGAAATATTTTCGGATAAATTCATAATTAAAATTATCGTCTGGCGCTTTATTTTTATTTTTGAATTGTGGTGGCATTTAAAATATAGTTTGGTTTTAATTTTTGCTTGCCTACTCCGTAATATTTAATTTATTTTTAAAAATGGCTCGTAGTCGTAAAGAAACAACAAACAGCATTCGAAAATTGATTATTTTTCATCATAGTAGTGGTAAATCAGTTCGGAATATTGCTAAATTACTTAATTTATCCCATTCTACTGTGCAGTATGTGAAAAAACGTTTTAAAGAAGAAAATTGGATCGAAAACAATGTAAGAAAAGGCCGTCCAGCAAAGTTAACATAACGTGATCAGAGATTTATAATTAGAAAATTTGTGAAAAATTCACGTTTGAGTGCTGTAAAAGTTTCTGCAAAATTCAATGAAACATTTTCTATTTCAATTTCACCTGAAATTTTTTGACGAGTTCTGAGAACAGCTGAATTACATGGGCGTTCTGCCCGTAGAAAATTTTTTGTGAGTGGGAAAAACAGAAAGTTTAGGCTTCTCTTCGCACTATCAATGATAAATAAGCCCCAAACCTATTGGAATAATGTCTTATTTGCCGATGAACATTTTTGGTGCTGATGGGCGTAGTATAATTGTATGGAGAAGAAAAAAAGGGGAACTTAATCCCAAGAACTTTGTAGGAACAGTTAAGCATGGCGGTGGAGGTATCCTTGTGTGGGGGGTGCATGTCAGCATCAGGACTATGAAATTTGGTTTTTATTGATGGCAAAATGAATCAAGCTGTTTTTATAAATATTTTAAGAGACAATTTAAAATTATCAGCTCAAAATTTGGGTATTGGAAACAACTTTGTTTTTTATCAAGATAACGATCCTAAGCACACGGCTCTCAACGTTCACCTCTGGTGTCTCTATAATTGGCCACAAGTTTTGAAAACACCACCTCAATCGCCAGATTTAAACCCAATAGAACATATTTGGAGAGAACTGGAGGTTCGAGTACGAAAACACGACATTCACACGAAAAGCGAACTAAAAACAATTATGATGGAAGAATGGATGAACATTGATGCAAAAATTACAAAAGAACTAAAGCAATCTATTCCCAGACGCTTAAAAGCTGTTGTGGATGCTAAAGGATAGCCTTCTCAATATTAATTTAACGACAAATTAGAATATTTACTAATATGTAGAGATTTTTTACAAGTGTACGATGACTTTTGTGAGATAAAGTTTTTGTTACTTTTGGATTATTGGTTTCTTAAAAATAAAGTTTTACTATGTTTTCAAAATATTTCATTAGTTTTGTTAAGAATAGATTATAGATCTTATTTTTACATACCCATTCTGAAATATTTATTTTAATCAATAGATAGACCCCTATTTCATTGAAAATCGTAAGCGTACGAACACTTTTGGGAGCCACTGTATATATTTTTTTCTACATCAATTGTATATATTGATCGTCGCATTTATTATAAATATATATATTTATTTTTTGGCATTAATTGCATACATTGACCGTTGTATATAATTTGAATGTACTCCGTAGCGAAGCGCGGGTTTTCAGCTAGTATATTATAAGATGCTTTAGATCAGTGGTTCCCAACCTTTTGTGGCCCATCTCCCCTTTCTAGAGGTTGACTAACACCTATCGCCCCCTTTTCATTTCCATTGTATGCCTAATTTTAATTTGAAGTAAAGTGTAAATAATAAAGCAGCTTTATTATTTTAAACAATTTTATTACCGTATATAAAAACAACCAAAGCAGTTTTATCCGGTCACTCCTAAATAAAACAGAAAAAATATTAAAATATACATTTTTTACAGATATTTTAAGAACAAAGACGTGAATTAATTAACTAAGATCATTGGTGTACATTTAAAAAATAGGAGTACATGTTTTCATTTTTAAATTGGAATCTGGAAAAATTAAGAATTTGACACTTAAAATTTGAAAAAATAAATGAGAGTTTGAAAAATTTGTTATTGTTTTATTTTACCTTTTCAATGGCTGCCTTGTGCTTGGTGGATTTCAGTTAAAGCTTGAATATCCGGCTTTATGTTCGTCAAGTTCAGGCGCAAGTCTCCTTTGAGGCAAATGTCCAACTTATTTCTTTGTTTTGTGAGGAGCTGGACAACAGAACTAAATCATTTTTCAACTAAATATGTTGACGGGAACGAGATGAGAAGTGGTTCAATTTTTCCCCACAGTTGTGGTAAGTGTCCATAAGCTTTACCCAGGCTAACTTGTAACCGTTCTGCTTGAAAATGATTTTCGCCTCACAGTCATACTTCAGATTTATAAACTCCGTCTGCAAAGAGTTATCAAGATTATCCACAGCTTCAAACAAGAATGGATCTAGAATCCAATCCGGAATTTGTAACTTGGTCAAATCTTCAAATCTTGATTCCATGTCAGTTTTTAACTGGTCAAGGTGATCAGTAAAAATTAGGATTTTGTCTTCTGGGAGTTCAGGAGTCTCGTTATCTGACACTGAACACTTTCTAAGGGTCGGAAACTGAATCAGCTCTTTACGGCCAATATTTAACTTGTGAATATCAAACTTAGCGATGAATGATGAAATAGTTCCTTTGGCCTTGATAAGGTTCATCTTGTTTCCTTGAAGCCTTATATTGACTTCGTTCATTTTTTCAAAAATATCTGTAAGGTACGCAAGTTCCAACTTTCGTTGCTTCAAATTCTCACTTAAAACAGGATCAGACGTGTCGAGAAACTCAGTTACCGTGTCAAATAATTCGAAGAAACGGCGCAAACAGTTTCCTTTGGAAAGCCACCTCACGGCCGTATGTAGAAGCAAGCGTTCGAATTCCTCATCATTTTCATGGCAAAGTTGTCGGAACAGACGGTCATTGAGGGACTTAGCTTTGATCTTGTTGACACCAGTAATAACCAGTTGTAGGGTTTCCTGCAGCACACCACTCAGTTTTTTCGCAGCTAAGTGTTGACGATGAATGACACAGTGAATAGTGATGATCTCTGGTACTTCTTTCTTAAGGTGGGCTAGAATCCCAGCATGACGACCTGACATGGCAGGAGCACCGTCTGTTGCGCAAGCGCTCACGTTTGTTAGGGGAATCTCTTTTTCCTCAAAATAATCTTGCACCACTTTAAAAATCGACGACCCCTTCGTATCAGTGATCAAAGTTCTAGCAAACAATATTTCCTCGGTAATTTCCTTTTGTTCATTGATAAACCTCACATAAGCTAATAAAATTGCTTTGTTATCAATCACAGTTGATTCATCAATCTGCAATGCAAATTTACTTTTTTTCAAGAAACTGGTGAGTTTGGATTCAACGTCCGTGGCCATTTCGTCAATTCGCCTGGAAACAGTATTGTTGCTCAAAGGAACCGATTGACTTATCTTATTACTAGGGCCCTCACCTAGCATGATTTCAACAATTTTTTTTTGGTAGCCGGTAAAATAAGAGTTTCGCCAATTGTGTGAGGTTTACCACATTTAGCGATCAATAAAGACACCTCGTAAGAAGCAAGAAGACCTTTGTCAAGATCGGTTGCTCGTTTTTTAAATAATTCACTCACATTAGGCCGTTTATCAGCTTTAGCTTTGAGGTGTTGAAAATAACTAAGTTCTTTACTCACTTTATCACTGTGTACTCTTGATAAATGATCTTTCATTCGCGAAGGCTTCATGGATTCATTACTAGTAAATGTTTTATCGCACAAAAGACAATGTGGAAAGTGCACATTTTGTGGTGACGCCATAAAACCGAATTTTAAATACTCAGCTGAGTATTGACGACACTTGTTCTTTTTTGAAGCCATTGTGCATGAAATTCTACACTTCAAAACAAACGCACAAAAACAGAAAAGACACGCACAAAAACTGATATTGAGGCACACAAAGACTAGTGAAGACTGAAGACGAATGTACTGCAGACCTCCCTTCAGAAGAAACCTGAGACCAGTTTTAAGGTTGCTGCCTCGGGGAGGTCGATTCTCAAAATGAGGGGTCGGGGATAATCAACACCCCAGTACTATTTCCCGCGGAAAGTATTTATCGCTCTTTAGGCATTAAGAGAATTATGAAGGTTTTAACTATTTAGGCTTTAAGAAAACCATCGCATGTTTTGATTTCCATTTTCATGCAATCAACGTATTTTGGGACTTTTTACCCTGCATCCGTATTACTTACTACTTCCCGAAGTAATGTAAGGGAGTTTCAGAAAACCTCAATAAAATTTAGAGTCGTGTTTATTTTTATAAATACTGGATCATACAAAAATTTATTAATATAGATACATATTTCAGGGCATTTGGGTTTTCCAACTTTTATTTTTTCTTTCGCCAAAGGAGACGTGATCTTTTTCGGTAATTTTGTTTTCATTTAAGGGATCTCAGGAGTCTTACTATTTTACTAAAGGTGCAATTTAACATCATGTCACATTTAGTTTTATTTCTCATTCCCTAGAAAACATAAATACATGAAATTTTTGCCACTGAAAGCTTAATATATGTTCTATGTAGAATAATTATTTCAATGTTCTACAACTGATATTTTAATTAATTTTAAACAGTCCAGCCCTTTAAAGTGTGTTACCCTAATGACCTCTTCTAATGAAAATTCACAATTAACTTTATCAACACTATAAAATTTCCCCCTTTTCCGCAATTTGAATAAGGAAAATTTTTTTCAAACTTTAATTTCTCCCTCTTTGAAATATTTCTCAATAACTTGGTTTTAGTTAGCCCTATTTTTGGCCAGTTTAAAAGCTAATAAAAACGGGAAAGATGTTTTGCTTGGTTGCAATTTTATACCTTGGAAAATAGACTTCAGAAATGAGCATTTAAACATTTCAGATTATACAGCACATCACGGCAGTTCATATTCCAAAAGGTATAATAGTTCCAGTAGGTAATATAGTGTTTAAAATTTCCTTTCAATTGTAACTGCAGATGTGTATTTCTCCCCATCTGTTTCTTGTAAACACTGCCTTTTCTTAGAAACCATTGCCAATCGGCAGAAAAACACCTGTTCGACTCTTCCTTGGAACAAATGTCGATATTTGGGGAAAAGTGGGGGATGTTTGGTGACAATCTCTTCCTCTCTCGTTGACCTTCGCTTTAACGTTCCACCCCTCATAAAAAAAGAACTCTCGCCAAGTGACCAGTTTCTCGGGGAACTTCTCTTCAGAGGTAGGTCAATGACAAGTGTATTGTGATGCAGGAGGGGAAGGGGGGGTTGAGTCACCAGTCGGCCGCGCTGAGCAACAATAGATGGCGACTGTGGAGAGGTGTGAATGCAGTGAACTCGCCGGCTGAGAATAGCCAGTGACTCGTGCTACCCGGCAACTTCTAATGTACAGTACTATTTTAATTTTTCCCCCTTTGAATACTCATCGCCCCCAAATCGCCCCCCACTTATTTATTGCCCCCCTGATAACCCAAATCGCCCCCTTGGGGGCGATCGCCCCCAGGTTGGGAACCACTGCTTTAGATGAACGTTTGGTGTTTAATGTACACTGCTGGCCACTGTAAATGCAACACCCTGAAGGAAACATGCAAATAACATGAAATTTACAACATGCATTAGCGGAGGTGAGATATGCAAATGATTAGAATTTCAGCGCAGACGCACATCACGCGCGCCTGTGGCGCCACTTCAAAGCGCTATTTAAGGCTTGGAGATTTCGACGATTTCAAGTTCGGCAATTGTGTTTTTCTTGTGGTTTTTTGAAAAAAACGATCAATTATGCCTCGTCGAAAACAGCGATCATCTTTTGATCAAGTATCCGAGTTCGACAGAGGAAGGATAGTGGCCTACCGAGATTGTGGATTATCTTTCAGGGAAATCGGTAGTCGTGTTGGACGAAACCAAACAACTGTAATGCGGATATGTGATCGTTGTATGCAGGAGGGTACGACGGACCGGCGTGTTCGATCGCATCCACCTCAGCGCACCACTTCACGTGATGACAGGCAATTTGTGCGCATGGCAGTGACGGATCGCTCAGTCACATCACGAACCATAGCACAGCACATGCAGTCTGTAACGCATCATCCAGTGTCTGCGCGTACCATTCGACGCCGTTTACAGCAAAGTGGTCTGTCCGCAAGACGTCCATTGCTTTGTCTACCCTTGACTCAGAACCACAGACGTCTCCGCCGCCAATGATGCGATGACAGAAGGATGTGGACGGCAGAATGGAATGAAATTGTCTTTACTGACGAGTCACGCTTCTGTCTGCAACACCACGATGGTCGCATTCGAGTCTGGAGACACCGTGAAGAGAGGATGCTGAACAGCTGCGTTATGCACCGCCACACTGGTCCTGCACCGGGTATTATGGTATGGGGCGGTATTGGATATCACTCTCGCATACCTCTAGTACGCATTGCCGGTACTTTAAACAGCCAGCGCTACATCTCCGAGGTGTTGGAGCCAGTTGTCCTTCCTTACCTTCAGGGCTTGCCCACAGCCATATTTCAACAGGATAATGCTCGACCACACGTGGCACGCATTGTCCAACGGTTCTTCGTCAATCGCCAGATTGAATTGCTTCCCTGGCCGTCTCGCTCTCCGGATCTTTCGCCGATAGAAAACATGTGGTCCATGGATGCTCTACGATTGACCCAGATTCCATCCCCAGCTGCCACAGCAGATCAACTTTGGCGACGTGTGGAAGCTGCTTGGTCTGCTGTACCCCAAGAACTCATCCAAAGTCTCTTTGAATCAATGCCGAGGCGTGTGGCAGCGGTGATCTCCAACAAGGGCGGCTACTCTGGTTACTGATTTTGGCAGGAACCACACTTCACAGAAGTCTATAAATTTAATCATTTGATACTTGGTCAACATGTTATCTACAAAATAAATTTTGTTGTGATATCTCTTGTCTTTCTTGGTGTTGCAATTTGGGTGGCCAGCAGTGTAATTTTATAGCTTTGTTCATGCTTATAATTAAAGGATCCATTGATCGCATTTAAATTTAATAAGTTATTGAAGTATTTAATAAGATTATAGCGCAAGGTTCATGAAAATATTCCCAAGATTAAATATTTGAGAGTTTTTGAAATCGTTTATTCACCGATTTTGAACAACACATGTATTTTCATCAATAAACTCGGTTAGAATTACGTTAATACTGCAGTTGAAATATTTTTCTGATGAGTGGAGGCGGCAAATCAGTTGATCTCGCTCATCTTCACTCCCTGTTTTAAGCTACGGGGAATTTTCTTCTCAGTAATTTTCTAATCGCAGAGTAGCAATTTTTTTTCTTTTCCCCAATGCGGCAGACGGTTTCTTGGACAATATCCTTACCTCCATAGTACACCGCAGTTTTGCTAGACATTTTATTATGGGTCACCATATAGGCGGACTAGCAAAACACCCTATGAAAGGACGACACAAACGGAGGCTTTTTAATGGCGCAACGCCGGGATTCGATCCGAGGACCCTCAACACAGATTCATTAGCAAATGTAAATTTCTGAATTCTGCTTCCCGAGAGCAACATAAACAGTCTAGGAGAGGCAGTTCTACCTCAGCATAACAGTAAGAAGATTTTTTTAATTTAGATTTCCGATAATTTGTTATATACGGATTTGAATTGCATGAAACTATGTAAGGCATTTAAAGAAACACCGGGACTTACATCTTTAAATAAACTCTTTTGATAATATTTAATCAGTTAATTAATAATAATTACAAGATAAAAAGAACTTTTTATATACCATGCTTTTAAATTTTCTGTTGAATCATATAAACTTGACAATTCTATGTATTAATAAATACTTTAAAAATTTTTTTTGACGAATTATTCCATCAACTTGAAAGAAAATGAAGTTAATTGGAAGTAAACTTGCATTTAACTTTTCGTTCCCGGTCCAGGCAATAGATGGCTGCACCTGTCTACAAAACAAAATTAACTGAAAATAACTGAAAATAAATTTAATTCTGCTTAAAGATGGCTAAAAGTATTAAAAAAATGCTTTGTCAACGTGTTCTGATCTATTCTAAAAGTTTCAAATGTCTAGCTAGTCGGGAAGTTAGTTAAAAATCGATTGTAAGATTTGTACTTGACAAACACACACACAAACACACAAACAAGAAAGCAAGTTAATAAAAACATGGTAAAAATTAAATCTTATAGTGTACACATAATTTATTATTATCTAATTGCTCTCATCACACTATTATAACTGTCGGCTTAAAGAGCAAAATGTATGAGTGCAATACATTATCCAGGATTAGTGTAATACAACTAGGAGGGACAGGTTAGCTCATATCTTAGATCTCAATTCACCGGAACGCCTCTGGTATGAAACAAAAACGTCAACCGGTCTCCGAGGTCAAAAAACCTCCACAGACTTCTGCGGTAGTGGTTTTAATCGAGGAATGCAGCACATGTCTGTGTGCAGAGATTCCAAAACTTCAACTTGAAATAAAAATTAGACGCTAAAAATGTTTGTTTGGGAATGGTAAGACATTTAAATCGGTGTTACTCATGGATAATTCAATTAATGAATGCTAAGGAAATTTTGTTTGGAGTCTTTCATTACTAAGTAACATAAGAAAAGGGTTTAAAACTTAAAAATTTAAACTTGATAATAATTGATTTTGTTGAACGTAGAGTATTATGAAACTTAAATTGTGTGTTGTTTGAAATTGCAAAACTGAAAGATAGACATCATAGTTTTAACTCCCGTTCTGTAAAGGTATTTTCAAGGTGTATTTGGAATGTATTGCTTGATTAAAAATCTGAAATAAAAAAATTACTGTTTTCGCAGGTATAAATAAAATTAGTTCTTTTGTTCTTTTGCACTCCATTGTCATTTACCAATGACGCACTTTACATTGTTTTTGAAAAAAATGAGATCATTGCTACAAATAACGTGAAAGTATAAATAGGAAAATATATTAATTTATTCGTTATAAACATTGTGCAGTTCCCGGTATTTCATTGGATTCGGGTTATGGGGTGATCGTTACGTATGCCCACGGGATTCTATGGGTTTAATATAATCAATTCTATCCGTTTAATATCAACAAGGATGGGGCAAGAGCGGTTTCCATGACCATATATATATTGTAATCTTAATTTGACATGCGCACCCTACGGATAAGTTTATTGTTGGGGTAAAAGTGTCGGCGCGTGACTAAAAGGCAAATATTGATTTTGAAATAGGTTGTTCATGCACTGCGTTTAAGGAAAGGGGTTCTTATTTTACTAAGCGAAATTTGGGAGCTAGTCCTTTTTCGTTATTACCATGTTTTTATTAACTCGCTTTCTTGTTTGTTTGTTTGTGTGTGTGTGTGTTTGTCCGGTACAAATATTGCAATCGATTTTTAACTAACTTCCCGACTAGCTAGACATTTGAAACTTTTAGAATAGCTCAGAACACGATGACAATGCATTCTTTTGATACTTTTAGCCATCTTTAAGCAGAATTGAATACATTTTCAGTTAATATTTGTCTTGTAGACTGGTGCAGCCATCTATCGGCCGGGACGGGAACGAAAGGTTAAACGCAAGTTAACTTCCAATTAACTTCATTTTCTTTCAAGTTAATGGGATAATTCATCAAAAATTTTTTAAAAAAGCTTTTATTAATACATAGAATTGTCAAGTTTATAGGATTCAACCGAAAATTTAAAGACATGGTATATAAAAATTTCTTTTTATCTTGTAATTATTCTTTATTACTTTGGACTCAGCAGTAATGATTTTATGTCAAAGAAAACGTAGTATTTCAATAAAAAGGATCAATAAACATATCGATATTCATTTGAGCTTTTAATGGACGTATCTTCACGTGTCTTCTACTTATTACGCAGTAGAATTCGATTTTTCCCTGCTGGGCTGTTCACCTGTGATATGACAAAAAAATGTCCCTATTTCGTCGAAGTGCGAACTAAAAACAATCTAGCACGCAAACATTTGTATATTTCTTATTGGCTAGGAAAGATTTGCCGACTATGAATGAAATCAATATCCCCATGTCCCAGACAACTACATTTTATTCCTCAAAAAGTTGTCAAGACCTGTAGTAAATGCAGTTCGGAGTCGGATATGCATGCCGGATTTTTTCAAAGACTGGATTTTCGTCATGTAGCATTTAACGAAGCGTCATTTATCGGCTTTCTTAAAGAACAGAGAACTGGTCTGCTAAAATTGTGTTAGCAATTAACTGTTTATATTTAATGGATAAAAGACGGTAAGTTTTCTTACGGTGAAAAAAGAAAAATGTCTGAAGAAGTAACAGATTTGAGCTTTCAGGAACTGTACTCAAGTGGCGAAACTTCCATTGAGCATCCTTTTTATCCCATCTTAAAATCTTTCCTCATTTTCGGCATGGACTTGGAAGGGAACAATAACTCTAGTCGCAGAAATGTACTTTTTAAATGCTGGACTGTTTTGTTAACGTTATTTTACCATTACTGGATTATATTTGAAATAATTTGGTATTCGTGTTATACGATTCAAGCAAATGTTCTTGCCGAGAGTATAACAGTATGGGCATCTGTTTTGACTTTTGATATTCTTCTGTGGAAGAGAGACAGTGTGCAAAAGTTTATGAACATTGTAAAATCAGAGACTTCAAAAATCGACAAAAGTGTTCGCAAGAGACATGAGAATATCATTTTATTTGCTTCCTGTTTTGTTTGGTTGTATACATTCATTTTCGTTGGGGAGCCTCTTGTATTTCGAAAAGAAAATGAGTTTGAAATATCACACTCTATAGGTCCTCTAATTTATTTGAGTAGATCTTTACCCAAACCGTACAAGCTAGTCATTTTAAAACTAGATACATGTGTCGAATGCTTTTTTATACAAGGTCTTCTAACGTTAACAATCACTCTTTACTTGCTACTGTGTTTGAATGCCATTAAATGGTTCCAACACTTGAAAAATGAAAAAAAATCAAAGGAAAATGAGATAGTAATGTGGAAATTATCAGACGTCCAACGATTCTCCAGGACATTCGAAGACCTTTCTCGAAAAGTCCGACTTTTTGACAGCATCTTTTCTAGGTCGGTTGCAGTGTGGTTATTGATGATACTCATAATTCTGTGTGTCCGCATTGTTACTATAATTAATCCCAGTATCACGATCACGCAACATATGATAGTCGCAATTGTCATGTCATTTTCCAGAGCTGCTGCCACGCTGATCGGAATCAGCTTCATGGCGGACTTACTTCACCAAGAGGCCATGTCCACGCTGTTCCACTTGGACAGGCTTTGTGGAGAAGATAAAATTATCCTTAATAATTCTGTGTACCAGGAAATTCAGATGGCGTTTGCGAAGTTTTCGTTCAGTCCGACCCATCTGACACTCTGGCAGATAACCAGATTAAACCGTAGATTTCTAATGACTTGCATCGGCATGATGGCAACCTACGTCATTATATCAATACAATTATATCCGAATACAATGAAAGGTCTCCGTGAATCGTAATCGCTTTTCATTTTATACCATAAAATGTCACCGAACTAAACCCTTGCATATTACTGACCTATATAAAAACTTACTAAATAAATGTTTACAAACTTTTTGTGAACTTTCCTTTTGTTGAAATTTTTGTTTCACGAGTAATAAGCAACATAATTGCTATTTTTAAACGGTAGTTTTAAAAAAAAATGATTAGTTTGAATTAATTCGAATAAATTTTTTTGCATGGAAATTTTGTGGAATTTCTATCTGTTTAAAAATCATAACGAAATCGAGAATGTCGGCTTCTTTTTTGCAGAAGTTATTTTTTTTTTATTTAAAAAGAGAACGTATGCACTTAAAACTATAAATTTATCTGTTGTTGAAATAAAAGATATTCTATAAATTAACTAGCTGAAAACCCGTGCTTCGTTACGGAGTTTATTCAAATTAAATACAACGATTAATGTATGCAATTGATACCAATATATATATATATTTATAATAAATACAGCGGTCAATGTATGCAATTAATGTAAAAAAAAACAAAAAAAATATATTTAAAAAAAATCGTAACGGATGTTTTTATAGACAAAATAATGTAGAAGAAAATATTCAAATTTAATACAACGGTGAACATATACAATTAATTTGTATGTTTAATATCCATTAAACATACTAATTTGAATTAAATTCTTAAAAAACCTCCATCTCAATTAGTCTAGGTCTAGTGGCTAAATTTTATCTTTTACCATATTTAAAATTTTTTTTTGTCAATTTATTTCTTTGTTATGCACGTGGCGCAAAATTAATTTACAGTATCACAAAAATAAAAGAAACCACGTGATCAGCATTTAATACAATAAATTCAAAAAATTAATCTTTAAAAATTCACCAAAAATCAGAAAAGGGAGGTAAACATTCGAAAAAGATTTCCTTTTAAAGGAACTTTTATGGTTTTTCTCGTGATATAAATTCTATAACACTCAGATTATATTTTAAATGTAAACTTAAAAAAAGTTACAAAACAGCTTAAAAATTTAATTTTAAAAAATTGAAGAAGAATTTTTCAAAATTCTTTCTTAGTGCACCGCTACACTATGAGAGGAATCGCCATGTAAAATTTCAGTCCTTTAGGTCCAGCAGTTGGATCTGTGCGTTATCTGTCAGTCAATTACGAAACTATTTTACATATAGAGATAATAGCGCCCTTTACACATACGATCTTTCCCGCGTGAAACCACGATCCGCGCGATTGAGTGCACGTGTGAAGGTGTCGGAGAGGAAGGGAAAGCTGCTTTGGAGCGTACTGCAAGTTTTCCCGCGCGCAATCCCGTACGTGTAAAGGGCGCTATAAGCGTAAACACATTCTGCAGAGAAAAAGGATATCAGTGAATTATCTTTTTGAGATCTGTGGCAATGTCTTTCACATTATCAGTGCTGTAAATCGAAAAAAATCGTCCTAAGAATTGATTCTTACAGTGTCGGGAGGTACAAAAGCAATTGTACGAAGTAAAACGGTTTTAGGATACCAATCCGGTTAACAACAGCTCTTCAATTGCGCACCAAGCCGGGAGATCTTTTTTTAAAAAATTGGAAGTTTATAATCGCAATAATTTAATACTTTACAACGTGTTATTCTGGGAGGAAAGATGAACTCTTCTAATAATGTTACAAAGCCTTTTTAGCATTATGAGCACGTTTATGCCCTTTTAGAAGGAAATTACGATTTTATGTGTTTTTTCGGGATTTTTCACACGGCAGTACTGAAAAATATGGTTTCCACAGGGTAACTGCAGTCAGTACAGATAACCTTGTAATAGTTACATGACATTTATCAAAGAAATTTCTTTTTAAAGTAATAAAAAAACCTTTTTGATTTCAATAAAATTGGCAATATATTTGTTCAGTTATTATAAAAATTCGTATCATGCAATTTTTTAATGAAATTATACTATTTGAATGTTCAATTTTTATTTTATAATTTTTTTTTCTTATGATGAACCTTGATAAAACTGTACACTCAAAGCAGAGAAAAGGAAAAGAATGTCAGTTTAAGATATTCTAGTATATTGACAAACAGAAATTTTTTTTCACTTTTTGTTAACAGATTTATTTTATTTGTTGGACATTTTTATTGTGTAGAAATATAATACTTAAATACCGAATACATCATGCAATTAAAAGTCTGCAAGATTTGTAAGTTGTAATGATGAAATGAATTTGATGATGTCCTGGACGAATTTTTTTTTAAATCTATAACGAATTTTGTAATTAAAGATAAATGGGAAACGAAATGCAAAATAAATAAGTAATATGACACTATAAATGCATGGTGGAATTCACAAATGAGGTGTACATGCAATTCAAACTGAATCTTTAAGAAATGTTCTGCTTCCGTTCTATTCGTATCAACTTTTTTGAATAAACCATGATTTTTCTTTACCCTAGTATTTTGTAATGTATCCTTCAAGTCTATCGAGCCTGGAAATTGTAACAATTAGAGGACATTTGATATTCCATAAATGGAAAACGAGCAAATTGAAATTAAACATACAGCTACAAAATTCATTACACATCTTTCTCTTTTATAAATAAATAATCCAACAGAGATAGATAAAAATAATACGAATATAGACAAAAAACAAACAGAAATCAAGCACTCTGGGCATCCACGCACCAACGGCAAGATTCCGTATAAGAGCAGGAACTGAACCATAAAACCACATAGAGGTAACCGACAGGTCTCGTCATCAGGGAGCCTAACCAAATCAGTTACCTCAAGGGGAACATTCTAAATAAGATGCAGGTAAGCCCAAAAGACATCTCAAGGCCCCGAGTCCCCCAATGAAGCAATAAGTCAAAAAGAAAATGAAAAGACAAACACAACTTACAGTATGGGCTCAACGCACCGTACATGCAAGCACACAAATAATCCTAAAGCAAAGTAAAAGATGCATACACACCCCAATTCCGTAAGTGACGGTTATGGCGAAACAGCAGCCAATTCTATCCTAGAAGTTACGTCATTGTAACATTACTACAGCGCCACCCCCCATTACAGCTAAACCAAATGAAAACATCTCTTTTATAAATGTCATGCTGCATTTTGTCTTATAAAATTCAATATCGGTGGGAGTTAGATCGCTTTCAATGAAATGGTAAAAATAAATTCAATGCAAAGTAAATAAATAAATAAATAAATAAATAAATAAAAACCTTTGCAGATTTAAAAAATACAGAAAAAAGGGCTTCTATTTTGGGGTCAATTAGTTCTACCACGATGGTTTCTAGTAACACTGTATTCGGTTTAAAAGAATATGTTTTAGTGAATACGCTTTCGATTTTGTGGTAATGTAAATCTCAACTTTTTCCCTTCCTTTTTTACCATGTTTTTATTAACTTACTTTCTTGTGTGTTTGTTTGTGTGTGTGTTTGTCTAGTACAAATCCTGCAGTCGATTTTTAACTAACTTCCCGACTAGCTAGACATTTGAAACTTTTAGAATAGCTCAGAACACGATGACAATGCATTTTTAAAATACTTTTAGCCATCTTTAAGCAGAATTAAATTAATTTTCAGTTATTTTCAGTTAATTTTGTTTTGTAGACTGGTGCAGCCATCTATCGACCGGAAAGGGAACGAAAAGTTAAACGCAAGTTAACTTCCAATTAAATCCACTTTCTTTCAAGTTGATGGGATAATTCATCAAAAAAAATTTAAAAAGTATTTATTAATACATAGAATTGTCAAGTTTATATGATTCAACAGAAAATTTAAAAACATGGTATATAAAAAGTTCTTTTTATCGTGTAATTATTAAACTTATTGTCGTTTAACAACTAGGTGCCTCGATCATACAAAGTGTTTTACAACACTTTACTTTTCATACTCTCAATATTTAAACGTTAAAAAAGGAAATAAAAATTATTTAAAAAAAAAACCCTAGTTCCATGAAACAATAGAACAAAAATTTCTCGAAAACTATTTAGAAGGGGAAAAAAGAGCAGAGGAAAATATGAAGCATTTTGAAAGTTTTCAAATACCATTACGGGAATAAAATAGAAGGTTGTGAAATCTGTCAAAGAAGGCTGTAGGAAATTGTAGTTAAATTTGTCCAATCGCTTGTTATTGGGAACATGCAGGCGACATCTGTCCATATAGAGGTGAGTGGAAGAATAAGGCCTTGTTCACATTACATCCAGAAGGTTGCGTTGCGTTACTCCGTTGGCTCTGGATATATATATATATATATATATATATATATATATATATATATATATATATATATATATATATATATATATATATATATATATATATATGTATATGTATATATGTATATACTATCTGCCAGTAAGTATTTGGATACTTGTGATCGAATAGAAATTTTTTTTATTCATATTCAATAGTAGGCAAAGCCTCCACGAGAGGCAATTACAGCCTCAACCCTTCGGGGCATGCATTCCACAAGTCCTTGTATGACGGCTAGTGGTATTTTCTCCCGCTCGGCTTGGAGAAGAATTGTAAGTTCCTTCACCGATTTTGGACGGTTGTTGCACCCCTTAATTCGGCGATTCAACTCATCCCAGAGGTTCTCCATAGGGTTCAGTTCTGGGCTCTGGGCAGGACAGTCAATTCAGTTAACCACATTGTCACCATACCTATCCATGGTGGACCTCGCAAGATGACAGCTGGCGTTGTCGTCTTAGAAGTAACATGGGTCCAACCCGTGAAACTGCTACAACGTAGAATGCCCACTGCCATCCAAAATAGTGCAGTAGGCGTCGGTGTTGAGCTTACCATGAATTGGGACCAAGGGTCCTAGTCCGTACCAGGAGAAACACCACCAGACCATAATTCCACCTCCGCCGAACTTTACTGTGGGCACAATGCATTCTGACAGGAGGTGTTCTCCAGGCAGATGCCAGACCCAGACCCTGCCATCCGAACGGTAGAGTTTGAACCTTGACTCGTCGCTCCAGAGAACCCGTTTCCACTGATCTACGGTCCACTTTTGACGTGCTTTTCACCACATTATCCGAGCAGCGTGGTTGGACTTTGTGATCAAAAGCTTATGGGAGGGCAGCACGACCAGGAAAACCAAGCAGATGTGCATCCTTACGGATGGTATTCATCGAGACAACTCTCCCGGATGCCTGTTGAAACTCCTGGAGTATGTGGGCCATCGGTTGGGTGCAGTTTTTCCGAATTTCTCTGGAGAGCACCCGTCGGTCTCTATTTCCCAGTTTCGTGGATCTGCCGACTCGGTGCACATTCCGACAATCACCGCTCACCTTCCACGTCTGAATCACATAGGCCAGTGTCGATTTTGGGTAATTCAGCTCGCTAGATATGTCCCTTAAGGATCTGCCATTTCTGTGATACCCGACTATGACACCTTTCTCGAAATCAGATAACTCTGAACTTCATAGCATCTTGCATGCGACTGATGCCAATGTTGTTTCCTACACGATATTTAACAACGGAGGTGTGACGTATATGAGGACCGCACATATTGTCATTTGCATGGGTGTCCAAATACTCATTGGTAGATATTGTATATATATATATATATATATATATATATATATATATATATATATATATATATATATATATATATATGTGTGTGTGTGTGTGAGTGTGTGTGTGTGTGTGCATGCATTAATACAGAAGAAAATATTTTAATTCTCTGTCGTATTTAATGTTTATGACGTAGAAGTTACTATTTTTTATTCATGCAGTTCTCTTTTTTTAATTTATATATTTGCCCATAAACAATTTTATCTTGAAAACTCTGATTTGCACGTGTGAATGTGGTCAAATGGAAAGATTTCACCCCTCTGGGTTATTAGATAGAGGTTGATTATTTATAAATATAAAAGACATAGAAGGCACATAGTTTACCCTTAAGCCTACAATTCGTTGTTCTTTTTTGAAAGATGTCATTACTCTTATATAGTAGGGGCCATTTAATATTTCTGCACTTCGGAATTAACTTTATCTGCAAATAATTATGTGAGAATAATTTTGATTTTTTCATAAATATATTTATGAACCAAAACAGTGGAACAAAACAGAAGAATAGTAATTACTGTGGCAGACAAAAGTACACTGCTGGCCACCCAAATTGCAACACCAAGAAAGACAAGAGATATCACAACAAAATTTATTTTGTAGATAACATGTTGACCAAGTATCAAACGATTAAATTTATAGACTTCTGTGAAGTGTGGTTCCTGCCAAAATCAGTAGCCAGAGTAGCCGCCATTGTTGGAGATCACCGCTGCCACACTCCTCGGCATTGATTCAAAGAGATTTTGGATGAGTTCTTGGGGTACAGCAGACCAAGCAGCTTCCACACGTCGCCAAAGTTGATCTGCTGTGGCAGCTGGGGATGGAATCTGGGTCAATCGTAGAGCAACCATGGACCACATGTTTTCTATCGGCGAAAGATCCGGAGAGCGAGGCGGCCAGGGAAGCAATTCAATCTGGCGATTGACGAAGAACCGTTGGACAATGCGTGCCACGTGTGGTCGAGCATTATCCTGTTGAAATATGGCTGTGGGCAAGCCCTGAAGGTAAGGAAGGACAACTGGCTCCAACACCTCGGAGATGTAGCGCTGGCTGTTTAAAGTACCGGCAATGCGTACTAGAGGTGTGCGAGAGTGATATCCAATACCGCCCCATACCATAATACCCGGTGCAGGACCAGTGTGGCGGTGCATAACGCAGCTGTTCAGCATCCTCTCTTAACGGTGTCTCCAGACTCGAATGCGACCATCGTGATGTTGCAGACAGAAGCGTGACTCGTCAGTAAAGACAATTTCATTCCATTCTGCCGTCCACATCCTTCTGTCATCGCACCATTGGCGGCGGAGACGTCTGTGGTTCGGCGTCAAGGGTAGACAAAGCAATGGACGTCTTGCGGACAGACCACTCTGCTGTAAACGGCGTCGAATGGTACGCGCAGACACTGGATGATGCGTTACAGACTGCATGTGCTGTGCTATGGTTTGTGATGTGACTGAGCGATCCGTCACTGCCATGCGCACAATTTGCCTGTCATCACGTGAAGTGGTGCGCTGAGGTGGATGCGATCGAACACGCCGGTCCGTCGTACCCTCCTCCATCCAACGATCACATATCCGCATTACAGTTGTTTGGTTTCGTCCAACACGACTACCGATTTCCCTGAAAGGTAATCCACAATCTCGGTAGGCCACTATCCTTCCTCTGTCGAACTCGGATACTTGACCAAAAGATGATCGCTGTTTTCGACGAGGCATAATTGATCGGTTTTTAAAAAAAAAACCACAAGAAAAACACAATTGCCGAACTTGAAATCGTCGAAATCTCCAAGCCTTAAATAGCGCTTTGAAGTGGCGCCACAGGCGCGCGTGATGTGCGTCTGCGCTGAAATTCTAATCATTTGCATATCTCACCTCCGCTAATGCATGTTGTAAATTTCATGTTATTTGCATGTTCCCTTCAGGGTGTTGCATTTACAGTGGCCAGCAGTGTACAAAAGTTGATAAAGTTATTGTACAAATTTAATAGCAAAACGCAAACCCAGTTAATGATCTTTTTGTATAATATAGTAATTCGACTTGCCCGGTAATAATGGAAATATCATATACTTACTTTTATCCTTACTTACTTTTATCATTTAAGTAACCTTACTTTAAACCTTACTTTCCTTTCTTAACCTTACTTAAGATTACTTTTATCATTACTTTTATCAATACTTACTTTTATCCTTTTAAAAACCCTAAAATTTGGTGCAAATGCTTGACTTAAAATGACAGAAAAGTATTGGTACATTGAAAATATCTATGCAAATAAATTACATTTGCGTTGATTTTCGGATCCAGTGCTGCAAATAATATATGACGTTCGACATTTCTGCTATACATTTCTGCTATGTCTGACAAACTTTTTATCAGGCTTGAAA